>OY728140.1:447677054-448960692 GCA_963277665.1 Viscum album | reverse complement strand
TACATTTGAAGAATAACCTTGAGGCACTTTGATATCATGAAGACACTGACAGAAGCTACTTTTCTCCCTCTTCGATAATGTATGACAAGCCCGGGGAAGAAATGTTCGTCTTCCTTTGGGAGTGGGAGCTAACTCCAAACGTATTCCCATTGATAGTAGGTCTAACCTTGCATTCAACCATCTTTTGTATTTCCTTTAATATCTAGAAATGTTCTGATCAAAGAATCACAGATATTCTTCTCCACGTGCATGACATCAATATTATGTTTGACTTCATGATACCTCTAATATGGTAGCTCAAAAAATATTGACCTTTTCTTCCAAATATGTCTATCATTACCAGATTTCTGTGTCTTTTCCAATGTCACATCAAGGATTTTCACCCTCTCAAAATACAAATCTGGGGATAAAGGTTTTGGAGCAGTATCAAATTCTTGTGATCCATTGAATGCCTTTTTTAGTCTTCTATAAGGGTGATCCATAGGCAAAACTTTCGATGACCCATGTACACTGTTTTCCTCCCATGATGCAATTGACAATATGACGTCTGTTGTTCGCAAATTGGACATGCTTTATTCCCTTTAACACTGTATCCAGACAAATTTCCATATGCTGGGAAGTCATTTATAGTGAATAGAAGCACTACATGCAGTTGAAAATATTCCATTTTATAAGAATCATACACCCTAATACCATCATCCCATAACAGTTTCAAATCATCAATCAGCGGTGACAAGTATACATCAATATCATTGCCGTGGGGTTGCTTTGGACCAGAGATCATGATACTCAACATGACATATTTGCGCTTCATACAAACTTCAGGAGAGAGGTTGTAAATTACCAATAAAACAGGCCATGAACTATGTGTGCTACTGAGGGTTCGGTATGGATTCATTCCATCTGTGAACAAGCCTAGTCTCAGATTTCTAATTTCATTTCCAAATGTAGGGTACTGGGCATCAATTTTCTTCCATTGTGGACAATCAGCTGGATGAAATATTTTTCCATCACATACCCGCTCATCAGCATGCCATCTAAACCTTTTTGCATCATGTGAATTAGCAAATAAACGTTTGAAACGAGGAATTATAGAAAGATACCAAAATACCTTTTAAGGGAGCTTTGTAATCTCTACATCAGCTTGTGATTTTTCTTTCACCTTATACCGTGATGTCCCACATTTAGGACACTCTTTCAGAAATTCATATTCCTTCCTATATATAATGCATTCATTCGGACAGGCATGTATTTTCCTGTATCCCAATCCCATCGGGCATAAAATTTTTTTGGCCTTATAATGTGAATCTGGAAGATCGTTATCTTTTGGAAGAATGTCTTTCATCAATTGTAGCAGCTCTGTAAAACTTCTGTCACTCCATCCATGTTTCGCCTTCAGGTTAATCAATCTTAACACCCGCCGACAAAACCGTAAAATCTGTACAACCAGGATATAATGGTTTTTCGGCATCACCATATAGACGTGCAACTGTCAGTTCTATCTCAATTTGTTCTGCTACAATATCGCGAATCATTTCTTCAATTCCATCGGAGTTACCATCTTGCGATTCATTATCATCAGTGACATTCTGTCCAGTTTCGCCATTCCAAATCCAAGGGTTGTAACTCGGATTGAAACCATGACAAATCAGATGATCTTTTATCTCTCTACTTTTCAACTTCTTCATATTCAGACATTTCAGGCATGGACAGAAAAAAATGTCACTACTTGGAACATTTCGTTTAGCAAATTCTAAAAGGCATCAACACCTTCCTCATATTCATTGCTCATTCGATGTGCCATAATCCAACTTCGACTCATTATTACCTATAACAAATAGAAAAAATATATATATATTTTAGATAAGACAAATATATGATTATATGAAAAAAATCATAATTTGAATATAAACAATTTTGAAATATAAAACGAATCGATGTGTATTTAAAAAATATGCTTGAATATTATTTTTTAAACAAAATATAGTAAGATATAACACCCCCCCTGGACACCCCCTGGACACCCCCCACCCCCGACCTACTTGGACACCCCCCTGGACACCCCCCAACCCTCTGGACAGCCCCCCCACCCCCTCCTAAACACCACCCCCACCCCCTACCGGCCTTGGACACCCCCTTGGACACCCCCCAACACCCACCCACACCCTTGGACATCCCCCCCACACCCACCCACCCCCTTGTAAACCCCCCTAGACACCCCCCGACCCCTCTGGACAGCCCCCCACCCCTCCTGGACACCACCCCCCACCCCCCTACCCCCCTTGGACACCCCCCTGGACATCCCCCAACCCTCTGGGCAGCCCCCCCCACCCACCCGGACAACCCCAAATACCCTCTGGAGAGGCCGCCACCCACTTGGACAGCCCCCCACACCCATCCACCCCCTTGGACACCCCCCCTGGACACCCCACTGACCCCTCTGGACAGGCCGCCACCCCCTTGGACAGCCCCCCCACACCCACCCATCCCGTTGGACACCACCCTGGACACCCCCCGACCCCTCTGGACAGCCCCCGACCCCTCTAGAAAGCACCCCCACCCCTCCTAGACACAACCCCCACCCCCGACCTGCTTGGACACCCCCCTGGACACCCCCAACCCCTCTGGACAGCCCCCCCACCCCTCCTAACACCACCCCCACCCCCCTACCCCCTTGGACACCCCCCTGGACTATAACACCCCAAGCTTCTACGGTACGTTTCCCTTTGAATAATGTGATAGCGTGTGTTGTACGCAACCTCGAGTTCTAACACACACCACAACTAATTAAACTAGCCGTTGTGAATAGTAATACCTAATTTTTGAAATTATATATATTTTATATTTGAAAATGGACTTCATTTTTGGACTCGGAATATCGAATTTAGCCTAAGGTGAAATTTTGGTACTTTTCGGATAACTTTCATATTTTGATGAATAGTGAAAATTACTAAATTTTAATTAAAAACAACTTTTTTAATAAAAATAATTAATAGTGATAAATTATGAATTTTAGTGGTTTTTAAAGTATATTTAGAATATATTTTTACATTTTAATATAATGTTGGTCATTGGACATAATTTTACAATTAAACCGAACATAAACAAGTGTCAATCTTTTGATAGTTATTATCTCTTAAAAACACGCTTTTTGTTTTGACAGCGGGAATTAATTTTAAATTAATTTCTGCCACTTCTGTGTTTTGAATTTAGGAAAATGGATTCCATATTTGGCATCAGGATGTTCAAATTGTGTAAATGGGTAAACTTTTATTTTTAGACAATTTGAATAATTACTGCGGTAAATATTTTATTTACCATGGTTAAGGGTAAATCCGGTAAATAAGGGTTAACAAATAATATTATAATAATACTAAATTACCCTAAAACGTGTCTTAACCCTATTGGTTGATACATGGTCGACCATGGGCATCTTTGGGTCTATTTTTGGACCCCATGGATCCACTTGTAAGTGATAATGACACTTTATTTTAATTTAGTTAAAATGAATACAAAAATGACACAAGCATATATCTTTTAGAACAACAATTTTTACATAGGGTTATATATGTTGGATTTTAGATTATAAATATTTATTAGAAAGCTAAAAAGATTTCCTACATAATGATATTTTATTTATAATTTTTAGACATTTAATAATTTATTTTATTTATGACACAATGATGATGCAGTAATTACTATAATAGTAAAAAATTAAAATAATTGATATTATAAATACCCAAATAATTATAATATGAAACTGTTAATGAATTAAACTAATTTTATATGATAATATGATATATTAGGTTTGATTTAATTGACTTTTTTCGAAGTAATCAATCTGTTAGGAGTTTCAAAAAAATCAACTATTGAATAGTGTCAAAATTGACATAAAAGAGTTCTTAAAACAAATATTATATTATTAATTGATATTAAATTCCTAAAAATCTAAGGTTCGGAAAAGAGACTTATATTATGATAGGTTCCTCATTAATGGACCACTTGGGGGTCGCTTGGATGTATATAGTAAGTTTATTAACCATATTATATAAAAATACAAAGAGACATTGTAAAAGTGAAACTAATTAACTTAGAGTTAATACTTAAAGATAAGGTTAATATAAGTACCCAAACCTGTCTAAATTCTATGGTTGAGTGGTTTTCGACCTATCCCCACCTTAACTTTTTAATAGTCAACTTTGGAGCCATTAGAAACCGAATATGAATTTATTATAAATTAATATTTCTAGCTTTTCCAAAGGTGCCCCTCACCCCTATTATAAAAGGGCACTCCTCCTTCTCATTTCTTCACACCTCTAAAGCCTTTTGATTCGGCCCAAACTCTGCCCAAATACTCTCCCAACATCCCTCACTACAACCTAGGGGCCTTAGTTTGATCAGAAAGCCAACCTAAGGAGCCCTTTTGATCAAATCAAAAGGAAGAACCCGAAGAAGAGGTAATGTTTTCACCACCCCTTTTCCAAGTTCATTTCTTCTTCCACTTCTTCTTCCTTTGTTGTTACCATTCTAAAATAATGAATCCAGTATCATTTATATACTGTGATGTTATTATAAATATGGTACAACCATATTCAGTATTCTATCCACCCTTTGAATAACATGTCACCATACGTGCGTACGTACGGCTTACCGTCTCCACGTCGTGGTGTAATTGTTATTCAGTATATTATTATTTGGATGGGTATAATAATGATGTGTAACTCATGTAAATAATAAATATAACATATTAATGATTCTGTATATATGATATACCATCCATTTATATATTATTTTAATATCAAAAGAATGATATTGTCGCTCGTGCGTACGTACGGACTACCGTCTCCACGAACGCGATGAGATTCATTCTCCATCGTAACCATTAAAGTATAATTATCATTTTATGATTTAAAAATGATGTTTAAGGACTTGATATCATTCTGGATATGAATAATATACAACCTATCCTTTACAAACATGTCTTACGTAACAAAACATATGAAAGAAAACAAGTAAGATAACACCCGAAACAACGATAATACTAAGATATTATTATCAAATCAATATTAAAAGATCATATATGATATCATATTAATGTATATGATTCTTGTATAATTTAATAACAATTATTTCACCATTATACAGGAGGTTAACCTACCAAAACCAAGGAAAAGTACAAGGTAAGGGTTATTTCACAATCTCTTCATTATCCGAGGTTGTTTATACGTAATAATCTACTGGGATATCTTTATCATCCACATCCATGTTTCTTAAAAATGTATTTCAAAACATTTTTACTATTTACAAGAATATGGGTTAAAGTCATTTATACCCTTGTTTGACTTTTTATAAGAGGTTTATAGAGGAATCTTTCCGTCGTTTTCAAAACAAGGTCCTTTTTAACCTTTTCGACAGAATTGAGGTAAGAATGTTTTTTTTAACTTATACGGCGGGTGCGGTTATTTTACGCTGTTATAAAATCGTCGAAGCTTTCCTTACAAGCTTATAAGAATATTTTCAAAGAAAATGTTTTATTTTATATGGATCTTAAATGATTTCAAAATAAAAGGAGATACTTCTTTAAAAAGAATTTTGATTTCATCTATGTCAACATCCTTTATTATTCTTGATTGAGGTCAATGTGATACAATACAATCTTCCATACTGTATCGAATGAGTTATGTTTGACTGTGGATGTGCTATTTTTATATCACTCATGGTTTATGTTTAAAGTGTTGACATTTCAGAAGTTATTTTTAATCCGAATGTTTATGTGATATTTCAAACTTTTCTTCAGATGAATGTGCTGAACAAGTATGTTCCGGGTTGGGGACCGGTAAAAGTAAGCCCTCCAGGTTGGGGACTGGTTAAAGTAAGCCCTCCAGGTTAGGGACTGGTAAAAGTAAGCCCTCCGGTTTGGTCTCCGGTTATTAGAGGTACTCCGGGTTGGTGTCCGGTTATTAGAGGCACTCCGGGTTGGTGTCCGGTTATTAGAGGCACTCCGGGTTGGTGTCCGGTTATTAGAGGCACTCCGGGTTGGGTTCCGGTTAGAAGTAACCCCTAGGTCTTGGGATGAGGCCTAGACAAAGAAATTAACGTTTAGCATTATGCATTCCAACATTATGAAAGTGGTTATTGATTTTTGCATGTGATTATTCGATTAGTAGAATATCCATGTGAATAAGTAAATGGAATTATTTCATTTTATTTATGCCATACCATGTTGAAAGTTCATATTTAAAAAGCTTTTGTTTTAGTTATACATTGCCTTAAATGTTTATTCTTATTTATGAAATTTTCCGCTATATTGTTATCCTTACTGGGCATTTGAGCTCACCCCTTTTCTATGTTTTATTTTTCCCAGGAAGTGAAGAAGTAAATTATGAATGACCTGCAGGGATTTTATGAGGGGATAATAGTGTGGTCTATTGAGACATTATGTTGTTGTAGTAGTTTTTCATTTTATAATGTAATGTAAAACTTATGAATATATCTGGCATTTTCCAAGGCTACTAAACCAATCGGTCTTTTGAGATTTGATCTTTCTTGTGATCATGCCAATGCTATGTAATAATGCACCGACTCTGGGTAACTGGGGTCGGGGCGTTACAGTTGGTATCAAAGGAAGTTTAGTACAAACCTTGGAAGCTAGATTTAGATAAACTCTGATTAGAGCACGTAGACCTAAGATGAACTTTGAGGATTAGTATAGAAGAACTTCCTAGAATTTTGGTATTGTAGAGACTTTGTGAGTTTTCCGAGCAATACATCCCTGTCTGGATACGAGCAGGTAGAGGCGGCTCTGGCACAGATGTACCTAGGGGTAAAACCCGAAAACACCGCTTTGAGCTAGACTCGAACGGGAACTGGTGCACGACAACGGGCCTTGCTGCACTCTTGGTTACGACACTCCCGAGGGATATGCTTAGGATAACTCTCACTTTCTTTACAAATCATTATGAAGGGTTTATGAGTATATAATTCCTCAAAGAAAACATATTTATGATTATGGATTATATCCATAAATAGTTCAATTTATGTTTAGTGTTTTATAAGTATGGGATTATGTATTTTGATTCATAAACTGATCTAGTTTATGACTTTGTTTAGAAATGGCGCCTAGTGGAAGAAATGGAAACCGTATCAATGCACGCACTCCATGTAGGGATTGCCCTCCTGCTCAAGATAATTATAGTGGGGCTGGTGATGCAACTGGTGCTGATCAGCTAATCACCGTACTGGGACAACTTACTCTGGTTATGAATAATAACCTTACCCGTATGGAGCACCCTGATCCGCAGCGTGGAGGATCAATGTTAGATCGATTCATGAGACAACAACCACCAACGTTCAATGGGAGTACAAATCCCTTAGTAGCTGAGCAATGGATATTTTCCCTAGAGAAAATATTTCAGGCTTTGGGGTGTAGTGAAAGGGAAAAAGTTACCATGGCAGTTTACCGCCTCACTGGAGATGCTGATCAATGGTGGTCATTGATTCAAAACATGAAGGAAGATGATGAAGTATCAAACATGGAATGGATGGAGTTCAAAGATCTATTTTTAGAAAAATACTTCCCTCGCGACCATCGAGCAGATATGGAAAGGCAATTTCTGAGTCTGAGACAAAAGGAGGACGAGAATGTCACAAAGTATGAGGCTAACTTTACAAGGTTAGCGAGGTACGCTGGTGATTATATTCGTAACCCAAGAAGTAAGATTGATCGTTTCTTTGATGGTTTAAAACCATTTCTCCGTCGAGCGTTAGTCTCACAATCCTTTTCATCGTACGAAGACATTGTCTCATGTGCTATCAAGACCGAAAAGGAATTCTCTAAGTCTTATGACTTTAAAGCAAAGCAAGAGAAGAAAAGACCTGCTGATCAATCTGGGAATAGAAATAAGGGGAAGAAGGGAAAGGTTGAATATCCATCTTGTGGTAAATGTGGGAAGAAACATCCTGGTACTTGCTTGAAGGGAATGGGAGTCTGTTACAAGTGTGGTGAAAAAGGCCACCAAGCTCATGATTGCAAGGGGAAGAAGGAAGCTACCAACGTTCAGTGCTACAATTGCAGGGAGATGGGGCATTATGCAAATGCATGTCCTAAGCGTCAGGAGAACTTACCTCAGAAAAGGCCAAGGGATCAAGGCCAGGCTTATGCTATCACTACTGCTGAGGTAGAAGCTCCGAAAGACGTGGTGGCAGGTAATTTAATGGTTTCCTCAAGTTTAGCAAATGCATTATTTGATTCTGGATCATCGCATTGTTTCATATCTTCCCAGTTTGCTAAGAAAATTAGATATTTCCAATTTGATTTAATAAGGGAGTTGTCAGTTAAAACTCCTAAGGGAAGTATCGTTGCAACAAAGTTTTGTGAATCAGTCCCCATTAGAGCACATAAATTTTCTTTATCTGCTGATTTCATCGTCATACCTATGATTGAGTTTGATATAATCCTCGGTATGGACTGGCTTTCGGACTATGATGCGAAGATTTATTGTACGAAGAAAGAGGTTACGATTCTTGATGATAATGATAAGGAGCACCTTATTTTTAGAGCAGAATCGTCACCACCTAATTCTTATTTAGATCCACCCCATGTAGCTCAACTTAATTCAATTATCGGGGAGGAAGAGAATGAAATAACTGTCGGTGAGGAAAGGAATGTTCAAATAGAGGATGTACCTGTTGTGAAAGAATTTGTAGATGTATTTCTGGAAGATTTACCTGGACATCCTCCAGAACGAGAAGTTGAGTTTTCTATTGATTTGATTCCTGGATCAAGGCCTATATCGAAGACCCCTTATAGAATGGCCACTGTAGAGCTAGTTGAACTAAAGAAACAACTAGAGGAATTGAGTAATAAGGGATTTATTCGCCCTAGTGTTTCTCCATGGGGAGCCCCTGTTCTTTTTGTTAAAAAGAAAGATGGATCTATGAGGTTATGTATCGATTACAGGGAGATCAATGCTATAACGATAAAGAACAAGTATCCCCTACCTCGTATTGATGATTTATTTGACCAACTGCATGGAGCTCAATACTTTTCAAAGATTGACCTTCGATCTGGATACCATCAGTTGTGTGTGAAGAAGGAAGACATTCCGAAAACAGCATTTCGAACCAGGTACGGGCATTACGAGTTTACTGTAATGCCGTTTGGATTGACTAATGCACCCTCTGTATTCATGGATCTGATGAATAGAGTTTTCAAGGAGTATCTCGTTGAATTTGTGGTGGTATTTATTGATGATATCTTGGTATACTCCAAAACCTACGAAGATCATGAAAATCACTTGCGCATTATCTTGAAGACTCTGAGGAGGCATGAATTATATGGAAATTTTAGCAAGTGTGAATTCTGGCTTCAGGAGATTTCTTTTCTTGGCCATATTGTCTCTAAAGATGGAATCTCTGTTGATCCTTCTAAGACCAAGGCAATCAAAGAATGGCCAGCACCTATGAGTATAACTGAGGTACGTAGTTTTATTGGTTTGGAAGGTTATTATCGACGTTTCGTCCAGAATTTTGCCCGATTGGCTAACCCATTAACAAAGCTCACACGTAAAGGGGTTAAATTTGTTTGGACAAAAGAGTGTGAAGAATGTTTTGAAGAACTGAAAAGAAGATTAGTCAATGCTCCTATATTGACTCTACCATCGGGGAATGATGGGTTCGTTATTTATAGTGATGCATCAAAGAAAGGACTTGGCTGTGTCCTTATGCAGAATGATAGAGTTATTGCCTATGCATCACGACAGTTGAAAATTCATGAACAAAACTATCCTACTCATGATCTCGAGTTAGCAGCAGTGATCTTTGCTTTGAAAATATGGAGGCACTACCTCTATGGTGAAAAATGTGAGATTTATACTGATCACAAGAGTTTGAAGTATATTTTCTCACAAAAAGAACTCAACATGAGGCAAAGGAGATGGCTTGAATTACTCAAGGATTATGATTGTACGATACACTACCACCCAGGGAAGGCAAACAAGGTGGAAGATGCTTTGAGTAGAAAAGACCATGGAGTTTTGAACAATATGAGAATTGAAAGGGATCCAATTTTCATGGAGCTAGTGAAGATGGACATGGGAATAACCAGGGAAGGTGAAACATCAATGCTTTTTCAAATGGTTGCCAAACCATCTTTACTAGAAAGGATTAAGAGTTCTCAGACTGATGATGAAGAATTCCAAAAGAAGATTAAAGCTGTGAATGATGGGAGATTGAGAGACTTTGCGTATGAAGGTGGAATTTTGAAATTCGGGAAGAGACTTTGTGTTCCCAATATACCTGATCTAAAAAGGGAATTGCTGGATGATGCTCATAGTTCCAATTTCTCTATACACCCTGGGAGCACCAAAATGTATAGAGATTTGAAGGAACATTTTTGGTGGGACAACATGAAGAGGGAGATTTCTGATTTTGTGTCAAGATGTATGGTTTGTCAACAAGTGAAAGCTGGAAGGCAACAGCCTGGAGGAGTCATGCAACCTCTTCCCATACCGGAGTGGAAATGGGACAATATTACAATGGACTTTGTCATGGGGCTACCAAAGACTCCTAGAAGGAACGATGCAATATGGGTTATTGTTGATCGTCTTACCAAGTCAGCACATTTTCTTTCTATAAGAGAAGATCTACCCCTGGAACGTCTAGCAAGACTATACATTAATGAAGTTGTGAGACTTCATGGAGTACCCCTATCGATTGTTTCTGATCGTGATCCCCGTTTTACTTCAAGATTTTGGAAAAGTCTTCAGAAATCCCTGGATACTGAACTTCATTTGAGCACTTCTTACCACCCTCAGACAGACGGACAATCAGAACGGACTATTCAGACCTTAGAAGACATGTTGAGATCTTGCTCACTTGATTTTCAGGGTATGTGGGATCAATATTTACCACTAGTAGAATTTTCCTATAACAATAGCTTCCATTCGAGTATTCAGATGGCACCATATGAAGCGTTATACGGAAAGAGATGTCGTACGCCAACCTGTTGGGATGACGTTGGTGAAAGAAAACTTGTAGGCCCAGAACTGGTGGAGGAAACGGTGGAAAAGGTGAAGGTAATCCAAAATCACATTAAAGAAGCTCAAAGTAGGCAGAAGAGCTATGCCGATAATCGAAGGAAGGATTTGGAATTTCAAGTCGGTGATCATGTTTTCCTGAAGGAATCTCCATGGAATGGAGTCATACGTTTTGGTAAGAAAGGTAAATTGAGTCCCAGGTACATCGGACCTTTCGAAATTCTAGAACGAATTGGGGCTGTAGCTTACCGATTGGCAATGCCGCCAAGTCTCTCCAAAGTTCACGATGTGTTCCACGTATCTCTGTTGAGGAAATACATGCCTGACCCAACGCATGTACTCACCTATAAAGATTTAGAACTGGAACCCGATCTGTCTTATTGCGAAGAGCCCATCAAGATTCTTGATACGAGAGAACAAGTGCTGAGAAACCGGACGACGCGTCTGGTAAAAGTTTTGTGGAGGAATCATAAGATGGAAGAGGCAACGTGGGAACCCGAGGAACTTATGATGAAGAACCACCCGAGTCTTTTTATGCAGTAATACCCTAGAAATTGAGAGGACGCAATTATTTGAAGGAGGGGAGAATATAACACCCCAATCTTCTACGGTACGTTTCCCTTTGAATAATGCGATAGCGTGTGTTGTACGCAACCTCGAGTTCTAACACACACCACAACTAATTAAACTAGCCGTTGTGAATAGTAATACCTAATTTTTGAAATTATATATATTTTATATTTGAAAATGGACTTCATTTTTGGACTCGGAATATCGAATTTAGCCTAAGGTGAAATTTTGGTACTTTTCGGATAACTTTCATATTTTGATGAATAGTGAAAATTACTAAATTTTAATTAAAAACAACTTTTTAATAAAAATAATTAATAGTGATAAATTATGAATTTTAGTGGTTTTAAAGTATATTTAGAATATATTTTTACATTTTAATATAATTTTGGTCATTGGACATAATTTTACAATTAAACCGAAAATAAACAAGTGTCAATCTTTTGATAGTTATTATCTCTTAAAAACACGCTTTTTGTTTTGACAGCGGGAATTAATTTTAAATTAATTTCTGCCACTTCTGTGTTTTGAATTTAGGAAAATGGATTCCATATTTGGAATCAGGATGTTCAAATTGTGTAAATGGGTAACTTTTATTTTTAGACATTTTGAATAATTACTGCGGTAAATATTTTATTTACCATGGTTAAGGGTAAATCCGGTAAATAAGGGTTAAAAAATAATATTATAATAATACTAAATTACCCTAAAACGTGTCTTAACCCTATTGTTTGATACATGGTCGACCATGGGCATCTTTGGGTCTATTTTGGGACCCCATGGATCCACTTGTAAGTGATAATGACACTTTATTTTAATTTAGTTAAAATGAATACAAAAATGACACAAGCATATATCTTTTAGAACAACAATTTTTACATAGGGTTATATATGTTGGATTTTAGATTATAAATATTCATTAGAAAGATAAAAAGATGTCCTACATAATGATATTTTATTTATAATTTTTAGACATTGAATAATTTATTTTATTTATGACACAATGATGATGCAGTAATTACTATAATAGTAAAAAATTAAAATAATTGATATTATAAATACCCAAATAATTATAATATGAAACTTTTAATGAATTAAAATAATTTTATATGATAATATGATATATTAGGATTGATGTAATTGACTTTTTTCGAAGTAATCAATCTGTTAGGAGTTTCAAAAAAATCAACTATTGAATAGTGTCAAAATTGACATAAAAGAGTTCTTAAAACAAATATTATATTATTAATTGATATTAAATTCCTAAAAATCTAAGGTTCGGCAATGAGACTTATATTATGATAGGTTCCTCATTAATGGACCACTTGGGGGTCGCTTGGATGTATATAGTAAGTTTATTAACCATATTATATAAAAATACAAAGAGACATTGTAAAACTGAAACTAATTAACTTAGAGTTAATACTTAAAGATAAGGTTAATATAAGTACCCAAACCTGTCTAAATTCTATTGGTTGAGTGGTTTTCGACCTATCCCCACCTTAACCTTTGAATAGTCAACTTTGGAGCCATTAGAAACCGAATATGAATTTATTATAAATTAATATTTCTAGCTTTTCCAAAGGTGCCCCTCACCCCTCTTATAAAAGGGCACTCCTCCTTATCATTTCTTCACACCTCTAAAGCCTTTTGGTTCGGCCAAACTCTGCCCAAATACTCTCCCAACATCCCTCACTACAACCTAGGGGCCTTAGTTTGATCAGAAAGCCAACCTAAGGAGCCCTTTTGATCAAATCAAAAGGAATAACCCGAAGAAGAGGTAATGTTTTCACCACCCCTTTTCCAAGTTCATTTCTTCTTCCACTTCTTCTTCCTTTGTTGTTACCATTCTAAAATAATGACTCCAGTATCATTTATATACTGTGATGTTATTATAAATATGGTACAACCATATTCAGTATTCTATCCACCCTTTTAATAACATGTCACCATACGTGCGTACGTACGGCTTACCGTCTCCACGTCGTGGTGTAATTGTTATTCAATATATTATTATTTGGATGGGTATAATAATGATGTGTAACTCATGTAAATAATAAATATAACATATTAATGATTCTGTATATATGATATACCATCCATTTATATATTATTTTAATATCAAAAGAATGATATTGTCGCTCGTGCGTACGTACGGACTACCGTCTCCACGAACGCGATGAGATTCATTTTCCATCGTAACCATTAAAGTATAATTATCATTTTATGATTTAAAAATGATGTTTAAGGACTTGATATCATTCTGGATATGAATAATATACAACCTATCCTTTACAAACATGTCTTACGTAACAAAACATATGAAAGAAAACAAGTAAGTTAACACCCGAAACAACGATAATACTAAGATATTATTATCAAATCAATATTAAAAGATCATATATGATATCATATTAATGTATATGATTCTTGTATAATTTAATAACAATTATTTCACCATTATACAGGAGGTTAACCTACCACAACCAAGGAAAAGTACAAGGTAAGGGTTATTTCACAATCTCTTCATTATTCGAGGTTGTTTATACGTAATAATCTACTGGGATATCTTTATCATCCACATCCATGTTTCTTAAAAATGTATTTCAAAACATTTTTACTATTTACAAGAATATGGGTTAAAGTCATTTATACCCTTGTTTGACTTTTTATAAGAGGTTTATAAAGGAATCTTTCCGTCGTTTTCAAAACAAGGTCCTTTTTAACCTTTTCGACAGAATTGAGGTTAGAATGTTTTTTTAACTTATACGGCGGGTGCGGTTATTTTACGCCGTTATAAAATCGTCGAAGCTTTCCTTACAAGATTATAAGAATATTTTCAAAGAAAATGTTTTATTTTATATGGATCTTAAATGATTTCAAAATAAAAGGAGATACTTCTTTAAAAAGAATATTGATTTCATCTATGTCAACATCCTTTATTATTCTTGATTGAGGTCAATGTGATACAATACAATCTTCCATACTGTATCGAATGAGTTATGTTTGACTGTGGATGTGCTATTTTTATATCACTCATGGTTTATGTTTAAAGTGTTGACATTTCAGAAGTTATTTTTAATCCGAATGTTTATGTGATATTTCAAACTTTTCTTCAGATGAATGTGCTGAACAGGTATGTTCCGGGTTGGGGACCGGTAAAAGTAAGCCCTCCAGGTTGGGGACTGGTTAAAGTAAGCCCTCCAGGTTAGGGACTGGTAAAAGTAAGCCCTCCGGTTTGGTCTCCGGTTATTAGAGGTACTCCGGGTTGGTGTCCGGTTATTAGAGGCACTCCGGGTTGGTGTCCGGTTATTGGAGGCACTCCGGGTTGGTGTCCGGTTATTAGAGGCACTCCGGGTTGGGTTCCGGTTAGAAGTAACCCCTAGGTCTTGGGATGAGGCCTAGACAAAGAAATTAACGTTTAGCATTATGCATTCCAACATTATGAAAGTGGTTATTGATTTTTGCATGTGATTATTCGATTAGTAGAATATGCATGTGAATAAGTAAATGGCATTATTTCATTTTATTTATGCCATACCATGTTGAAAGTTCATATTTAAAAGGCTTTTGTTTTAGTTATACATTGCCTTAAATGTTTATTCTTATTTATGAAAGTTTCCGCTATATTGTTATCCTTACTGGGCATTTGAGCTCACCCCTTTTCTATGTTTTATTTTTCCCAGGAAGTGAAGAAGTAAATTATGAATGACCTGCAGGGATTTTATGAGGGGATAATAGTGTGGTCTATTGAGACATTATGTTGTTGTAGTAGTTTTTCATTTTATAATGTAATGTAAAACTTAAGAATATATCTATCATTTTCCAAGGCTACTAAACCAATCGGTCTTTCGATATTTGATCTTTCTTGTGATCATGCCAATGTTATGTAATAATGCACCGACTCGGGGTAACTAGGGTTGGGGCGTTACATGGACACCCCCAACACCCACCCACACCCTTGGACAACCCCCCACACCCACCCACCCCCTTGTAATCCCCCCTGGACACCCCCCGACCCCTCTGGACAGCCCCCCGCCCCTCCTGGACACCACCCCCCACCCCCTACCCCCTTGGACACCCCCCTGGACATCCCCCAACCCTCTGGGCAGCCCCCCCACCCACCCGGACAACCCCAAATACCCTCTGGAGAGGCTGCCACCCACTTGGACAGCACCCCACACCCATCCAACCCCTTGGACACCCCCCTGGACACCCCACCGACCCCTCTGGACAGGCCGCCACCCCCTTGGACAGCCCCCCACACCCACCCATCCCCTTGGACACCACCCTGGACACCCCCCGACCCCTCTGGACAGCCCCCGACCCCTCTAGAAAGCACCCCCACCCCTCTTGGACACAACCCCCCACCCCCGACCTGCTTGGACACCCCCCTGGACACCCCCCAACCCTCTGGACAGCCCCCCACCCCTCCTAAACACCACCCCACCCCCTACCCCCTTGGACACCCCCCTGGACACCCCTCAACACCCACCCACACCCTTGGACAGCCCCCACACCCACCCACCCCCTTGTAAACCCCCCTGGACACCCCCGACCCCTCTAGACAGCCCCCCACCCCTCCTGGACACCACCCCCACCCCCTACCCCCTTGGACACCCCCCTGGACATCCCCCAACCCTCTGGGCAGCCCCCCACCCACCCGGACAACCCCAAATACCCTCTGGAGAGGCCGCCACCCACTTGGACAACCCCCCACACCCATCCACCCCCTTGGACACCCCCCCTAGACACCCCACCGACCCCTCTGGACAGGCCACCACCCCCTTGGACAGCCCCCCACACCCACCCATCCCCTTGGACACCACCCTGGACACCCCCCGACCCCTCTGGACAGCCCCCGATCCCTCTAGAAAGCACCCCCACCCCTCCTGGACACAACCCCCCACCCCGACCTGCTTGGACACCCCCCTGGACACCCACCAACCCTCTGGACAGCCCCCCACCCCTCCTAAACACCACCCCCACCCCCTACCCCCTTGGACACCCCCCTGGACACCCCCCAACCCCTCTGGACCGCCCCCCGCCCCTCCTGGACACCACCCCCTACCCCCTACCCCCTTGGACACCCCCTGGACATCCCCCAACCCTCTGGACAGCCCCCCCACCCACCCGGAAAACCCCAAATACCCTCTGGAGAGGCCGCCACCCACTTGGACAGCCCCCCACACCCATCTAACCCCTTGGACAACCCCCTCGACACCCCATCCAAATGGACACGGCCCAACCCTCTCGGGGATTTATAGAAAACGATGAAAAATTAGTGAAATCATAAAATTAGTCAATATTGCAAGTCGATCTAATAGATCTAGGGATGATAAATAAGATTATGGTGCCAAAACGAGTTAAAAGGGTTCGCAATCGAAGAATCTTAGCTAGTTTCAACAAAAAAATCACAACACAAATATATATACTATCCGCGAAAAAAAACGAACGAGTGGGAGGATTACCTGAGTGCTGTGAGTTTAGATGATTGATCCAAGGAGATTAAATATCAGAAACGATGATCTCAAAACGAATCTAAACCAACAAAATGGACGAGCCGATTCGGGTTTACGCGCGAGAGAGACGAGTCGCGACTGTCGAAGGTAAACTCACGAATGACAATCCACGGGGCTGGGTAAATTTTTAAATGAGTTATCACGTCGGTTATTCAATAACCGACGTTATAATTTTTTTAAAAACATTTATAACGTCGGTTATTCAATAACCGACGTAAAAACCTTCCTCCGATTCTTTTTTTATGTCGGTTATTTTATAACCGACGTTATAAAGGGCTCAAAATCCGCGTTTTATTACGTCGGTTATTCCATATCTAACGTCAAAAACATCTGCGGATTCTTTTTTTACGTCGTTTATTTTATAACCGATGTAAAAAGTCCTTCAAAAACCGCGTTTTTTACGTCGGTTATTGAATAACCGACGTAACAAACGCCCCCCGCTTCTATTTTTTACGGCGGTTAATGTATAACCGACATAAAAAACGAAATCGCGCGATTAATAACGTCGGTTATAAAAATAACCGACATTAAAGGTGTACTAAACACAGGTTTTTATGTCGGTTATTAAATAAACGACATAAAAAACCTCGTTTTACATATTATGACGTCGGTTTTATATAACCGATGTAAAAAATGGTGACGTAAAAAATGTTTTCTGCACTAGTGATTCCGAAGCAGGTGAGCAAAGGAAGGTACAGATTTATGAGTTGGAATAAATTCTTTGTGATACAAATGAGAACTCCCAGATCTATAAAGAGAAGGCAAAGGCTATCCATGATAGTATGATTCATCAGCAAAAGTTCCATATTTGTGAGAAGGTATTCATGTAAAATTTCAAGCTAAAGCTCCACCTAGGTAATCTTCGTTCTCGATGGATCGGTCAGTGTACTATTACTAATGTTTACCCTTTTGGGGCAATACAGATTATTCATGACCAGAATGGATGAAGTCTTACCATCAATGGGAAGCGACTTAAACACTTATATAAAGATTTTTCAAAGAATATGGTTCAGGAAATCCACCTCCTAGAACCAACATACCAGTGAAACACATCATATCTTATCCTCCATTCTCCCATTCTCAATTATTATAGTGAGGACACTAGACATTCTTGGAGTGGTGGTGGATACATTCATGGGTTCAGTAGGATTTTCACCATCTTTCTTCTTTCTTCTAAAGTTTTCCTTCTTTATGGTATTTTCAATTTTCCCCATCATTCTTACTTTATTAATATTTTCATCGTCTTTATTCTTTCTTCTCCTTTTCACATTCTTTACGATATTTTTACTTTTCCCCATCTTTCTGGGTCCATTAGGATTTTCATTTTATTTCTTATTTCTTCTCTTTTTTTCCTTCTTTTTGGTATTTTTACGTCCCCCCATATGATCACCAAATCATGGAACTTAATAAAAATGCGTGTTGAAATTTTTTATTCCATATAGTTTTAACATTTTTTTGAAACCTGTCTCTATTATGGAATGAATATATTTATGAATTTAACTTCAGGGAGTGAGTTTTAGTGAATTGTTTTTCATTCAATGATATAAATGGTTCTATCTATGTGGAACCTTTGAGGTGATTGGTTCCCCTTGTGTGAGTTGTTTTTGGGAAAATAGTGTCACTAATATCTCAACAAAATTTTTCACCACAACACAAAGTGTGAATATTTCATGCTTACTAGAGGTAAAAATAGGTTAGGTGAATATTTTACAGCAAAAAAATGATATTTACATATGTTTGTTCTTTATCCGATCTGTTTCATTACTGTACTAGATTGAATTATGTATGAGTACCTGATATCCGACTATTGCACGCCCTCAAAGTAATTTGGGTTGTTTCTTGAGAAGGTCAAAAACCACTCCTCCTCAACCTTTGATATTGTTATACCAATTACAATTACTGTCGTGAGGAGATCAGACATGGGTTGAGAGATAAGTGTGATATTTTTTCCAAATGCATATTCTGAAAGAAAAACAAAAATAATAAATGAGGGGAGTGATGAAACGTGAAACATACGGGGATATCTAGGTTCGGAGCATATGGTTTGACTTCCGAAAATGCTTAAGTGACTGGGTCTTGAAAAATGATTGCAAAGGATGTAGGGAAGATTCAGTGGAAAAAAATCATTTAAGCTGAAACATGTTAAAATAACCTATATTTATTAGATATAAAGTGGGATGAATAGCATGGAATGGTTTTTACACACACACACATGGAGAGTTAGCGGAATTGTTGATTTCTAAATCCTTACTCAATTTGGTATCCTGAATCACTTTGAATTTCTTTGTGATATGATTTATGATACATCTTTTTCAATTTTTATAAGGAAGAACTCTTTTGTGTGGTTTGTTCATTGATCAAATTACTTTAATGAATTTAAATTTCTTCAAATGATAAAAATTATTGATTTTGGGAATATATACATGCATTATTTTTTGGATTTGTGACTTTTCCCATGAGTGAAAATGATTAGGTGTGTGGGTGTGATCGCTAAGTGATTCACTATTCAAATCCACCCTTATATCATTGTTTTAAACTAGTTTTCTGTTGAATATTAAAAATATAATAATAAATTTTAATTTATGTTTGAATCATTGAAATAATGCTTATCTCTATTTAATTGGGCAATTTTTCTTGTTTTGGTGTCTACATTATAGGAGGAGTTGATTTGGGGAGCTTGTGTCGAAATTCAAGAAAAATATTCCAAACTGCACGAGAGCCCCAACATGCATGAAGATAATTATTTGTAATTTTTATTATACTTGCATCAAATTTGGCTAAAAATTGGAATATGATTGAAAACCAATGTGGGAAACATTTATCTACAAGATCATGAATTCTAATTCATCCATTTAGAGGCCGAAAATAGGCCCACAATGTGAAGAAATCCCGGGCGGGAAAAATTGGATCACCCTTCTGTATTTGGGCCATAAATCGGACCTCAAAGATCCAATGGGTAATATTTCAACCACCCTTGGACATATAAATAGAAGAAAAAACCCTCCATCGAATTTTAAGTAATTTTCACATGTTGTGTTCAGTCAACCTGTCTGATAAAGATGGAGTAAAAAATAAGCCTTGAATAGCCACCTATCCCTTTAGATACTTGACCACTTTATTTGAAAATATGGATTTACAATTTCCATACAATCATTCATCCCCCTCTTTATCTGTGTCGCTCGACCAGGGGTAAAGGTTAGTCGAATTGGAGAGCTCTATTCACCTATTTTATTTCTCTTCCCCCTCATGTACTTTTAAACCTCTTAATTATCAATTTGGGGAGTGTCCTTTTATGTAATCAAGAGCTCCACACTTGTAATCATTATAAGGTAATTTATTTCTAGGTTTTTAGTTAATTGTTCTTCATTTATACTTTTTAAATTCATTTTTATTATGGTATGATCAAATTCAAATCAATGGAACAAGAATCCACATGATTCCACGCATAACCTAGATCTTTTGACGATTCAAGTACGGTTACCAATTTTCTCATCCCTCCCTTTCATGAGTGTGAAAATGGATTGTGTATGTTGATAAAATCATGGATCTTGAACCTATGAATATGCATGTTCATGTATTGCGGAATATTTTTATCACTTCCACAAATCTGGTCCTCTCATCATGTTGTTGATGAGATGCCATGATTGAGTTTTGTTTTTACATCGATCCATGTTTGTTGATTTTGGGTGGTTATCGATAATCAATATTGATGATTGATCAAATCTTATATAGTAACCTAGTAAGAACTCACACACCATCACTGGTTTCAGTATGTACAAAATCAACAAATCAATGACCCTTCCATTTCCTTTGAAAGCAATGACGGATTGAGCATCAAGGGGCCCTTACCTGGGTTGATCACGATTTATCCAACCGGTTTCTTTCAATAGTCATATACTTTAAATTTCTGTTCTTAAAGCAACAAAACCCATTTTTTATAAAACCCCATTCCCCGATTAGTTTCTTAATCATAAACTAATTTTGTAATTAATTATCAAAGGATCTTTCGAGAGATGACCTAGAGATGCTGTTACACTGTAAAAATTTCTAGTTAAAAATAAATATCTAATTTGTCATGAACGAGAATTCAATCAAGCATCAGGTTCCATCAATTTTGACACAACCCTCCAAGTCACTAGAGTGAAAGTGAGATTTAATTTTGATGGACTTCATGATGAGTTTATTATGTATGTCATGGGGGAACGATTCCATCTTGATAATTGTAGATAGACTCACAATGTGGCCCACTTCATACCATTTTAGAGTAGGTTTCAGTATAGAGAATGGGACGCCTCTATGTCCAGGATATTGTTTGACTCCATGGATCTCCATAAATAATAGTCTTAGATTGTGATGCATGAATTTCATCTCGTTTTTTGAAGGAGATTGTACAAGTCATTTTGGACTCATCGGTGTTTGAGCATAGCCTATCACCCAAAGATTGATGTTCAAATAGAGTGGACCATTAAGACCATAGAGGACAATCTTCATTCATGCATTAAAGATTTTGGTCATAATTAAGAGGAATACCTACCACTAGTGGAGTTTTCATACAACAATGGCTACCACTCCAAGATCAGTATGGTACCATTTGAAGCATTGTATGGACGACCATGCAAGTTATCGTTATATTGAATATACCCAAGAAAGTTAGCACTAATGGGTATATAAATACTAAAGGCTACTATTGGGAAGGTGTTGGTCATCCGATAGTAGATGAAGACTACACAGAGCCGACATAAATCTTATATTGATAGGAAATTGAGACCCTTGGAGTTTAAATAGGGGGCCACATATTCCTACAAGTCTCTCCTCGACGAGGGATACAAATATTTGATTGGGCGACATGTTATTGTTGAAGTTCATAGGACCTTATCTGATAATGCATAATGTAGGCGAGGTGGCTTACTATTTAACTCTATGGCCATAGTTTTGAAGGGTCCATGAAATATTTCATGTATCCAAGATGACTAGATATGTGCATGACCCTTCTCATTTCATCAACCATAGAGAAATTGATATTAATGAAGGGTAGAATTTTTCAGAGTACCTAGTGAATATATAGGATTGAAAATAGAGTATCCTTTTTGGATGGTCGATTCCTCTTGTACATGTTCATTGGCATCCTGGGAATCTCAAAGAGACCACATGGGATAGGGAGGATAATATTCATGATCAGTACCCACATTTGTTTGGTTATCCTTAGGTTGGATTTATGGGGCGTAAATCCGTAAGGTGGGGAGAATGTAATACCCAAGAATTTGATGTAAATTTTTGGAAAATTAAATGGGATTATTTCGAGACTAGGATCAAAGACAAAAATTGATTCAGAGGTCGAGAGTGGTCAGAATGTAGTTTCGAACTATTTCTAAATTTCATTAAGTAATCATACATGCAGGTTTTTCTAAAATTTAAACTGATGCCATGATAAAAAATATGAGGGTACCATTGAATGTAGGGAATTTGGATTCTCCTACTAAGGTCATGAAAAAAATTGGCATAGGTCGACAGAAAAAAATTATTTTTGGGACATTGAGACGAAAAATAAAATATTGTAAAAAAAGTTATTTTATAATTTTTCTTAGTCATTATGTAGTAACTCATCAGTGTCGTGATGCAACAATTTGGTGATGTTGAATCCATTAATGAAACTCATTAATGAATCAGCGTGGCGACACTACAATTCACATTGTATCTTCCTTCATTAATTAAACAGGTATTCATGGTTTATAAACAACCCTATAATTCCCCTGAAGAACGACAAAGTAAACCTCTCCAATGACTAACGTCAAAGAATCAGAAAGCAACGACAGCACCCTTGAAGGGTGGATTTGAGACCATAGATCAATGGATTATGGTGTATGATCATCGATGGAAATTCATTTTTTTTCAGGTAGGTGTCTAAATATGAGTGATTGTTTTCCACCTGCTCTTCCCATCAAATTGAAGAACGCAGATCGACTCACTAACTAGTTGATCTGCTGATTAATTTTACTTGTTGGTTTGGGAAATATTATTGCGGTTTTGATATCGAGAATTAAATCCTAGTGTTTTAAAATATGATTTATGATCCCGCTAATAAGAAAAATTATGGGCCAACACGAACAAAGGTTGGTTTCTTCATTAGGTGTTCTATGTGATTCCTTATCTATCTCTTTGTTCATTACCGAAGAACCCACGATGTCACATAGGATATTTTCTAAGTGAATTAAAAATGAATTTGGACCCCTGAACTGATAGAAAAATGGGGAGGATAATGCGGTAGTGACAATGGAGCCCGAAGAAGGGAAAAAGAACAAATGGATCAGAAATGGGCCACTGGATCAAGTCTAGTCGCCCGTGAAGGAGACTACCACCACGTCGGTGTTGTCTGGAGTAAGTGTTGGTCGTAGGTGCCTTCTATAGGCCAGTGCTAGGCTACAGTGGTTGGCGATGGCCCAAGGTGTCCGGTGGTGACCGATGTTGTGTCACGACGACTGGCGGTGGCCCACAGTGGCTAGGGATGTCTCACGATGACAAACATTGATGGGAGGGGTGCGCCAAGGTAGTGGAGGCCATGAAACGTAGTGGTGGAGGGTGTGGTTATAGTCGGGCACCACGTCAGTTTGAGGCGATGGTGGGGTGGGAAGTTGTGTGTGCTGGCACACGGTCCACGCTGGACTGCGTTGGGAGGGGAGGAATCCAGCCTCTTCTAGTCATGTGGCACAACAAACAAAAGGCTAGCGTAGGGTCCATTCAGGACCCAAGCCAGATCGCAGATACAGACCAGGTCGATGGAGTGAACCGGCCTACTGGATTTCCCATGATAGACAGGAAACCTGGCCACTGTGTGGCCCATCAGGAATGAAATTAGTCTGGATAAGTTGGATTGGGTTGAAGAATGCAGGCTACGTCGTTTGGAGACTGAGTGGGCCGGGCTTGCGGCCGAACCAGGTTGCTCCAATAAGGCCCAATGGGCCTGTCTACTAGGCCAGGCCATACCCACTAGCCCATACCAACTGGGTCTGGTCAGGTCGGTCGAACCAAGGTGGTTCATGTGACACCTTAGGCTAGGATGGTTCCAATTGATCCAACCAAGTCGGACTGGGGCATAACATAACCATCCCCTGTTTCATAAACTTTAAATATCTTTGAGACCATATGTCTGATTGACATCATGTAAGTGGCCTTGGGACCCTTGCAATGAGACAGCCCTTTTGGAATACTCTATGTGATTCTTTGTGGTATTGATATGAAACCAATAGCATAAGTATTATATTCTTCTGAAATCAACCATGCTGTGAGCAGGAATCCTACGGCTGGTAGTGATGTGAATGATATGATGAGTGGGACCTCAGAGGCCCAGTAGCTAAGCATAATTTGGTGGTCTAGAATAAGAGAAGACCTCGGTGGTCTGGTAGAAGAGAGGACCTCGATGGAATAGTAGCAGAGCAGATCATGGTGGTCCAGTAACCGAGTGGACCTCCGTAGTCTAATAGCTGAGTGGACCTGAGTGTTCCAGTAGCCGAGCAGACCATAGTGGTCTAGTATCCGAGTGATCCTTAGTGGCCTAGTAGGTTAGCGAAATCTAGGGGTCCAATAGCCGAGCGGACCTTAGTGAATCATTAGGGCAGAGTCTCTCAATAGTACAACATGGTTTACCTTTGTGACTGATAATATAAATTTATATAGCATAATTTATACCTGATGAGATATTTATTTTCTTCTTGGTCTTTTATTTGAGTTATTTTATTTGTGGATGGGGGTCTCTATAGATTACTCTGTTACTCACCCACGTACGGGCTTCACCCGGACATGTTGTGTCTCACACAGGTGATCTAATTTTCGACAAAGACCTTTGTGGTAGAGGACCTGGTGGTGCTCAATGATATGGGATGGATGGGAATACTTCTACATCTAGAGGTAGCTACCATTCACCTCCCCTTTAGGTAGGATCTCGAGAATATAAGATGAAGAAGTTTTACATTCTGTTGTGGTTTAAGGATAATATTTTGGACCTTTTGTACTTTAAGATTGTATTCTACATTGAGTAGTTGCAAATGTGATTGTTCTGGATGAATTGTTGTTTAATTTCAATAGTTTGTTCCCTATTCATGTGTATAAGTTTAAATCAAATGACTCCCCTTATTGGGATATGCCTACTCGGTGATATTTACTAGCCCCTAGCCTATAAATGGCAGGTTGGGGTAGTCACGACACATGTCGTGGGGGAAGGGTCATGAAATTCTGATGGTTTTCACTTCTTAGGAAGGTACTCTTCAAAAACAATTCTAAAAAACATCAATATGAGGATCCACACCTAGATCCAATACAAGAACTAGAGTTGGTGCATGTCATAGGGCAAGTAGAGTGTACTGAATCACCTCTTCTAGATTTGGATCTAGAACATGATTCACTCACATATTTTCATTAGTATCTTCCACTTGGTTCAGATTCACAATAATTCTTTGAGGAATGATACTACACAACATCAGTAGAAAGAATGGAATACAATAAGTCACAATCAAACAGAGAAATAAGGGAAATTAATTACAACAGATAGAACAAAAAGATTTGGATTTCAACCCAATCCAAATAAAAAGTACATAATAGAATATAACTAATCCACAATACATCTTTTCCAAACCACCCCTAGCGACTTAAGGTTCATTATAGTGAGAGATGGTCAGGCACTCGATCACATCTATCTCCCAATCCTCGACAAGATTTCACATTGCATACTGACATTAACACAATAAGTTCAATGAGAATATCAGATTCCACCATCTCAAGAACCATTCCAAGTAAGATAGAAACCTGATAACTAAGTTGGCCTTGACATAGACTAAAGGGGTTCCCAATCCCCAAGGTTCAATGACTAACATCAAGCATCACACAAATATAAGGTGGAGCCGAATTTTCCACAATCAAAATGGAAGCATGATAAAAAATTAATTTCAATATAATAGAAAATCTACTGTGAGTAATGTACCATAATGAAAATAGGTATATCAACCCGATGTACTATAACCATGTACTAGAAGACAAAAAAACCTAAACAAGTCCAAACATGGATGTATCTCACCAAGTCAATGGATAAATAGCAAGAACCACCACCAATTGATCTTTTTTCCTTTACTCGATCCAAGAAATATGTAATCAAAACACACACAAAGGAACATTTAGTATGTGTGAAAAATCCTAGTGGGATTTTACCCAATGATTCTATCAAAGGATTCAAATATCAAATTAACTAAGAATGTGACATTAATTTTCAAAATAATTAGGTTTGGCATTTCAAAATCATATTTAAAAAAATAAATTTATTCATCACAATAGATGAAACTAATTTTTCAACTCGTTATTCACATTTCAAATTATGGAATTTCCTTTAAATAGGTGTTCTTTGCCCGGAATTCACTTTTCACAAATGGAATAAATAAATCTTTTTATATAATATAGTTATATAAATCCAAATGAATGTAAAACAATTTTAATAAATGGAATATATTAATTTGAAATAAAACAATTTAGAATCATGTTCATATGATTAATTAGGTATGATTTTTCCATGTTGTATATACTCGACACTATAAAATAGAAAATATGTACATATGTTCCTTTGAACAAAGTCCAAATAGGATTCACTCGCCATCTCCTAAGGGTTGAGATGTGCTGATATAATGTTTTAGAACATCATAAATCATAAATTTCCTTCCACATATCTCACTATATAACTATCATTTTTAAGTTCTCTAATAAGAAAAAATGATTGGTAATTTATTTTAAGATTGTTTATATTGAAATTAAATCCCATTATCCATTTCAAATATTCAAATTTCACTTTAAAAATCATATTTGTTTTTTATTAAAAAAATATTCATTTTAACCGATATAAAATAATAATATTTATATCAAAACCATTTATGACATTTTCAAAAATAGTGATTTGAATCCAATTCACCATTCAATTTCACAATCCAATTTCATAATTAAATCCAAAAATTAAATTTCAAACAATTCCATGGATTTCATAAGAAATCCCTAATTCAATGAAATTTGGAGATTTTGAAAATTTCCATCATAAACATTTTTAAAATTAAATTCAGAATTTAAATTGAATATTTTTCTATAAAAACCAGAATATAAAATAAAAGAATTTTAAATTCAACACACTTCTATAAACATACCCAAAATCAATACAATTAGTGGTTTTCCAATTTCATGAGAAAAACCAATTTAAAACCCCCCAACAAAAGGGATATGGGTTTTCCAACAAAGAAATTTAAATTTAATTTATAAAAATAAAATAATAGATTTTAATTCTAAAATTGAAAGTAAACATCGAAACTAGGGTAAATACAATTTTTCCATCATAATAGAACCACCTACCATGGGATGAACGGATATCGAATCCCAAATTTCTATCTTAAAAACTCCTAATGATAAAGGTGATGGTGAATATCTATTTTTAAAAGATAGTATTAGATCCAAAACATTGGGTATTAGATCCAAGAACCCAAATGGGGATCTATGAAACCCTATAGAGAAGATGATATACCATGTTAGAATGATACTAGAAGAAGGAAACATACCATACAAAGATCAAAGGGCATTACTCATGATTCAGATCACATAGATGAGGGATCAAAGTGACCAAAACGGTTTTGTAGAGATACAATGATGGGTGATATTAATTTTAGGTTTTATTGGTCCTTTGATAGCCTAAATGAGGTGTTTCGGAAATTTTCAGAAAAAATCATATCACTAAAATTCTCATTTTCACTGGCCTATGGGATAAATCACACAATTTAGACAAACACTGAGAAAGCGATGTGAGTATTCACATCCTGACTAACCATTCACCAAACTTGAAAAATACCACTTTTTTGGGTTGTATGTATTTCCTTTAGGGGGTTCACCATTTCGGGAAAACATGAATCAATTATAAAGTGTCCCATTAATTTCAAAATTCATTAAAATTCAAACTAAATCAACACTAAAAGAAACCCCGGCAAATATTGTTAAAAAAGGGGTTTTTGAATACATGAAAATAGTAATTGGATATTAAATTTCTATTGTTTTCTTAAATTATAAATTGGAATAAAACATTTCCTGAAAATATATTAACAGTAAAATAAATATGCCAAGAAATTAAGTGTGTAACTCATTTAAAATGAATAACTTATAAAACATTGGGGATAAAAATGAGCAAAAATTTTATTACTCATTGGAAGAAATTTTATTTAGAAACTTTTATTTGTTTACCCTAAATTTAAATGACATTAATTTAATATCTAATATAAGAAATATAATCATCTTAACAACATAAATTTTGAAAATATATGTATACATTTTTATTAATATACATCATCAATAACAGTCCCATGCATGGATTATATTTTTGTAGTAACTTTTAATCATCTTGAATAGAAATAAAGGCTTCTCTTACATTGATATTATAATTTTTTTAGAATAATATTTAATAAATTACACAAACATGTGTAAGGGGATAATAATATTTTGGTGCCTTTGGAATCATAGTTTGTAATCATCTTAATTAATGAAATATATTGAATTTCTTCCATATTTATCTTATCCTTTAGTAATGATATAGAAAAACAATCATAAATCGGGAAAAGGACATATAAGAAGGAGTGAACTGATATTCATTATATGGTTAAAAAATAAAGAAATTTTAGCATGACATGAACAATAGGGTATATGCACATATGCATAGAATTTGAAAATGATAACCTGCATGTTAATGATCATGATCCATAGTCATGGAATAATTATTAGAAATTCATAAGAGATAAATATTAAGATAATTAAAGGACACGATCAATTGTAGAAAAACATTGGTATAAGATATCGATGTGTGAAATATTTATAAGCATTGAAAATCATTACTCTAGTAAAGGAGGATCTTTTCCAAAACATATAAGGTTATTATACGAGCATCTACACCTCTTTTCCATGTAACACCACCATATATTGGAGAATCTATTTCCTCATAGTTGAATGGGTTTACTCTCGAAACCATCATTGTAATCAAGGATTACTCCCAAGACCATCATAATGTAGAAATACCCTTACTGAACTGATTCTCCTTACAATTTTATTCATGTCTATCTCATGAGATATAAATATTTTCCAAATATAATAAACTGAGAAAATTTTCCAACTCCTTATGGGTTATAATGTAACTACCCTCCTTGGTTATATCTTATCCACCATCATATAATGAAAATAATAGATATGTGTCCCACCATATAATAAAATAGAAGGGTTTCAAAATCATTTTATCATTTTATATTAGAATAAACTATGGAAAAGATGTGGGATTTAGAAGAATTTTATTTTGGTGTAACCCATAGAAGATAAGAGGGTTTTATAAACTTATTTTCAAGATAAAATATTTAGATAAATAATTATAAATGTAACCGTTGTTAAAATAATCAACAAATCATAAGTTACATCAAATTTTTTCTTCTTATATGGAGAAGGATTTTCAATGTTATCTTTGGAAATCTCATAAGGAAGATAACAATTTATCATAAATCACTTCTTAAAATAGAAATTATGATTAAAATTATTTTCATTGAAATTAAAATTAAAAACATATAATGGAATCTTTTAAAAATCATTTAAAGAATTTCAGGAGATAAATATACTTTCCCCTTTTAAAAAAATATAAAAAAATTGGAAAAATTGAAAAAAAAATAGATATCCTTGAAAAAATAGAAATAAATATTCAATTAAAATAATATTAATAATAGAGATATATTACCCTCATGTCATACATGTTAAAATAAAGTGTCCTCTCACAATTTTAGTATAATCTAAATGGGGATTTTCATTTTTGAAAAGGACATGAATAATTATTTTAGGATGGTTTGTAAAAAGATAAGAAAAATGAATTTAATAAATCATTTAAAAGAAATTAAAAAAAATTTGAAATCATTTTTATAAAACAAGGTTTTGGATGAAATAGTGGGTTCAAAAAATGAGAGTGTTCTTAAAAATGTTCATTTCAAATTATTCAGTACATAATGAGAGGAAAATGACAGTAAAATAATTATTCTCATTAAATAAATAGAGGGGAAAAAATTTCAAGCTTTTTTTAATAGATATATCATAATATGTCATCTTTTAAATCGTAAACAAAAAAATCATGATATACAATGTGATTGTTACATAAAACTCTTACTACATTGGTGGTAACTTTCAATCATTATACCCATGATGTGTTAAAATTATATAAAACCTGATGCATCTATTAGATAAATAAATATTAGATATTAAATATTAAATTGGATTCATATATAAATTTGAAATGAATATAGGTGAACAACATAACATATGTCTCAAAGACACAAATTGAGTCAAAAATCCCTAAATTATTGAGTAACATTGGAATCAAAATCCCCAAGAAAGAATAAAATCAATATGAGAATTAATTATCATTAAATGATATATATTATGATAAATCTAGTCATAGGTATGTATATACATCACACAAAATCAATTATTGTGGAATATTTCATAAGACTCTCAGAAATATATGTGATACTTGAAATCAAATTAAATAGAGTATCAAATTCAATTGCAAATGCTCAAAAATTATGTATTAAAATTATATGTTTATTATCCTTTTATTATATAAAGATAAATATGTATATTATACCATAAATTATTTACATATTAATATTTATTGCTCTTTTATAAATAATTCAATTATAAAATCATGTTTCAAGTAATAACAACATTGTTCTTCATATGTTTTTTTATTTTATTTATTTTTTATCCTATTTCAATGATAATGGTTCATATTTTTCAGAATAATAATTAGGAAATAATTAACATATTTAAATATAAATTATCATTTTATTACCTATCATGACTGATGGTTTTGAGAAATATAGTACGTTATGTTCATAGAGATGGTATGATGTACGTATGCATGAGTAACATTCTCACTTTTCAATGTTAATTATTGAAAGGTGATAAGACATATATTATGTATTAATAATGATATTAATATGATAAATTAAATATTACTTCTACTAATATAGTTACACATGTCATTTCTATGGGGTGGTGATGAAATGATATTGTCACACCGCTTCCTGAATGCGGTATCCTACACATACATGAATGATGTTATCAACATTCAATTAGTGAGATGGTAAGATTGAAAATGATATATTATCATTTAATAAAGACAAATATGTCATAAATGTCATATTTATTCAATTTTTATCTTATATATTTATTCAATTTCCTTATTATCTTCCATGTAAAACGTTTTTGATAACGAATCACTTCACTTCATGAGGCGGCAGTCTTCTATACATATTATTGCCATTATCATAACCCCTATGGAATAGCATGTAATTTGATAAATATTATATAATTAATAATAATTTATTAATATTTTATAAACATATCATATATTCTTGTGATCCATCATCATACCCAACTATTAGAGGCGGTAATTTAAAAAATTGAATGACATTGGTTCATGGGGAGGTCGTGTTCCATACTAATGAATGATGATTTTGTAATCATTTTGGTATAATTTGATATTTTTAAGGTAATGACCTCAAAATAAAAAAATATTTCTTTATTTAGGAAAATATGGTAATTATATAAGCATAATATACTAATAATTTAATGTTATAGAGCATGAAAAAGAAAATCATTGATGAACATTACATATTATTTGGGTATCATACATTGAAATGAACTGAAATATTTACTTTGTTGTATTTATGTCCAAAAAACTTCTAGAATGATGGGTAAATTTTGGAAGTGATTTGATCAGGTATATACATATCCAAAAGGGTTTTATGGTGTGAATAATAGAGGATAGGGGTGGACTTTTATAAGTGGGGGATAAGAAATACTAGGTATTTTTTAAAAAGAATTAGGTGATCCCACATTTTTATTATGTAGAAGTGGTAAAAATGGACTATTTTAAAATAATATAGGTGAAATGGTCAAAAAGTTTCAATAAAACAGTTTTTAAAATATATATGCAATTTTAACTCGTATCTTTCTAATTTAAACCTTGATAAACCAATTTTTACCTTTACACTTGTAATTAATTTTTAATATTTTATCTTTTAATTATGGTAAAATTTAATCTAAAAATTGTATGAGTTATATGTTATTATTATTCCAAATAGTTAATATATTTTTTTAAAATTAAATCCACACAAACTAGAAATTTTATTTTAGAATTAATCAGATTTATTTGATGAGAAAAATGGTTTTTAAAGAAAAATGTTAAAAAAAATTAAAAAAATATTATGTCCAATTTAAATATTAAATTGGTTAAAATTTAATAAATAGGATAAGAAGTTTTATAATTTAACTAATTTTACTTTAAAATCAATTAATAATATAAATTAACTTTATAAGTAAATTAATTAAAAGGTACTTTTAAATTGGAACTCTTTATATTTAACTATTCATAAAAATTTAAAATATTTAGGGAAATCCAAAAAATTCACTGAAAGATAATTTCAAAATTATTATTTAAAAAATATTTATTTTATTAAATTAATTTTTTGTAAGTACAAAAAATTAATTTCTATTTATGTTCTCCAAAGGTGACAAACCATTTTTTAGGATAATAAAGTTTTATGTATTACATTATATTTATTATTATCTACTGTATATTAAAGAAAAATATATAATATTGAACATACTATTTAAATATTATATATTAATTTATTTAAAATAAATTAATCGATTTTGTTTATATATTTTTTTGAAAAAAAATTGTTTTTTCATAAAAAAAGTTTTTAAGAAAGGATTTTCGTTATTTTTTAAAATATTTTTTATTTTTTTATGTGAATTGGTTATTACCTAATCCATATTTTATACTTTCGTAAAAAATATATTTCGTTAATTTAGATATTCTTGTTAATACCAGTCCTTCAAATGGATATATGTTAAATATCATATAATATTTCAATCATATAACATGTTTCATTAAGACTTGATATTGTGTGTCATGTATGCTAAACTTGTTGGTTCATGTTTTGAAAGATAAAATTGGTTGTTCATGTAATGAAATCCCAATTTTATATTGTTTGTAACTCAATAATAATGACGTTGGGCCAAGTGAAAATTATTTAAAAGATTATCTTCATTTGAAAAGAATAGTATTTCAAAAAATATCATGGTGTTACATTATACCCCGCTTAATATGAAATTATTTCTTGAAGTTTTTCTCGATCATAAAATGTTAAATAGTTGAATATTACATCATAAAAACAAGTTCATAAGTATTTTAAACACAACATCCTCTAGAGAAAGATATAGGGATGTGTTAAATTCATCTGGAACAATACATACTATGTTCTTAAATATGAAAACATATGTGGTAAGTGAAAACATTGACATAGATGAGAAAAATATCACCCAACTACAGATGGAGAGTGATAGAGAACATTAATAACCATAATGTTAGTGATCAAGATATGGTTAACAACCATGAATCTAGAAGCCAAAGCAGTATGAATAAAGTCCTTGATAACAAAAAAATTGATGATAAAAAATAAAATTTTATTTGAATATCCTTTTCCTATTTTTTTGAATTTAAATTAGATATAGAAAGAGAACATATGAAAAATGGGAATAATTAATATCATTTTATTTCATTGAAAAAATTTCATCCATTGGTTGTTCTTTAGTGAATTTCCACTTCAAATCTTACTACAATAAATGAAGAGGAAATAATTTATTCCTAAGAAACCGAAAAATACAAATACACATAATATAATTATATTCCAATACATATGTCTCCAGTAAAAAAATAACAATGGTTGTCCAATATGGATAAATATTCATCTGGTGAAATAATATGTTAATCATTAAAGCCTCATCCAATGTTCAACCTAAAAAATTCCAAAAACTTTTAACCTTAAAACCATTGGGTGATGCAATGTGTTATTCATTAAAACTTCATCCAATGTTAAACCTAATAAAATACTATAAATCTTTAACCATATAACCCTCCTAAAATTAATAATTTATAAATAAGGTCACTAGATTTCTCAAAATCAACTAACAATTGAGAAACCAAATATCTTAATGTTAATCTTTATTGTTACATTTCAATAGTTAGAATGACTCTATCATGACATATCATAAGACATGATAATAACCTAAAATAACATAATTTTTTAAAACATACATGATTCCGAATTACTTAGATAAAACGTAGATATCAGTACATATTCATTAAATTAAAAAATTAAATAAATTCCATAAGTGATTGCATAACCTGATTTTCATTATTTTTTTAATCAGTTCTAGTGTAATAATTACTATGCAATTTACTTATTCATGTCCAATTTCCCTTCATAATAATATCATTATGTAAAAACCGGAATCATATTAAGAGTTATTATACCTTAATCAAAACATCACCTTCCCATTGAATCAGATTTATTATCCTTCAGCACCATTAAAAATATTCTTTCAAAAAATTAAAAAACATATGGTTAAAAATACGAACATATTTCCTGATAAATATTTCATAATACTTGAATAAAAATTCAAAAATACCTTAATCATCCCACATAATTCTCAAACAATTAACTAGGATTCATCATCTTATTATTTAAATCCTCATCCCTTTGGTATTTCATTCATAGTCTCTTTATCACCAATAAAAAATCAATTAATCGTACAACATTTCAGGTTCCCTTCATGAGCATTCCTTTAAGAACATGTTTTTTCATAATTACCATAATTTACACATTTAAAAAGTCAACAATTGATAATTATTTGGGTGGACATTTATTACAATATATTGTGTTAACTGAAATTTTCATTTTCCTCTAGAAATTAAATGCTTTGTGTTTATATTTTCCACACTCAAAGATATTACCTTTTCTTTAAGAAATTCATTTGTGTACTTCTTCCCAAATTCTTAACATATAAGAATATAACACATCATTCCCCATTAGTCTATATTAATAATGATCCCAAGGAACTCTACCCCTCTATTCATTGGTGAGTCTATGAGTTAGTTTTGATACACGTTGTTAATAATGTTTCATGATAACTGAATAGGTGTAATTACAATATCCTTCTATCCAGTCAATATCCCACATGACTTACACATTGAAAATTTCTCTTCATATTAAATTCTTATCCATTTTTTTATGGTTACCACCATTTCTAAAATCAAAATTCATAGTGTGAGAAACACTAATCATAGGGGAAAACTAGATAGCGACAAAAAATTAATTATATGATTTAAAAATAAAAAACGAGTATCTAAATCGGTGACACATTAGGCTTAAATTAGGTTTTCAATGATCATCCTCAATTTAAATCATTAATGATAATTTTTAATTAGTATGTTCATTTCCAATGAATATCCCCTAAGAGTGTCTAAATAGGTGTGTAATAAGGAATGTTGTCCTGCACTATCTATCTATCAAGTCCTATTAAATGGGCATGTTTCAGAGTTATAACCCCTAGGTACCTCTATTTTAGATCCATATGCACTTTTACTATCCAGAAAATGATTTAATAGAATTGAAAACACTCAAAATATCATTTAACAAAATTCTAAGGCATTTTCCTTTATAATGACTCATATTTATAATTTTATGAAGGTACATCCCTAAATGTGTGCTAAGAAATTTCCCTAGCGATCTAGATAAAATTTTCTCAATATAGTTTCCAACGGATAACTATCCCTTTCCTATGAGACCTACTATAGTGACCCAAGCTTATGATACATGGATATTAAATATTTTAATATAAATATTCATTATAGTACATAACCATATACATGAACACCATAATTATGTATTGAATTTTGAAACATGTAATTCAATATTCTTAATTCATGAAGGATAATCAATGTATCCCAAAAATATCGTCCCATATCATTCATGTACTTCAAATCCATTATCCATGACCCATGTAAAGGAAGAATAAGTAATTGTTTAGTTCAAATGTCCATTAAGGGTAAAAATTGATATATCTAATAATAACATTAATATAAGGGTTTGAAAACATTAGTATGACATTTGAAAACCATACCCTTAAAATCAAATATCTTAATATCTAATCATTTCCTAAATAAATGTACTTCCTAAAACATGAATTATAATATAATCAAAGGACATGATCCATGAGATTATAAAATTGGCATAAAGAAAAGGTTTGTGATAAATAGATATGTATATACAGTCATTTACTCAGTTTTCAATGATTTTGGAGAAAACATATATTGGGATTTTATGGGAGGATACACCTCATGGGCAGGAAACACCACCATCCCAAGTGGAAACCCTTTCTTCATAGTGGAATGGGTTCACTCTCTGAACTTGTAATGTAATCAAATATCACTCCCAAGTCCATGATATAATACAAATTACATTACAAACCCTATTTAACTCTATGTTCTTTTCCTATCTATTTCATGAGATATAATTAATTTCCCAATTCATTAGAGGGTGATATAGGTCCCAACCGTCTTTAGTTATAACATCACCACCATCACATAATAAAAATATTTCATATATGTTCCATAAGAACTTAAAATAGTAATAATATTGTTATACATGAAAATAAATGTGTTTCATAAAAATTTAATCATATCATAACATAAAGAAAACTAAGAAGTTTCATAATCATTTCACTATTTTATCATGGAATAACACATGGACAATGAATCGGGTTTGATAATAAATTTTGCATGTTATAGCTCATTGGTGAGAATTAGGTTTCAAAGATATCTTGTAATGAAAATCCATCCATATAATTAATATCAATTTTATCCTCGGTATATTTCCCTAGTAAATTTAAATTTACCTCAATGGATTTCTTTATATAGATGTTGGGACCATATTAGCTGAATTTTTTTTTGAAGTTGAAAGAAGTTTTTGCAGATTGTTTTTCATTATGTTTTTTTCTTTAAATATCAATAACATCACATTGTATGATTTTGTGGTTTGATGGTTGGTATATAAATATGAATCTTAATTACTAAATTAGACACACTTTTCATTAGAAGGTTTCATTGTTTCAATCATATGTGTTATAGATGTTTTGTTAGTGAAGTTGTTCATTGGACATGCCTTAGGCTTGGATTGATGATTTGGATTATAATGAGGAGTTGTATCTGCATCTGAATTTTTCCATATTAAATATAATTATTCTTTTCTGATCATGGAGTTCTCATAAATCATATGTTGCCTGAGAAAACATTTACACACAACTTGTTAACAAAAGGGGGAAAACAAGTCCTTCCAAATTGTTTTAGGTTTGATTAGAAAAAAAATTGTTATAAGAAGGGGAATTTTTAATACATTACAATATAAGTTATAATATTCTATGTTGATTATATATAGTCTTAATTTCATTAATATTTCATGATTATAAGAATATGTCTGTGAAAATATAGAATTTTATGGTAATGTATTGCAATCTGAGTTCTTTAGAGTGTGAATTAGTGGGAAAAAAATTATTTTATGAATGGGAAGCTGGAAGTTAATGAAGTCAATGTTCCTAATAAAAGTACATTAGGAAGTGTGGTCCACTGATCCATCAGATTAATCCCAAAACTGATCCATCAGATATAGTGAAGGCTACAAAAGGGAACCATTGGTAGAAAAGGTTGTCAAAGTAGACCAGTAAGTGAAGATTGTTGGGACCAATGAGAAAGTATAAGTTGTTATGACAACTAAAATATGGGATCATATTCCAACCAATCGTGTATTAATCTATCTCCATAAAAAACCATGATTGTTTCTCAAGAAGAGGTTCTGACTTGTCAGATTGACACTAATACTGATCCATCATATAATTTTAGAGACCAATCCATAAATCATAGTATGATACTGATAACTTCATCATACATTGGATCAACATTCTATGGAAAAAAAGATTTTTGGAAGTGTTTCACATGTGGTTTTAAAGATTGTGATGAAATTTTTCCAAGGAGTGTTAAAATATTGATATGTTGTGACTATGTTTATTTAGAAAAAATTGTTAAATAAAGTGATAAAATGTAGTAACATTGTTTATAAAAGAATGTTTTCAAATTTAATGTCTAATAGTTTGTTGGAAGTGATATATTGACAGGTTTTTTCATTGGTTCTGACCACTGTGATAATAATTCATTTTATTTTCATATTGTTAATTGATATTGATAAATGTAATTAATAATATGATTTTGGGAATATCTAATCATTATAAGGGATAAATTAGAATGGAAAATATTTTTGGATTTAAGAACTGTTACAGTGAAAGAAGTAGGATAATGATTTGAAACTATTTGAGATGTTTCCATAAGAATCGAGAATTGGTGATAATCCATAAAGATTTCAAAGTTGTATTTGAAATGAAAATGAAATTCTCTATCTAGAAATTTTTTTATCTAGGAAAAAATTTTATATTCCCATGTAAACCATTGTTGGTACACCTTGAAAAGGAAGAGAGTATATTTTATATTTTGATGTATTGTAACACTATTCATCTGAGGATGATGAGAAATAAATTCTGAATTTTTGTGAGAAGATTTCTTTGTAACGATATTACCTGATGACGTTTTCTAGAAAAATGAATGTATGTGGTCATAGATTCATAGAAAAGGCTACGAAATTGCACTGGGATTCCAACAATGATACAGAATCACTTTATAATTTCATTAGTATTATTTTAGATGTCTTGTAATTTAGTACAATTTAGTCATACTAAATAATCAGATTGATCCATTAGACTTAGGTTTTTATACAAATATGTTCTTACCATCATCTTAGTAGGAATGGGACTGATTGTATTGAATTTTATTAAATGAAAATGATGATAAGGTAGTATGGTAACCTTTTTTGACCCAAAATTTTAATGTCTCATTACATATTACACAAACAATAATTACATCATTCGTTATACTTAAATAATATTCATAGCTTTAGAGATAATAGTGCTGGAAATTTTTAATAGTATATCATGCTTATTGTATCCACACAAAATAATCTTTTAATAGTGGATTGTGTTATATTGCATTGTTTCCATATCATTCTAAGGACATAGCTACGTTTCTTCAATATATAGACATATAAAAACTTTTTTTTCTTATTGATTTTTCATTGATTTTTTTTAGAAAAGTGGTGAAAATGTAATATGAGTTGGAGAATATTTCAAAATAAAGGAAACGTAAAAGAAAAATATATCACTAATTACCCCTCTCACTCTCAGGGTTACAATGATCCTGACTAGGAATAATCAATTTTTTTCAGTGTGGGTTCCCCTTATTTACTGTTTTAAATTGTTTTTAAGAGTATTTGTGATGGGAAATATAAATTTTGTGAGTAGTAAACAAATGTTTTTCTTCGATGGAAGGAACTATCATTACTTAGAAGATAAAATGTTTAATTATTTCTATATCTTGGGAATCTTGTTCTAGAAGTGTCAATAGATGGATTTCATCCAATTAATGAAAAATATCCCATCACGGCTTATGAATTAGATGAATCTTGGAAATAATGGAAGAACTAAGATATCATTATTTTAATAAATTTATGAATGTGAGTCTCCATGTGTAGATTGAAGTGATAATACCAAAGGTATCTTGGAAAAGTTGACTAAAATTTATGAATTCAATACAAAGCGAACAAAATCATTCTCTAAATATACAGGCTGGTGTAGTAATATTTGAAATTGGTGACAATAAATATATTGGTGTATTCATTGCAATCGTCAATGTTATTGTAAAAACCATATGATTACATGATAAAATGTTTGAAGACCTGACTACTCTTGAAATGATCTTAAAAATTCTTCTAGAAATGTTTCATTCTAAATATTTCTTAGTGTAACATATAAATCCGAAAATATTAACCCTAGATGATTTTTATTTTTCTCCCATTAATTAGGAGATGGAAAGGGGGAATTTTATGAATGTTAAAACAAAATTTGATAGATTAATGTCTTTAAAGGTTTCCAAGAAATAAAAACCAATGAAAATTATTGAAGAAGTTGATGATATGGATTCTAATTCTGAAAATGAAGAATATAAAATTGTTGATGAATTTTTTTCTAGTTTTATAAAATGTGGAATGTGCTAATTGTAAATGTAATCAGAAAATTTATTAGAAGGTTTTTGAATATGGATCTATTTCGAAATATGTGGTTATATATAAAATATGAAAAAAAACAAGAGGATAGTGATTTCGATTAAACAAGTACAAGATAATCATTGAAGAAACCAATTGATATTAGTAAGAATTATTCCAAATGAAAAATAAAAACATCTCTAAATCTAAAAGGATAATATTTTGTCTAAAGATGAAGTAAAAGAAAATGATAAATCTAAGTCTAAAAAATCTATTGAGAATGATGGAGAAAATAATTTCATTTAAATATTTAACAATAATGAGTTTTCAAGTAGCAGTTTAGAATACAGAGAAAACCACTAAGAATTCAATCAGAAATATTAATTGAGGAATCATTTGAGAATGATTAGAAGGTTTGATAATGAAATTTGGAAATTGAAGAGTGAATTTATTTCAATAAATATTCAAGAATTTTTTATTAAGGCGATTGATAAGCTATTGAATGGTATTTATTACTTGACAAAATCTATTGAGAAGGAAATCAATAAGTATGAAAATATAGAAATTATATTGATAAATAATATGAATAATTTTATTTTGTTCAACAAAAAAATCTTAAGATAATCATAGAGATACATGTTTTGAAAAAAAAAATTGAGTATGTTGAAATCTCTATTAATTCTAAACATGAGAAGGATAAAATAATTTACCATCAATGTTTGGAAATAATTATGAAATTATTCCCAATAAGTGGAAAATTGAAAAGGTTCTATTCATGGAAAAAATTATCATTATAGAGAATTCGTATTTTTATAAAAATTTTTAGTACATAAACTATACTATAACTTATAGTTCTAATAATTATGAAAACAAATGTTTATGAAGAAGGTTATAAGTGATAAAATAATGATTCAAACTAGAAATAGTTCTAATGATAAAGGCACTAAATTTTCATAGAAACATGTTCATAACCTCATAAATTATTGAAATTATAGAGAAATGTTTTCATATTATAGGTATTTATAGTATTATTGTGAAAATAGGAATACATAAAATACTTGTTTAGTTATCCACAAATATTACAATTTTAATGAGTTATGGAAGAGAAATCTCAAGAGGGAGTTAGTCCCCTCAAAATATGAACCCTAAAAAACATGGATTGATAGTTGGATATAGGTTCCAAAAATTTAAAACTATTTGTGAAATATGATAAAACCCTTGAAATTGTGAAAAAAGGTCTTGTTTTGTTATCGGCACAATAACAAGCGGTTAACAGTTCTCATAATCAAGAAATGATGAAAGGTAAAGGAATAGTGAATGCACTTGTTCTGGAAACCACCCTTAAATATCCAAAAGTTAAATGACCATAGATCTTAGTAAGTTGGTTTTATTTACATATGGATAAATTCCTAAAACTATTAAATATTGTAATGTATTTTAACTAAATAGCTATGACATTTGGAAATGATTAATCCATCATTGTTAAAGGTGTTTTATCAGCCATCATTGGGAAGGAAAATTTTATATCTGAGAAGTATTTTTTGTTGATGGGAAGAAACAGAAATTCCAATATTTTAAACAAAAATTTTATGATATAAACCATATTATTTTTAGCTAACTTGGGTTTTTTTATAATAGAGACTGATGGGAATATTGTTAGAAGAGGGAAATGTACAAAGGGTAACATGTTTTAACTTGGGGAAGTTCAAAAATCTTATTAAGTAAGCATGATAAATGAAAATCAGTTATGGAATAAAAACATCACTCATATTTGTTTGAGTAACATGAGTGAGTTATCAAATAATGATAGTGTTGTGGTACTACAGATATGTTATGAAGAAGATATTGGTGTTGCATAATTTTTCAGAATGAAAATATTAAAAAAATTGTGCAGAAGAAAGTTGATATTAGTTTAACAGGACCCCGGATTGATATTAATTCTAATATTTTAGGGATATTGAGGAAAATTTATACTAATAGATATAATAATTTCTTAGTTTTATTAATTAATTTACACAAATTACCTTTATTGTGTATTGGAAACATAAGTTATATTCTTAGAATATGTTTAAATATTTCAAGAGAAAAGAAAAGAAGGAATGTGAGTATTCTGTGAAGAATTTTAGAAAGGAAAATGGTTGGGTATATATTAATTAATGGATCAAATTATATATTTTAAAAACATTTTATTTGGAATGAGTTCGTTATGTAATAAAATCCATGAACTAATTCTTCCTAAAAGTAATCATAAATGTTTGGTTGAAATTGGGAGAACTATGTTACTTGAACATTACCTCTCTCATATCTTTTGGAGGCAATACATGAGTATAACTATTTATTTAAATAACTAATATCTCTATATACCATGTTCTTATATGTATCCCCATGTTATATTTTATGAAAAAAAACTCCATGTTTGAAACACATAAGGGTTTTTTGGATTCTATTTGTCCAGAAGAAAAAGGTAGAAACCATGGAATGTTTGATCAATGAGGTAAAGGTGGAATATTTTTTGGCGATTATTTATATGTAAGAGGATATATATTTTTCAATAATGATACATAAATACTAGTATACTATATTGATATGAATTTTATTGAATAATTTGAGGAAAATTAGAAAAAAACACATACAGATAAAGAAGATAAACACAATGAAATAATTTTCTAGAAGAGTTCTGATGAGGAATAAAAGATTTCTTCATTAACAAGAAGAATAATTATAATAATATATTTTTATTCCTTAATAATATTCAAAATTATCCCATCCTATCCCGAGGATGTATGTGGAATCCCAAAACATAATTTGTTATCAAAATGAAAATGATAGAAAAAGATGAACATAAATTCTTATTGCATATATTTGATTTTACTCAAAAGTTGAGTTGAATGATGTTAAAGAATATTTTTATCATCCATAATGGATTCATGATATTCATGATTAGTTATATTTGATTGATAAGAATGAAAATTGGGAACACATACTTAATCAAAATGTTAAAATAATTATTTATACAAAGTTGGTGTTCTAAAATATGTTCAATGAAGCCGGTGAAGTGATAAAAAACAATGAAAGTTTATTGTGAAAATATTACTCATAGATTGAAGTAATTGACGTTGATGGTATTTTTTATCTAGTTTAAATATGAGAAATAATTTGAATATTTCATTCCATTTATGCACAGTGATGTTAGAAAATAATTTAAATGGATGTGAAGGTGTTATTTGTGAATGGAAATCATGGTGAATAAATCTATATTGAAAACCCATGTGGATATTTTATTTGGAAAGATAAATATTTTTCTTTTATGTAAAATAAATCCTTGTGAGGGATAAATAATGCTCCAAGGGAATGGCTTTCCAAATTGGATACTTTTTTACAGAATTTAATCCTCATGAAATGATGGGTTGATTGTAATCTGTACATTATAAAAATTCAAGATATTTTCTTAATTGTAGTGGTGGATATTGATGATATAAGATTTCTTATGAATGATGAAAGATCATGTTAATGATTAAATTAATATTTAATATTTTTTTTCATATTTTCATAAATATTAAAATGAAATAATTTCTTGTGTTAAAAGTATAAAAAGAAGAAGAAACATATATTTCCTTCTCATGAAAAGTGTATTGATGAACTTTTTATGATTGTTGGAATGAAAAATTAAATATTTTTATCCACACCAATATATGAGTGAAACTATTGGAATAAATATAGAGATCATAATAACGTTGACTATAATGAGTTTTGAAACATTATTGGATGTTTTTTATTTAACTAACTTGAATCTATATAGTTTTTGTACTGTTACCTTATATTCAAGATTCCTATATGCTACAAATAATAACATTAATCAGTTGAAAAAAATAATTCTTAGAATCATAAAGTCCACAATTTATTCTATAATATGATATGATAACTCTGAAATAATTGATTATTTTGGGTATTGAAATGTAGATTTGGAAGGAAGTATTGATGATAGATGATCCACATATGGTAAAATTATCTTTCAAGGGAATTGTTGTGTCTTTAAGAATACATATAAACAAAATTAATTAAATCTTGGTACAACTATAAATGAGTATGTTGCAATAACCAATGCTTCCACACAATATATGTAGATTTAGATATAGTTGGAAGAATACAATTTTGAATTAATATTACCCATTCTTAGGTTTTCATAATAAGTGTTCCAAAAATCATTCAATAAACCTAGTACAAGCCTATAATTCAAAACATATTGATATAATATACCACTACATCAAAGAGAATTTGGGGAATAATTAATTTAATTTTGAATATGTTCCTACATCGGATGATGTTGTGACATATTCACAAAACCATTACCAAAGGAATATTTTTTTAAATCGTGGTTGAACATGGGAATCAAACTTACTTCTCTTCAATGCTGAGGTATGTGTTTCTATCCCCTCTCTCATCCAGGTTTTGGATACTATTTTAATGTGGGATAGTTTTTTCATAAATCTATACATTAATATAAGATAAACCATTTAAGGAAGCACTAATATAGGGGATTTATAGGTACTAATTGAACTCAAAATGTAAGTCGGTGAAAAATTTAAACACTTCATTGGAGTTGTTTTATGAACCTTGTGATTAATAGAAATAAGAAGAATTTAAGAATAATTGATTCGTATATCTATCAATTGATATGTAGTAACATTTTATGTAATCATTTATATAGGGGAGTTTTGGGTAAGCTTTGAACTCAGAAGGTAACTGTATGAACTACTCATAATGTTTGTTGGAGTGGTTATAGAAACCTTATGTTTACAGGAAAGAAGAATATGTAAATAATGAATTATGAGAATAAGTGATGTAACGTTATCGTGTTTAAGAAGTTTCACATTTCACTTTCTATTTACATCACAACTTTTTATTAAATATTCATGTTTCTTATAAGGAGTCAACCCATGCAGGAATAGAATTTTTTTTACAATTATCCATTTAGTGCGGTTAAAAAATCATTTATTAAGTAACATTGGATGAAAAAATTGAACGATGGATAATTTTTAGATCAAGTAGGCTCAAAGTGGTTTTTAAAGCTGAAAAACGTTAGTGTGGAATTTTTTTCATTGTTTATTTTTTTGTTGTAAAAAATTAAATAACCTCTCATATTTATATTTTGTAATCGTATTTTTAGTATATTATGATGATTTTTAGTCAGTGAATTAAAAACTCTTTTCATAAGAAAGTATCTCTGTTTAAATTTTATGTGTTGCAAGAGTTTTTTAATTGAATTGGTTCACAAAAACAAAAATGGGTATGGAATGAATGTTTGTATCAAAATGAAGAGTTTAATTATCATTTGAATTTATCAGAATTTAATATGAAGTTTATTTTCTGATTAAGTATTTCCCAGAAATCATAAGTTGCTTGAGAAAATTGTGATGCAAGCCTTATGAATGAATGGTGGAGAACTATTTATTCCAATAAGATAGTGGGTTCATTTGAAATACAGATGTTCTAAAAAAATTGGAAGTTATAATAAATTCTAATATATTTCATATGATTCTATTTCATTCCTAAAAATTATCAATTTCATGATTATAATAATATTTTTGGGAAGAATAATTCTTAAATAAAATTTATTACTGCCTTAGTTCATCGGTGTTAGAATCAGTGGAGACGATATTTTTTGAGGGAAATGAAGTAAGGATTTGTTGAAGTCAAGGTTACTAATATTGGTTCTTCTGAATTAATGTTCCACAGATCCATCAAAGTAATACTAACACAAATCCATCAATTTTAGTGATGGATGCCAAAGGGATTTTGATGTAGAAATTTCTCTTGATGTAGATTTGTATGTGGAGATCGTTGAGATTGATAAGAAATTATGAAGTATTATGACTGATGAAAATTGGGATTAGAGGCCTAGAAAAAATGTAGTGAACTGTTTATATTAAACAATATAAATAATATTTTTTACAATTGGGATAATATTAAAATTACTATTATTAGTTTTTTATTTCTGTTAAGGTTAATTTATGAAAAGAATGTATTTTTTATAAATAGGTGGAGGAAACTCATCGGAAATTTTTTGATGCTAATAATTTTAGGTAAGACATATGAAAAAACATCATACATGGTCTTACTCTGATAAAATAATCGGACATATGATCATCATTACATGGAAAACAAGAGATGTATTGTGTGGAATTGTTTTTCAAGAGGGTTTGAAGCTAGTTTTGAAGTGTTTCCAATGTATGCTGATATCTTCATATGTTTTGGATATGTAAATGGAAAATAAAGTAATATTTATGTCTAAAAAATTATCATCAATTTTAATGTTATAAAGGTTTCAATATTTATGTCTAATAGTTGGAAAGAAGCAGTGTATTGAGTAGATTGTTTCTAGTCGGTTCATAGCATTGTAAGAGAAGCCATTTTCTATTCCTATGATTAATTGATATAGATTGGGAAAATAAATGATAATATATCATGGATATGGCTTCATTATAATGATGAAATAGAATGAAAATAATTTTTTGACTAAAGAGTAGTTATACATACGGAAGCTGGTAGAATACGTGTAAATATTAAAGATATTTCCAAAAGAATAGATAATAATTGAGATGCCCTAATGAAGTCATTTTTGAATTTTAAATTTTAATGAAATCTGATAGTTAAGATAGAAAAAATTTAAAATTACCACCTAAATGATTTTTTTGTGCAACTAAAAATGGAATTGAGTACATTTTACTTTGTGATATACAATAAAAATGTTCATGTGTAGGTAATGTGATGAAGTTTTAGTGAGAATTAGATTCTAGGTAGAGCTATCCTTGATATTATATCCAGATAGAATAATGTACATAGTCATAGATTCTTAGATTGGACCAGGAAATTGGACTAAGATTTCCTAACTCAGACAAAAGCAGTTCAGAATTGTTTTAGCGGTATTCTAGTAGATATGTATTTTTATACCGAGGAATTGAATTGAATAATTATAATGAGCCATCAGACATTATATTTATATGAAGTAGTTATTACCTTCTATTATGTAGTAAATTATATACATAATTTTAAGGTTATACAATGTGAATGTTTATAAGGAAACACGGTGAATCGTTTAAACCAACTTTTTAAGGTTTCATAACTTGTTACTCAAACCTATATTACATCATTCATTCTACCTACTGAAAATGAACTATTTAATTGTCCATAGTTCCATAGAATATTAAAGATATATCTTGCATGTTTTATCTACACAAATAGATTATATTATAGTTGATTTTTTGGAATTATATTGTTTCCAAAACATACCAAGGGTGTAGCTACTTTTGTTGAGAACTAAACCTTGTAAATAATTATTGTCATGTAGAAGTGTAATTGTTTTCATTTATAAAGACCGATTAATCTTTAACAATAGGTGAATGTCATTTCAAAATAAATAGAATATAAATATTTAAAATATTCTTCCCCTCATAGTGATATATAGACCATTTATTGGAAATATCAATGTGGATAAGGATTTTTAGTGATCACTATGAAAGTTTCAAAAGAAAATAAACCATTCATTAAAATCACATCTTAAAACATAAAATAAAATTCTAAATCCTTTTACATGAAAATAAAATTGAAAACATATAAAGGATTCAAATAAAAAATCAATTAAATATTTTGTTAAGGAAAATATAATATCCCTTTTAATTTTTTTCCAACCATTAATAATTATAAAAATAAATTTTTAAATAAATTTTAAATTATATAAATGAGTCTTTAATTAAAATAATAGTAATGGTCGTAGGAAATTTCATTGATGTGGTTGAATTAAAAAAATATTCCTTTCGTATATTTAATAAAATCCAAAAGTGCATTGTTTTTGACAATGACATGAAGATTCCTTTTAAAGTTTTTATAAAAAGTAAAAAACTGTAAAATTGTATTTAATAAATCATATTAAATAAATTTTAGAAAAACTTGTTGAATATATTATTCAAAAAAAATATTTTTTTGAAGAAAATTTGGGTTTGACCAAAAATTCAAATTCATTTTTTTATACATAAATTGAGTGAAATTTTATGAAGAAAATTATTCACATGAAATTACCATAGATAATAAAATAAATAATATTCTTTAGATATAGATCATTTTATTTCATAGTTTGATGAAAAATAAAAAATAATCGAGATAAACATTTAGTTGTATCATAAATCTATATCCACTTAAGTAACTTTGAAATGTAATCCCTATAAAGGAATAAAAATAAATGAAAACAATATCTTGAAGATAAATAAATAAATTATATTACATTTCAAAAGGAATTTATATATACCTATTCCATAACATCACATATGTCTCAAGGAAATACAGTTGGGACAAAACCCCTTACTACTTGGGTAAATTTTTTGTTGTAATCACTATGAGATAATAACATAAAAATTCTTTTTAAATACTATTAAATTGGGTATATTCATGATATATCATTTCATAGGATAGTATATACACCACAAAAATGAAACCAGTGTTGAATATGGAAGAATTCCTTATGAGATAAAAGTCAGACAAAAAATTATCTTACTTTAAATCTCAGTTTTATTACACAGTCATACCTTCTATATAATAATTATATGTTTATTAAAAATATATCAAATTACCATTAATAGATATATCATACCATATATTATTTACATTTGACTATTTATTAACCATTTTTTCAATAATTCCATATTAATATCATGTTTCGAGTAATAACTACTTTGTTCGTTTTTATATATATGTTTTTTATTTTTAGTCGTCTTACATTGATCATGGATCCATAATATCCAGAATACTAATCATGATATAATAATAAAATTTATACATAAATTATTATTTTTTGGCCAATAAAGAAATATAGTTTTGATAAATGAATTACATTACAATCATGAAGATGGTAGTAGTTTGGGTATGGATTAGTGGTAAGCACCTTGTAATCCAACATGAAAAATGGGGGTTCAAAACCCATTAGGTGCAGGTAAAATTATAGTACTATAGAACACTCTAGTGGTGGTATGTCACTGTAGTGGTGGCAGGGCACTGTAGCAGTGGCAGGTACTGTGTGTTACTATTGCAGGCGAGGGTACTGTAGTATTACTATTCACAGAATGGGCCTTGGGCCAAAACATTGGGCCTACAGGCCAGGTAATCACCTAAATTGCCCACTGGGCCTTGGGGTTATGTAGTGGGTCTCCCTCTACCTAGTTAAATAGGTATTTTCTTTTCTTAAATAATTAATGAGGATTCGACCCAAGCCTTTAAAAAATCATGAAGATAGTAAGTTGTACCTAGAAAGTACTAACATTTTCACTTTTCAATGATTTTTATAGAAAGGTTATAATAAATATGTTAACATTAAATATTTATTAGAATATTTAAAATAAAATACTTCTTCCATAAATATAATAGTACATATCATAAATGTGGTTTGGGGTTGAAAATAGATAGTTACATCACATTATGATGGAGGCAGTCCACACATACGTGAATCATGTTATCATCTTACAGTGAGAGAAATGGTAAGAAAAAAATGATATGTAATCTATTCATAAATATAAATTTTTAACTAATATCATAATTTTACTACTTCAATAATATATATTTATTTATTTTATCATTATTATATTCTATATAAACTATTAGTGAAAACAAATCACATTGATTCACACGGTGGTACTCCACCGTACACATGAGGAACATTATTGTATAACCTGTGGAATGGAATGTAAAAAATTTATATATTAAATAATGAATCAATAGGCATAACTAAAATATTAAAATTATATAATTTCTCATAATTAATCATAATTCCCACCCTCAAGAGGATTTAATTGAAAAACAAACGATATCAATTCATGAGTAGATAATTCTCCATACACAAAAATGATGATATCATATTCTATTTTATGGAAGTGGAGATGGTTTTAGGTAGTTAAAATAACATAGATATATAATCATATAGATACAAATAAATTATTATAACATCATTGTATAATAATAATTGAAGGATGTGGAGGGTGAAATATAAAAAAAATTATCATTGATGATGGTTAAAAATTCTTCGGGTATCCTCCTATAGTTCCCCCCAAAATCCCCAATTTCTTATTTTTACTTCAATGAAAGGATTATATTATCAGAGTAAAGTTTTTTTATGTTTTATTTATAGGTCATGTCTGATTTAAAAGCATTTAAATGCGTTTATAATAGATGAGAGGTGTGGCCTTTTTATAGTGATGGAGAGGACCTATATGGTGTTTTTGAAATTCATTAAGTTATACTAGGACTTTTATATGTCACAAAAACAAAAAAAGGTAATTATTGAACCAAAATAGTTTAATATTTATAATATTTTCATTTATTATTTTTTATAAGATTTTATAAGAATGTTTTTACCATAATTCTTTAGTTAATCCCCCAATAAACCCATTTTTACATCAAATATGTTAATTAATTTTTACTACTTTCACTATTCATTGGTTTCAAAAATGAACACGTCCATAATAAGAATATTATAATAATTTAATTAGAAATGTAAAATATATTTTTAAAAATTCAATACACATAAGATGAAAAATTAAATTTAAATTTTAACCCACAAATGTGAATATAAAGACTGGTTTAAAAGAAAAATGTGTAAATGTTTATGAAGTTTTTATGTCCAATATCATTATGAAATTGATTTTAATGGAAATTGTTTTGTTTAATTGATATATAATCGAACTAATGTCACTATAAAAAAATTTTAAATATGAATTGTCAAAATAACTAAATTGAATGACATGAAAATTTTCAATTATAATTCATTCTCTTTCAGAATTTATAATAAAATGAAACTTTTTAGAAAAATACAAAACTATAACCCAAAGATTATATTGACTTGAATATTTTAATTTTTTTAATTTATGAATTTATTTTTATAATATTTTTAACCACTAATTTCAAAAAATGTGCACCAAAGGTGACCAAACATCTTTTTAGAAAAAATAAATTTTAATCGTAAAATTGGATTTATGATAATCTATTTTCTAAATAAAGAAAAAGATGAATGTTAAAAAATTTATAGAATATATAATCCATTAACTTAATAAAAATAATTTTATAAATTATATTTATTAAATTTGTTTTTTTAAAAACATTATCTTCATAAATAAAATTCAGAAAACATTTCCTTTATTTTCAAATATATTTTATATTAATTTATAATTAATTTTTACCAAAAAATTATTTGATATGAAGTTTAAAACATATATTTTAATAATTTATTTACTCCTATTCACTAACACCTTTCAAAAATATATGTGAAAAATATCATATCATATTTTAATAATATAAAAAATTCCATTAAACATGTTGTTGCGTGTAACAAAAGAAAAACTCAATGTTGTGTGTAACACAATATATAATCAGTTTATGGAAAAATGAAATCCCAATGGGGTTTTCTTATAAAAAAAATAAAAAACTAGTCATTAATTTAATGATAACAATTAAAAATAATAAATAAATTTGAAAAAATACTTCACAAAATCTCAAAGTGATACATTAGGGGTTAATAATCATGACGGTCTTAAACAAGGTTAGTGATATTTGGATCAATCATAATTTTTCTCTAATATATTTATATTTAACCAAAAATTAAATGTTATATAATTTCTGTTTTATATTTTATTATAATATTATAATTCCACAATATTGGAGTTTTATTAATTTTTTGTAATGAAGAAAGTGATGATGAACTACTTTATGGTTATTTGTATATGTGATTAGATTACCATATAATGATAGTTAATTTTTATTTTATCCATAAGGAGTCATATTAAAGATATAATATATATATATATATATATAATCATGAAATTATTACTCAGAACTATCAATTTTTTTAACAAATGTAAATTGAAACACATTTATTCATTGAGGATATAGTTCTCACACACAAATGATTCATGTTTCTTTTTTTTCTTTATGGAAAATTAGTTGGTGGTTAATTATTACACCATCATTATAATTCCATATAAATATAATAATCAGACTAATGATATCACTATTCTATTGGGAAATGAAATTTTTAAAGGATGAAAATCATATAATAGAATAAAAAAAATTGAGTAGTGGTTTTAAATCCATACCTATCTACATGGATTGTATCTTTTAATAAGAGGATTGGTCCTTTGAGATATGATAATTTTAGAAGAATAATCCTTATTTAGGTTTAATAGTAAATTCTAGGTGTTTTTTAACTTCACATAAAGGGATTGTGTGTTAGTGGAATTTAGGAGAGCATATCCACTTTAATAAGTGAAAATGTTTCATTTTTGTAAATTCTAATTACTTTTATATAATGGGACGTAAATCTCAAAGAGAATGACTGAAAAATTGATAAATAACTTAGAGTAGAATATTTATGGATGATAATAACCTCAATAACTCAGTTAAAATAAGTTTTTAAGATCCTCTGACCTATTCTTGTTTGATTACTCATTTTTACCATTTTGGTTTTCATTACAGTATGTTGTTTTTACCAACACAATTTATAATTTATTACCAAAAATAAAATGGTAATTATTACATAATTTTGACTAAATGAATATTAATTATAAATAATATTTTTTATTAAATATCAATAGTGATAAATATAACTTTTAAAATATTAAATTATTTATTTATTAAAAAAAAACTTTTTATAAAATATAATTTATTTTCGGCAAAAATTAATTATTGGTTTAAAATTAAAACAATTGTTTTATATATTTTAAAATTATTTATAAAATATAAGTTTGGTCATATAATTTTTTTTTAAAATTAGGTAACAACATTGACCCCCGTAACCTAGAGTTAGTGGTCATTTTATTATGATTGAATAGATACAAGAGATCACATCACGAAGGTTTGATCAGTTTAGTAGTCATGAAGAAACTAGATACATAAAAGATTCCATTATTACATTAGTAATTTAACATATAACGAAACAAAATAAAATAAACTCATTTCTTTTACATATTAAAAGATATCATATTTATAACCCGGTGAAAGAAAACAAATAAAATAGTGATATCAAGCACTAAGTAAGTGTTATATATAGTGGAAGATTTATTCAACAATAATTGAATGATAATATATTAGGAATAATCAAAATGTCCTCACAAATAACTAAAAATCACATTCCATTAGAACATAAATAATTTAAATGAATCCATAGATTTTTCCCTAGTGAAAATATTCTAGATATTTATCACTGAAGGTCAAATGAATAAAATGAATAATTATTAGATGTCATGTATCTGGAATATGAACGATTATACATCAAGATGATTTATGTTTGTGGGTAAAAACACATCTGATTAGGTTTTCCATACAAAGATGATGGTTTTGTCACCAACTATATTGTATCATGAAACCTTTCGATGTATTGAGGGGCTACAATGAGCCATACACATTATTGAATGCTGAATTCATTATTTATACATAGACTTAATTCAAGAACAATATACCTTATCAAATATCTTTATTGATTAGAGGATATAGATTCACCAATATTTCCTTAGATAAAACAACATTGTAAATAAACACCATATGGAAAATGGTCATACAGTTAATATGATAATAATATCCATGATACAATAATATGAATATTGAACAAAAATATAATATCAACTGAAAAATGATATCAAAGGGAAATTATATACACTATAAAATAATTATTATGTGCCCAATACTGTGTAAGCCTTAAGGAATAGGAAATTGAGACGTAGTCCCTTTCCTTATGTGTGAATGTGTTCAACACTTTTTGTTAATTCACTAGATAATCATATGAAATTAAATAATTCATTAATTCAGAACCCTTTATTATAGTAATTTAGTTTGCATACTTTTATTAAGATAATTTATTCCCTTTTTGATGAGTTATAAGATATAATTTTATCGCTTGGGAGCTTTCATTTCTTTAGTTTTCATGGTCAGTTTACTCGTATATGACTATAGAAATTCATGTAAAATAATAATTTTTTCCCATTATTGATATTATAAGTTATTAAGAAACATATTGAATATTAAATGGTTATATATTTTATTTTGGATATGTGGTATGTGGATGAATCATTAGATAAGACGTTAGTGAGAATCATTTAGATTATTTTGGAATTTTTTCGATCTTTATAAGCTAGTTTTGTCATATGAATTAATATTATGTATATATACAAATTACAGAGTCTAAAATAATTTTTAAAACATATATTATAGTTTTATAACCAGAAAAATAATATTATGACCATTATTGATGTTGACACTATAAAACAAAGAATCATCGTCCATGAAGTTGGTTAATCGAAACATCACATATGATGTTTTCATTTTTAGGAAAACAAGAGTGGGGAAGAAAAATTATGTTATATTATTCAAATAAAATAATAAAAAAATAATTTATATAAGTGATAATTGAGTTATCATTCCATTTGTATAAGGAGATATGATGAGAGAATAAGATAAGAAATGAAATTGATAGGAAACCAAACTAAAATGATAGTGGAATTTACCTCATCAATTTTCTTCCCTGAGAACCTCCTAAAAGAACATGGGATTTTTCTTTTGGTGTGAAAAAAGCCTCTTGGATTTGGGTATGGGGCTTGGAAAGATATTTTGGTAGAACATAGACAAGTCTAAAAGGGAGGGTATTATAGAATAGGAGAGGGGAGTTTTCTTATTATTTTATTGAGTAGTTCATTATTTTAGTGTAGGACTATGTATTAAAATAATGAAGTATTTTTTGAAGATAGGGGCTTATATCACCCATACATCACCTATGAATTGATAATTAATTTTCTTAATATATACAATAAATTACCGTATTTCACAATTCACAAAAAAAATGTTATTATAGATAAATCCAAAAAAAATACCCTTAACCATTTTTTGACATCTATATTTAAAAAGCAAAACCAATTTTATGAAAATAAATTTATAATTATGAGAAGATTAATTTTCAATTAAAACAATCATTAACTAACAAATTCCAATTTTAAAAGTATAACAGATTTTGAAACACTTTAAAATAATAACGATGTTTCCATAAAATTATCTTATAATCATATGACAATAAAATATTAATTTATGACTATATTTTTTGAAATTTTATTATCTTAAATCATTATCTTATTTATAGAATTATAAATAAAAATTTACAGTTTATAAAAAGATCATTAATTAATTAATAATTTATAAATAATATATTTACTTATACTATGATATAATTATATCATAAAACTATTTACAAGATCGCAAAATTTTATTTTTACTTAAATACGTGAAGTTACTATTCCATTAGACAAACTATTATTTAGAAGGGTCACATTACAATTTCAATGGTCAAGTTACTATTTCACTAGTATATGTTCTTGATATCTAAAGTACGCCTCCTATTTCCTTTAATATTCAATATATAGTTTTTTAGTTATGTATGTGATTTTATGTGATTTATACTACATAAAATAATTTTTTGTGCAGTGTAAGATATTCAATTAATTGAATTTATTGTAGAGGATACATAAATTGAAATTGTGGAGTGACATATTCATTCCTCCTAAGAAAATTCATCCTCAAAAATTTCATTTATATTTCCCTCTAAATATATGTAGGTGGTTATCCTTCATAATATCATTCAATTCCCACATTGGTTCATCAATTTTAATGTTTCTCCAAATAACATTTATCATCAAAGTCTTCCAGTTTCATAATACCTATTATATGGTGTCAAGAATATCAATAGTATATTAGTTATAAGAAAAATCAGGTTCCACTTTTATTTCTTCATAGGTTAGTACGTAATTTAGGTCTAGTATGTACTTCTTTAACAATGATATATGTAACACATCATGAAATTTGGAGCGACTTGGTGGAACTTTTAAATGGTAAGCTACAACTCCAATTCTTTCCAAAATTTCAAATTGATCTATGTACATGGGGATTAGTTTCCATTTCATACATAACATTAAGTCACCCTTACATGGAAAAAACAATTAGAAAGACATGATCTTCCACATGGAATTAAAAATCCATTCTCTGATTTTCAACATAACTATTTTACCTACTTTGAGATAAATTAATATGTTCTATAATTGTCTTTACCTTTGTCATTTTCTCTTAAAAAAGGTATAAACATATAATTTTACTCTCACTAACATTATCCCAAAATGATGGAGTAAAAAATATATTACAATGTAATGCTTTATATGGTGCTATTTAAAAACAAGAACATAAACTATTATTGTAGGAAAATTCCACCAAAAGTAAATACTGATCCCACCTACATTGAATGTCAAGTGAGAATGATCTCAACATGTCATCCAATTATTGAATAGTCCTTTCATACTGTATGTTCATTTGTGGGTGATAAGAAATAAACATATAAATCTTTTTATCTAAAGGATTTTGACAATGGGATATACATTGGGAATGACAAGTGTGAATAAATAAATTGTCACTCAATTCATATTTTTGTTTATTTAGACCCACTAAATCAAATCTGGGAATTATATATAGAGTCTTTGATATAGGTCATGAACCAAGAATTAAGTCAATAGAGAAGTAAATTAACTTCTCTAGAGGATGTATACATAAATCATCTTGAAATAAGACAATATATTCTGGTACAACTGTTACATCCTCGATTAGAAGATTACTTTCCTCATACATATTTTTTTTTCTATTCCACACCATTATTTTCATTTATTATTGATAGTAGAGGTGGATCTCGATATGATCTATTTGATTTCATATCTTCCCTAAGGATATGGTATTCAACATCTTCCTCACAAATATTAACTTATTTGTTCCTGTAATATATCATTTCATCACATTTATAAATCATGTACATACCAAGTATTATATTAAAATCAACCATATCTACGACAATATGGTTTGAAACTAAATCACTTTTATGTGTCAAAGAGGGGGCTCACTGACACATATTTTTTGAAATGATAATTCTCTCAGGATTTTTGAATAATAACTCCTTTTACAATAAAAACGTATAATTATTATTTTTTGGGAAAACACAGAGGATATAAAAGAATGGGATGAACAATAGTAAGGGAAATAGTTTTCTATATTTGGAGATACAATTAAAGTATCATCTACCATGTCATTATGATATTATACCTCCACATTTGTGATCAAATTAGCTTAGACATCTACCCTTGACCAATTCTGTGGTTGATTCCCTTGATCATTGAGATCTTGAAATAAAAAATGTGACATTCTTTTATAGATTATGCATTGAACATTATTGATTGTTTCCTTTCCCTGACTATCATTATATCGATGAACCTTTTCTATACACTTATAAAAAACTCCAATTCCTCAAAAGCATTTCAAAATATGATTCTTTCTATAATACTCACATAATATAAATTGATGTGTACCCATTTTATTTTTTGACACTTCACCTTTTACATGGTTACATGAAAACATCTTCTCATCCTGATTTCCCATGAACATATAAGATCTATAAATTCAATCATGGTATAATGGAACATCAAACTATTTCATCATATGATGAAATTTTTTGTGATTCTAGTGCCATTTGGATACATAGTTTAGTACCTTCAATGAAATGATCAATCTTTTTTTCAAAATCATTTATCAAATCTATTGCACACCTACCTAGTCTTGTTAATGAATCCTTATACTTCTCAAAACTCTTTTATTATCTTTCCTTTAAGATATGTAAATTTCTATTCATTTAAATTTGTTTCTCATTGGTGGAGTATTTTTCAACGAATATTTCATTAAATGTTCTCTGTTACATGTATTATATTTATTCTTCCTGCTATATATTCTATATTGAAGACCACAATTGATCAAAATTACCCTTGATAAAATATATTTCTAGAACTACTTTTCATTTTCATTGCATCTCAATGCCACATATATCTTTTCAAGGGACTAAATCCACTAATCGAATACCAATAGATTAGTAGTCCCAATAAAATTTGGGAGTTTCTCCTAAAGTAAATGATCCAACAAAGGTGTAGTATGGTTATTCTTGAAAACATGAGTATGTTTTCATAATATGGTCTAAATATTTTGAACTCCAATACTAAAACTGACGGCTTTATTAATGGGTAAATATTTACATTGTCTACACGTATTGATTCATTTTATACATAAGGAACGACGCATAACCTATGGAATACACTAAATTTTGATATTAATCCTAATGCACAATTTTGAACTAGATAAAGATAAATTTCAAAGGTAATCTTATAATCATAAACATGGTTTGTTTGGTTACATTTTTACTTTTTAATCCTTCATAATTACTTCTAATGATAATATAAATTATAATATGAATATCTAATGGGTGTGTCAAATTAGGTATATAGTATAGACCATGGTCACGTTCTAGGTTACCCAAAGTCAGGCTCGAGACATCTTCTCAGAGTTGTTACCCCTAGGTACATCTGTTCTTGAACCATGTCCACTTATAATATCAAGACATGGATGAATTTTCTTAATAACCACTTACTCTATACTTAAAAAAATTATAGGATGATATTATATTCTTATCCTCAAATTCTATCATTTTGTTATGTTCCATAAACTATTTCTTCTAATTCTAGTTCCCAATGTTTCATCTAAACATCCCCTAATACCAACGGTAACAACCTCAAGCCAAATATCCAAGAGTTAGTGGTTGTTTTATTAAAATGGAATTGACATAAGAGAACACATCACAAAGAATAAATAAGTTTAGTATGGTGGAATAAAACTGGATAAATAAATGTTTTCCAAATTACAATAGTAATTAAGTAGATATTTTACAAATGTAAATTCCTAGAAGGTGTTAGTAGAGGAGGTGGTGAGGGTTGGTATTTATAGTGAAGGAGAAGTGTTTTTATCATTATTTTATTCATTAGTTTATTATTATTTTTTCTAAATACTATAAATAGATTTAAAATTATATCTAAATATATTAATATAATGAAGGATGGATCTAAATTATGTGATTACATCAAGAATACATCACCTATGATTCAATAATTCATTTATATATCTTATACCTTAAATTACCTTATTTTATTAGTAACAAAAAATAAACAATTATAGAAAAGTCCAAAAAATGCACCATAACCATTTTTTGATGTATGGAACTCAAAAAAACACTATTTTATGAAAATAATTTTATATATATAATAATTTTTTATTTTAGTTAAAATTATCCTTCACTCGAAAAATACCAAATTTAAAATTATAACATATTTTATAACACTTTGTAAAAGAATCTAATATCTGATAAAATTATATTATAAGAAAAAGACATCAAAATATTAATTTATAAATTTTTTATAAATTTTTTTTTCATATAATTTTATAAATTATAAAATTTTAAATATACATTTTTGGTTTATAAAAATATCAATAATTCCTTAATATTATATTAAACATTTATTTACTTATACAAGGATAAAATTGTATCATAATAGTAATATATTAAAATTTTATTTATACATTCATATTTGAGGTTACTATTCCATTAATTGAATTACTATTCAAAATGGTCACAATACTATTCCAACGATCAAGTCTCTATTTCATTGGTATATGTTTTTTACTTCTAGAAGTAGCCTCCTATTTAATTCATTCTTTGTTATAGGGTTTATTTTGTGTTCTCTATGTGATTTTATATTTTCTAAACTATATAAAATAATTTTGTTTTGAAATGTAAGATATTGAATGGATTGATTGTATTTAAGATGATACATACCATGATATCTTGGGGTGTTATATTCTTCCACCCTATAGTAATTTTTTCTGCAAACATTTCATGATTATTTCCCTCTAAAAAGATATTGGTGTTTTTTATTAATGAAATCCATAGATTGCAACATTTATTATTCCATTTTATGGTTTCTCCAAATAAATTTTAATTTCCAATTCATCTTGTTTCTCAATACATGATCTCTAGTTTCAATAGTATCATTATAATCATAGAAGTAAGATAAAACTGGTTTTAGTTTTATTTCATAATAGGTGTGTACATGCATTGGGTCTAGAATATACATCCTTAACAATGATATATTGATCACATGATGAACATAGGAGAGACTTGGTTTCATTGCTAAATTATAAGACACAATCCCAATTCTCTCTAGAATTTCAAATGGTATGTCATAACTATGGATTGGTTTCCCTTTCTTACAGAACCTTAAGACACCCATCCATAAAGATTCTTCAGAAAGGCATGGTATCCAACGTGTAATTCCAAATCATTTCACCAACTATATTAATAACTATTTTTCATAATTTTTGATTCTATAATATGAGAATAATTGTATTTAACATTTTCATTGTCTCTTTAATAAGTTCTGGAGCAATAAGTTTCCTCTCACCGACTTCATCCAAACCAATTGGGTTTTATTAACTATTTCCATATAATTCTTCATGTGGTGCGATTTGAAAAATATTATGGAAACTATTATAGTCGGAAAATTCTCCTAAAGGTAAATACTAGCCCCACATACCAAGAATGTCCATAGAGCATGATCTCAACATATCTTCAATCATTTAAAAAGTCCTTTTAGACTATCCATTAGTTGGAGTTTGATAAGAAGTACTCATATGAATCTCATTATCTAAAGGATTATAAAGAATCTTCCCAAATTTTGATGTAAATCACGGATCTCAAATAGACACAGTCGATATATATTCCCTATTATTTCTAAAAAAATCATCAATATAGAGTCTTTCTATGAGCTCAAGTGGTAAATTTTCTCTTATATCATGGAAATGTGCTGAATTTTTAAAAATATCAATAAGTACTCATAATACATCATTCCTTCTAGTTTTCCTTGGTAGTCCTATGAAAAAAGTTCATTTTAATTTCAACGAACTACCATATTGGAATAAGTATAGTTTTCCTGTATCCTCTAGGATGTTATCTATCATCTTTAACTTATTAATAAAACTAGATACCTTAACACATTTTTATCAATTTCCTGCATCATGTTATCCCACCAAAATAATTTTTTATATCTATGAATCTTGGTAGTACAAGGATGTGTAGAGAAATTTGATTTATGAGAATCATATAATAGTTCCATTTATATTTCTGTGATATTTATCAGTTAAATAATTATTGAGAGTCTGATGAACCTCTTATCAACAATAGAAAACTCCCATTCCTTCCAAGAATTTTCCATGATGATTCATTCCATAATTTTCACACAATAGAAATGTATTCAATCCATTTTTAAAATTTGATGGTTCACCATTCCATTGATTATTAGAGGACCTATTCATATTTTTATTTCCCTTGAACATATATGGTCTAGAAAATTATTTCAATATTTTTAGGTATCCTAATAACATTTCATTATACGATACAATTTCATGGGAATCGAGTTCCCTTAGAGATTATGTAAGTATCTGATTTTTTACTCAGGTATGGATCCTTTAATGTGTAGTCTAGATCTTTACTTTAGACCTAATATAGATTCATAATGTGTTAGAAAAGGTTCTAAGGGTGTCTATGGATTGTTTGGAGATTGAAATATCTATTATTGTTTGGGAAAACAGGCCTAGTCACATGGTTTTTGCATTATTAAGGCACAATTTTCCTAACTATTTGGAATGTGTTTTTTTTCAAATAATGGAACCTCTCATGTTTTGTGCATGGCCATACAGTCAAACCGTGTGAACACCCTTTTTCCTAGGTTCGAGGAGAACCATCTAACACGGTTTGTGCAAAATATAAAAAACCATACTGACAAACTGTGTACAGGTTAAAAGCCTGTGTAAAATGACCAAAATGACCTTAATAATCTATTAATCCAACTCCTTCCTCCATAATCTGAGTTTAGGAAAAATTGACCTTGTTTTCTGTCATTTTGGAGCATTTTGAAGACCCAAAATTTGAATCTAGAGATCTCCTTCTTATGTCATTCGATCATGCTTCTGTTCATCATGTTGCATGCGTAATAGTAAGTACTAAAGTATTCTTTATCTATTCGTCCTCTATTTCTCCCTCAACCTTGATTTCGCCATGTTAGATTTTTTTCACATTTTCTTATATCTACTCTAATATGATGAAAATAAAGGGTTGATACCAGAGGATAAGGCACGTACAACCCTAATATGTGTGGTCTATAATGCATCCAAAAGGTTTTTTGTTTTTGGAATGTTTGTGTGGGGACCACAGGTTTCGTTGGAAACTATTTCTTAAATTAACATGCCACGATTATACTTTATCGAATCTTATGCTTATCCACATTCCAAATATGTGATTAGTGGTTACTGTTTATACCCACAACACAATCCGCCTCATGTCAAAGGTTATGCAATAATTGGGTTTTTTGTGGTTCGACATGTTTGAGCCACCTTTCAGTTGTGCCTTTTCATTAAATTTATAAAGTTGAGTCTTCTTATCATAAATGGATTGTTATTACTAAGAATTTCATAATGGCATGTACCAGGTTAGATCACCAATTGACCTGCCTAAGGTAAGTGCTTCCAGATGGTTTTTAAAAGAGAAATGTAAAATGTAAAATGGAATGTATATAGTGCATATAACTTGGCCTTATCCAAAGAGATTGAATAAAGGTTACATGCATGTATCACCCTTTTCCATCTTGATGGACGGTAGTGGAGTGAACCTCAACAATTAAATAATTCTTAATGGATAATTATACTTGATTAAATGGTTACGACACTAATTGGTATGTCCACACTAATGAAAGAAAAGGCTCGAACTAACTAATAAATGGTGTCAACTCTACATGACATATCCACACTAATGGGTGGCAAGACCTGAACCAAATTAATTATAACATGATTTAAATATCAAATAGAAGTGGACTGACTCGATCTCACCATGGATTCCAAGAGGAGAATACCTTGGGTCTTGGGAACCGCATTCCGATTCAAGGATACAAATTTTTAGTTTGATACCCACATAGACTATTTTTCTGGCATATTCCTTGGATGCTAGATAACCTACTATTGGGTCACTTTATTTGTTAAAGGATACCTCATATACACTCCTTGTATCCAACATTTACTAGTAGGTTCCATGTGGAAACCCCATAGGGCCAATTCATTGCTTTGTCTGGTATTACCTTGGTCGATCACCTTGGACTCGATAGGCACCTTATTATGGAATGCCTTGGAATAAACTCCTTGGATTAGTCTCTTACCCCTTATCATAACTTAGATACTACTAAGTTCAATTTCCATGAGTTTACGTTTCATTGGTTTTTACCCTGGAACTCACTCACTGGATATCATTGTCTGATAGCCTTGTTATGTCTTGGCACAATCACAACATATAATGTCACATGGTGATGTCGGTGTTGGCAATGCAACACATGAAATATTAACATTAAATGGTAATTTTTTAATTAATGAACTATTTATATGTTCAGACACCAGCTGAGGGTTGAATTAGGTACTTGGGTATTTATTTATTTTGTAGTGCTTTCTTTACTTTACATATATGCATGCACACTACTCTATTACTTTAGAAGGGCCAGATATTATAGACACAGTTGGTGGTCTCCCACTTGGATTTATCTCACACCCTCTCTATGGGTTTTTTGGTACCTGGAGTTGATTACATGGATGTATGTATTGATTAAAAGAATAACGCAGCTTCCAATACTTGATTGTGAGCTAGTAGGATGGAGCTTGATAGAAGATGACTGAGTAGGATCTCAGGATGCCAGAAGAAAACTTTGTTTTATTTTAACTTGTGGAACATGTTATTCTTATTTTATTCAATCCATTCTTTCTATTTCTCTAGTGACAAGTTATTACATCATCACTATTCAATTTTATACAATTATGGTTATTCTTGTTTATCTGTTGCATTAGTTTTCTCCTACTATTTATTCATATTACTTCAGCGGTTTACTATTCATTTATATCTCTTCTGTTGTGCTAAAATCTACTAATGAGGGAATAGTATTACCAAATATACACCCTAGGCCCTCACTACTAGTCAGCAGCTTCTGGCATTCAGGAAGATGCACTTAAGGTTATGTGTCCCACCGAGCACGGGGCACCCGTTAAGGGGCATCTGGGTACATGTCATCAAAAAGTGGTATAAGAGGTGGTTTCATTTCTTTCATGACTATTTAGAGACAATATATTGGATAATATGATTGATTGGGACTTGTACATAAGCCGAGCATTGAGAACCCATGTTCTTATTATAATTAGGTTAACCCATAATGTAATTATAGTTCTATTTTTCCTATTTTTGTTGATATTATTTCACCGTTGGGTGACTCACATGTTTTGTGTTGTTTTTCATTATTACTCTTTGGATTTTTTTTATCCTTGGCCTGATGATATGAGGGAAAGGAGTATTGCTAGATGCATCATCAAAGGAACCTAGAATTCACATTTCATGCATATTTCAATGACATATAGGTGAATTTAACTACCTTTCACTCCTTGATATGCCTGTGATTGTTGAGTGATGTCGTTAAAGATTCATGTACTTGTATTACTATGGATTTGATTTAGGGACTTTATGTCTCAATTATTGAGGTTTATGGGAACTCATGGGTTGGGATGAGTAATTTATCGAGTCAATGCATTATGTTGTAAATAAATGGGTGTCATTTTTGGTGATAGATATAAGGTCACTAATTCATCAAAAATGAAAATCCATCATAAAGTCACTATTGAAATAAAAAATGAATTGGATGCACATCATTATTCCACAGTGTCATTTTTATGAATGGTAAAGGTGTGAACCTAAGAATTTACTGCAAAATGACATAAAACATATACATCAGCACTTATTGACACATGGTCATCTAAGAAGGTAGTTGGGGTAGTATTCCTTGGGTAGTGAGTTTTCTTATGATATTTTTCTACTAGTGATGATATCTACTAGTTTTTAAGCTTGTTATTATGTTTGTTGTTGTAATTTGTAGACTAATGCCACCATGACATCCTTGTGTCGTTCTCCAGGAGGGTGGTGACGACCATGCTCCAGACATGGGGGGCCCTGAGCTAGCAGTAATACATCCAGGAGTTCCACATGAGGATCCACCTCTAATACCTAATCGGAGCGCTCATTCCCATGTCCATGATAGTTTCTTACGTATGATATATTCTATGAGTGGTGTTCCAGGGGTTTCCCCTAACATGGAAAATCTGAACAGTGAGTTCCAGCAGCCGCATCCTCTTACTTTTTAAGGGAATGGCGGATCTCAGTCAATTGCGTCTTGGCTAGAGGCCACATTATCTATCTTTGAGCATCTGGAATAGCCTTTAGGGAGGATATTAAAATTTTCAACACGCATGCTATGAGATTCAGACAAGATTTGGTGGGATGTCGTTACCGAGGCTGGATGTCATCAAGGCATGTTATGGGTTGACTTCCAGACTTCTTTCTATGATCAGTTCTTTCCTCATTCATTGAGATATAATAGAGACAAAGAGTTCATGTATCTAGAGCAAGGATCTATGTGAGTTAAGGAATATTCATCACTTTTCACTGATTTATAGTTCTTTTTCACCGCTTTTATCCAGTGATAAGCTTTTGCATGAAATATGTTTTGTGGATGGGCTTTAGTATGCCATCTAAACTCTGGTGATGGACTTTTTCCTTCCTACCTTCTCTGTAATAGTTGATCAGACACTTATCACTAAGTGAAACCAGAGGTTAGGACCGAGTACTGGGTTTAAAGGATCAGTGCCATGTCCGTCCATTAGTTCTTATAGTGGTAGGAAATGATCCCTTGTGGTTTACCATCAGGGCAGTGGCTGCCAAATTATCAAAGTTGGATAGCTCTATAGTGTGTCATCAGTGTGGAAAACTAGGGCATAAGAAGTTCTATTGTGATAGTGACCATATGGAGTGATGATATTTTGGATGTATGGTCAATATTCTGTGATTTTTTAGGACCTTTCCACTAGATTTTAGTGTAAAATGATCAGCTTTATCTGCACCTTTTGGAGATAGTTCTTTAACGCCGTGTCAGGCGGGGATTTGGAGTAGAACTGGAAAGTCAGGCCGAGGAAGATTTCATGGTCATGGTAGTCTGATTCTGAATCACCAGAAACACTAGTAGAGTTGTCGTGATCATGGTAGTCCATCTATTGCATAGGGTCGTGGATCAGGCCAGTGGCATGCCATACAGTCAATACCCGAGGATCAGGTAGCAGGACCATTTATAGAATGAGGTACTATTCTAGTAACCTCTATTTTTGTATTAGGTTTTTTTGATATAGGTGCTTCAAAATATTCTATTTATGTATCTATCATGTAATGTATTGGAATAGAGATACAATATCCCTATGGTGTAATGAACCTCAACACACCATTGGGAATACAGACAGTGGGCATACGCTAGTGTAGGGATTATCCCTTTGAGATTGGCTGTTACCCTTTCTTGTGGAATATATTTGTTCTCGAGATGAAGGGCTTCGATATCATTATATGGATTCACTATTTGGTCCACTATCATGCCTTTTTAGACTATTATCTCTGAATGTTTTCATTTACATTACTAAAAGGAAGCACTTATCTTTTCAAAGGATAGCAGGATGTACATGCCAGGAGAGTGGGACTAAATCATCATGGGATATGTGGAGTGACCAAACAGATTGAAAATCTTTTCAGGGAGGATGACAGTTTTCTTCAAAGTAATTTCTCTCTAGTAGTATATCATTTTTGGGAATTCGTTCCTGATGACTTTTCTAGATTACCTCATAAGAGAGAGGTAGAGTTTTCAATAGAGACTGTTCTAGGAGTAGCACATTGTCCATTCCTCCAAACAAAATGAAACCTATTGAGCTTTAAGATATCAAGCAGCGTATAGAAGACTTATATGCCAAAGGATTTATAGAGCCTAGTACATCCTCTAGTACATCCTTTTTCTATGAATAAGGATGGAACTCTTTGTTTTTATAGAGATTATCAAAGTTTGAACCTGCTTATAGTCAAGAACTGCTTTCTACTTCCTCAAATAGATGGCATATTTGACCCACTCCAAGGAGAACTGGTGTTCTCTAAGATCGACTTGAGATCGGATTATCATCAGGTGTGAGTAAGCCACTCAGACATACCACATATAGCTTTCTGTAGAAGTTATGGTCTTCATGGGAATCTAGTTATGTCATTCAGTCTTAAAAATGTGCCGGCCATTTTCAAGGCTTTGACGAATAGATTTTTTTAATTAGGATTTAGTCCCTTTTGTCTTAGAATTTGTGGATGAAATCTTGGTGTATTCACGCACTAGTAACGACCATGCCAATCATCTTGATATCGTTCTGATTACCCTAAGATAGAATCATCTTTATACCAATCTTGATAAATGAGACTTCTAGATCAACAAGGTCCACTTTTTAGGCCATATTATTTCAGAATTAGGAGTATGTGTTGAACCTAAAAAGGGTTATTGAGGTAGTCTCCTTGGAGAAGACTAAGAATGTGTTTGATATTATGAGTTTCTTAGGGATCGCTGGATATTACATGTGTTTTATACATGACTTCTCACATCTTGATTCACCTCATACAAGACTTAAAAATAAGGGTTTAAAGTTCATGTGATCAGAATAGAAAGCCATTCAAGAGATGAAAGGAATGCTTCCCTCGACACCTCTCATGATTCTTATAGAACATGGTAAATGTTATATCATCTTCTGTGATGCATCAGGAATTGTCCTAGAAGAAGTATTGATGTAGGAAGACAAAGTTGTTATGTACGGATCTTGGCATTAGAGGCCTCACGAGAGAAATTAACCAACACACAACCTCAATCTAGTTGCAGTTTTCCATGCCTTACGTTGCTGGAGACATTATCTCTTGGGTGAGTGCTTTTTTTGTATACAGATCTCAAGAGCCTCTAGTATATCTTTTCTTAGTGTGACATAAACCTCCAATTGTTATGATGAGCTTAATATCTACAATAATTTGATTTTCATCTTTCCTATATGCCTAGAAAAGGAAATGTGGATATAGATGCACTATGTCAGAAAACTCAAATGTAGGCTGTAAAGGATGCTAGTGATAAATGGAAGGTAAATGAACTCTTTTCTAAGCTCTTTTTTGAACTTCATATAGAGTTTCAAGATAGTCACGATCAATATTACCTTTCATCCTTAATAGTTACATTTTCCCTCCTTGAGAAGGTGAAAAATAGGCAGGATAATGATCACGAAGGTTTATTTCTTCATGAGAGTATATTATGACATAACCCACCTCTGAATTGGTATGTGGACAGAGACAATGCCATGAGTCTACATGGGTGTATCTGGGCTTTGAATGATACGAGAGAGGATTTGATGGAAGAGCCCCATACTTATGAGTGGGAAGTTCATCCAGACTTCTCGAAGATGTATCAAGATATGCGACGCTAGTATTGGGGGCCTGAGATGAAATGTCAGATTGCAGGATTTATCACGAGATGCTCCACCTGTTAGCAGGTGAAAGTGGAGCACCAAAGACATGCAGTCTTGTTACATCCACTTCTGGTCCTGGAATGGAAATTGCAAGATGTTGTTATAGATTTCTTAGTTGGATTACCTAGGTCGCAAAGGGGTAGTGATGATATCTATGTTGTCATTGACCGACTAACAAAATCATCCCACTTCATTCCTCTTCAAAATACTTTCTGAGTTCATTTGCTGGGAAGAATGAATGTCCCCGAGAACATACGACTACACAGAGTTCCACGTACTATCGTTTCATAGAGGGAAGGTCATTTCACTTCACAGTTTTGGCAGGGTTTTCATAAATCTATGGGAACTCAGGTGATTCTAGGAATATCTTTTCATCCTTAGATCGATGTACAATCAGAATGGACAATACAAGTTTTGGAGGATATGCTCCGAGCATGACTCCTTGATATCGGTGATTTTTTTCAGAAGCATATCCCTCTTATCGAGTTCTCCAGTAAAAATAGTTTCCAGGGGACAATTCAAATGGATCCTTATGAGGCCATAAATGGTAGGCCATTTTGTTCACCCTTGTGCTGGATAGAGGTATGTGAGGTAGCCCTACTATGTCCTCGTATCATTTGGGATTCTTCAGAACATGTCTAGGTGATCATGAAGCCTATGACTACTGCTTAGTCTAGACATAAATATGTTGTCTATCTCCATTGATGACGTCTTGAGATCAAGGTTGGGGATCATGTTTTTCTTCGGGTATCGTCTAAGCTAGTGCAATGATGGTTATGGGAGCAAGCCAAGTTGTTTCTTCATTACGTCGGGCCATTTTAAATTCAAGAGAGATTTGGGATGATGGATAATCAGTTACTACTACCTTAGAGGTACTATTCCATGAAAGAAAACATTAATGTCTCACAGCTTCACCTATATCATGTTGAACCATCTCATATGTTTTATCCCAAGAAAGTTGAATAAGATGCTGATTCTACCTTTGAGGAATATCCACTATGCATTGTTGACCAAAGCACCAAGTCTCTCTGAGGCAAGTCTGTCCCTCTTATATAGATGCTTTGGTAGCATGGATGAGTATAAGACGGGACATGGGAGAGGGAAGCTAATGTACATGCCCAATGGCCAGAGCTATTCTCAGATAGTGTTCCCTTACCCTTGGAAGGAGAACTCAGGGTTGATTTCTATTAAGGGGGAATGCTGTAAGATCCCAGTTTTTCACATAGGTATAGATACTTTATATTTTGGTCTAAATCGAAACATTGGACCCAATATAGATTCCTAATGAATTAGAAACGATTCTGAGGGTTTCTAGGGCATGTTAGAAGCTCAAAACACATTTTTTTGGAAAATAGGCCAAGCCACATGGTTTGTGCATGATTAGTGCTCGGTTTTCCTAAATATGAAGATTGTGTATTTTCAGACAATGGCACCTCGCACAGTTTTCTCACATTTGTGTAGATAAAACATGCAAACACCCCTTTTTCCAAGGTTTGTGTAGAACCAACTCACGCAGTTTTTTCTCGACATGACAAACTGTGTTGTCAACCCGTGTGCAGGCTAAAAACCTATGTAAATGAACTAAAATTCCATTAACGATCTATTAAGAAAACCCCTTACTCCGTAATCCTAGTTTATGTGGGATTTACCTAGTTCTCTGTCATTTTGTAGAGTTTTGAATATTCAAACATTGAATCAAGAGATCTCCTTCATTCAACATCTGATTGAGCTACCGTTCATGAATTTGGATGCACAATGGTTAGTATGCATTTCCCCTTATCTCTTCTTCTTCTCTTTCAACATCGTCCTAGATATCTCTATGTGAGAGTTTTTCAAATTTTCTTAGATCTACACCGATCTGAGGAAAATCAATGGCCGATACTAGAGGAGTAGGTGTGTACAACCCTAATGTGGGTGGTCTATAACTCATCCCTAAAGTTCATTGTTTTTGGAACGTTCATGTGGGGCCCACCAGTTTCATTGGAAACTATTTAATAAATTGACATTCCATGATTATACTTATTATAATTCTATAGTTATGCTATTTCCAAATATGTTAATAGTTCTTAGTGGATATACCCACAACTCAATCAACCTCATATTAAAGGTTATGCCATAATTGGGTTTTTAGTGTTCCGACACGGTTGAGCCATCGTTCAGGTGTGCATTTTCTTGACCTTTCTAAATATATGTATTTTTCTAAAAAATGGCTTGTTATTACTGAGAATTTTATAATGGCATATACCATGTATTCTCACTACTTGACCCACCTAAGGTAAGTGCCTACAAATGGTTATTAAAAGTTAAATGTGAGATGTAAAATGGAAAGTATAATAATTATATAACATGGCCATATCAAAAAAGATTGAATAAAGGTTACATGTATTTAGCACCGCTTCCTCTATTGATTGAAGTTAGTAGAGTGAACCTAAATTATTAAATTACCTATAATGGATAATTAATACTTCATTAAATGGTTCCACACTACTTGGCCTATCAACACTAATAGAAGAAAAGTCTTGGAACAACAAATAAATGGTTTCAACTATACTTGAACTATTCACTCTAATGGAAGGAAAGACCTGAACTAAATGAATTATAACATTATCAAAATATCAAATAGCAATGGACTGACTCGATCCCACCTTGGATTCTGAGATGAGAATACCTAGGGTCTCGGGAACCGCATTACGATTTAGGGATGCAATTTTCTTATGTTGATACCCACATAGACTCTGGTTCTTGTTTATTTATAGGATTCATTGTATACTACAGTTGGTTCCCTTTTTATTACAGGATACCTCAGATACAGTCCTTGAATCCAGAGTCGAATAGTAGGTTCCCTGGTGACAGCCCAAAGGGAACTATCTTTTCCTAGCCCCATTTTACCTTGGTCGATCACATTGGACTCAGTAGGTGCCTTATTGTGGAATTACGTGGGTTACGATCCTTGGATTACACTATTACCCCTTATCTAGACTTAGATACAACTTAGTTAGATTTCTGTGAGTTAATATTACCCTATCATTTACCCAGGAACTCCCTCACTGGATATCATTATCTTGTTGCCTTGTTACATCTTGGGACTTTAACTACTTATACTATCACGAGGTGATGTCTGTGTTGGATATACATCACGTGAACTATTAACATTAAATCATTATTGATTAATCAATGACCTTGATATATGTTCATACACCAACCGTGGGATAAAGTAGGTACTTGGGTATTTAGTCATTTTTTACTAATATATTTACATTATATATATGCATGCAAAGTTCTATATTCCATTACCTGGGCCATATGTTATAAACACCATTGATGGTGGCCCACTAAGTTGTATCTCACACCATCTCTAGGAACCGTATGGTACCCAGATTAGATTATGTGGTTGCAGGTATTGACAAGGGAAAAAATGCAACATCCAATACTTGATTTTGTGCTAATAGGATAGATCTTGACAGCAGATGACTAAGTAGGATCTCAGGATGCATTTATTAGACTTGGTTTTATTTTACATTATGGAAGATGTTATGCTTATTTTCTTGTATCTAGGATTTCCTATTTTTTAGTGAAATGACATTACATTATCAATGTTCCAGTTGATACAATTATCGTTATTCTTGTTTATCTATTGCATCATTTTTCTTACGATATTTATTCAATTTTCTAACATTGTTTAGTATTCATATATATATTTTTTATTGTGCTACACTATGATAATGAGAGCATAGTCTTCCCATTAATACACCCTAGGCCCTTGATACTAGTCGGTAGCCTCTGGCATTTGGGAAGATTATCTTGAGGATATGTGGCCCTACCAGGCTCGGGTTACCTGTTTAGTGGAATTTGGGTCAGGGTCATCATATATTTTGCTTAATTCCATCAAAGAAATGATTGATCTTGTCTTCTGGATCATGTATGTGTATGATCTCATAACACTTTGATATGGGAAGGGTAAATCATAGAGTCAAACTTTTCTTTTAATGTGACAGATATTGTCCCATGTTGGTAGGAACTCATTGAACCTGTATAATGTATTTGATCAGTAATTATAAATTCACAAGAAAAATGGAAAGAAAGTACTTTTATGTGGTTCAATCATAAGGGATAAACCACTGAGAATACACCTATAGTTAATCAGTTGTACCCAAATCAACTAATATTCACTATTTGTGGAATACAAGAGTTTCGATAGACTATCTTTTTTCCAGGTACACTGCCTTTACAATATTTTAGGGAAACAATTTTCCTCCCTTGGAACACTTCAATTGACTCTCCAAGAAAACTACATTGAAATAAGTCTAAATTAGTTCATCGAAATAAATAAATAATCAATGGATTAGACTTAATATCTTTTTCCATAAATAGAATGAGACTATGCTTGCACAGTATACCATATTTTACGCACATTGAAATCCATATTAACTGCAAAACTGATATTCAGAGATACTTTTTGAGAAGCTCCTTAATGAAACTCAACCCTTTTTGAATATAACTGCCTTCATAGAACAAAATTCATTCATGGAGAAAATATATTCAATGATAAATACCACATCATCATGAAGCACTCTTTACATATAATCATTTCCATCATTCCAGAAAAGACAACAATTTTCATGATGCTCCAATATCTCATAGTCCCCTTGATTCAGGAAGCCCACCTTCTTGTGAGAAATTAGATAAATTACCAATCTTCTCAGTATGATTTCAGGTAGAAGGAATTGGGTTAGCCTTATATTTATAGTCTAAACCATTTTTGATGATCCACAAACTCCAACGCATTTCTCAAATTATTTTGAAAAACATCTTCTCGACGCTCCCTCATTCGCGATTCTCCACTCAGATTTGACGTAGTCAAGAATTTCACTATCAACACAATGTTTAGTCGCGATAAATTCAATACATCACCATCCAAAATCAAAATCTAATATTAATGAAAAAACTCCTTCAATGATATTATTATACATGATCAATTATAGGTGTATAAAACATGAGGGGATGAAATAATTGGATTCTAGTTTTTTAGAATGGTTAATGATGTCAATGATAAGAACTAATCATGTCATGATGCATTGCATGCCCAAAAATATATTCCCAAAACTATTTATTCATATCACATGATTCAGATAATTTCATAGATACATTTCATGGTTTGAAAAAACCCACACCTACATTCTACATCCTCTATTCTCCATTCTCTATTTTTCTACTACGAAAAACCATAAATTGTTCATTATCCTCCTTTCTATAATTGAATTTGTCCATTCTTCATCATTAGAATAATCCCAAATAATATATATGTGTCTGAGAGGAGCTAAATAAACACTCATCATAGATCATATCTCCCCCATAAATTAACATAATAACCACGAATATATTAAAACATTTATCACAACTTGGGAGTGGGGAACACCCGTAACCTCCTCATACAGTGAGAGGTGGCCAAACTGTAACACCCAAACCCTATTTACCCAGAGTCGGTGCATTATTACAGAACATTAGCATGATCAAAAGGTATCAAATCCTGAAAGACTGGTCAGTTTAATTTCCTTGGATGTACTAGATACAATCATTAGTTTTACATTACATTAGGAAATGAAAAGCAACAACATTGTGTCTCCTTTCAACACATTAATCTCCCTTAGACTATCCCTACTGGTTAGTCATAGAATACATATTCACATCTTAGGAAAAATAAAACATTGAAAGGGTTAAGTTTAGGTGCTCAGTAAGGATAACAATATAGAATAAACTTTCATAAATAATCATAATCATTTAATGAAATGTATAAGACTAAAACACCATCCTTTTAAACATAAACATAAGCAGAATATGGAAAAGATAAATAAAATAATTGCATTATGTATTCACATGGATATTATACTAGTCTAATATTCAATTTAATATCAATAGCCAATTTCATAATGATGGAATGCATAATACCAGACATCATAACCACATAGTCAAGGACTCGTGCCAAGACTAAAAATAATATTTTGTCAATGCCTTGTTCCAAGTCACTATTTTACCTCATGAGACCTAATGATGCATTGAGGAGCTATAGAGGGCTTCACCCATCACATACTAAGTCCAATGCATTCCATATATTAAAAGGTTGAAATATTACACAAATATTTGTATTAAAACTACCAAATGAAATGTTAATATTTCAACCATTTACCATGAATGGCATAAAAATAACACATCCATAGTAAAACATATCAAAAAACCTTCAATAAAAAATTGAAGACTATAATATAACAAATCAACTTCAAAGAAGTGTAAAATCCATCAAAGGATGTTGACATAGATGAAATCAAAACCATTTGAGAGAAATATCTCTTTTAATTTTGAAATCATTTAAATATCACATAATTATAAAGGAAAATTTTTTAAATTGTTTTTATAATATTGTAAGGTAAGATTTGAAGGTCTTATAATGGCAGATAATATCCTCACTCTACACATATTTTAAAAAACATTCTTTAAATAATTTTATTGAAAAGGCGGTAAAGGACTTTATTTGAAAATTGACAGAATGATTTCATTATAAACAACTTATAAAAAGAAAAAAAGGGTATAAAATAACATTAAAAAATAATATAGGAAATATTAAAAAAATCTTGAATTATAGTTTTAAGAAACACATATATGGATGATAAAGAGGTCCCAGTAGATATTCACAAATAAATAACCTCGGATAATGAAGTGATTATAGAATTAAACCCAACCTTGTAATTTTTCTTTATCGAGGGTACGTTAACCTCCTGTATAATAGTTAAATCAATTTTATTAAATTATACTAGAACCAAATACATAAATATGATATCATATATGACATTCTAATATTTCTTGGTTAATAATATTTCAGTAGTTTCATCGTTTCGGGTGTTAACAGATTCGTTTTCCTTTATATGCTTGGATACGTAAGCTAGGTTTGTTATATATAGGATGTATATGATTAATATCCCAAATCATATTAGGTTCTTATACATTATTTTTAATCATAAAATGAAAATTATTCTTGAATGGTTATGATGGAAATGAATTTCATCCCCTTCGTGGAGATAGTAATCCGTACGTACGCATGAGTGTCAATATCATTATATTGATGGTGAAATAATATATAATTGGATGGTATGTCATATATAAAGAATACATAACATGTTATATTTATTATTTACATTATTTATACAAATTAGCATATCCATCCAAAAAATGAAGTGTTTGAATAACAAACAACACCATGATGTGGAGATGGTAAGCCGTACGTACGCACGTATAATGTCTTGTCATTCTTATGATGGATATAATAATGAATATTATTTTACCATATATACAATAACATCATAGTTTGTATAAGGTACTAGTGTTATTATTTTGGTATGGAAAAAATGAAGGGGAAGTGGAAGAAGAAAAGAACATTGAAAGAGGTGGTGAAATTATTACCTCTTCTTCAGGTGTTTCCTATTGAGTTTATCAATAGGGCTCTGTAGGTTGGTTTTCAATTAAAATTAATGCATCTCGGTCAAGGTGAGTGTAGTTAGGAGAATAATTGAATATGGTTTTCCTGATCCAAATGGCTTTGGAGGTGTGATTTTGAGAGAATGGTATGTACCCTTTTATAAGAGAGGAGAGGGTCACTTTAAGAAAAGCTTGAAATATTATTTTATTATACAATAATATTCATTTTAAAAGGGAAAATGATTTATTTCTATAATAAGGTTGGGATGGGTCTAAAATATCAACCAATGGGTATTAGATAAGTCCAGGTTACCATATTAACTTTATCTTTTAGATTTAACTCTTAGTTATATAGTTTAACTTTTACCATGTATTCTTGTATTACTATAATAAATGCTTAATAAAATTTTATTAAAAATCCAACCAAACTCCAAGTGGTTAATTATTGAAATATATAATCTTATATAAGTCCTTTGGCTAAACCTTAGATTTTTATAAATATTACATCAATTAATAATATAGTATTTGCTTTTAAAACTCATTTATGTTAATTTTGACACTATTTTATATTTTGTTTTTGTGAATGTCATAAAAACTTTTTAACACTGAAATAAATTTATTTAATAAACAATAAAATGTAATATTAACCTATAAAATTATAGGAACTCCTCATATTTCTCAATTTACATTTATTTGGATATTTATAATATCAATTATTTTAATCATTCATTAGTAAGATGATTACTACATCATCATTGTGTCAGAAATAAATTTATTTATTTAATGTCTGAAAATAAAAATAAAATAAAATTATATACGAAATATTTTTAAATTTATAATTATTATTTATATTGGAATTTATCATATTTAGAACCATATATTAAAAATGGTTTAGTTATTAAACATCGAATTTAACACTTTTAACTCTTCTTTGAATAAAATAATAATAAATGTCCAAATATAATCCAAGTTGACCAAAAGGATCATATTATATTCCTAAGGATTAGTTTGGTCAAAATAAACTTATCCAATATAATTAGGACATGTTTTAGGGTAATTATAAAATCATTGTTATAATTAATTACCCTATTTACTTTCAATCATGGTAAAAAAATTTCCAAAGTTACTATTCAACAAAAATTATTTTCATCCTATTGAACTACATTTTACTTAATGATGTCAATAGTGTCTCTCGGGTTTTTCAAATTCCATTCACAGAACCGATAAAATTATATTTTATCCAAATTTTCAATGGTTCCTAGAAGGTGGGTAAAAGATGGTAAATTTTTTAATAAAATTATATATATATATATAATATTATTATAAAATGACTCCAATGAATTACATTGAATATATATAGGTATTATGTATCGATTATTACCTAATATAAATTTCAATAAAAAAACTAATTATTTATATGAAAAGGTGATTTTAAACAATAATGTTGTGTCTTTCAAAATTCATCAAAAAATTGAATGTTTTCTGAAAAAACATTCACCCTAAGATAATTTTGATATTCTGAATCGAAAAATGAAGTCCATTATGAAAAATAAAACATATAAAATTTTGAAAGGTGGGTATTAATATTCATAATGGCTTGTTTGGTTGGTTATGGTGTGTTAAAAATCAATGTTACGTACAACACAAGCAGTTGTATTATTCAAAGAGTAGCGTATCATGGAATCTTGGGTTGTTACATTCTTCCCTCCTACAAATAATTTCATCCTCAAAATTTCTAGAATATTACGGAATAAAAATATTCGGGTGGTTCTTCATCATAAGTTCCTCAATATCCCACATTGCCTCTTCCATCATATATATTCTCTATAGAACTTTTATTAGACGAGTCGTCCGATTTCTCAAAACTTGTTCTCTAGTATCACAAATTATGATAGGATCTTCACAATCAGATAGGTTCTGGTATAGTTCTATATCATCATATGTGAGTTCATGTGTTGGTTCAGGTATGTATTTTCTCAATAGTGATATGTGGGACACATCATGAACTTTGGAGAGACGTGGTATAATTGCCAAACAATAAGCTACAAATCCAATTAATTCTATAATTTCAAACGTTCTTATGTACTTGAGAATTAATTTTCCATTATTTCTAAATTTAATAACACCCATACATGGAGATACCTTAAAAAATGATCTCTAACTTGAAATTACAAATCTTTCATTCAGTAATTATCATATATCTTTTGCCTACTTTGAAGTACTCTGATGTGGGTTATAATAACCTTCAGCTTTTCCATTGTTTTCTCAACATATTCTGGGCCTATGAATTTTCTTTCACCAAAAACATCCTAAAAAGTTGGTTTGTGACATCTCTTTCCATATAATTATTCATATGGTTCCATCTGAGTACTTTAATGGAAACTATTTTAATAGGAAATTTCTACCAGAGGTAAATATTGATCTCACATACCATGAAATTCATGTGAAAAGGATCTCAACATATCTTCTAAGGTTTGAATATTCTGTTCTGATTGTACATCAGTTTGATGGTGGTAGGCAGTGCTCAAATGAAGTTTAGTATCCAAGGCCCACCGATGATTTTCTAGAACCTTGATGTAAAATGGGGATCACAGTCTGAAGAAATCGATAGGGGTACTCCATGTAGTCTTACAACTTCATTAATATATAGTCTGGCTGATCATTCTACTGGCCAATCTTCTCTTGTAGCAAGAAAATGAGCTGACATGGTAAGACAATTAACAAAGACCCATATTACATCATTCTTTCTAGTAGACTTTGGTAGCCCCATGAAAAATTCTATTGTAAAATCACCCTATTTCCACATAGTTTTGGGAAGAGGTTTCATGAGTCCTCTAGGATGTTTTCTTACAACCTTAACCTATTGAAAAACCATACATCTTTACACATAATCAACAATATCCCTATTCATGTTGTCCCACCAAAAAAGTTCCTTCAAATTTCTATACATCTTTGTGCTACCAGGGTGTAATGAAAAATTCTAGACATGAGAATCATCCAACAATTCCATTTTTAGATCAGGTATATCATGAACACAAATTCTCTTTAGATATTTCAAAATTCCATCTTCATATATGAAGTCGATCAATCTCCTATCATTCATATCGTTAACATTATTTTGAAACTTTTCTTCACTAATTAGATAACATTTTATTCTTTCTGGTAAAGATGGATTCACCAAAATTTAAAAAAGTATTGATGTTTCACCTTCCATGATAAGTCCCATGTCCATCTTGAGTAGATCAATGAACATAGGATCCCTTTTATCTCTAATCTTGTTCAAAACTCCATGCTTATTTCTGCTCAAGGCATCTGCCACCATATTTTCCAACCCCAAGTGGTAGTGTATAGTGCAATCATAATTCATGAGTACTTATGGCCATCTTATTTTCCTCATATTGAGTTCTTTCTGTTATAAAATATACTACAAACTATTGTGATCGATATATATCTCACATTTGATCACCACAGAGATAGTGCATCTATATCTTCAAAGAAAGGATTAAAGATACTAGCTCAAGATAATGATTAGGATATTTTTTTTTCATGAATTTCATGCTCTTGTGATGCATAGGAAACAACACTATCATTCTGCATAAGGACACAACCAAGTCCTCTCTTTGAGTAATCACTATAAATAACAAACCCATCATTCTCTAATGTTAGAGTGAAGATAAAATTATTGACTAATATTCTATTCGGTTGTTCAAAACATTATTCACAATCAATTTTTCAAATAAATTTAACCCCTTTTCATGTGAGCTTGGATAATGGGTTTTTTAATCAGGAAACATTTTGGGTGAAATGATAATAATAACCTACTAAACCAATAAAACTGCATAACTCAGTTATACTCGTCAGTGCTGGCCATTCGTGGATTGACTTTTTATTTAGAGGATCTATAAAGATTCCATATTTAGAGACAATATGGACAAGAAAATAAATCTACTGAATCCCGAATTCACAATTGCTAAATGTCCCATATAATTCATTTCTTCAAAGGGTTTTCATAATAGTGCACATGTTATTTTCATGATCTTCCTAGAGTTTTGGGTATACCAAGATATCATAAATAAATACCAATACAATTTCATTGAGATATTCTTTGAAAACTTTGTTTATTATATCCACTAAAATAGGGGGTTCATTAGTCAATCCAAAAGGCATTATTGTAAACTCGTAATGCCTGAACTTGGTTCAAAATTCTTTTTTTGAAATGTCTTCTTATCTTCACACACAACTGATGATATTTAGATCGAAGTTTAATCGTTGGAAAATATTAATCTCCATGAAGTTGGTCGAATAAATCATCAATGAAAGGTAGGGGATACTTGTTCTTTATTATAATAGCTTTGATCTCTCTATAGTCAATGCACAGCCTCATATATCCATCTTTCTTCTTAACAAAAAGTATATGGGATCCCCATGGAGAAACATTTTGGGGAATAAATCCTTTATTACTCAGTTCCTCTGTTTTTTTCTTTGGTTCACCTTATTCCACATTGTCCATTCTATAAGGGGTCATCGATGCGGTCCTTGAACAAGAAATTAAATCAATAGAAAAATCAATTTTAAATTCTGGTGGATGTCAAGGTAAACCCTCTAGAAGCACACCAACATATTCTTGTACAATAGGTACGTCCTCTATTCGAACATAATTTTCCTCACCCATAGTTATTTAATTTTCTTCCTCCCCAATAATTGGATTTTGTAGATCTATTGGGGGAGGATTTAGATAAGAATCATGTGGTGACATTTCCGCTATAAGGATATGTTGTTCCTTATAATCCTTGAACATTGTAACCTTCTTCTTATTAAAATAAATTTTTTCATCATGGTTGGGAAGCCAATCCCTACAAAGAAATATATCAAATTCAATCACGGGTCTGATAATGAGATCAACATATAACGAACATTAAAAATCCCTAATGGGAACTTATTCAAAAAACATTGTTACAATGATACTTCCCTTAAGAGTTTTGACTAAATCCTCCCTTGTTAAATAAAATTGGAAATATCTAATTTTCTTAGCAAACTATGAATTTATTAAATAGTGCGATGAACTAGAATCAAATAAATCATTGGATAAACATGAGGAAACCACTAAATTACCTACCGTGATGTCTTTTAGAGCTTCATCCTCTGCAATAATGATCGCATAATCTTGGCCTTGCTCCCTTAGCCTTTTCTGAGGTAAGTTTACTTAGATATTAAGACATTGATTTTCATAATTCCCCATTTCTATACAATTGTAGAATTTAACATTGACATCCGTTTTCTTTCCCTTTCAATCATGAGCATGGTGGCCTTTTTCACCTCACTTGTAATAGACTCCCATTCCCTTCTAGAAAATACCAGGGTGTTTCTTCCCACATTTACTATACGATGGAAATTCAAATTTTCCCTTCTAACCCTTATTTCCATTTCTAGAGTGTTCAAAAGATATCTTCTTCTCTTTATTTGCCTTAAAGTCGTAAGAAATAGAGATTTTTTCTGTCTTGAGAGCACATGAGACAATATCTCCGTATATTGAGAATGATTGTGAGGATAATTCTTGATAGTTAAATGGTTTTAACCCATCAAATAATTGATCAATGTTACTTGTTGGAGTACTTATATAATCTGAAGCATGCCTTTATAGGCATGTAATGATAGCATCATACATTGTGACATTGTAATCCTCCTTTTCCCTCAGACTCAGAAATTGTCTTTCAATATCTGCTCGATGGTCATGAGGAAAGTATTTTTCTAAGAAAATCTCTTTAAACTCCCTCCATTACCTATTTTATACTTCTTCATCTTCCATTGTGTTTTGAATTTTTGACCACCCTTGATTTTCATCTCCCGTGGGGTGATAAATTTCCATGAAAACTTTTTCCCTTTTGATACTCCCCAATTCTTGAAATAATTTTTCTACTGAACAAATCCATTGATCAAATATAAATGGATGTGTAGTCCCATTGAATGTTGGTGGTTGTTATGAATAGGACTAACATTGATACTCTGTGTTATGGATCATGGTGCTCGATACAAGTATGGTTATTATTCAAAACCATAGTGAGTTGTCCCAATTTGGTGATAAGCTGATTAACACCAGTTGCATCACCATCTCCACTATAATTATATTGAGAAGGAGGAAAATCCATACATTGTTTACGTGTGTTGATATGGTTTCGATTCCATCTACTAGGCGCCATTTCTTTACAATGGCTTACACTATATTAGTTTATGAATTGAAACACATAATTCCAAACATGTAAAACACTTAAAATAAATTAAACAGTTTATGGATATAATCCATAATCAAAAAAATGTTTTCATTAAGTAGGTATATACTCATAAATCCTTCATAATGGTTCTCAATGAAATTGTGAATTATCCATAGCATATCCCCCTAGATTGTCATAACCAAGAGTTCAACAAGGCCCACTGTCATGTACAAGGATACCAAGGGTCAAGCCGGAAATTCCTTTTTGGAGTTTAACTACTAGGTATATCAGTTCTAGATCTGCCTATACCTGCTCATATCCAAACAAGGAAGTATTTCATGTAAATCTCACAAAATATCTACATTACCAAAATTCATGGACGTTTTTTTATATTAATCCTCAATGTCTATCTTAGGGTAAGGTCCTCAAAATCAGAGTTTCGCTAAATCTAGTTTCCAATGATAGTACTAAAAATCCTATCATACCAATTGTAATTCCCCAACACTAGTTACCTAGATTCGGTGCATTATTACATAACGTTGGCATGATCACCGGGGATCAAATCCTGAAAGACCAATCAGTTTAGTATCATGGGATGTACTAGATACAAAAATTGGTTTTACATTACATTATAAACTGAAAATAAACAAAATTGTGTCTCCTTTAAACACAATCATCTCCCTTAGACTATCCCTATAGGTTATTCATAAAATAATTCTTCGCATCTTTGAAAAAATAAAACATTGAAAGGGGGAGCTTAGGTGATCAGTAAGAATAACAATATAGCATAAAATTTCATAAATAAGCATATACATTTAAAGAAATGTATTAGAAAAACACACTATCATTTTAAACATAAACTTAAGCATAATATGGAAAAGATAAGTCAAATAATTTCATTTACATATTCACATGGATATTCTACTAGTCGAATAATCACATGTAATATCAATAGCCAATTTAATACTGATGGAATGCATAATGTTGGACATCATAACGATATAGTCAAGGCCTCGTTCCAAGACTACAGATAATATTTTTTCAATGCCTTGTTCCAAAACACTATTTTGTCTCATGAGATCTACTGATGCATCAATGAGCTATAGTGGGCTCCACCCGTCACTTACTAAGTCTAATGCATTCCACATTTGAAAAGGATGAATCAAAACATAAACATTCGTATTAAAACTAGGACAATGAATGTCAATAATTAACCATAAAAAATGAATGGTATAAAAATAACTCATCCATAGTAAAACATTTCACAAAACCTTCAATACAATATGTAATATTGTATCATAATAAATCAACTTCAAACAAGTGTAAAATCAATCAAATGATGTTGACAGGGATGAAATAAAAACCATTTTAGAGAAATATCTCTTTATATTTTGAAATCATTTGAACATCAGATAATTATAAATGAAAACATTTATTTTGAAAATATTATTATAAGCTTATAAGGGAATCTTTTATGGTGTTATAATAGCTAAAAATATCCACACTCTCCTCTGTATTAGTTAAAAAACATTTTTTGCTTAATTTTGTCAAAAATGTGGTAAAGGATATTGTTTGGAAAAAATGGAATGATTTCATTATAAAAGTATTATTAAAAGTCAAAAAAGGGTATATATTACTTTAAACCATATTCTAAGAAATACGACAAATTTTTTAAAATATATTTTTAAGAAACACATATTTGGATGATAAAGAGGTCCCAGTAGATACTCACGTATAAAAAACCTCGGATAATGAAGAGATTGTAAAATTAACCCTTAAATTGTACTTTTCCTTGACTAGGGTACGTTAACCTATTGTATAATATTTAAATAGTTATTATTAGACTATACAAGAACCACAATAAAAAAATGATATCATATATGATCTTCTAATTTTTCTTTGTTAATAATATTTCAGTAGTATCATCATTTCGGGTGTTTACTTCTTCATTTCCTTTATATTCTTGGTTACGTAAGCCATGTTTGTTATGGATAGGATGTATCTGATTAATATCTAGAATGATATTAAGTTCATAAACATTATTTTTAATCATAAAATAAAAATTATTCTCAAATGGTTAAGATGGGGAATGAATTTGATCGCGTTCGTGGAGACGGTAAGACGTACGCACGCATTAGCGAAAACATCATTCTATTTATTGTAAAATCCTTTTTAATTAGATGGTATATAATATATACAGAACACATAACACGTTATATTTATATCTTCATCAGTTATACTCATTATTATTATACTCTTCCAAATAATGAAGTGTTTGACAAACAAACTACACAATAACGTGGAGACGGAAATCCATACGTACGCACGTTTGGTGACTTATCATTCATAGGATGGATAGAATAATAAATATGGTTGTACCATATTTATAATAACATCACAATATGTATAAGGTAATGGATTTATTATTTTTTTATGGAAACAACATAGAAAGGGGAGGTGGAAGAAGAACATAACTTTGAAAGAGGTGGTGAAATTATTACCTCTTTTTCAGGTGTTTCATATTGATTTGAACTAAAGTGATCCTTAGGATGGATTTCTAATCAATGTAATGACACAAGGTATACGTGAGGGTAGTTGGTAGTATATTTGAGTAGGGTTTGGATGAGCCTAATGGCTTTGGAGGTGTGATTTTGAGAGAAGGGTAAGTACCTTTTTATAAGAGAGGTGAGGGTCACTTTAGGAAAATCTTGAAATATTATTTTATTATACAATCATATTCAGTTTATAATAGATAAAAAATGATTTATTTGAAGATGAGGATGGAATGGGTCTAAAATCATTCAAAAAATAGGTTTTTTATAGGTTCAAGTCACCATATTAACCTTATCGTTTCTGTTTAACTCTTAGTTAAATAGTTTAACTTTTACAATATATTCGTCTATTATTATAATAAATGGTTAATAAACATACTATAAAATGACAAGAGAACCCCAAGTTTATCATTAATGATATATCTAACTTTATCTAAGACCTTTGGATGAACATTAAAGTTTTAGGAATATTATATCTATTAATAATATAGTATTTGTTTTAAAAACTCATTTTTGTCAATTTTGACACTATTTGATTTTTTTTTAAAAGTCATAAAAAAATTATTACTTAGAATAAAATTAATTTAATAAATCCAAAAATATTATATTAAACTATAAAATTAGTGGAATTCATCAGAAGTCTCAATTTACATTTATTTGGAAATTTATAATATCAATTATTTTAACCATTCATTTATAATGCGATGACTGCATCATCATTGTGTCTGAAATAAATTAAATTATTTATGGTTGATTTTGGTCAAAATACACTTTTCTAATAATATTAGTAGATCTGTTAGGGTAATTATAATGTCATTTTTACCTTAAAATAGCCTATTTACTTTTAACCATGGGAAATAATATTCACAAGTAACTATTCACCATAAATTATTTTCATCCTATTGAACCAAACATTACTCATTGATGTCAACCATGTTTTTCAGGTTTTCAAAATTTAATTTATTGAGGCGGTAAAATTATGTTTTATGGAAATTTTCAAATGTTCCTAGAAGGTGGGTAAAAGATGGCAAAATGTTCAATAAAATTTTATTTAAAGAATATTATTATAAAATGACTCCAATGAATTAAATTGAACATATATAGGTATTTTGTATCTATTTTTATCTCATAAAAATTTAAATAAAAGTACTGATTAATTAAATAAAATGTTGATTTTTAATAATAATGCAGTGTTTTTCACTATTCATAAAAAATTGAAAGTTTTCAGAAAAATACCAAAAATTCACCCTTATCTAATTTTGATATTCAGATTCCAAAAATGAATTTAATTTTAAAAAATAAAATTTATAAAATTTCAAAAAGTAGATATTAATCTTTATAACGTCTTGTTGGATTGGTTGTGGTGTGTTAGAACTCAAAGTTGCGTATAACACAAGCTATTGTATTATTCCAAGAGAAGCGTACCATAGACGATTTGGATGTTACAGGAACACTGCGGTTTAACTGATGTTTCTCGAACACATGGTATGCTAATGCATTGGTTATAATATCAGCCACTAGGTCATCAGTTCCAATTAGATCAAATTTAATTATTCCGTGTTCAAATTTTTCCTTCGTGAAGTGATTTCGATTTTCAATATGTTTCGTATGAGAATTATACACAAGTTTATTCATATGATTGATCTCACTCTAGTTATCAATGTGAATTTCCAATGGTTTTTTTCACCTCATCGCCAATATCAATTACATTTTTTTCTTCCAAAACTATTGAGTACAAGCCATTGTAGGAGTGAAACACTTTACTTCAGCAGTACAAGGGGAATTATATTCATATTTCTTACTCACACATCCCACACATTTCATGCCAGTAAATAATTCTCTACCACTTTTTTACATTATATCTACCGCATCTCCATCCCTATAATCATCTATAAATGAAGATAGTTCACTACATCATTCTGAAAAAAAGTATAAGCCATAATTTTGAGTACCTTGAATGTTCTTTATGATTCTATTGATTTCTTCCAAATGGTCTTCTATTAGATTAATTTTAATGTTGGCCACAAATCATGTTACAAATGTGACATCAGGAAAAGTTTCATGCATGTATAATAGACATCAAAATATTCTCTTTTACATGTTTGGATCCACAGAAGTCTCATCCTTTTACTTTCAATGTTTTGTTCCAACTGCAATCAGTGTTGACATTAGTTTGGATTCATGCATAATACATTTATTCAGTAACTATTTTTCGTACTTTTACTTAAAAAGGAATGTTTACTAATTCTTATAAATCACATTTAACCCCATGATGTATGTGAGGTCACCAAACATAGGCATTTCAAATTATGCCTTCATGTGATTAGAAAATTCTTCCATTGATCTCTGCTTCTTCCACAAAATATAATGTCATCCACATTCACCAATATAAACAATGATCTTTATTATAATTAATTACATAAATATTGTGATAGACACCTATTATAATGAATTATAGTTTCTTTACACAATCATATAGTAAAGAATATCATCCATTTGGTTCCTTCTTTAGACAATAGAGGGCATTCTTTAATCATTGAACTTTTGATTCAACATTCTGAATCATAAATCCCAATAGTTCATCACTATAAACATACCCTTATGATTATTCATATGAATCAACATCTTTATTTTGAATTACCATATCAAGGGAAAGACTATAAAACTCCATTTATGCTTTTGGGGTAATTGTTTCTTCAAATCAATTCCTTCAACATGTGAATCTATTTCATGTCCATAGATCATTATACCTTATGGGGTGGGAAAATATACTAGTATTACTGTGTCATTAACTCTCATTCAATTTTGGAGATAATAAATGTGATAAGAATATTTTGAGGAAATTCATCTTATAATTCATTTTCCAATGAAAATATCTTTGAGAAATTTATAGAATAATTAGGTTTACAACAATTGAAATATTGTTTCTAAAAGCATCTTCATCATTCTTGATTTTCTCCCCCACAAGGGAAAAACTTTTTAGAATCGTAATAATAGTGGATCTTATCAAGAATTAATTTCACCGAATTTAATTATAGATAATACCCCATAATGGGTCTTCAATCGATGATTTTCCACATTTGACAACATTCACCACATCACTAAAGATAATCTTCTAAAACAATTTTTTTCTTAGATACCATAAGTATGATCAATCCATAATGGTATGTTTTTATCCTAATTATACAAAATATATCATATTTATCCTCCTCAAAAAATTATCCCCCGTCATATGTATTTTTTAATATCGAATTTAGGAATCATTCAAATATATCGACTTCTTTAACTCTAATATCAAGAATATACAACCCTATCTACTTCTCATGTTCTCCCCCTACGAACAATCTTCACCTTCAATTCCTTGGATTATAAGAAAAAATAAAATAAACAATATATTAAGGTGATAAGGTGGTTCATCCTAACTTCTAACATATAAACTAAATGGTCAAGATAATATTCTTAACCATGTCTTTCCAATTCATCTAGTCTTAATTCTTTCACGTCTAAAACTATGATCTAATTTATGAAGTTGTGGCATGGATATCTACATATTCTATTATTATTTGTCGGGAGAATTATTCTTCACTATATAAATCTTTGATGACACAATCTTAATCCTCTTAAGTACTACATCATTCACTTTTATTAAGGATAAACATTTTTTTTCAATGTGTCCACATTTTATGCACCTCTCACAAAAAACATATTTAACATGTGATTTTCCTTTTTTTTGAAAAATATCATGTCCTATGTCTCCATTATTTTGAATCATTTCTTCTCCTTTTTTACGAGGATTGGCCTAAACATCTTAAATATTATTAATTATTTCCAAGCCTTTTTTACAAATAACTAACATATCATTAAAAACTCTTATAGTGGAAGACCATGTTTTTTTATGAAATATTTCCTAAAAATAAATTTAATTATTTAATAGTTGGATTTCATGAAATCATGAGTTTAAGTGATCCATAAGACACCCTTAGTATAAAATAATCATTTTAACCCATCCATTAGGTTATCCAAAATAAATATAACAAACATATGAAAATTTATGGTATAGTCATTCACCGCCAATTCTTTATGAAAAATATAAATCAATTATATATTTTTATTTGGGTATTATTAAATTGATTGAATTAATATTAATAAAGGAAATATATATGTTATATACTTAATAAAATATTTTTCATATTCATCTAATAAATATTTTTTGATAGGGTATAAATAAGACCAATTTAATGTATAAAAACCTGTATTTTTCAAAAGGGTAACTTTCCACCTATTAATGGTGAACACCTTTTAAGTTAATATTTGGGAAAATTAATAATTTTCAAATGAAAACATTAACATGTTCTTTGGATGCAAGAATTAAAAAATTAGTTTGGATGAAAATTTAAAATTTTCTTGACAACTTAAAGATTTTAATGAATAGAAAAAATACATTAATTTTAAATTGAAAATAAATTTTTTCATAAACAAAATTATATGGTTACAATATAATATTTAATGGTTTTAAAGTATAAATATAATATATTTTTGTCTTTTAATATATTGTATTTCATTAGAAATAATTTTTCATTGAATTCATAGGTAAACCATTTCATCCTTTTGGAATGTTTTAACTATTAAAACTCATTATATATTTTAGACAATGGGATTAATTAGAAATATATTAATGAAAATTATTTGGTCTGATTTTTTTTAAAAAAATAGACTCTATATTTGGAATCTGTAGGTCTAAATTATGTGAATATCATTATTTTATCTTTTGGGAAATAGGAATAGTAACATTGATAATGTGTTACTAATAAGGTAAAAGGGTAAATTGTATAATTAAGATTAATAATACTATTATAAAATTATTCTAACACATATAATAATATCATTGGATGAGTATTATTTTACCTAAATCATATTTGGGTCAAAATCGTATCCATTGGAATCCACTTGATTGAGATTAGTACATTTAATTTATTTTTATTTAAAGAATAGTTAAATATTTCTCAAAAACATTTAATAAATAAATAAGTTTTTATATAAGTTTGTTCAGTAGATAAATTAGATTATAAATAATTCTTTTAAATATAAAATTTTTTCTTTATAATGAAAATTTATTTTTATTTTTTAAGAAATAAATAATTAACTTAACGGCTAAGACATTGATGATGTAAAAAATACTTAAATGATGAGAAATCAGTAAAAACAGTTTATTAAAATGATAATAACTATAAAATGACCCAAAAATTTGAATAAATCTTTTTTGTCAAATATAACTGGACCATAACCATCCCTCATTTAAGTTGGTGACCATTTGGAACCTTATAGGAGAGATTGTGACACATATAATATTTTTGTAATTTAATAAGTATAACATTTCAAATGTTATATTTTCCAGAAGATAAATTTGACTGAAGTATTATTCTGAAATCTAGATTATTTATATTCCACATATTATTATTATTTTTATTTAAAAAATAAGAGTATTAAATAATTACAAAAAAATGATGTATTAATTATTTTATTGATAGTGATATCAAATAAATGTTGTTAAAAATATTAAAAGAAAGATAATTTGGTATAATTAATATGTCTAATTAATTTTCTAGATGTTCTTGGACCCTTATGAATATAATTTCAAAAATTCAAAGTTAAATTGTAATCTTAATATTTTTAAAAGTCAATGAATTTAATATTGTCAAAATTGGTGTTATTTGTTTTTTATCAAAATAATGTTTTATTAAATTATATATAAATGCTAAAAAATTTCCCAAAATATATATGAATGAATTATTATATGGTATCAAACATTATAAGTACTTTATTTATGGACCAATTAACATCAATTAAGTAAATATTTTCCCCTTTTAATATTCAAATATTTGTAACACATGTTAAAATATTTAATATAATAATTATGTGCTAATTAAAAAGATAATGTTTGAATTGACATAAAAACATGTCGAAAATAGATTTTTTGATGGGATTACAACACTAAATTATCTCAATTATAAATTTTTATATATTGGACATTTTGGGATGGCTTTTAATTTATTATTTATTAATATTTTTGAACATCCCAAAATTAACCCAGTGCTCAATTATAAAAGTGCACCTCCTCTACCAACTCATCACATCAAATTGAGACTTCATGATCATTCATCTCCATTACATATACCATCTCAACTTCCATTGTTACATTATATAGGTTTCTTGTTGTTCAAATATGAACTCTAGTGCTCTAATAGGAGATTTATAGGAAGCACATCGTTGAATAGGTAATCTCCTCTCTCGATTCATTCAAACATATCTCTTATTTTACGTCATCTTCATGTTTTTTTAATTATAAAGTAATAAATCCAGTATCACTTGTATAATTACATTTTATTATTAATTTTTAACAAAAAAATCCACTTTTTATCCATCATATGAAAAAATAAATCACCATGCGTGCGTAAGTATGACTTACATTCTCCACGTCGTGGTGTAATCTGTTTTTCCCCAACACCTTACTTGGATGTTTATAATGGTGGGAATAATAACTATATATGATTATTATGACATGATATTTCTTCTGAAATATTATACACCATTTAGTTTTATTCCATTCATTAATAATGAGAATGATATCGTCGGTTGTGTGTGTATACGACCTATCATCTCCACGATGTGATGCTATTCATTCTACATGATTTTCATTAAACCATGATTATGTAAATGTATATAATGTATAATTATGTTACATATAATTTTAATATCATTTTTTATGATATGAATGTGACATATAAATGATAAAAAGAACTTATTCAACAAAACATGCATAAGAAAGTGAAGTAGTTAATACGCGGGTAACAAGTAATAATGAAATGTTATTAAACAATCGATGAAAATATGATCATATATGATATCATAAAAAATAAAATTATTCAGAGATAATTCAAAGACACTATTTAAATTATTATACTGGAATTTTGGATTCATATAGAGGAAATCAGACCTAAAAGGTAAGAGATAATTTCACAATCTCATTATTATCCAAGATTGTTTATACATATGTATTTACTAGGGTATATTTTTCATCCATATCCATGTTTCCTAAATATTTAATATTTTTTATAATATTATAAGAAAATTAAAATCCGTTTTTAATGAATGGTGGATTCTTATATAATAGTATGAAAGAAATATTTTGCTGTTATTCGATATGATTTTTTTACTTTTCAGAAAAATGTACGAGGATAATGTTTTTTATCTTATAAGACATGAAAGGATTTTTACGTTTTCATAAATACATATTTAAATGTAGATTATTATATATGATTTAAATTTTATTTTATAATAATTTCATTTATTTTAATATTATATGGCATTTCGTAAAAAGAAATCATTTTTATGGAGAAAAGATATTTTCTTCAAGAATTAGTTTCAATTGTTATATTAAAATTATTTCTCATCTAAGATGGAATTATTTAATGGGTTTATGTTAAAATAAAAATATAATTATTGTTACTGTGATTTTAATATTCTTATTATTTAATTCTCTTCATGAAATCATTTTTTACATGGATTATGTTATAGAGAAATGATGCTAAAAGAAACCCAATTTATTATTTCAGTTATGATGAATGATTTAACTTATTGTAGAACCTGTAAAAATTACTTCATTATGGGAAGTGTGGGACATATATCTCCCTCTTATTCACCAAGTAAATATTTATATCTCATGAGATTGACAATTATGGAACCAAAAATGATCATGTTTCAGTAATACATGGATGGAATGAGGAGTGAACTCGATTCAATAAAGGTCTTTTTTATTATGATGGTCTTAGAAAAGAGCATTGACTAATTTGAAATGAAATTCTATGCTTATGTGTATGCCACAAAACATTAGGTCTTATATAATGACTTTTGGTATTATGTTCATTGATTCGTATGAGATTTCATAATTTATCTCATGGTATGATATCAAAATCGTCCATAGGTTAGATAATTTGTCAAATATTACGTTCCTATGTCATAGGATTATGATATGATTGCTATCTCCCATATTTACCTTTACTGAGGTTCTGAGCTCACCCTTTCATATTATTCTTTTCACTATGTGGTGAAGAATGATATTATGTAATATAAGTTAAATGGGGTTTAGTTATGAATAAATAAGTTGGAGACAAATAATATGTCATATAAATTAGTTCATTATGTTTTCATGTATATAATGACACTATACCTATAAATTCCTATTAATTTTTTTATATATTTTGTAGTAAATAATCTTGAACATGGAAGTAATATCAATAAATGTAAATCATGGGAAGTTATAGTTCGTATCATAGGAAAGGTATAGTTATCCTTTGGAAATGTATAATGAGAAAACCATAGTGAGATCCCAAAGCCTATATCTATATATATGATACAATCCTATTATTTTATAAATCGTCATAAATAACCTATGATAAAACCTAAAGAGATCTAAAAGAAAATTTTATTTCCGATTATGTGGTTTTACCATTAGGATTATTATTTTTCTCTTAATATGATTCTTGGTTTTAGTCAATGGCTAGTTCTTGAAGGAACCACATTAATAGTGAATGTGATTTTTAATGAAATGATTTTACTCTTAAGAAACCAAATTTTATTAGAGCTAAAATGGAAACTTTTGTAGAAATTATTATAGAAAATTCTAAAGATATGAATCATGTATGGATTCTAAACTTGCAATGGAGAGAACCACGTTATGGTGAGTCCATTCAGAGGCCACATCCACATTCTTTCAGTTATTCTTATGATCTACTACTGGATTAACAATGGATCAGTACCACTAAAATGATATTTTCAGTTATCTAATGTTCATAGGATGATAACTTCATCTTTTCAGTCTATCATTTGGAAGGTGAAGCTGATTAATGGTTGAACCTTATAAAGAATAAGATGTAAAGATATGAAATTGAATCCATGTAATGGGACGAGTATAATAACAAAATTTTCCATAATTAATTTCTTCATTGTATTCAAAAAAATATGTATAAGGAGTTCTGTGAACTTGAGAAAAAGGATGATGAATTTATTGGTACTAATGATGAAAATTTTAAATGAATGGAAAGGTGAACTTATAGAATTATAATCCAACTTGTGACTAAAATTGGTCGATTTATTAGTGGATAAAAACCATGTCTTTTATGGGAATTATACATAAAGGACTTCAATAGCTATGAGAAATTCTTTTGATGTGCTCTTAAGGATGAGATAGAGATTGGAGTAACCCCTCAGTATAATGAATTTGATAAGAAGATAAAAATGGAATTCAATGGAAAGTATAAAAACCACATTGGAAAGAAGATGAGTTTCTCCTTATTCTCAATGTGTGGAATGAATCATGGATTAAATTGTCTTAAAGGTAATTTTAAATGATTTATGTGTGGAAGAGAAGGTCATCGAGTAGTCAAATTATTATGTGATGAGAAGAAAGATGGATAATGATGTAAATAGTGAAAAGGATACACATAATGTACCTCTTACACTTCAATGTTACAAGTTCAAGGAAATGTCGAATTAGGCCAATAAACTCCCTACACCTGGTGTTATTGATGATGATCAATTCTAGAAACCACTTAAGGCCAAATCCAATGGAAAGTAACATTTAATCACTATCGGGGATGTAGAGTATGATAATTAAGTGGTGAAAGGTACACATACCATCCACTCTAATGTATAAAATGTTTTATTTAATTTTGGATCCACCCACTATTTTATTTTGTATAATTTTATAAGGTTATCACCAAATTACATCAACAATTATATATTAAGTTAGCTATGAAAACCCCTAATGGAAAAAACAATAACATCAAAAAAACTTTAAATATTCCCCAGTTCATGTTTGTGGATGAAAGGATGTGTATGAACTTCCCAAAAAAATTTATTTCATATTATGAATCATGATTATTATAAATAAAGGTTATTTATATCAAATGGTTGGGGAGAAACTCACAATTAAAAATAAACATATTGTACGAGATTTTGATGATGTCATTCTAGAATAATATCCAGTTCTTCAACCAAATCATGATATTGAGTTATTAATAGAACTCATGCCCGGTGCTATGCCTATTTAAGAGACACCTTATACAATGTCCTCAATTAAGTTTCTCAAATTGAAGAAGAACCTGTCATGGAATCTTGCTAAGGGATTCATAGACCTTAGTGAGTAACCTTGGAGAGAACATATTATATTTTTTAAGAAGAAAGATGGATAAATGAGACTCTTTACTGAATACCATGAACATGAGAAGATCACTATGAAGATAAAATATTCCCTTCCCTACATTATTTACTTATTTAACCAATTATACAGAGCTTAATACTTTTCCATGATTGAGATTTGTTCAGAATATCATCAATTAAGGGTCAGTAAGGTTGGTATACCAAATATTGAATTCCATACATGGTATGGAAACTATGAATTTTTAGTGATGCCTTTCAGTCTTACTAATTCCCCCACTATCTTCATGGATCAAATGAATAGAGTCTTTAGAGACTATCTTGATTATTTTTTTATAGTATTTATATAAAATATTCTTATCTTTTCAAAAAAGAACGAAAGAGTATTATGATCAATTGATAATTGTGATGAAGACCCTAAGAAAGGATATGTATTATTCAAAATTTAACAAGTGTGAATTTTTGATTCATAATGATCCATTTCTGGGTTATACAATCTCAATAGAGGGAATATACATATATCTAGCAAAAAAATAAGTTATTAAAAGCTGTATGAGACCAATAATGGTAAATCAGATCCAATGTTGTCTTGGTTTGGCTAGACATTATCGACATTTTGAAAAAACAAAATTAATTATTATCTAATACACTAACCAAGTGAATTTAGAAAGGATTTATGTTCATGTGGATAGAGGAATGTGATTTTAATTTCAATGATCTAAAAAGAAAGTATCCATTGAACCTATCCTCACACTACCTTTTAGTAGAGAATTGTTTTTGATCTATAGTGATAAATGGAAGAAGGTTTTGGGTTTTGTTAATATTAAAAATGATATGTTGATAGATTATGCTTAAAACAATTGACAATCCATGAGTAAAATTACCTAACTAATGTTTTAGAATTAGCTTACAAAATATATGAATTAATGATATGGAGTCATTATCCTTCTACTGAAATTTGTGATATTTATACTGATCATAAAATTTTAATGTGTATATTCACAGAAAATAAGATGAATATGCACCAAATAAGTTGGTTGGAGTTGATTAAAGATTATGAATTCTCAATACATTACCTCCATGGGAAATCAAACAAGGCGGTAGATGCATTGAGTTGAAAGGACCCTACTATCCTATCCATGATGAGGATCACAAAAGAACCAATATTAATGGATTACTAAATTATGGATTGTGAAATTTTAAAGGAAGGGGATAAATTGTATCTTTCTCAAATAAATGTTCAACCATATATATATGTGAATATTAATGATGCATAAAAAGAATATTTAGATCTACAAAAGAATTTGAGAAATGTTTTGGAATTCTACCTTGATTGAGATGGAATATTAAGGTTTCTGAATCAAGTATGTATTCCTCCCCTTCCAGAAATAATGAAGGACTTGTTAGATGAGGCTCATTGTTCTTTATTATCTATTCATACTGAAGGAAAATGATGTATAGGGACCTAAAAGAGTATTTATAGTGAAATGAAATGAAAATAGATGTTTCCAAATATAACTCTCGGTGCTTGGTTTTTCATCATATAAAGGGTGAGAGACATAAGTCTAAGGGGTTGTTACAACCATTACCCATTACAAAATGGAAATGAAAAAACATCACTATAAATTTGTTCACCAGACATCCAAAAACATTTGAAGGCCATAATGCTATATGGGTTATATTTTATTCCCTTAAAATTTGGTACAATTAATTTCTATTATATATGATTTCTATCTTGACCATCTTGACAATATATTTGTAATTTAAGTGGTATTATTTCATGGAGTACCATATTTCATTATATCTAATAGGGATTTGAGGTTTACCTAATTGTTCAAGAAATGTCTTTAGTATTCTATGGATATAGAGTTATCTTTTACAAATTATTATCATCCATAGACAAAAGTTTCGTCTAAGAGGACAATTCTAACTCTATAAGAAATTTTGAGAGCTTTCTCTAAGGGTTTCAAGGTTTGTGGGGATAAACACCCTCCATTAGTGTAATTTTCTATCAATAAAAGCTTTCACGCATGTACCCAGATAGAACCTTTTGAATCCCTCTATGAAAATAAGCGAAAAAAAATTTTGATAACGTTGGGGAAAGAAAGCTATTAGGACCTGACTTTGTAAAATAAATAGGAGAAAAGTTTATATTTTTTCAACAACACATAAGAAAACCTCATAGTCGAAAAAAAAATTTATGATGAAAACTGATAGAAGACCATGAGTGTGAGGTAGGTGACAAAGTTTTTCAATGAATATCTCCATAGAATAGAGTAATGATATTTGGAAAGAAGGGAATTTTGATCCCTTGGTATATCATTAAATTTAAAACTCTGGATCGTGTTGAGAAAGGAAATTTTTTATTCGAGCTTCTACTTAATCTATCTCAAGTTCATAATGTCTTCCACATATCTCTCCTAAGAATTTTCATAATTTTTCCTTCACATATACTAAACTCAGAAGTCATGCTATTAGATGAAAATCTTTTTTATAAAAAAAACTGATATATATTTTTTATCATAGTGAAAAATTTCTACAAAATAAGACCACTCTCTTGGTAAATTTTTTTTGTTGGAGATTAAAATAACCATGAGAAAACCCTAGTCTAAAATTCCAATTTTAACTTAGCTATTATTTTAGTGGGAATAAATATAACTATGTTATGAAAATTTATGGTGAATTCATTCGCTACCAATTATTTCTGAAATATATAAATCAATTATACTTTTTATTTTTGTATTAATAAATTGAGTGATTTACTATTCATAAATGAAATTGACGAAATATATATGTAATATAGCTAATTAGTTATTTTTTAAATATTCATCCAATTTATATTTTTCCAATGGGAATGAATAAATCCTATTTGATGTATAAAATATTATATTATTTAAAAGTCTAATTTTCTTCCTTTTAATTGATAAACCATTTGAAATTAATATTTTGACACATTAAAAATTTTATATGAAAAGATAATCATTTTCAATATAATAAGTATATAAAATGTTACTTTGGAAGAAATTTAAATATTTGTCTAATAACATTCAAATTTCAATGAATAGTAAAAATAAACCAAATTTTAATTGAAAACAACTTTTCTAATCAAAATAATTTATATTATTAAATTATAATGTTATATCGTTTTAATGTAAAAAATAGAATATTTTATTATCATTAAATAGAATATATTTCATTATCATTAAATTTTATATCAATTTATATGTAAAAATATTTCAATCTTTTGAAAATTCTTAACTTTTAAAACATGTCATCTCTTTCAGACAAGAGGGTAAATATTAAATTAATTACTAAAAATTATTTGTTTTCAATTTTTAAAAGTGGATTCCATAATTTGAATCAGTAGTTTGAAATTATTTATATATATTTATTTTATTTTCATTAATTATGAATAGTATTTTCAGTAATTTTTTTTAATACAGTAAATTGGTAAATTGGGTAATTAAGGGTAATAATACTATAATACAATTTCCCTAAAACTTGTCTTATCATCATTGTATGAGTATGTTTTTCCAAAATCATTCATCAATTGAAATTTGGTGTATTGAAATCCTCTAAAATTAGATTATGACATTTAATTTATTTTTATTTAAAAAAAGTTAAATATATCTCACTCAACTTTTAATAACTAATTTTTTTTAAATATGGTCACCCAAAAGATAAATTTGATTATAAATATTATTATGAAATCTATAATATTTTTCATTTTCATGGTAATTTATTTTTAATTTTTATGAAATATATAATAACCTTAAAGAATAATACTTTGATGAGTAAAAAATTATTTATTTGAAGAGAAATCAACCAAACACTTTTTTTTAAATTATAAAAACCATCAAAATAACCAAACACTTGAATAATAATTATATATAGAATATATATATATCATATACATCCAAGGGTCTAGTTAGTGACCATTTAAATCTATATAGAATATATTGTTACACTTATATTTTATTCTTTAAAATGATGTTGAAGTTGTCACATTCATAATTTAATAAATATAACATTTCAAATGTTGGATCGTCAAAATGAAAATTACAAATAAGAATATTAATCTAAAATATAGTAGATTTATCTTGATCATAGTGTTTTATTTCTATTTTTTTATTTAAAAAATATTTATATAAAATAATTACACAAAACTTATGTAATAAATATGTTATTAATATTGATAACATATTAATGTTATTAAAAATATTAAAATAAATATAAGTATAAATAATTAATAAGTTTAATGAATTTTCTAGATGACTGTGACCACTTATTAATATTACAAAATAGCCAGTTCGAAGATAACATGTCATAATAAATTTTAAAAAAACAATGAAGTGAATATTGTCAAAATTGACACAATTTATTGTTTATCAAAATAATATTTTATTAAATTATTAAAAAATCATAAACAATTTTTTTTAATAAATATAGGATAATTATTATAAGGTGTAAAATGTTCTACGATATTTATTCATAGTCTAATTGATATCAAATAATAAATATTTCATCCTTTAATATTGAAATATTTGTTACCTTAGTTAAAACATTAATTGATTAACTAAGAGTTAATTTAAATGATATGGTTTAAATTGACAGAAAAGAAGTATAAAATGTATTAGTTGAGGAGATTAAAACCCTATGTCATCTCATAATATAAATGGTGATATTTTTCTATTTTTTGAATGGTGGTTGATTTTATTATAAATTATTATTTTTGGAGATTCTAAAATGGCCCCTCACTTTAATTATAAAAGGGCACCCCCTCCATCACATCTTCACTTCGATTTGTTCCTACAAGATCTACCATACCATAACCATTTTATTTCTTGACTTCCCTAGTTACATTATTGAGGTTTTCTTCTTCTTCAAAGACCAACTCTAGAGCAGTATATAAATATATAGAGGAAGCATGTCGAATAAGAGGTAATATGCTATGTTGATTCTTTCAAACATATTTCATTCTCTTATTCCACTTCTTGAGATATATTTAATTATAAATTAATAATTATAGTATAAACTATATAATGAGATTTTATTATTATAATAGAACAACTATATTCCACTTTCTATCGATCCTATAATGAATGAAATCACAACGCGTGCATACGTATGGATTACCATCACCACGTCATGGTGTAATATGATTTTCAACACCACCATACATGTATGGGTATAATTATGGAAATAATAAATATATATGATTATTATAACATGATATTAATTCTGAAATATTATACACCATTATCTTTTTTACCATTCAACAATTATGGGAATGATACCGTCGCTCGTGCGTATGTACGGTCTCCCATCTCCACAATGTGGTGTGATTAATTATACATGATATTTATTAAAGAATGATTATGCAAATTTATGGAATGAATAAATATGACATATATAATGTTAATTATTTTTTTAAAATATATAACTATGATCTATGAATGATAAGAATAACTTATTTGACAAAACATGCATATGAAAATGAATCATTTATTACTTGAATAATAAGTAATAATGAAATGTTATTAACAAACCAATGATAATATAGTCTTATATGATATCATAAAAATGAATATGATTATGTAATAAATCAATTAAATTATTTAAATTATTATACATGAGGATTCGAAACTTACAATTGAAATCAGACCTAAAAGGTAAGAGATAATATAGAAATCTTATTACTATTCAAGATTGTTTCTACTTTATTATTTACCATTGTATAATTATCATCCACAGCCAATTTTCCAAAATATGTAATATTATTTCTATACATCTAGTATTATTTAAATTATATTTCACCCATTGGTGAAATATTATTAAATGGCATGAATGAAATCTTTTTCGTTATACAGAATGAACATATTTTTACATTTTTATAACAGATTATTTAAATTAAGAATCCTAAACATGAATTCATTTTTAATTTAAAATAATTTCCATTAGTATAAAATTGCACTGCTTTTTGAGAAAAGAGAATTTTGTTTAGAGAGAAAGGATATTATCCACAAAAATTAATTTTATGTATTATTTAAAAGTTATTTTCCATTTAATATATAATTATTTAATAGGGTTATGATTCAAGTATAATATCCATATTGTTCCTATGATTTTATTGTTCTTATGATGGAATTCATGTTATGAAATCCATTTTTTACATGGATTATGTTATGGTGGAATGATGTTTAAAGAAACCCATTTTATTACTCGGGTTATGATGAATGATTTATGTTATTGTGGACATGTAGGAATGATTTCCTTATGATATTGGTGGGACATAGATATCCCTCTAATTCTATAGAAAAATATTTATATCTCACAAGATAGACGTGGTGGAAATGGGAAATGATCTCAGTTCAGTAAAATATAGCTGTAACGAGGAGTGAACTCGATACAGTGATAAACCTTTTCTACAATAATGGTCTTAGAAATGATCCTTAACTAATATGAAATGATATCCTGTGATTATGTGTATTCCAAAAATACATCATATATTTTTTTATGAGATTTGGTATTATGTTTATTGAATCATATGATCATTCATGATTTATCCGATGGCATGATATCATGATCATTCAAATCTAGGATATGATTTTCAACATTATGTTCACATGTCTCATGATTATGATCTGATTTATTTCTCCCTTTTTTACCCTTACTAAGAATATGAGATATCTGTTTCATATGTTTTTCCCCAGGACATAAATAATGGTATTAAGTTAGATATGTAAAAAAATTATCTAGTTAAGAAGAAAATAGTGGGAGGAAATGAAGATGTCTTATGAATCAGTTTTTCGTGTTTCTGAGTTTCTAAAGAAACTATACCTATATTGTCCTATCAAGGATTTGTTATATTTTTTAATGAATATTGTTCAACATTGATGTAATGTTAATGTATATAATGTATGTGGTATTATATATTGAAATATTGGACCTTAAACTTGGGATTGTTTGAGCATCAACCCTATTATTAGTTATTATGTATGCACATTCCCTTAAATTCATGGATTTATAATCTAGGGTCTTCTATGCTTCCGTATATGAGATCTTTTCTGGAGAATTTTTTTCACCATATTCCTATAATTTAATTCTATGATATAGTCTTTATACATAGTCATCTTTTTTAGTCTTATGACCTAATCTACAATGATTTCTTTTTGCGATAAACATGTACATACATTGTAACAACTTCCATTTTATACATGAAAGATGTTATCATCATTCCAAAATCTGTTAGTAGTATACATATCCTTCTAGACTTTTGGATGTTTCTTGTTAATCATTGGCTTCCTACCTTGAAATGAGCTTCGTATATGCTTATTTATTTATTGTATTGTATAATAAATCCATTGAAAAATTTCCAAAAATTTTGCAGCACTAACTATAGAATCTCATATTTTGGACAAGGTAGTTTTTATGAGGGTTTTTGATTAATTGGATATTACTGGATGGCCCATTTTTTAAACCAAGAATTTGAAAATAAATAAATTACAGTTAAATTATAAAATAATAATAAAGAACATTTTTAATATTTATAATAATTTAATTACTACTATGATTTTTATTATTATTATTATATTTGTATTTATTAAATTTATTTTTATTATAATTATTTTTATTTTATGTTTTTTTAGTGTTGGTATTATTTTATTAGACCACAATAGGGTCTCCTCCACCATCTAGCATAGCACACTCCCCCCGTGGAGCCCCCTGTAGCGTGTGCCCCTCCACCTGGATGACTCATTACAGCATGTGATGCAGCCCCCTCATGACCCCTCCTTCCATGGCCAATTTCTTCAATTTTCTTCATGGTCTCCCTTAGATTATTCTAGGTAATTTCTACATCATGCTTCTCTTATATTTCTTTATCCGTTTTTTTGATTCCCTATAACCCTGGACTGGTCGACCTAAACAATAGGCTTGGGTTTGATCCAGATTTTTATTTTTCTTTCATTTTAGGGTATACAATGGGCATCTTGGGTAGTGAATGTCCATGTTATGGTAACTTCCACTGAAGGAAATGGGTTTTAGGCCACTTCCCTCTACTTACATTGATTTTGGGTAAGTATCTAAACATGTTACTGGGTTTTCACCCCTAGTTGTAGAGTGTTAATGTATTTACGGGTTCTGAGATTTATAATAAGGATGTTATAATATGTTTTGGTGGTGAGAACACATATTCCCAGGTATGAATATATATATATATATATATATATCGTCTGTTTTTTTTCTCCATCATGGAATAGGGAACATGTGAACTAGTTTAAGGATATATATATATATATGTGGATGTTTATGCATGTGATCCGGTGGATCCTTGAGTTAGAAAGTGTTGGGATTGACATCCTTCTAGGTAGGGTCCTAAACCTTTCCTTTAATTTTAAAATAAATTAGTTTTTTATTTATTTCCTATGATAAATAAGACTGTATTTCTAGAATAAAAGGCCTATTTGATCTAAATGATTAGTAATTGTACAAAATCGTATTTTTTTACTGAAACCATTCCATCTGAGGTGCACTACCTTAAAGATAAAAATATTGTGGGTATAATTTTATGCATTATTTTATTCTTGATATGTGATTTTCTTATTATTTCATAGTTAGTGGGATCTTGAATAAATTAATGGAAAATTGTACTTATCTTTGAGATGTGTTTCCTAATTTACATGTCGATGCACTTGAGTTAAATTGTTTTAATGAACTGGAGTGGGATTAATTAGGGGGGTATAGCCATGTGAAATAAAATCAATTGAACATTAATAAATTGGAGGGTATACCAATGTGATAAGATTTTAATGTAGGTGGTTTAAATAAATTTCCAATAGTCATTATTTTGGATTATGTTAATCCCATATATTGAATTTTCTAGATCTGTTGAGGAATTCAAATTCTAAGTAAAATACATTAATTTGGTAAATAAATTAATGTTGGATTGTCATTGAATTGTGAAATTTTTGAACCAATAAACAAGTTAATAAATTGAATAATTAATTTTGGGGTATTTTTTTCAAATTCTTGACTTGGTAAAACTTATTGATAAAATAACTAGCAAGACTTGTATTAGGGAATTGTGGATTGGATTGAATATTGAGAATTGTTCTTATTATATAATTACCTGACTTTTTAATTATCAAATGATGAATTTTAAGTTGTTAATAATTAATTGGATTATTAATTATTATATACAAATAATGTGAATAGTTAATCAATTTTTGAATTGGTTAAAAGTGATGTGATCATCTAATTAATTTTTAAACTAATTGTTTGGATTGGATTAATTAATTAGGAAATTAATTACCTGTTTTATTGTATTGGGTTCTAGACATGATGTTCTATAATGGTGATGATATACATACATGGTTGAATGAGTTCTAGACATGGAGTTATATTTCATTGATAGATCTATCAATTTTTTTTAGTTTGAAATGGTGTTATACACTTGTGACTACATGTGAACAAATATGAATTCATGGGAACACATGATTTTTCAGGTTTTATACAAAAATTGATACATCATTGACTGTGTGTGCTACAATTTGACTGTATGTATAGAAATGATTATTTTGTGTTAAACATGATGTTCTATACTGGTGACTTCATGATCTCAAATGTGATTGTGTGTGAACAAATGATTTTTAGGTGTTAGACCTGGTGTTATATTACATATGATTTTATACACTACGGACAGTGTGTGATGAAATGGATTTTGGGTTAATAGACAAGATGTTTTACAAACATGATATGCATGTACGATTTATTTCTATGGGATGATGTGATCTTTCTGACGTTTTACGCCATAGAGTGCTCCAACATATGGCCTCACATGAGAATAATTTGAAATATAACATGATTTAAACCATATACTGAGAAACCATATCACATTTGAATACATTGAGATCCGGCACGTGTTGAAACATGTGTTAAGATATGATATTACCTATGGAGTGCATCAGGCTCTGTTATGATAAGAAATTAGTGTTGAGGTATGGGTGCCCACAGGAACCCAGGAGTTAAAAATTGATTAAATAAATATTAAGTTGAAATGTGATAATAGTTATTTATGATTTATATATGTGTATATATAGTTCCTGTTCATACCATTATTATGGTTATGAGTCAAAGTAGGTATCACTGTAAGGCGTCCCTTAGGAACCTGGACAGATTGTTGTTTATTTGTTCAATTCTATTATTACTTTGTTAGACCTAGGCCCTATTTAATTATTGTTCAGAGCGTAGTTCTAGATAGACACTGGTAGGTGATGGAATGTAGAGATTTTATCTCACACCCTGATTGAGTACCCTTGGAACCTCAATAGAAAATATATTTTTATGATCTAGGTTAATTTTTGTATTAGCTAGTAATATTGAGTAAGGATTAAGGGAATGAGTTGGAGCTAAGGATGCTCATTGAGATCTCCTATGGGGCATTACTGCCTTTTCATATTTTTGTATTGTATTGTAAAGCATTTTTTTACTAATTCATGGGATGTATCACCATATGTAATGCATGCATTATAAAATTGTCTTTGGCCTTTTTCTATATTTAGTTGTTATTATTATTTTCCTCTATGGATTTAGTTATTCCTTTATACTGATTATGATGATTTTTTGTTTTAAAACCAATTTAGCATTGTTCACACTAATATTGAAGGTATAGTCTCCCCATTGAACTAAATTTATATCATTTCTACTAGTTGGTATCCTTTGGTATACAAGAAGATGAAATGGAGGTCATGTGGAGACCACTCTGTCATCTGGTTCAAGGGTAAGTGGGGTCTAGATGTTACCAAGTGATATTAGAGTGTAATAATTCCTTTGTATTATTTTTTGGGTTGGATGATAGGATATTATGAATGTATTGAAACTTTGTTAATAGCTATTATTGGGATTGATCAACCCACATACGAGAAATGACCAAGTGGCCAGGGTTAGGAATTGTTGTTTGTGCTATTTGATGTTACAGTTGATATGATTTCACCTTGGCTGACTGATGTATTTTCTACTAATTATTTATTATGGAAATTTAGAAAATTTTCACTTATCTTGACATGGAAGGGGTGGATAATTAAATTCTTTATATTAGGAACATGTAAATTCACATGTCATGTATAAGAAATTCCATGTAGTTTAATTAATAAGATGCCTGCTACTTTTTATTTTATGCCTTGGGAGTAATGCAATGTTTTTTATATTCTTTACCATTCTTATTTGTATAACATGTTTAAAAAAAATTCATGCTTCTATTTTATAGAATTTTTCTATGTTACTAGTTATGATAACATGCTAGAGATGTTTTAATGTGTAAACAACTACAAGGGTGGAAAATGATCGGTTGTGTTTAAAAAAAGAGCCTATATTAGTTGTAAGGTATATAGGAGCCTTATAACTTGGAAAATGTTAACCTAGGTATATGAACCATTGAAAAAGGGATGATAATGTTAAAATGTTAAAAATTAATATATTTGATTAAATGGGAGAGAAATTCCACATGTAATGTGTATGGGTGATTTATGGATTGGTAGATTACCACTCATATGAATCTACAATTATGTATATGAGCATGTTTTATGGAATAACACTTTGAGAGTGTTTTAAATATTTTTAAGTTTAACTACTGCTAGTGAGGTTTCTTATTTAATAACCTAGAATTAATTAATGAGACCCTCAAAGGCATCCTTTTTAGTTAAAAAAGATTTTTGATACTTAATTTTCTCTTTATGATGTAATGTCACACAATGATAAATGTTTTAATAGGATGTTTGATATAGTTTTCATATTCTCCCCATTGGGAATTGATTAAAATCCAATTGGATTTTTGTGAAATGGTACTTGTGGGCTGTTAAAATTCAATGAAATGTTTAAAGGTTGAACGAATTTTTGAAATGTCTTAAAATTGGTACCTGAAGTGCTTTCCTTTGATTAAAACATCATGTAAGGGTAATTTTAAATGTTTTCTATAGTATTATTTTTTGCATATATGTGAGATTTTACTCATAGGCTGTTTCTTTTAGCAATGTCATAAATTAAATAGGGTCTCTTAATCATAGTGAATATATTTTTCATGACCTAGTGATATGGTTCATGTGTATGCTTTGTAAGAGGATGTGCCATGTTAGGTAGAACCTTTATAGTTTGATATGCCGTTTTACCATTGCGGTTTTTTAAACGTTGGTATGGTTTTAGTGTCGTTGTCCCTAGTAGGCCATTTTAAATTTAAAAATGCAATCTTGGATGAATGGGTGGTCATTGTATATTGATTCTTAATGTATAAATAATCATTGAGAAATTCCTTGTTCAACAAGTTAGACATTACATTGTCATGTTCAACAGTTTATGAGGTCGTATGAACCTTTTTCTAGTGATGGATTACACAGTGTGTCATCATCAGAGTTAATGGTTGTAGGAGATGATGTGTCATTGAATTTTGTGTACTCATGTTTGAATGGGATGACATATGCGGTACTCATTTAGTTTTTAGTGATGTAATGAACCAGTTTAGTTTAGTGTGATCATTGAGCTATGTGATTTTGAGGGATTTATCAGGTCATCTTTAGAGTGGAGTGATTGAAGCATAAAGGTTTTTTCCAACCACTACATGGGAGGACATTTTTGGACATAGGTATTTTGACATTCCAGTAAGATTAAAATGTTTATTTCATGCCATATGTTTTGACATGGTGATTTTGGTTCATGGGGCGTCACATGTCCAATTATATTCTTTCGGAAATATCTCACATGTGAGAAGATGACCATTCCTTTTGACGACATGGACACTCCTAAGGCCGAGAGCATCACATCAATTTTGTTGTATGTGTCAGTGCTTGCTTAAAAGAGACACTTTGATGAGGTTAAAAGTGCGAGAAACACTTTAGAAACTACACTTGTTTTGGAATAGTTTTAGTGGAAAATCATGAAAGAACACAAATTATTTGGGTGGTATTGGTATCATGGTTCATTTGTTGATGGGTTAGCAGGTAAAAATGATTAATATTAAAGATTTTTATAGTAGTGGTTTGATAGATTATCTTGATGACCTTTGGTTTACTCTTAGTTTTATGTTATTAATGAGATGAGAATTTCCCCTATCTTTAACTCATCCTTAATGCACTATGATGTCATAAGTCTTACACAGTACTAATGTTTTAACAGATTTTTGGGTTGATAAGTGGGTTTTATCTTGGCTGTATGTGGGATGTTTTTTTATTTGGGTTATTCCTTTACTCATGCCAAGGTACTTCCATTTCAAAACAACGTACATATGGTTTCATTTGGGAATATCACTAAATGATTTGAAAGAAAATTGGGGTATGTTCTTGTATTAACTAATGAACAACATTGTGATAAAGGCATTGTGTTTCTATTTGGGATGCATGAGCCATTTAATCCAGTCATCTTGGGGAATTCATAACCTATTGTGGCATGGTTTTTTCCTTTTTTATTGCGGTATAATATTGGTGATGGGGTCGTTTTAGTATAAAATCATCTGTTTAAGTTCGATTGTGGTTCATGGGTTAATGATGACTTTTGAAAAATGCATGTGAATCCCGTTTTAGTTATCCAATTTAGATTTGATCACTCTTTCAATGAGGCACCTATTATAGAATTGGATATAATCGGGTTCACTAGTTGAAATGTACATGTTATAACTATTTCATGGTCCCTGTTAAATGTTTCTTCAATGATTTAGTTGGATTCTGAGATTTGGCTCGGGTTTTAAAGCTTAAGCCCTAGGACTTGTCAAATTTTTATGGGTGTGGTTGCCATTTGGAAATGAAAATTGATCGTTCAAACGAGACTTCAAGATATTGGTTGGTTGGGTGATTTCTTCATAGATCGTGAAGGATTATCAAGGATAGGATGTTTTATGGTGGGTAGATTTTAGACTCACTTGTTTTGGACTGGGTGGTTTTTACAAGGGTTATTGAAATTTTGAAAATTACTGGATATGTCATTTTTAAAAATGAATGTCGGAAAAAAATAAATTTATAATTAGATGGAAAAATACTAATAAAGAAATTTTTTAATATTAATAATAATAATTTAATTATTATTATGTTTTCTATTATTATTATTATTATTATTGTATTTATTGTTATAATATTTTTATTTTTTTGGGTTTCTTTTATTTTTTTAGACCCCAATAGTGTCTCCTACTCCTTCTAACATACTGCATGCCCCCCTTGGTTCCCCTATAGTTTGTTCCCCTCTCCAGGTTAAATCCATGTAGTGCACGATGCATCTAACTCACAACCCCTCCTTCCACTACCGATTTCATTAGGTTTCTCCATTGTTTCTTATAATTACTAGAGGTAGATCCCTCTCTTTTCATCTCATTACCTCCATCATTTTTGGTTACAATGTTTTTCTGGGCCGCTCGCCTGAAACCATTGGGTAGGGTTTGATACAGATATTGATTTTTCTTCAGTTTTAGGTATGCAAAGGGTCTCCTGGGTGGTGTTTGTCTTTTTTCCGGAAACATCTGCTAATAGAGATGATATTTTGGTCGATTCTCTCCACTGCCATCAATTTTTTGTATGTTTCTAAACCCATGTATTTTTTAATCTCCAAATTTGAGAGTGTTAATGAGTTTTTGGGTGTCATGATTTATTTGTAGAACATTATAATCTATTTTTGTGGTTCAAACACATATTTTTAGTTCTGAATACATATATATTCTGTGTTCTTGTTCCCTCATGGAGTGGGGAACACCTGTAGTGGTTTAAAGAGAGATATATATATATATATATATATATATATATATATATATATATAAGTGTCTGCAGGCGAGCGGGAGGCTTCATGAGATAGAAAGTGTTGGGTTATCCATCCATTGAGGTAGTTTCAACAAACAGGACATTAAATTTATACTGTAGTAGTTTTTTATTTAATTCCTTTGATAAATTGAATTATAATTCAAGAATGAATAGAATATTTGAGAAAAATTAGTTGTTAGAGTGAAAAATCTGGTTTTTGTATTCAAATTCATTCATCAGACGTGTGTTTCCTTCAAACAAAAAAATGTTTTTACTATACCATTTTTTATTACTTCAACATTCATGTTTAATTTTCACATGCTTTAAAATTTTGATGGAGCTTGAATAAATTAACAAAATATGGTGTTTATCTAGGAGATGTGTAGCCTCCATTTCAGGTTTATGAAATTGAGTGAAATTGTTATAATGAACTAGATTGGTATTAAAAGTGTTTATATAACCATTTGAAATAAATAAAAGAGAATGGTAATAAATGGGTGGGTATACTCATGTGATAATATTTAAATGTAGGTGTTCTAAATCCATTTCCAATAGTCGTGATTTTTGATTGAGTATATGCAATCTATTGATTTTTCCAATTTTGTTTAGCCCATGGATTTATTAATAAAATTATTTAAATTGGAAAATTAATTAATGACTGATTATTATGGAATTGAAAAAATTGGAAAAAAATAAGGTAATTAATTAGAGAATTAATTGTTTTGAATTATTGACTTTGGATAATTAATTGATGAATTAATTATCAGGAATTGGATTGGGGAATTGTTGTTTTAATTGAATAAAGTGAATTATGAATATTAGATAATTACAAGGCATGTTAATTAATAAATTATAAATTTTATGTTTGTAATAATTATTTGGAAGATTAATTATTATATATTAATTATATTGATGGTTGATCAATTACAGAATTGGTTAAAAGATATGTGACAGAATAATTAATTTTTGAATTAATTATTCGTATTTGATTAATTAAATTGTTAATTAATTAATGGTTTCCATGATTTGTGTTCCAGAAATGATGTTCTAGGCTGGTGATGATATACATATGTTGTTGGAATGAGGGATAGACATGTCGTTTTATTCAAGTGATAGACCTCTCAGGTTTTTGGGGTGTTAGACATGATGTTCTACACTAGTGACTGGGTGTCTATAAATTTTCCTACGTTAGCACACATGATTTGGGTGGTGTTATGCCAAAATTTCTACAGTGGTGAATATATGTTCACAAATGCGAATGCGTGTGAACAAGTGATTTTTTGGTCTTAGACATGACGTAATAAACTGGTTAGTGTGGGTGCATAAATGTAACTGTGTGTGCACAAAAATATTTTTGGGTGCCATATAAGGCATTTTACACTAGATGTATGTATAAACTTGTGACAGACTACAAAAAAATGTCTTTTGGGGTGATATAAATGACGTTCTACACCCATTATATGAATGTAAAATTTCTTTATGGGGGAATGTGTGAGCTTTTTGATGTTCTATGCCACTGAGTACTCTGAGAAATGTCTTCACATAAAAATAATTTCGAACTATTGCATAATTCGAATCATGTGTTTTGATATCATATCACCGTTGAATACATAAGCTTTGTAATGAGTATAAGAAAATATTAAGATAAGATATTACCATGGAAATGATTCAATCTCTATTACGAAAAGTAGTTAGTATTAGGGTATTGGTGTCTACGAGAACCGTGGAGTTAAGAAATTATTAAATAAAGAATAAGTGTAATTGCGATCATAGTTACTAATTAATTATATATATGTATATATATATATATTTATATTTCCTATTAAGAAAATTATTCCGGTTATGATCTGAAAGATTTATCATCGTTAGGCATCCCTTAAGTACCTAGAAGGTTTGTTGTTTATTTATTCAATTTTTTAATACATTGATAAACCTACAAACTTCATAATTATGGTTCATTGCCTAGTCTAAGTGAGAAGATGGTGGGTACCATACTACTATGATTTTATGTCACACCCTTCTCGGGTACCCTTGGTACCAAAGTAGACCAAATATTTTCATGATATAGGTTTATTATGATATTACCTTGTATTAAGGAGTTCTGATCATGTAACTGATATGGAGCTCAAGATGCTCATTAAAATCACCCGCGGGGATTTACTGTCTTTTATTATTTATGTATAGTATTATAAATCAATTTTTTGTTTATTACATTCATACATGTATCAACATACAAAATTCATGAAATGTAAAACTACAGTTTTCCTTTTTATTATTCTATTTTTTATAATTTTCTTCCACTACTTTAGTTAGTTCTTTATACTAATTACACTGAGATCAAATTTTTACTATCTGGTTACCACTGTGCACTCCGAGATAAAGCATATATTATCTTTACTAAAATATCATTACACCATTTATACTAGTCGGTAACCTATGGCATATAAGAATACATTATTGAGGTTTGGTGGTGACCAATCCTACTACGAGTTTGAGGGTATGCTACATTGGGACGTTGCACCAACATTGACCAATGAACATTCATAATTGTCTATTATATGTCTTACAACATGCATTGTCCTTGATAATTGGTTTAAAGACATTAAAATAAATTAGTATGGATGGTACATGTTTCTTATCACTATCATTAGATAGATTATAAAAATGAGTCATAATCTATTTATTACGAATTGGAGGTCTTTTAGATTTAGAATCCTCTTATAAACATTTTGTAGCTCGAGTAGCTATTTTATTAATTTTTGAAGTACTAATATATGTCTTTTCAATATTGACCAACAATGCTTCCAAATCTAGACATTTCATATTGAGGTAGATTTTATAATCATCAATCCTAATAATCTTTCCCTCACAATCCTTATGTACTGTAAAAAATATTTTCTTTGTAGAATCACATTATTCACAATTAAAGAGTCATGTTCCTTGAACCTAATGGATATAAAATCTTATTTTAGACTCTTAGAATCAGAAATATTTACTAATTTCTCTTCAAGAACATGGAACATTTCATAAATATCATTTGAAACTAGTTTATTCTCTTAAACATAATTGTGGTATTTAAATAAACATATTTCAAGACCCATGTTTGTTTGTTCAATGGATCAAGCCTATTGGGAGTGCATTAAATATTCATAAACATTTCATTCTAAGCCCTTTTTCATAACATCATCTTCTCCTTCCAACCGAGAGATCTCTACATACAGACATTGAAATATTCTATAATCTAAGATGAATATTTCTCTAGGAATTTCATGTAGATGATTCCATGAATTCTTAATTGAAAATAAACGTGAGGTTGAATATTGATCAATGTCACTACCTATGATAGTACATTTATTTTGAGGATAACATTCAAATTTTATATCCCATTCCTCTTAATCACTCTAAAATGTTGATTTACATGATGTGGAGGTGTTTTCCTTTTCTTTGGTGGAAACCTAAGACACCTGCTCTACACATTCCAAGCTCGGTATATCTTCATTATAAAAAATGAATGTTGAACTAGATAAAACCTCTTGTATAGATAATATAAACTTCTTCACATATATATTTTCTTTCTTCTTCATGTTCATCATGATGTTGGTGGATTTAGACATCTATTCAGAGAATACTAGATCTTCATCAAAAATTCAGTTCATTTTTTATAAAGAAAAAAACCAATTATTTAACAGAGAATAGATTTATTATAGAGTATCCATCATATGTGAACCTTATCTCTAATACCACATATAAGACCTCGTTCCAGCCTAAGTGGAGAGGGTTGAATTAGGGTGTCAAATTTTTATTTTAGTGTGATGGACCATGTTTACATGTTCATAGGAACTATTCAAATCTATATGATGTATTCGATTAGCAATAAAACAATCACATGAAGAAAGGAAACACATCAGTTTTACATCATGGACCAGCAAAAGAAATTCCATGGAGCATATGTCGATATTGTGTTGCTCATAACAAAATCAACAAATATTTACTAGATTTTTAATACAATTGTTTATACATAGTAACTATATTCTATTCACACTAACGTAACAATATTTTTGAGATAGCACATTGTGTCCCTTAGAACACATCTGCTGACTCCCCCAAGCCCACTACTTTGAGAGGAGTCTAACATAGTTTTTTTTAAATAAAGGTCACTTTAATGGATTGTCTATAAAAGTCATTTTCCTTGGATATAATAAGACACTTATTTCACCATATACTTGAGTTGATTCACTTTAAAATCCCTATTAATTGATAAAATTATAGTCAAATATTCTTTTTGTGAAGCTCCATCATGAAGCTCCTTCGTGATGCTCAACCCATCGTCAAGGTGACCGCCTTTGTCGAACAAAAAGATATCACGAACGTCATTGAGTTAATTTTGAATATCCCATCATCCTGAATAAAAAATTAATTAAATTCATTTGAATAATTAAAAACTAAAATATTTTTTTTTATTTTTTAGGCTCAAATAGACTCCGAGATTAAGATATCTCCCATATCTTCACAAAATTAGAGCAATTCCATATTTTCCCCAAATAATTTTGTATCGAATGAAGATGGGTATCCTTATATTTATAGACCTTTCCATTTTGGATGTTTTTCTGCCTTAATTTCATTTCTCAGATCTTTCAAAATCATATTCTCAATGTTATTTCCTTTATGATGCACTACCCATATTTCACAGTCACAGAGATCACTACCAACACATCGAGTAATATTGTAAGATCACTTGTCATGAACTCTTCTTGATCAACCCAGTGTTTATTGAAAATAAAAATCAACCGTACTCCATTTCCAATAAATTAAAACCTTGTTTACAAATATATATAATCTACTACATATCAATCAAGTCTTTTCATGGTAGCATCATAATCTAAAACACCATCTTCTACCATTTTAATTAAGCTAAGAAATTTTCTCTTCTTTATAGTTCTTTTTTCATGAGTGAAGTATTTTTCAAAGAATATTTCAATAAAATTTCTCCATTACATGTCCCTTATTTCATCTTTAACCTTAGTATTCTGGTTCAAATACCACCATTGATCCACATCACCCTTTGAGACAATATACGTCCAGTACTATAATTCCATTTTTATTACATCTCAATGCCCGAAATATATTTTCAAGTGAATTTCCACAACTCTACTTCCACTAGATTCATATCCCCACTAAAAGATAGAGGCATCAGCTACATGAAATGATCCATCATTGGTGTAGTATGCCTTTTCTTCATAACCTGAGTAAGTTTTCCTAATATGATCCAGAGTCTCTCACCCCAACACTTTATTTATTAATTTTTTCAATGGGGTATCCATACATTTTACATGATTATTTAATCATCTCCCACCATTACAGTAAATTTTTGAAGCAATTCCTCACATTAAATTAGTATAGGAATAATAATACAAAAATTCAAACTAGAAAAACACAAATCACATAGATAATCTCATAATCATAATCCCAATTTCATTGGGGTGATGAATATATTAAAATTCATCATAACTATATTTAAAGAGGGTGTGAATTATCCTATGAACATATCATTTTGGTTTAAAACATTTTGTGCAGTAAGGCCTAATGTCGTGTTCAAGGTTACACCAAGTCAGGCCCATGACACCTTTTTGGAGTTGTTACCCCAAGTTACATCTGTACCAGAACAATGTCCACTTTTAATATCTAGACTGAGATGTATTTTATTAATAAACATGTTGTTTATACGTTCCAATTATTAGGATGTTATTACATAAAAATAATCAAAGTCTATCTTTGAGTTATCTTCCCTAATCTATTTTTTCTAAATCTTATTCTGAAGGTTTCTAGTAAAATCCTTGTAACACAAACTATTACAACCCCGACCCCTGAAGCCCAGAGTTGATGGTTATTTTAGTAAAATAGATTATATAAAAAAGATCACATTGCCAAGGACAAAATAGTTTGATAGTATTGATGAAACTAGATACATACATGTTTCCCCTATTACTTTGGAAATTAACCATTGTACATAACAAAAGAATATAAACTGATTCTTATCACTTATTCAATAATCTCATCATCAAAAGCTATGGATGGTAAAAATATAAGTTGGTGAGATAAAATGATCAGTAAGGTTCACATATAGTGGAATAATGAATAAATAATAAGTGAATCGTAATCAATATGTCCTGGTGATTAGCAGAAAAACACGATCCATTAATACACTCATAATAAAAATACATTCATAGATTATATCAGGGTGAAAATACTCTAGAAAATGTTATCTGAATGCTGAATGAAGAAATTGATAAATTTTTTGACATCATTTATCTAGAACATTATCCATAATAACATTGAGATAGTGAAAGATGATTTTTAGTTAATTGTATTATTATGTTTTGGAAACAAGCGCGAAGGCTTTACTGCCAACTTTTTTCTCTCACGAGACCACCTTACACATCAAAGGGATATAACGATCAACATGTTTACTTTTATGTTCATATAATTTTTCATGTATAGAAAAAATTTAGAAAAAATATTTCATATCAATATCTTTTTTGAGTAATGGATGCATTTTTATCAACATTTTCTTAGTAAAAACAACATTCGAAATTATCATTATATGTAAAACGGTTATAAAGTCGACTGTGAAAATAATCATATCCACGATACAAGAATATGGATATTTATAATATTAATATATCAAAGGAAAAAATATCTAAAATTTTTAGTATATAGACCACACAAAAATTATTTTTTGCACAATACCATGTTAGTCTTAGTGAAATGGAAATTGAGATAATGTCCCTCAACATATGTCTGAACGTGTTCTATACATGACCTTAATGTACTTGATAACCATATTAAATCAATTAATTCATTAATACAGAACATTTTATATAGGAATTTGATTTATTAAAATACTATTGAGTTCATTTATTCCTTTCTTAATTAGTTATTAGATACAATTTTATTGTTCGGCAGTGTTCGTTTCTTCGGTTGTCATGATCGGTTTACATGTATACATGTACGAAAAATACTGTAGAATGAGAATAATTTCCCCAAATTAAAATTGTATTATACTAATGAAATTAAAAAATATATTAAATTTTTATCTATTTCATCCCATTATAAGGTATAAGGATGAATCACTCAATTAGACATTAGTGATAATCATTTAGATTATTTTTGAATTTTTTGTATCGCCACAAACATCTTTTTTCTTAGGAATTCAAATTATGTATATATAATAGTTAAATAATATTAAATAAGTTGTAATAAAATTCTTATTGTCTATTTTAACCATAAAAATTTCTTTAGGATAGGAATGGAAGGTGAAACTATAAAAAACATTCACCGTCTACATAGGTGGTGAATCGACACCTCACAAACAATGTTTTCGTTTCTAGTACAAAAGAAGAGGGGGAGATAAACAATTATAGAGTATTCCATAAACATAATACAAATGCATTATATATGCGATACTAAAGTTATTATTCCACTTGGATAGTGGTATATGAAGATATAAAATGAAATTAAAAAAATTGAAATGAAAAAAATAGAAAAAGAAAGAGGAATTTTCCTCTGGAATTCTCCTCCATCAATACAACCTCATGGAACATAGTATTGGTATTTTAGAGAGATAAATTGGTCGTGTAATTGGGTAAGGGTATTAGGATGATTTTTATTTTTATCATGGAGAAGGATCAAATATTGGAATGTTTGTGGATCAGAGGTGGTGAGGTGTGGTATATATATTTTAGGAGAGGGGTGTTTTCTCTTTAATTTGTTAATTCATTTATTATTTTGGGAAATAAAATTAATAGTTTTATAATTATCACTAAATATATAAAAATAATGATGTATGGTTTTAGATTATATGCATACATCATTAATACATCACTTATGAGTCAATAATTAATTTATTTAACTTATACCGTAAATTACAGTTTTGCATTATTCACTAAAAAAATCCAAGATTTTAGAGAAATAAAAAAAGTTCACCCTAACAATGTTTTGATGTGTAGAATAAAAAAAATCCATTTTATGAAAATAATTTTATAAATATGATATTCTTTAATTTTTAATTAATGTCTCAATAACTTGAAAAAAAAAATATAATTATAACAAATTTTAAACACATTAAAAATAATAGAGGTATCAAAAAAATTATATTATAATAATAAAAAATCAAATATTAATTTATGATTCTATTTTCTGAAAATAAATTATTATAAATAACTATATTAATTATAAAATTATAAATAAACAATTAAATTTATTAAAAATATCAATACTTAATTAATATTTTTTAAAACACTTAATTACTTATACCATGATATAATTATAACATAATACCATTTATAAGATGCCAATATTTTATTTATATATTTATAGGTGAGGATAATATTTCATTTGCCTAATTACTAATCATATGGGTCGCATTACTATTCCAATGGTCAAGTAACTATTGCGTTGGTATATGTACTTAATTTCATGAAGAAGCCAAATATTTTGTTCTATATTCATTATAGAGTTTGTTTTGTGTTCTCTATGTTACTTTATATGATTTATACTGTATAAAATAATTTTGAGTGCAATGTATGATATTGAATGACTTGAATTTATTTAAGAGGATAGATACCATGAAATCTTGTGGTGTTATAATTTATTTCCAATTCATAAAAATTAATGTAGATTTTATATAATTAATTTTATACTGGGTGTTTTTTTATTTTTAATTAAAAATATTAAATATTTTGAAAAAATTCTTTATTGGGAAAAACAATTAATAACAATTAATTTTTCAAAAAATACACTGATTAATATAATGTTAATCATTTATTCATATCTAAATATTTAAAACCTGAAAATAATTAATTAATAGAAAATAAAATTTACTAGTTTTTTAACTGTAATGGAGAAGCCAATATTTAATGTGATCATAATTATATATATATATATATCCAAATATCATTACGATTTTTTAAACATACCTTTTCAACAACTATAATATAATGATATATATTGTTTTCTGTTTTAGGGTTGTATTCAGATAAAGCTACTATAAATTGTATTTAATTAAGGAGGAAAAACTAGGTTCATTATAAAAAAATTAAAACCATAGAATTTAGATATTCAATTATATTCCTAAAATATCATTGGAGAAAAAAACTGATGAAAATGATCCCAAATAAAAATATTTGTATGGATCAATTATTTGAAATTAACATGAAAAGAACTAAAAATATTAGTTATATCAATTCACTCACATTTATAACATGGACTCTTATATATGTAGAGGAAAATGAACAAAACAAAATTATATCAAAACCCAAACCAATTATATTAACTAGTAAAACAACATTGAAATAAAATACTTATTCATCTTGAAGAACCATTATTCAAAAAATATCAGTTGTCTCACTCAATATATTGGGGTTTCATTTATCATCCAAATCCCACAAATCACATACCATGCGTTAATATTCCAACATCATTCATGTGTAGATTTAATATATCATTTTGCTCATATATATAAATGAATTAGATTCAATAATATAAATAAACTCCTACATCTTCACATAGTGGAAGTCAATTTGTTTAAACAAGGGGGCACTTAAATTATTTTCTAGTGGTTTGGGTTGGTGGGGTTCAAATGATAAAATTTATATGGTATAAAAATGATGATTATTGTCTAATTTGTTGTAAATAATACATGATAGTTTTCTATTATGAAGGATTTCTCCACATTATTCTAGTAACATATTTGATGCGACGTCATGTAAATATGAAGGGATTGTACACACATTTAATATATTATTATAAAATTTACTTTCTACTCTATTCCATAACATTATAATTGAGATGACATATTTTTATCAAAAAATAATTTTAGGACACTCTATAGATATTGTAGGGTAGAGGGAAAACACTAATACCTATAATGTGGGATGAATGTCATTCGATTATTTATAATAAATGATTGTTATTGTCATATTCATAAAAATAATATTTTACATTTAAAAATTTATATCACTAACACAATTTAATGTTTCATTCATTTTAAAAGATCAAATCAAATAGATATATCATGGAACTACTTCCAACATACAACCTTTTTAAATTGGTTGTGAAACATCTACAACTTTATATTTTCCATCAATAGAATAAAAAATCTTGTATCCAACCGAATAAAACTTTACATAATAAAATTCAATAAAACCATGTAATTATTACATCCATGGGTAGTGTGGATAGTTAAAATTTCTTATAGTATAGGTAAATAGATTGTTTTTCATGAAATATAAATGGATTATTAGTTTTAAAATATATAGGAATAAAAATTATAAATATTATATTGAAAAATGGCTTTCAAATCAAGAAAATTATTGACTCATTAATTTTATAAAACACATAATCAAACATTGTTGTCTTCAAATATGTTAACAGAATTATAGATAAAAACCATTTATTAGTTAACTCAAGATTATAGGTTAATTAAATAATGATTTTAGAATGGTTCATAGGATGAACATTTTGATGAATTTTAATAATTTTACTATGTATTATGGCATGGATTAGAAAATCATATTTTTCGACACAATTCCAAAAGATTTGAATATAGTGGAAAATTATTTTAGCATTAATTTATGTTAATTTATAATAGATATTTTATTCATTAACTGGTTAGGGTATGGTGAATTATGTGGGTGTGAACTTATGCATTACAATAATTTCAAGACACACTACTAATGAATGAAGGAAAAAAAAATTAAATAGAAAAAACATGAAAATAAAATAAAAAAATATAATATAATGGCTTTAATAGTAAATTAAAAACAATAAAATTCCAAATAATTTCCTTCGAAACACATATTACATGAAATTTTTTTATTTTGTTATTTTTTATTGAAAATTTAGAATAATGTTGTTCACATGAAAAAAATGGAAAAACATGGTGTTTAAATTTAATAATATTTTTATGGATAGAACTCCTATATTATATGTTTTTGAAACATATTTATGAAAGGCTTAAATATGTGGATAAAATGTCTAAATATTACTCCTTTATCGATTTTTTTTATTCTGAATAGAAAAAAAGCGTAACAAATTTATGTTTTTAACCAATTGATAAAAAACGTTAAGTAAAAAGAGATTATTTGTGGATATTTGTAAAAATAATTTATCCCAATATTTTGGAGTTATAATTGTATAATTTAATCATCAGAAACATTTTATTTCTTTATGTAACATTATAAATATTCATTAGAATTATTTCTAATTTAATCCAACTCCTCTATTCTGAATTTTCATTATTTTCCAGCTGATAATATATTCATGTATTATGTTTTCATAGCCAAAAATGCATTGTGTTATGTTTAAAATGGTTGGTTAAAATCTATCAAATAGAAAAATATAAAATTATATATACATATTAGGGTATTAAAAGATATATATAGGCCCAAAGTAACACATCTATCATTAAATGATAATCATTCCAACCTTGGTGAATGGTTTTATACATATTTTTATAGATTTTAGTGTTTTGTAATAAATCCATTCCATTATTTTTGGTGTCATGTGTTTCTTAAACTTGAATATTAACTACATATGTATTTAACTCAACATGTAATGTCATATTGTAGAATTTGGTTTCTTAAAGAATTATTAAATTCATGTGTGAACAAAATCATAAAAATAAAATTTTCTTATTAATATTTTAAAAAATGACCAATCTTCAGTCCTTTTAGGAATATATTCTAGCCTTTTAGAAAAATATGTAAATATTTCAAAACGTTGTGATAAATGGACATAATAAATTGATTCTCTATATATCAGATATATCATAGAATTAGAGAGAATTATATCATATTTCATTTCTTATTGAAATATTTCCTTGAAATTTTCATGATTTATAGGTTTTGTGGAATTAAAAATAATATATGAAAATTAAAGCCTAATAATATCTAAAATAAAGAATATTTATTTATTTAATTTTATATATTAATTAATCTCAGCATCATAAATTTTGAGAAAAAATTCAATACTAGTTGATATTTATAATTGAGAATGCATATTTTTATGATTTGGTCAATTCAAACACACCATATGTATGATTCATCATAAATGAAATTATTTGAATATATTACTTGTATAGATATTTTTTGTTTTTAAATATAATGTGTATGTTCATTACCATCCTCACAGTTTACAAAGATATAAATTCATGGTCTTTCAATCCTACCGGTATACAATTTTCTTTCGGAAATGTTTACGTGGTTGGTGGAAATTATTATGGATATTGCTAATGAAATTTTTTATTTAGAATAGATTTTTAGAAAATAAATTTTAAAATTATATTATTTTATTCTACTTCAACATGAAATTATTGTAAAAATAATATCAATCTCAAATATTTTGGCTTGGAAAAATTCGTTTTGTATTCAAATATGTCAATCAAACAATCAATGAACAGAATCAAATTATATACAAACAAGCGAAATTATAATTTTTCTAAAATTATAAAAAAAACATGGAACTATATTTAGTTATTTTATATTTACATTTCCCCATATTTAGTGATTCATTAATCTAAAAGATAATTATATTTTTTATTATATTCATTATATATAAACTATATCATAAGACACATTTCTTTATTAAATATTTAGAATAAACCGAAAATTATAATAAAATATAAATTTTAAATATTAAATAAATATTTTATAATTATCATAGTATTATTATTTTGGTAATTATTAGAAATCGTTATATTTTTCATGACTCGTGAAAAATACTGATTTTAAAAGTTGTAATTATTAATAAATTTTTACTTAAGAATAAACATATATTATTTTAAATTTTTTTCTATAATAATATATTATATATATTATATAACACATATAAATATATTATATTTTTACTTTTAAATATATTCTATTCATTTTTCCAATATATATATTGTTTTTTTCAGATAAAATTTATTTTCAATACTTCCCTCTTAATCATATAGTTACAAAGTTCCATTCATTTTTTATCATTTTAAATAGACAATGATGTTATTTTCTATTTAAATTAATACAATTAACTAAATTTGAATAAACATTATACTATATTTCCAAAAAAATATATATTTTTGATAAACAAGTTTTTTTTCAATTTTGTTTTTAAATTTCTATTATATATAATACCTACCTATTATATAAATGGGACTATATAAAATTTATTACATATTTATGATCATCATAATTAATATTATTTTATAAATAATGCATAAATTTTTTCCAAAATTAATAGTAACTATTGTTAATACTTTTCACCTTTTTTATAAATAATTTAAAAGAGATACACATAATGTTATAAGTCTTTTTCATTACACAAATATATATATATATACATATATATATTAAAATTCATTAGTAATTTTTGAAAAAACCCTTATCATTAAATAAGCAATGTCAATTTAGTTTCACATACACATGAAAATTACTTCATACTATTTTAATCTATTAATCAATTCCATGTGTGTCACTCCCCAAACTTATAAATTGTTACATATTATCCTCTATTATTTACAATCATTGAGCCATTTTTAATATATAACACTATCGAAAATACTTCTTAGAATTTATACCTTGATAAATGATCTCTTGGTATTACACTAAAATCATCCTTTGATGGAATAATGTGTATTCAAATTGTGGTCTAATAAAGAATAGGCCATTGTCAGTGAACACTATTTCCCTACTTATTTCATCAATTGGTTCCAAACATATTTCATATACCTCTGAACACAATTATCCCATTATAACATATATGAAAATATGTTGTAATTATTATTTTAAAAATATTATACCTCATCTATGTCCAATCAAAAACGAAAATATTTCATGTGTTTAAGTAGGGCTTATACTCTTAAAGTAGGGTTGTAAATTATTTATCCTTGATTCATTTCATGGATGGATAATAAGGTATAATTAATGAATAAATATGATATTTATGACACGTTATGATTCAATGAATAAAATGTATAATCAAATTTTTTACCAACCAATCCATTGGAAAATTATTATGTCGCTTGTGAATATCTGTGGATAACCACCTCCACATAGAAAAGTGATTTGTATTTCTACTAACACTGTTCATTTTTTGTTATATAATTATATAAAAGGAATAAAAAATATATTGATCCAATTATTAAATTTATATATATGATGAAACTATTTAATAATAATATTCTTCAAGAATAATATGCATAAAATATTTTAGATAAATTGAAAAAAATAAAATGTTTTATATAGGAAAAAATAATTGATTGAATGGACTTAAATAAATTATAAAAGTACCATTAAAATGGGAATATAATATAATTTTTTATTAATAAAGTATTCAATTTGTTTATATTCATTGCGTAGTATTATAATACGTGAATGAAAAATCTGAAACCCATTGTACATACTTTCTATAATAATCCAATTTTCTATATAGATATTTTTTCTTAAGATATATTATGTGAAAATTATTTAATACTATAAATTTAAACCCCATTAATTGTCTTATCATAATTTTATTTTTTATATTTTCATGTTAATATGATTTTTTTATTTTTTTTATAACAAATAAGATTTTATTTTATATTGAAGGGATATTCTTTAATAAATATTATTCTTATTTTTTGTTTCCAACTTATTTTCTTCCTTGTTGAGTCTATTTTAAATGTTTCAAGAATATTCATATTTTTTATTTATATCATGATAATGTATCATTTCAGTAATATTTTTATTTCAATATGATTTATTAGAAATGAATCTTTTTATATTTTCTAGATGAGTTTTTTTAAACATTTTAAATAATTGAGAAACGAATATTTTTAAACATATACTGCATAGTTATCCTTTCTCGTATTATGGTATAATTCATAAAGATATGTCATTTATAGGTTTCTATGGTTATTTTATATGAATTTTATTTTTTTAATTTTTTTTATTTACTATTTTTTAGCTACAAAAAAGAATATAGTTTTATTTTCTTAAAGTAATAAAGATAATTTTGAAGGTTATATATAACATCGTTTTTGCATAAATATATTAGGAAATTATTTTTTATGATTTTATGAAGCTTTTATTCCTATTACAACAAACACATAGGTTTACTAAAAAACAATCGTTTTCATTGAATTTATGTCCAAACATCTTTGTTTATATATCATTGTTTTGTGGTAAATAACATTTTCATGTGCAATTCATTATCAGGATATATCATTTCATTTGACAATATTTCCTCACCCTTGAATATATTTTATGTATTTTTGGATTAAATGAACTTATCTAAAAAAATATGATATTGTATCAACTATATACCACTAATAAATACAGTATCATTTGATGGAATTTTATTTGGACTTGTTAGTTTATTTTCTAGGAAATTATTCCATATTCATGAATCAATATAGATAGATTTAAAATTTTAGGATATTTTTAAAATGTCTTGAACTATTTTTTCAATATATAAGGAATGAATTACATTTGAAAGTTATTGGTATTTATTAATTATATATATCCCAACAATTCAATTAATATTCTCAAGAGACAAAAAAGAATGAATGATATATTAAATGTGTATCTGATGTGCACATAATCATTTCTTATAAATGATTCCATGGAAAATGAAATGATAGTAATATTCATGATTATATGGATGAGGCCATTATTGGCTATCTATGAATTATCGATTTATTTATTTCATTTATTCATAATTAATATTACACTATTCATGTGATTTATATGTTGTTATTTAATAAGGATTTTCAATGAATTAATTTTTCAAATAGAATTGAATATTTTGTAATTATTTACTATATAATAATTATTATACCCAATTTACTCATGATATATTCTATTTTATATAACCGTTATTACGAATCTGAGATCACCATTAGTTTTTTACCATTTTTTTGAAATAAAGTAGGTTATATTGAATGATTCAAAGGATTCATCAATTTTTCTTATATCATGTTTTTATATTTACAATTTAATATTTGAATTTATATTGTTTATAGTTTCTTAATACCGATAAACTTATGAATCATTCATAGTCGGATACTTTTCGTATTTAAACCATTTAGTAAATTAAACATGATATCTAGGATACTGAATTCTTGTTTATTATAGTTCGTATCATTTCATATTAAGTGAAAAAATTTGAAAATAGATTCAATATAATAACTTATAACATTATAATTATAAATATATCTTAGAGAATTTAGAATTAAATAACATTATTATTATTTTTATTATATATCTTAGTATTAAATATAATTATGAGTGATGTCAAAATATTAGATCATTTAAAAATTTTTACAAAAAAAATTAAGTTAGTAAGGATTCATTGTGGATGTAGGGATTACCATATTGAGAAAATTAATATGGATCATGTGGGAATTGAGACGATTTTGGAAATTTTAGAATATCTAAATCTGGTTATGATGAATAACCATTCTAGTAAGGATAAATTATTATTCTAAAACATGATTCACATATATTGGATCACCTCATAAGATATAATCCTTCATTATTTAGTGTAACTCTTATTTCTTTCTGAAGAATTGATTATTTCCATTCAAAGGATATATCTATCATTTTTAAGTAAGAATATGGGATTGGTTATTATAGATGCATCATGTATTATTAGAGATACTGATCAAATATGGATATTTCTCCAAAACATATATGAGTTTGATAAAATAGAAAATATTGAATGGGGAACATTGAATGTTATATTATTAAAAAACTACTTTCAAATTTAGTGAAATAAAATTGATAGGATATTGTAGACATCTATGTAGTTTAAAAAAGTTTTGAATAGTTTTTTTATAAAATTAAATGATAAACTTTTCCTTATGGGGACTAAACACATTTTCTAGAAATAAAATATGACTATTTATTAGGTGATCCTATTTCATTTAACTAAATGAGAATTATTTCTCTATAATTACGTTTATATGATTATTTATTATCAATTTCCATCATGATAGAGAAATAATATTCTTATATTTATATCTTAAACAGAAATAAAAAATCATGGCTTCCCAGGAACTACGAAAAAAATAAAATTATTAAGTATTTAAAAATAAAGATGTATATTTCCAATATGTGAAAGTTTTTGAATGATACACTCCTGTACTTTTTAAATGGGATCATTGATCTATTTTATGTAAAGATAAAGGGGGTATAATTATCACTAATTAATAAGAAATAATGAAAGAAAATTAAATCTAGGGAATCAGTTATAATGATATGGGTCCTTATTCAAACGAATGTCCAAAGAAAAAAAGTAAATTTCCACATAAAAAGATGATTGAGTAAGGATAGAATGATATAATCACTACAGCCAAGTTGGAATTTTTGAAACATATGGTGTCATATACATTAGGATTAATCTAAAATTCAGAAATTTCTTTTTTTATTCTGAATCATCAATTTCATTTATATGTTCTACAATTTGAAGGAAGTTATATGTTTCATTGACACCTTATGAATGGGGTTTTCAATCAAGACTGATATTAGAGATCTAACTACAACAAATATATATCAACAAGTCCCCATTAAGACACATAAACATAAAATAATTTATAACATGATTATTATACATGAGGTTAAAATTGATATGATAGTTTTTATGGAATTTATTTAATTTTTTAATGTAAAAACATATTTACCAATGAAGTACATTACAATTAAATATGTAGATATGGAATCCCTACTATTCATATGTGTACCTATATCAACAGAATCATAAGAATTAGGGAGATATCCTTAATTATTTTTATATATTGAAATTTGGGAATATGTTACATGCTTCATTAATGTATGTGAAAAAATTGAATTATCAGATGATGATCATAGGTTTAATTTCCCAATACACATAGGTAAACATTTTGTGCATCAGGATTTGAGGGAAAATTATTTTTAGTATAATCTGAAATGGGGAAAAAAATATGAATCAACATTATTGTGTTACCAGTAGGTAAAGGATAAAAAATAACACCTTAATAATTTCATGACCTTCTAAAAATTATTTTGTGGATGTGGGATGATATTTCTATAGTTATTATTACTGGAATTAAAAACCCCATAGAAATAATAATTTCATATTTTTTGTTAATCCTTACAACTTTCACACTTTTCAATGTCATAAGGGAAGAACTACCTATTTGGAATGTTGAAAAACGCAATATTTATGATGTTGTGAGGCTTCTTAGTACACCAAACATGATTGTATCTGATAGAGACCAAAAATTTTCATTAATATAATGAAACTATATTTAAAATGATCCTAATGACAAAAAATATTTGATAACTAATTTTCATCATCATATAGCTAGATAGTCTGAATGGTCTATTCAAACAACATAAGGAATGTTGAGGTTGATCCTACATGACATTCATGAAATGTTGTATATATTTATCTTTGAAATTATTTTTTTATTAATAGATTATATTCAAAAATTAAAATGAAACTCTTCGATGAATTTTTTTGAAAAATGTTTCAGATAAAAATTTTTTGTGATAAAGATAGTGTAAAGAAGCTTATAGGCCCACAAAATATTGAGGATACAATAGTGAAATGATTTATTATCAACTATTATATAATGAAATTTCAAATAAGGAAAAAAAAATTTAGATAATTGAAGGAATTATTATAAATTTCATTAAAGTGGAACATGTTTATATGAAATTATCTCTATAAAAAGGTGTTATAAGGTTCAGAATGAATGGGAAAATATGACCGGGATACATCAACCCATAAAAAATTGTTGAATTATTTAGATATGGGGCCTACCATTTAGAATTGAATCATAGTCTATCTATTTTTCGTGATGTTTTCAAAATAAATTTCTTTTGGAAGTACATTCAATAAAAAATTCATGCGATGAATACTATTAATATTATTCTGAATATGTTATAAAAATTAATGACAATATAGAACAAGTACAACATAATCTGAATCCTCGAGTGTTGAATGTACATTGGTTAAATAATAAGATAGAAGATGAAATTCTTGAATCTAAAGAAGTTATTATGAATAACTACATTAATATATTCACAAGGTAAAAATTTTATGATATCAATGATAAATGTTTAAAAGTATGATGTAATGTAACACCAAATGTTAAATTATAATAGGTAAAAGTTTCATTCTAAATAATCAATTTTCATTATATAAATTTTTATATTCAATAATTAGACAAAAAATTATAAAACTTATTAAATATGAATTGATTTAATTTATTTAATTTTGGAAGTATTTGATAAAATTTACCTTAGGGTTTTTTTTACATTATTCATATATTGTTAATTTTTGGATGAATAGTGGAAAATACAAATTTTAAAAAAGACATGTCACTTTAATTGAATTAAAATGCTATTATAATAACTATAATTTTTTGGAATTATTCTTCTAAACAATATATATATTTATTATGAAATATAATTTTCAACATATAAATATATTCATACAGAAAATTTAAATCTATATAGTTATTTTGTTTAAATAAAAATTACATTGATTTCATTTATATTAATATATAAATTTAAGTGATCAATTATATTTCATTTTAAAAAAAAAATATATCTCCATTTATTTTAAATAATCCAATTTATTCCATTTAAATATTCATTATATTTTATTTTTTGATAAAATCATTTTTAGGCTTAAAACCAACATTTTTTCCTACAAACTATTTTTGTTGTGATTTCCAGACATATAATAAATGAATTTTCATCAAATTACTAGATTTGAATCATGTTAAACAGATTATATATTTAGAATAATAATAATTAATATCATATCGTAAGGTCATCTTAATTTTTTATCATTGTTATTAGTATCCTATGAAAATATTTATCAATTTTGGTTAATGGTAAAATGAGTTAATAATTTCAAAAAAAATGGAATTATGATAAAATATAATATAAGAAAATTGATAAAACTCATAGTAGTATTATATATTGATTATAAACAAATATGTTTTATATAAGTTTCAATATTTTCCACAAACATAAGAAAATGATTTTATATTATTGAAATCTATTGTGTAATCTCATTTGTTTCTATCACCTCACTTATAAAGTGGAACCATTATTGATAAATTATTAAAAACATGAACAATCTAGTTTGGGTAATCAATATCCAAGATAGAAAAATATTCCTTCCCTTAATTTTTGTAATCTCTTTCATAGCCTAGGACCATCCTATGTAGGATTAAGGGGTATACTAAAGGTGGTCTCTCAATGATAGAGTTATAATATTACCTGAATATTTTCAATGTTTATTTTTTATTATAAATCCTATAAATATATTGTACATGACATAAGAAAGGACTTTATATTCAAAAATTTCATTATATGATATTATGAATATAGAAAAACCATTTTATATATCTTCTTTATCCTACAGAAAATAAAAGTTTCACATGTCCTTACCTATGACAAACAATCTTGACATAATAATAAAAGTAATTTCCCATACCATCTATACATGGTTGATTGTAATGGTAAAATTTATTAATATATATTATTTTAATTTCATAATTACGATTATGTAAATATAATATATCATTTTCCTTCTTATCCTTTCTTCTGTTGAAAAATTTTAACATCACTCGTGTGTACGTGTTGACTACTACCTATATGAATTGGTTTGGTTTGTTTTATTATTAACAAAATGAATGGATGATTCTAAAATTTTTCCTAATGCATCTAAATTATATTAATGGAATTATGAAAAATATTTTTAGATTGGAACTGTAATAACCTATGCAATAATAAAATAATTTTTTATTAATCTGGAATTAAATAGTAAAATTCATTATAAATATTTATTGAAAAAAGAGTTTTTTATTGAAATAAATGAATTTTTATAGATACAAGAGTAAACTAACCAAAAAAATTATAAATTAAATTTATCCATATTATAAGTAAAAATATTATATATTTATATCATTGAAAAAATATATAATTTTTTGAAAAATATAAATTAAGTGTTGGTATTTTTGTAAGTCAATAACATATAATTTCAATTTTACAATTAATAAATTTATTTAAAAAATAATTTCATCAAATAGATTCAAAAATTTATATTTTTGGTCTTATGATTTGTAACAGCCCAAGATTTTATAAAAAATATTCTTTTTAATTTTATTAATGTCTTGTGTTGTACGCTACACCAAAAGGAGCTTGCACAACATGAATCCTTGACTTGCCTTGCATTACACGCAATCACGACCTTCCTCGATAGCATGTGTAATACGCAATACCGAGTTTCACTAAACAACGATATGCTATTAAAATATTATTAAAACTAGCCGGTATGAATAGTAATAACCACTTTTTAAAATTATGTAAATCTTATTTTTTAAAATGAACTTCATTTTTGGATTCGGAGTATCGAATTTAGCCTAGGGGGAAATTTTGGTATTTTTCTGAAAACTTTCAATTTTTGATGAATAGTGAAACCACTAAGTGGTAGGTTAAAAAATTGAATTTTGCATAAAACTTAATTTTACCGCTTCTGTGAATGGAATTTCAAAAATCCGACAGACACGGTTGATATCAGTAAGTAAAATGTGGTTCAATGAGATAAAAATAATTTTTTGGTGAATAGTAACTTTTTACCTTTTTTACCGCGGTTAATAGTAAATAGGGTAACTAAGGGTAAATATGATATTAATATTACCCTAACACATGTCCTAATTCTATTGGACAAGTGAAATTCGACCAAAAACAAACTTAGGAATAAAATATGACCATTTAGGCCCACTTGGATTAGATTAGGACATTTATTATTATTTAATTCAAAGAAGAGTTAAAAGAGTTAAAATCAAAGTTTATTCACTAAAACATTTTTAATATGGGGTTATACATAAGATAAATTCGACTATAAATATTCATTAGAAAGATAAAACGATTTCCTACATAATGATATTTTATTTATAATTTTTAGACTTTAAATAAATTAATTTATTTATGACACAATGATGATGCAGTAATTACCCTTTTAAGGAAATATTAACATAATTAATGTTATAAATGCTCAAATGAATGTAATTTGAGACTTTTTATGAATTAAACTAATTTTATAGGTTACTATGATATATTAATGTTGATTTAATAAACTTGGTTCGAACATATAATTCTGTTATGACTTTCACAAAAATCATATATCAAATAGTGTCAAAATTGACACAAAATAGATTTAAAATAAAATATTATATTATTAATTGTTATTTTATTCCTAAAAATCTAAGGTTCGGCCAAATGACTTAGATAAGGATATATGTATTAATAATAAACAATTTGGGGTTCGTTTGGCATGTTATAGTAAGTGTATTAACCATATAGTGAAAGAAAACAAAAAGACACGGTAAAAGTTAAATTATTTAACTTAGAGTTAAATCTAATTGATAAGGTTAACATAATACCCTAAACTGGTCTAAATCCTATTGGTTGATAGGATTTCGACCCATACCCACTTTAGCTTCGAAATAAGACCCTTTGGAACCATTATAAACTGATTTTGACATTAATATAAAATAATATTTTGAGGTATTCCTAAGGTGCCCCTCTCCTCCCTTATAAAAGGACACCTCCTCCCCCTCCCCCTCACACCAATTTGAGCACTCAAGCTCATCCAACCTCTGCAAAAATCTCTTCTACACTTCCCTAGAAACATCCTAGAGGTTCTGGTCTTCCTCAAAGACCAATTTTAGTTCCCTAAGAGGAGGTCTCCAAAAGGCGCTTCAAAGAAGAGGTAATTACCGTTACCAATTCTTTCATCTTTATTTCTTCTTCCACTTCTTCTTCTTAGGTTGTTTCATTATGAAGTAATAACATCAGTATCACTAATATACTTATATGTTATTATAAGTATGAAACAACCCTATTTCACCATCTATCCATCCTACGGAAAAAGAAATCACCGCGCGTGCGTACGTACGGAATACCGTCTCCACGCCGTGGTGTAATCTATTTTCCACCACCACCTTACATGGATAGGTATAATGGTGTAAACAATAACTATACATAGTTATTACAACATCATATTGATTCTGATATATTTTATAATCCACTCCAATTCAATTCAATATTTATGGAAATGATATCATCGCTCATGCGTACGTACGGACTACCGTCTCCACGACGTGATGAGATTCATTCTCCATGTTAACCATTTAAGAATGATTATAAAGTATATATAAGAAATAATAATGAAATATATGACATTATAAAGCTACTGGATTTATGTATATATATATATATGTATGTCATCTACTTACTTCCATTCAAGACAATAAGGAAAGGAAAACAGCGTTCATGCGTACGTACGGACTACCGTCTCCATGAACGATGTTTTTCATTTCATTTATCTGTCTATTATATATATATATACTGAATATATATGATATATAAATCATATTTTATATTCTGTAAGTAAGTAAATCATGATATAAGTAATAATAATGTCAAGAACAACAAGTCAAAACACCTACGATAAATGAAACGATTTTACCCAAAACGCTACTTTAACATGAATTTACAAAAGAACGGGTAATATAAAGTTATAAGTGGACCATATATGATATAATAACAATGAATATGATTCTGGAATAAGTCAATAACATGATTTAAATCATATACAGGAGGTTCGGACACTCACACAGCAAGTCGGACCTAAGGTAAGGGAAATATCACAATCTCATTTTTATCCGAGATTGTTTATTCGTAAGTATTTACTGGGGTGTATTTTATCATCCACATCCATGTTTCATCAATATGTAATATTATTTCCATCCACCTACAATTGTTTAAATCCATTTTTACCCTTCGGTGAGTTTTTAGTAATATGTATGAAAGGAATCTTTTGTCATTTTTCGTACGAGGTACTTTTTGACTTTTCCGACAAAAGTACGAAGAATGTTTTTTTAACTAATATGGCATGAATGGATTTCTAAAAAATTATTTCCAAGAAGCTTCCTTTAAAAGTATTCAAGTTTATTTTTAATCAACTTCTTTTATTTTAAAATTGTATGACATGTTAAGAAAGGAAAAGTGTTTTTGAAGTAGATAGGATATTTTCCTCAAGAATGAAGTTCAAGTATTTTATCAAAATTATTTTCCATATAAGATAATAAAAGGGTTCTGTTTTTATCCTTATTATTACATGGATTTGATTATGTTGTGATGGAAACATTTTTATGAATTCCTTTATCTTATATGAATTGTTTTATGATGTCATGTTGTTTAAGAATCCCATTTTTAATACATGGGTTATGCGATGATGTATGATTTATGATTATGTGGCACACATAAGAAAGGATTCATTATAAGATGGGTGGTACCTATATCTCCCTCCAATGCATTGGGTAATGATTTTATATATCATGAGATAGACATGGCTGGAATGGTAGGTTATACCGGTTCAGTGAAACAGGACTGAAACGAGGGTTACTCGATTCAGAAAGGGACTTTGTCCACTAAGATAGTCTTGGCAATGAGTCTTGACTAACAAGAAATGATTCTCTATGATTATGTGTGAATGACACAAAGTTTCATGTTTTAAGTTATGATTATTGTGATTAAATTTCACTTCCATGATTTATCCCATGATTATGAAATTATGCTCTCTTTTGCAGGTTATGATTTCCAAAATGTTATGTTCTTATGAATATGATGTGATTGATATTTCTTTTGTTTACCCTTACTGAGCATTTGAGCTCACCCTTTTATGTTTTCTTTTCCCCAGGATATAAAGAAAGGTTTTAGGTAAAAAAAAAGGGAAGATCTTTATGGGAGATATTGAAGATCTTTCACCACGATTAGAAGATTACATTCCGAGTTTCCAAAGACACTAAACTATTACGATCCTTGTGTGTGTGTGTGTTTGTTATGTACTAAGTATTCCGCAAAAGTAATGTAATGTCAATGTACGTCAAGATACGGGTCTCTACAGTTGGTATCAGAGGAAAGGTTTAGTCAACCTTTGGAATCTAGGATGCGAGAACTTTAGTGAGATCCCTAGAGATATTTCTAAGGTATGTCTAAGGATGTCCCTAAGGTTAAGTATACGTATTGGTTATAGTACTAGAATTACGCTAACGATCATAGAATTAAACCTAAGATGTTAGATATTGAAGGTACTCCCCCTATATTATTTTATTTTCCCTAGAATGATTTTTGCCTCTCACACTACTCTTTTTGGGTTTTAGACGATGGTTGGAACCCGAAGGAACCGTGTTGATCAATGCAATGGACAATGCAATGATTACCCTCCTGAAAAAACAAATGTTACGGGAGATGGAGTACAAAATCTTATTGCTATACTTACACAAGCTATGAATCATTCTGGACTTCCAAATGAGCAGAGAAGGGAACAATATTCTATTGAGTCCTTCATGAGGCAACATCCACCTTCTTTCAGTGGGACTACCGATCCACTTGTTGCTGAACAATGGATCAGTACCACTAAAAAGATATTTTCAGTTCTTCAATGTTCTGAACACGATAAAGTCATCTTAGCAGTATATCGTTTGGAAGGTGAAGCTGATCAATGGTGTAATCTTATCAAGAATATGATGCAAAGAGATGAAATTGAGTCCATGGAATGGGACGAGTTCAAGAACTTGATTTTCAGTAAGTACTTCCCTCGTATTCTTCGAACAAAGATGGAAAAGGAGTTTCTTGAGCTGAAGCAGAAGGATGATGAATCTGTTGGTATATACGAAGCAAATTTTACAAGACTTGCAAGGTATGCATCTGGCATTATCATCCAACCTGAAAGTAAAGTTGATCGATTTTTCAGTGGCTTAAAACCAAGTCTTCGAAGGGCATTAGCTATAAGAGACTTCAGTAGCTATGAAGAAATTGTGCGTTGTGCTGTCAAGGTAGAAATGGAAGTTGGTGTTACATATCCATCTCATGGTATTGACAAGAAACGAAAGATGGAATTCAAGGAAAAATCTCAGAATAATGGTGAAAAGAAGATGAATGTTTCCTTATGCCCAATGTGTGGAAAGAAGCATGGTGGAGATTGTCTTAAAGGGACTAGAAAATGCTTTAAGTGTGGAAAAGAAGGTCATCGAGTAGCTGAGTGTCGAAGTAATGGAAAAAGGGATTCTAATGATGTGAATAAAGCAAACAATGCAGAGAACACATCACCAACACTTCAATGCTTCAAGTGCAAGGAAATGGGGCATTATGCTAATAAATGCACTAATCCAAGGGTTAGTGATGATCGACATGAGCAACCGCTTAAGGCAAAGGACAAAGGGAAGTCACATGCGATCACTATTGGTGATGTTGAATATGACAACGATGTGGTGGAATGAATAATTGTTTATGTAATAGGATTCCAAAATAATGTTGTATCATGGAGTATTGGAATATTTATGTATTGGTCTATTGTGGTTTTCAATAATTTTATGGTACCAATAACCAAGGAAAGTGATTGAGATATTTTTGGAAAAAGAATGATATGCGCATAATGAAGGGAAAACGAGAAAATGAAATATTTGACAGTATTCATGAGCTCATGATTGATATAAGGACTAAGTGATATCATGGTTTGAGTATATAGAATTTTTAGGATTTTGGTAACTGCATTCATGCTTTCATTAAGGTTCAATGGGTATTCAAGAGAATACATGATTAAGGACTTTGAATGTCTGGAATGTGACCAGCGAAACATATCTTATGATATATGGGGATCAATGATGGTATTAAATCTCTGGTAATCGTTTTCACTATGTTATGAGAATGGACTGCAGTATTATGGATAGGACTAAAGATTGGAATGGATTATGTTGGACATAAGTTAGTATTGTTTAAGGATAGAAGTTTTTTTGATATTATTTATGGGATGTTATAGTAATATAGTTTTAGAAAAAGGACAACCTGCAGGACGGGCGACAGCCCATCGCTTCGGACAAGGCTGTGGAAATCGAACCCACAACCGAAGTGCGACTGGCCTTTATCGCCTACCACTGGCCTACAGGAAGTCCCTGTTTAGTAGAAACTAGTTTTATTAAGCAGTATGATATATGAAGTATAAGTCCATTTTAGGAACTATATATGATTAATCTCACTATAGATCGACTTATGTATATAATTTTTGCTAACCTTTTGTTTGAGACAGATGGAATGACCCGTCGTTCTATCACATGATCTGCTAACACTTCACGAATAACAAATTCAACTTCATTTATTTAAGAGATGAAGTGGAAATTGTTCAAGGCATGAACAACAGTGAGATTGTACCAAACTAAAGTAAGTATTTATTCTAATTCAAATTTTCAACTTTAGGGAAATGATCTTGAAAACCAAAAATGTTGTCCTAGTGATCTTATACCTGATGAATCGGATGGTACCTTAGATCATCACAAATTTATGGATTTGTGATTATTGGCTTTTCCATAGCCATGTTCTCTACCACTCTCCATCAGAACATGATGGTTAGATTTCTCTTCCATATCCATATTTTCACCTATGTGGAAACCCAATGATTAGTTTATTTGGGTAACCGTTACGTTTCATACTTTTGTTTTTAAAGATTGGTTTTGATATTCCTTTTTACGATGTGGGTTTCTATTAAAGAAACTTTCAAATAGTAAACCATTTATAACCCCGACGAATTTCGAGGGCGAAATTCATTTTAAGGGGGGTAGAATGTAACAGCCCAAGATTTTATAAAAAATATTCTTTTTAATTTTATTAATGTCTTGTGTTGTACGCTACACCAAAAGGAGCTTGCACAACACGCATCCTTGACTTGCCTTGCATTACACGCAATCGCGACCTTCCTCGATAGCGTGTGTAATACGCAATACCGAGTTTCACTAAACAACGATATGCTATTAAAATATTATTAAAACTAGCCGGTATGAATAGTAATAAAAAACTTTTTAAAATTCTGTAAATCTTATTTTTCAAAATGAACTTCATTTTTGGATTCGGAGTATCGAATTTAGCCTAGGGTGAAATTTTGGTATTTTTCTGAAAACTTTCAATTTTTGATGAATAGTGAAACCACTAAGTGGTAGGTTAAAAAACTGAATTTTGCATAAAACTTAATTTTACCACTTATGTGAATGGAATTTCAAAAATCCGACAGACACGGTTGATATCAGTAAGTAAAATGTGGTTCAATGAGATAAAAATAATTTTTTGGTGAATAGTAACTTTTTACCTTTTTTACCGCGGTTAATAGTAAATAGGGTAACTAAGGGTAAATATGATATTAATATTACCCTAACACATGTCCTAATTCTATTGGACAAGTGAAATTCGACCAAAAACAAACTTAGGAATAAAATATGACCATTTAGGCCCACTTGGATTAGATTAGGACATTTATTATTATTTAATTCAAAGAAGAGTTAAAAGAGTTAAAATCAAAGTTTATTTACTAAAACATTTTTAATATGGGGTTATACATAAGATAAATTCGACTATAAATATTCATTAGAAAGCTAAAACGATTTCCTACATAATTATATTTTATTTATAATTTTTAGACTTTAAATAAATTAATTTATTTATGACACAACAATGATGCAGTAATTACCCTTTTAAAAAATATTAACATAATTGATGTTATAAATGCTCAAATGAATGTAATTTGAGACTTTTTATGAATTACACTAATTTTATAGGTTACTATGATATATTAATGTTGATTTAATCAACTTGGTCCGAACATATAATTCTGTTATGACTTTCACAAAAATCATATATCAAATAGTGTCAAAATTGACACAAAATAGTTTTAAAATCAAATATTATATTATTAATTGTTATTTTATTCCTAAAAATCTAAGGTTCGGCCAAATGACTTAAATAAGGATATATGTATTAATAATAAACAATTTGGGGTTCGTTTGGCATGTTATAGTAAGTGTATTAACCATATAGTGAAAGAAAACAAAAAGACACGGTAAAAGTTAAATTATTTAACTTATAGTTAAATCTAATTGATAAGGTTAAAATAATACCCTAAACTTGTCTAAATCATATTGGTTGATAGGATTTCGACCCATCCCCAATTTATCTTCGAAATAAGACCCTTTGGAACCATTATAAACCGATTTTGACATTAATATAAAATAATATTTTGAGGTATTCCTAAGGTGCCCCTCTCCTCCCTTATAAAAGGACACCTCCTCCCCCTCCTCCTCACACAAATTTGAGCACTCAAGCTTGGCCAACCTCTACCAAAATCTCTTCTCCACTTCCATATAAACATCCTAGAGGTTCTGGTCTTCCTCAAAGACCAATTTTAGTTCCCTAAGAGGAGGTCTCCAAAAGGCGCTTCAAAGAAGAGGTAATTACCGTTACCAATTCTTTCATCTTTATTTCTTCTTCCACTTCTTCTTCTTAGGTTGTTTCATTATGAAGTAATAACATCAGTATCACTAATATACTGATATGTTATTATAAGTATGAAACAACCCTATTTCACCATCTATCCATCCTACGGAAAAAGAAATCACCGCGCGTGCGTACGTACGGAATACCGTCTCCACGCCGTGGTGTAATCTATTTTCCACCACCACCTTACATGGATAGGTATAATGGTTTAAAGAATAACTATACATAGTTATTACAACATCATATTGATTCTGATATATTGTATAATCCACTCCAATTCAATTCAATATTTATGGAAATGATATCATCGCTCGTGCGTACGTACGGACTACCGTCTCCACGACGCGATGAGATTCATTCTCCATGTTAACCATTTAAGAATGATTATAAAGTATATATAAGAAATAATAAAGAAATATATGACATTATAAAGCTACAGGATTTATGTATATATATATATATATATGTATGTCATCTACTTACTTCCATTCAAGACAATAAGGAAAGGAAAACAGCGTTCATGCGTACGTACGGACTACCGTCTCCATGAACGGTGTTTTTCATTTCATTTATCTATCTATTATATATATATATACTGAATATATATGATATATAAATAATATTTTATATTCTGGAAGTAAGTAAATCATGATATAAGTAATAATAATGTCAAGAACAACAAGTCAAAACACCTACGATAAATGAAACGATTTTACCCAAAACGCTACTTTAACATGAATTTACAAAAGAACGGGTAATATAAAGTTATAAGTGGACCATATATCATATAATAACAATGAATATGATTCTGGAATAAGTCAATAACATGATTTAAATCATATACAGGAGGTTCGGACACTCACACAGCAAGTCGGACCTAAGGTAAGGGAAATATCACAATCTCATTTTTATCCGAGATTGTTTATTCGTAAGTATTTACTGGGGTGTATTTTATCATCCACATCCATGTTTCATCAATATGTAATATTATTTCCATCCACCTATAATTGTTTAAATCCATTTTTACCCTTCGGTGAGTTTTTAGTAATATGTATGAAAGGAATCTTTTGTCATTTTTCGTACGAGGTACTTTTTGACTTTTCCGACAAAAGTACGAAGAATGTTTTTTTTAACTAATACGGCATGAATGGATTTATAAAAAATTATTTCCAAGAAGCTTCCTTTAAAATTATTCAAGTTTATTTTTAATCAACTTCTTTTATTTTAAAATTGTATGACATGTTAAGAAAGGAAAAGTGTTTTTGAAGTAGAAAGGATATTTTCCTCAAGAATGAAGTTCAAGTATTTTATCAAAATTATTTTCCATCTAAGATAATAAAAGGGTTCTGTTTTTATCCTTATTATTACATGGATTTTATTATGTTGTGATGGAAACATTTTTATGAATTCCTTTATCTTATATGAATTGTTTTATGATGTCATGTTGTTTAAGAATCCCATTTTTATTACATGGGTTCTGCGATGATGTATGATTTATGATTATGTGGCACACATAAGAAAGGATTCATTATAAGATGGATGGGACCTATATCTCCCTCCAATGCTTTGGGTAAAGATTTTATATCTCATGAGATAGACATGGCTGGAATGGTAGGTTATACCGGTTCAGTGAAACAGGACTGAAACGAGGGTTACTCGATTCAGAAAGGGACTTTGTCCACTAAGATAGTCTTGGTAATGAGTCTTGACTAACAAGAAATGATTCTCTATGATTATGTGTGAATGCCACAAAGTTTCATGTTTTAAGTTATGATTATTGTGATTACATTTCACTTCCATGATTTATCCCATGATTATGAAATTATGCTCTCTTTTGCAGGTTATGATTTCCAAAATGTTATGTTCTTATGAATATGATGTGATTGATATTTCTTTTGTTTACCCTTACTGAGAATTTGAGCTCACCCTTTTATGTTTTCTTTTCCCCAGGATATAAAGAAAGGTTTTAGGTAAAAAAAGGGAAGATCTTTATGGGAGATATTGAAGATCTTTCACCACGATTAGAAGATTACGTTCCGAGTTTCCAAAGACACTAAACTATTACGATCCTTGTGTGTGTGTGTGTTTGTTATGTACTAAGTATTCCGCAAAAGTAATGTAATGTCAATGTACGTCAAGATACGGGTCTCTACAGTTGGTATCAGAAGAAAGGTTTAGTCAACCTTTGGAAACTAGGATGCGAGAACTTTAGTGAGATCCCTAGAGATATTTCTATGGTATTTCTAGGGATGTCCCTAAGGTTAAGTATACGTATTGGTTATAGTACTAGAATTACGCTAAAGATCATAGAATTAAACCTAAGATGTTAGATATTGAAGGTACTCACCCTTTATTATGTTATTTTCCCTAGAATGATTTTTGCCTCTCACACTATTCTTTTTGGGTTTTAGATGATGGTTGGAACCCGAAGGAAACGTGTTGATCAATGCAATGGACAATGCAATGATTACCCTCCTGAACAAACAAATGTTACGGGAGATGGAGTACAAAATCTTATTGCTATACTTACACAAGATATGAATCATTCTGGACTTCCAAATGAGCAGAGAAGGGAACAATATTCTATTGAGTCCTTCATGAGGAAACATCCACCTTCTTTCAGTGGGACTACCGATCCACTTGTTGCTGAACAATGGATCAGTACCACTGAAAAGATATTTTTAGTTCTTCAATGCTCTGAACATGATAAAGTCATCTTAGAAGTATATCGTTTGGAAGGTGAAGCTAATCAATGGTGGAATCTTATCAAGAATACGAGGCAAAGAGATGAAATTGAGTCCATGGAATGGGATGAGTTCAAGAACTTATTTTTCATTAAGTACTTCCCTCGTATTTTTCGAACAAAGATGGAAAAGGAGTTTCTTGAGCTGAAGCAGAAGGATGATGAATCTGTTGGTATATACGAAGCAAATTTTACAAGACTTGCAAGGTATGCATCTGGCGTTATCATCCAACCTGAAAGTAAAGTTGATCAATTTTTCAGTGGCTTAAAACCAAGTCTTCGAAGGGCATTAGCTATAAGAGACTTCAGTAGCTATGAAGAAATTGTGCGTTGTGCTGTCAAGGTAGAAATGGAAGTTGGTGTTACATAACCATCTCATGGTTTTGACAAGAAACGAAAGATGTAATTCAAGGAGAAATCTCAGAATAATGGTGAAAAGAAGATGAATGTTTCCTTATGCCCAAAGTGTGGAAAGAAGCATGGTGGAGATTGTCTTAAAGGGACTAGAAAATGCTTTAAGTGTGGAAAAGAAGGTCATCGAGTAGCTGAGTGTCGAAGTAATGGAAAAAGGGATTCTAACGATGTGAATAAAGAAAACAATGCAGAGAACACATCACCAACACTTCAATGCTTCAAGTGCAAGGAAATGGGGCATTATGCTAATAAATGCCCTAATCCAAGGGTTAGTGATGATCGACATGAGCAACCGCTTAAGGCAAAGGACAAAGGGAAGTCACATGCGATCACTATTGGCGATGTTGAATATGACAACGATGTGGTGGAATGAATAATTGTTTATGTAATAGGATTCCAAATTAATGTTGTATCATGGAGTATTGGAATATTTATGTATTGGTCTATTGTGGGTTTCAATAATTTTATGGTACCAATAACCATGGAAAGTGATTGAAGTATTTTTGGAAAAAGAATGATATGCGCATAATGAACGGAAAACGAGAAAATGAAATATTTGACAGTATTCATGAGCTCATGATTGATATAAGGACTAAGTGATATCATGGTTTGAGTATATAGAATTTTTAGGATTTTGGTAACTGCATTCATGCTTTCATTAAGGTTCAATGGGTATTCAAGAGAATACATGATTAAGGACTTTGAATGTCTGGAATGTGACCAGCGAAACATATCTTATGATATATGGGGATCAACGATGGGATTAAATCTCTGGTAATCGTTTTCACTATGTTATGAGAATGGACTGTAGTATTATGGATAGGACTAAAGATTGGAATGGATTATGTTGGACATAAGTTAGTATTGTTTAAGGATAGAAGTTTTTTCGATATTATTTATGGGATGTTATAGTAATATAGTTTTAGAAAAAGGACAACCTGCAGGACGGGCGACAGCCCATCGCTTCGGACAAGGCTGTGGGAATCGAACCCACAACCGAAGTGCGACTGGCCTTTATCGCCTACCACTGGCCTACAGGAAGTCCCTGTTTAGTAGAAACTAGTTTTATTAAGCAGTATGATATATGAAGTATAAGTCCATTTTAGGAACTATATATGATTAATCTCACTATAGATCGACTTATGTATATAATTTTTTCTATCCTTTTGTTTGAGACAGATGGAATGACCCGTCGTTCTATCACATGATCTGCTAACACTTCACGAATAACAAATTCAACTTCATTTATTTAAGAGATGAAGTGGAAATTGTTCATGGCATGAACAACAGTGATATTGTACCAAAATAAAGTAAGTATTTATTCTAATTCAAATTTTCAACTTTATGGAAATGTTCTTGAAAACCAAAAATGTTGTCCTAGTGATCTTATACCTGATGAATCGGATGGTACCTTAGATCGTCACAACTTTATGGATTTGTGATTATTGGATTTTCCATAGCCATGTTCTCTACCACTCTCCATCAGAACATGATGGTTAGATTTCTCTTCCATATCCATATTTTCACCTATGTGGAAACCCAATGATTAGTTTATTTGGGTAACTGTTACGTTTCATACTTTTGTTTTTAATGATTGGTTTTGATATTCCTTTTTATTATGTGGGTTTCTATTAAAGAAACTTTCAAATAGTAAACCATTTATAACCCCGACGAATTTCGAGGGCGAAATTCATTTTAAGGGGGGTAGAATGGAACAGCCCAAGATTTTATAAAAAATATTCTTTTTAATTTTATTAATGTCTTGTGTTGTACGCTACACCAAAAGGATCTTGCACAACACGCATCCTTGACTTGCCTTGCATTACATGCAATCACGACCTTCCTCGATAGCGTGTGTAATACGCAATACCGAGTTTCACTAAACAACGATATGCTATTAAAATATTATTAAAACTAGCCTGTATGAATAGTAATAACCACTTTTTAAAATTCTGTAAATCTTATTTTTCAAAATGAACTTCATTTTTGGATTCGGAGTATCGAATTTAAACTAGGGTGAAATTTTGGTATTTTTCTGAAAACTTTCAATTTTTGATGAATAGTGAAACAACTAAGTGGTAGGTTAAAAAACTTAATTTTGTATAAAACTTAATTTTACCGCTTCTGTGAATGGAATTTCAAAAATCCGACAGACACGGTTGATATCAGTAAGTAAAATGTGGTTCAATGAGATAAAAATAATTTTTTGGTGAATAGTAACGTTTTACCTTTTTTACCGCGGTTAATAGTAAATAGGGTAACTAAGGGTAAATATGATATTAATATTACCCTAAAACATGTCCTAATTCTATTGGACAAGTTAAATTCGACCAAAAACAAACTTAGGAATAAAATATGACCATTTAGGCCCACTTGGATTAGATTAGGACATTTATTATTATTTAATTCAAAGAAGAGTTAAAAGAGTTAAAATCAAAGTTTATTTACTAAAACATTTTTAATATCGGGTTATACATAAGATAAATTCGACTATAAATATTCATTAGCAAGCTAAACCGATTTCCTACATAATGATATTTTATTTATAATTTTTAGACTTTAAATAAATTAATTTATTTATGACACAACGATGATGCAGTAATTACCCTTTTAAAGAAATATTAACATAATTGATGTTATAAATGCTCAAATGAATGTAATTTGAGACTTTTTATAAATTCCACTAATTTTATAGGTTACTATGATATATTAATGTTGATTTAATCAACTTTGTTCGAACATATAATTCTGTTATGACTTTCACAAAAATCATATATCAAATAGTGTCAAAATTGACACAAAATAGTTTTAAAATCAAATATTATATTATTAATTGTTATTTTATTCCTAAAAATCTAAGGTTCGGCCAAATGACTTATATAAGGATATATGTATTAATAATAAACAATTTGGGGTTCGTTTGGCATGTTATAGTAAGTTTATTAACCATATAGTGAAAGAAAACAAAAAGACACGGTAAAAGTTAAATTATTTAACTTATAGTTAAATCTAATTGATAAGGTTAAAATAATACCCTAAACTTGTCTAAATCATATTGGTTGATAGGATTTCGACCCATCCCCAATTTATCTTCGAAATAAGAGCCTTTGGAACCATTATAAACCGATTTTTACATTAATATAAAATAATATTTTGAGGTATTCCTAAGGTGCCTCTCTCCTCCCTTATAAAAGGACACCTCCTCCCCCTCCTCCTCACACCAATTTGAGCACTCAAGCTTGGCCAACATCTGCCAAAATCTCTTCCCCACTTCCATAGAAACATCCTAGAGGTTCTGGTCTTCCTCAAAGACCAATTTTAGTTCCCTAAGAGGAGGTCTCCAAAAGGCGCTTCAAAGAAGAGGTAATTACCGTTACCAATTCTTTCATCTTTATTTCTTCTTCCACTTCTTCTTCTTAGGTTGTTTAATTATGAAGTAATAACATCAGTATCACTAATATACTGATATGTTATTATAAGTATGAAACAACCCTATTTCACCATCTATCCATCCTACGGAAAAAGAAATCACCGCACGTGCGTACGTACGGAATACCGTCTCCACGCCGTGGTGTAATCTATTTTCCACCACCACCTTACATTGATAGGTATAATGGTGTAAAGAATAACTATACATAGTTATTACAACATCATATTGATTCTGATATATTGTATAATCCACTCCAATTCAATTCAATATTTATGGAAATGATATCATCGCTCGTGCGTACGTACGGACTACCGTCTCCACGACGCGATGAGATTCATTCTCCATGTTAACCATTTAAGAATGATTATAAAGTATATATAAGAAATAATAATGAAATATATGACATTGTAAAGCTACTGGATTTATGTATATATATATATATATGTATGTCATCTACTTACTTCCATTCAAGACAATAAGGAAAGGAAAACAGCGTTCATGCGTACGTACGGACTACCGTCTCCATGAACGGTGTTTTTAATTTCATTTATCTATCTATTATATATATATATATATACTGAATATATATGATATATAAATCATATTTTATATTCTGGAAGTAATTAAATCAGGATATAAGTAATAATAATGTCAAGAACAACAAGTCAAAACACCTACGATAAATGAAACGATTTTACCCAAAACGCTACTTTAACATGAATTTACAAAAGAACGGGTAATATAAAGTTATAAGTGGACCATATATGATATAATAACAATGAATATGATTCTGGAATAATTCAATAACATGATTTAAATCATATACAGGAGGTTCGGACACTCACACAGCAAGTCGGACCTAAGGTAAGGGAAATATCACAATCTCATTTTTATCCGAGATTGTTTATTCGTAAGTATTTACTGGGGTGTATTTTATCATCCACATCCATGTTTCATTAATATGTAATATTATTTCCATCCACCTGCAATTGTTTAAATCCATTTTTACCCTTCGGTGAGTTTTTAGTAATATGTATGAAAGGAATCTTTTGTCGTTTTTCGTACGAGGTACTTTTTGACTTTTCCGACAAAAGTACGAAGAATGTTTTTTTAACTAATAGGGCATGAATGGATTTCTAAAAAATTATTTCCAAGAAGCATCCATTAAAAGTATTCAAGTTTATTTTTAATCAACTTCTTTTATTTTAAAATTGTATGACATGTTAAGAAAGGAAAAGTGTTTTTGAAGTAGAAAGGATATTTTCCTCACGAATGAAGTTCAAGTATTTTATCAAAATTATTTTCCATCTAAGATAATAAAAGGGTTCTGTTTTTATCCTTATTATTACATGGATTTGATTATGTTGTGATGGAAACATTTTTATGAATTCCTTTATCTTATATGAATTGTTTTATGATGTCATGTTGTTTAAGAATCCCATTTTTATTACATGGGTTATGCGATGATGTATGATTTATGATTATGTGGCACACATAAGAAAGGATTCATTATAAGTTGGGTGGGACCTATATCTCCCTCCAATGCATTGGGTAAAGATTTTATATCTCATGAGATAGACATGGCTGGAATGGTAGGTTATACCGGTTCAGTGAAACAGGACTGAAACGAGGGTTACTCGATTCAGAAAGGGACTTTGTCCACTAAGATAGTCTTGGCAATGAGTCTTGACTAACAAGAAATGATTCTATATGATTATGTGTGAATGCCACAGAGTTTCATGTTTTAAGTTATGATTATTGTGATTACATTTCACTTCCATGATTTATCCCATGATTATGAAATTATGCTCTCTTTTGCAGGTTATGATTTCCAAAATGTTATGTTCTTATGAATATGATGTGATTGGTATTTCTTTTGTTTACCCTTACTGAGCATTTGAGCTCACCCTTTTATGTTTTCTTTTCCCCAGGATATAAAGAAAGGTTTTAGGTAAAAAAAAGGGAAGATCTTTATGGGAGATATTGAAGATCTTTCACCACGATTAGAAGATTACGTTCCGAGTTTCCAAAGACACTAAACTATTACGATCCTTGTGTGTGTGTGTGTTTGTTATGTACTAAGTATTCCGCAAAAGTAATGTAATTTCAATGTACGTCAAGATACGGGTCTCTACATGATTATAAGATAATATTTTGGTACCCTCATTAGTTTTTCATGGTGTTGTAAAATTAGTTACGTTTCAAAAATTGGTATTTTTTGAATGAATGATGATTTAAATTAATAATTTTATTTCTCAAATATATTGAACAATATTTTCTACATATGGAGTTCATTTTATATTTATACACATAAAAAAATGATTGGGGAGATTATTTTTTATTTTTATGAAATACATGATTTTTTTGTGAAAAGTAAACTACGGTAAATTGTGGTATATATGCATTATAAGTGAAATACACTAATCCTAACATCATGAATGATTTAAGAACCATAATATAAAACCTTTAATTAATATTTTAACATATTCATTGATTATTTTCAAACTATTCATTATCATGTGAAAAAATTATAAACAAATAAATAAATTAATAAAAAATCCCTTATCTCCTCCACTATAAATACCACCACTCACCCCCTCTTCCCCTCATACGAAAAATCATTATAAATATATTAATTGTTTTCACAAATACCTTCCCAATATTTTACCCCACGTCCAACACCTTCTGGCCTCACCAAATGTTGAAAACCAAGGGCCTTAAAGAGGATCTCAAGGAGAAGAGATCAAGAGGTAAAAATCATATTTCATTTAATTTTATTTTATTTTCAATTATTTTTCTTATAATATAATCTCTTTACCTATTTTCATCCACGAGGAACAAAAACTCTAGTATCATATATATATTATAATTTTATCAGGGCTATGGAAAAATTAATCATCACAATTCTTATCTTCCCTCTTTTAATCTAAAAATATAAACATCGTCTGTGATGTGTCAATTTACCGACAACATGGAAGATGTTTTTTTAATTTCCATCACCACCTCCAAGTCTGGTCATAAAACCATTGATAAAGTCAAATATTATTTTAATACTTATATAATCTATTATATTATCTTCAAGAAATATTTTTTATACATAAAATTAATTAATAAAACAAAAGTGCTTTGTACTGATCCAATTCACCAAAATAAACTATGGTTTATCACTAATGTTTTATATAATAACTCATAATCATACCATATAACCAAATTTTGTTTGAAATACAAAATATTATTCTGTATGTTTATAAATAACATTTATGATCAATTCTTTATTTCTTTTCTCCCATTTGAATAGAAATCCATAATAAACCACACATGGAAACCATGAAATTAATGCCCTAGAAACAATCAATAATAAAAAATTATTAATAAATTGGTAAAAATATGTTATGATAGTATAATAAAAGATATTATAAATATTAATATAGTTATTCAATATATTATTAACATTCATTAATTAATTATATAGCAGGTTTGAACACATTTGATGTAAGATGAACAAGAGGTAAGGGAATTTTTAAACAATTTTTCAGTATTTCAGTTAACTTTATACTTCATTAATTTTTTAGTACAATGATTATTTGTGTAATTAATTTTCATTGAACTATTTTTTTATAATTTTTATTTACAGTGTATACACATATTATTTTCATTCTATTAATTCTCACTTCAATTGTATAATATTTATATTGGAATTTTCTTTTTAAATCCTCTTTAAGAAATATATTTTAATAAAATTAAAAAAGGAATCATTTTGGGATGTATTCTTATTTTATAATTATTTTGTGGTTCATTGTAATTTTTTAGGATAAAGGTTGTGACCTATATCTCCCTCCAATGCATTGGGTATATTTATGTAGGAATTTTTCTCTATGGTTACTCCATGTGGAACAGCGATGATTACACAACAAGGTAGCCATGATGGTTACATTATAAGTTAGTCGTGCGGGTTAAAAATCATAAAGAAGCTACAATGGTTAAAATATTAAGTAATTAATTCCCCAAGTTATTTTTATGGTATTATTTATGTTATCTATGTTTTTTGGAGGCCTCATGTTATCACAGAGTAACTATATGAATAATATTTTGTGAGAAGTATGTCTTTGAGAAAATGATTTCACATGTTTATAATTATTCATGGACTAAGGATTTATATCTTACTTTTATATCACTTATTGAGATTTCTTACTCATCCCACGTCTTAAAAAAAATTCATAGAGTTTAAGGATGTGTAATATAAAAGGAAAATCTAAGACGAATGTTGTGAGGTCTTTTCCTAAATAGATTGCATTTTTTTTACTAAAAACATTTCTATTATGAAAAAATGAATATTATTTTAGTTGTACCCATATTATATTATTCTTGGATGATATGTGTGAATTATGTCCTAATTTTCTAAAAATAAAAACTAAAAATATATATTTAAATGTAAAGAATTGAATTCTAAACAAATTTACTAGATTATGAAATTTTTAAGGATAGGTCCTTGTCATTGGTATGAAAACACATGTTGGAAAAATTTAGGGGTTATCATGTTGTTAATTAAATTCTATAAATAATTTTGACATTATTATAATGTTGAAATAATATATAATTTGAGTATTATCATATTTGTCTATATATTATATGTCTGTTCCAAATAGTTTTCCACAAAAATGGGTTGTTGATGTTGGAAGGCATCAAGATGATGATATATTTCTAAATATGCAACTAGGAAGGGTTGAGTTGGAACCAAATTTTTCATGATTTTAACCACTCAGTTGAAGTAGTCTATAAAAGATGGTGGAATTCATGCATGAGAACATCTAGAGCTACCATAGAAGGACATGATGATAGTGGAACATTTTATTAGGCAACACCCTCTTGATTCCATAATCTCTTTTGACCAGTTGTGGTTGAACAGTGAATAAAATAACTTGAACATATATTTTATGTCATGGGGTGTTTAGAGAGTCAAATGGTTAGTCTTTCCATTTATAATTTTGAAGTTGAAGATGACCAGTGTTGGTATATGGTATTCAATATCAGGGATATTGAAGAGATTGATTCCATAGAATGGAATGAATTTAATAATACGTTCTTGATTTTTTTTTCATATAGTCATACAACATATTATGCATAAAGTACTTTAATTGAAACAAAATGAGGATTATATAGTGGTATTGTTTAAAGAATACATCACCTGATTGTTAAGCTATGATCCAAACCATATTTGGGGTCTTTATTGAAAAATCCATCATTTTTTCATCAGGATTAAAGACAATATTTCGATGGAAATTTTCTTCGTATGAATTAAAAAGTTATTATTAAACTATCTGAGGTGTTAAGAGTGTAGAAATGGAGTTTTCTTATGATCACATGTATTTTGATAAAATTCATAAGAAACAATCCCTATGGAATGAAATGGGTTTGAATTAATCAATGAAATATGAGGAAAAGAAAGTATATTTTCTAGTTTGTGAAATGTGTGGTAAAAATGACCCAAGGGAATTCCATAATAATATAGGGAAGTGCTTTCAATATTGTGAGTTTGGACATATTGTAACATCCCAGGTAAATAAAGAATAAAATATTTTCATATTTATTAATAATTGCGAATTAAATATTAATTTTACTTTAAAGGGGTTTCTATGTTTGATAGCATACCTGATACGCAACAAAGAGTTTCTTTGAAATCTTATGTTGCACACTAATAATAAAATAATATTATTTTAAATTATAGTTAACGCCTAGTCGTTGTAATGGCGGGAATGAACAGAACTAACTACAAAATTATTATATATGTTTGTCAAATATTTTTACTTTTTAAAATAAATGTTAGAGGATTAAAAATGCGAATAAATACAATTTTAAGCGTAAACATTCTAATATTCTTTAAAAGGTCGATTAACCGCCTTTTGATGACGAACCTCTTTTAAATCCACTTTTTGAAAATTTTATGTGTTATATTTGACAAAATAAAATTCTTCTTTAGAATCAGGACATCAAAATTTACTTTATGTAAATTTTTGGTATTTTTCAGATAATGTTCATTTTTTAATGAATAGTGAAAAATGTTGTATTTTAAATCAAAACCTCTTTTTAATATAATTTATTTATATTATTAGATTATATTTTGAATTGGTTTCAAAGTGAAATTAGAATATATTTTTATCATTTAATCCAATAGTGTTCGTTGGAATTAATTTCATTTTGAAATTGGACTTAAACTAGTGTCAATCTTTTGATACTTATTGTTTCATAAAAACACGCTATTTTCTCTAACAGCGGGATTTAATTATTAAATTAATAAATGTAACTTACATGTTTTGAATTTTTTAAAATATAAATAATTTTTTAATTCGTAATATCAAATATATCCTAGGGTGATTTTTTAGTATTTTTCTAAAAAACTTCAATTTTTGATGAATAGTGAAACCACTAAGTGGTACTTAAAAAAATTGATTTTTCATTTAAATGAAATTTTACCACATCTGTGTTTGGAATTTCAATAATCCTACATACATGGTTGTCATTAATAATTATAATGTGGTTCAATGGGATTAAAATAATTTTGAGCTGAATCGTAACTTTTATGTTTTTATTCGCGATTAGAGGTAATTAGTGAAATTTCAGTTAAGAATAATGTTTTAATAATATGAAATGGACTTGACACATGTCTTAACCTTATTGGATGTGTCATAGCCGACCCAGAAAATCCATGGGTCAACTTGGGGACCCTATGGAGTCAATTTGGTAGGAAAATGACATTAATATCTTTTTATTTAAAGTTAAAATAAAAATGTCACAAACATGAGTGGTTTTACTAAAACAATTTTTAAATGGGTTTATAAAAGTCATATTTTTGACTATAAATATTCATTATAAATATAAATAGATTTCCTACAACATACTATTTTTTTATAATTTTTAGACATTAAATAAATTAAATTATTTATGACACCATCATGATGCAGCGATTACCTCGTTATTTAACCATTTAAATAAAATGAAAAGATAATGTAAACTCTAAGACCTAGACATGTCAAAAACCTGTTGGATGGGTGTATTTCTAACCCTTATCACCTTATACTCTAATTATATCATTGTGGGACCTTTAAAATCCGAAAATCATTTTATAATAAAGTAAACTTTTATAACTTTCCAAGAGTGCCCCACCTCTCCTCTTATAAAAGGCCCCCACCTCTACCTCCTTACCCACACCTCCCAAGCCTTTGGTTCGGCCAATCTCTGATCTTTTTGCCTCTACACATCCCTATTTTACACCTAGAAGACTCCCTTTGGGCAGAAGTCTTCCCAAGGAAGCCTTTGAGCTCAAATCTAAGAGGGTTACCCGATTTTATGGTAATGTCTTCACTTGTGTTCTTTTGTTTTATTTTGCTTCTCCAACCCCCTAATCTCTTTTTATTAATTTATTTTGTAACAACTCCAGTATCTTCAATATACTAGTATGTTGTTATAAGAAACATTATAGCTACACTTACACACACCTACATCTAATGGTTAAAGAACATACTGTTTCTGTGGATGGCGAATTTCTGCCTCACGAAACGATGATTGTTCAATATTCTTCTAACAGCTTCAAAGGTGGACATTAAGATGTCACTATATTTATATATGATATATAATATTTTTATGTTTTCCTTAAGATTCTGTATTTTTCATTTATGTCATACCTTTATGGCTTCCATTTTAGGTATATGCGATATCTTCATTTTAGGATGTGCGGGCTACCGCCCCCTCAAAGTGATTTGATTCATTAATGCCATATATGGGACGTATAAAGGATGGATTTAAAGTTATTATATATGATTTTATACTGGAATTATAATATACCTTTATATAATTATTATTTCATTCCCTTAAAGTATGAGATAGAAATGAAAGTAGCGTTCATGCGTATGTTCGGCTTACCGTCTTCATTAACGGTGCATTTCATTTCTTATCCCCAAATGTAATGTACTATTATAAGTACATATATATAATGGATATATATGATTTATGTGACATATAAATGATTTATATAATTCTGTAATTAAAATATACATATCTCTCATTTAGTTTTAATTCCATTAATATGACATAGAAATGAATGTAGTGTTCATGCGTACGTACGGCTTACCGTCTCCAAGAACAGTGAATTTCATTTATTACGTCAAAATGATTATGTAATTTTATAAATATATGTATATGCAGGATATATATGATATATATGATATCCAAATCATGAATATCATTCTAGTTATAATGAACCTTTGACCACACGAACAACATGTAATTGTAAGAAGTCCACTTTCGTCTTAAGAACCAAATATTGACAAAACAAACATTATTAACATAAATGATTACATAATGTTTATAACATGGAAATAAGTGATATAAAAGGTTTAATGAACTTGAAAAAGGTTCTTAAGAAAGTAGAAACTAACTCAAGTTTATTATTTAGGACGTTAAAGAACGATCGAGTCAAGTCGGACCCGAGGTAAGGGACTTCGTCTCAATCTCCGTTCATTGAGGCATATTTCGTTTTATACACAACTATCTTTTACACGGTGTATAAACCCCTTTTAATTTTTCTTTTATACAAAAGGAATATTTTTGTACAAAGCGTTTTACTAAACGACAAAAAGGAATGTTTCTTTTAACGTACGCGGTGACAACGACCTTTTCCGCCACCGCAAGTAATATTTGGTCTTTGGCTTCCTCAAAAAGCCATGAAGTTTTTTAAAATGAAATAAATACTATATACTATTTTATGTATTTTGGTATTGAAAATGGTTTTTAAAATGGATTTGTTATGTCAATATATTGAAGTGATATATTGTGATCAATGTGTGGAAATGTTTTCTTTCCATTATATTTGTTTTATGTCTTATGATTTTATAATGGTACTTGGACATTTGACGGGTGGTTACATGATAAACCATATGACGGGTGGTGCCGTGAATACCAGGACGGGTGGTTACATTATAACCTCCAATGCATTGGGTATGGAATTTGGTCGTATGGCTATTCCATTAAGTGATATGTGTGGAAGTCGACCGTATGGTTATTCCATTTAAGTATGTTTATGTCCCAAGTTACCTTTATATGTTATGTGTTCTTTATAGGGGTTTTATGGTAATAATTTGGGTACAAAAGGGTAAGTATTTACCTTTTATTCAGTGAAGAGTTTTTACTACTTCATAAAGGTGAAAAGTATTACTTTGATAAAGTAGACATGGTTTACTTGTTGTTTTGAAAAAGTAACAGTTTTCATTCTTTTTGTTTCCCTTACTGAGCTTTTTATGCTCACCCCAAGTTTTTTTGAAATGTTTTTCACAGGACTTAATGTGTAATAGTGTCAAGGATGGGATCAAGGGAATGTCATGCTATATAAAACATGGAACTAGACATGTTTCTTTTTAAGAGTTTTTATTTTATGTAAACTTAATAGAAGTGTCTACTTTGTAATCTTTTGAGATGTAATAGTTATGTCATAATTCCAAAAAACTATAAACCTGAAAAGATCCTTAATATGAATTATTCATTTAATTCAATATTATGTAAGGTTTAAGGCTGGGGCCTTATAGTTGGTATCAGAGGTTGTTTTAGACAACTTTGGGAGTTAGAAAATTGTTAAATTATAAATTAATTTATGGTAAGATTGAAATGATATATCATTTGAATATTACCATGTTGCTTCGACTAAGATATTTCTGTGTTAAGAATGGTTTTTCATAGAGGAAACAGAACATATTTTCTAGGAAGGCATACAGAGGGAAATAGCCTTTCAAATCAGTATCCTGAGATGGTCAGAATCAGAAAGAAATAGTTTGTTGTAGTGATGGATAAGTCGACTCAGTGATGCTTCGTTGAAGGGACTTGGATGTGTACTTATGCAGAATGATCAAGTAATTGCTTATGCTTCACGTTAGTTGAAAAATCATGAGGTATAAGTGGAATCTTCTCTATTAGACAGAATCAAGCAAGCACAGAAGTAAGACAGTGAGTTGCAGAAAAAGGTAAAGCTGTTTTAGAAGGGTAAGTTTCCTGAATTCAACATTGATAATTATTGTGTTTTGATATTTGGTAAGATATTTTGTGTGCCTTGTGATTCAAATTTGAATAGAGAGTTGTTATATAAAGCTCATAGTTCTCCCTTTTCAGTTCATCCAAGAAATACTGAGATGTACAAGGATCTGTGGGGGTATTACTGGTGGGATGGAATGAAAAGATATATTGGTGATTTTACTATGAAGTGGTTGACTTGTCAGCAAGTTAAAGTAGAGTGATAGTTACCAAAAGGGATACTTCAAACTTTACCAGTGCTAGAGTGGAAATGGGAGAATATATCCATGGACTTCATTGTGGGATTTCCGAAGACACCTCGATGTAATAATGCAATCTGGGATATTGTTGATCACTTGACTAAATCTGCTCATTTCCTTGCAATATGAGATACGTTTTCCCTAGATCAACATTCCCGTTTGTATCTTAAAGAGATAGTCAAGTTACATATAGTTCCCCTCTCCATTGTGTCCGATCTTGATTCCAGGTTTACTTATAACTTTTGGAAGGGCCTTCAGAAGTCGTTGGGTACTGAATTAAATTTTAGTACAGCTTTTCATCCACAATCATATGGCCAGTAAGAACGAACAATTCAGAATTAGAGGATATTCTACGTGCTTATTCGATGGATTATGAGGGAAGTTGGGACCAACATCTTTTTTTGGTTGAGTTTTCTTGTAATAACAGTTTTCATTCCAGTATACAGATGGAACCGTTTGAGGCATTATATGGGAAGCAGTGTCGAACTCCAGCTTTTTGGGATGAAGTGGGTGAAAGGATGCTGATGGGACCAGAATTGGTGGAAGAGTTGGCAGAAAAAGATTAGTTGATTTAGAAACACATGAGAACAGCATAGAGCAGGCAGAAAAGTTATTTGGATAATCGAAGGAAGGATCTATCTTTCGAGGTAGGTGATCATGTTTTTCTCAAAGTTTCACCGTGGAAATGTGTGATGCGATTTGGTAAGAAAGGAAAGCTGAGTCCAAGGTTCATTGGACCATATGAAATTCTAGAGAAAGTTGGATCAGTTGCATACAGAGTGGCATTACCTCCGAGTTTATCTCAGGTACACAATGTTTTTCATGTTTCAATGTTGAGAAAGTATATTCCAGATTCATCTCATGTTTTGAGCCCAGAGGTAGTTTAGTTGGAATATAATCTCTCTTATGAAGAACAACCAGTCCATATTCTTGACCATAGAGAGCAAGAGTTGCGTAATAAGGTAATTCACCAGGTATGGGTTTTGTGGAAAAACCATATGGTTGAAGAGGAAACATGGGAATCTGAAAATTGTATGAGGGATAAATACCCTCATTTATTTTGATAAGTGAATAAAATGGCAAGGGCGCAATTCCCAAAAGGGGGGAAGGATGTAACATCCCAGGTAAATAAAGAATAAATCATTTTCATATTTATTAATATTTGCGAATTAAATATTAATTTTACTTTAAAGGGGTTGATATGTTCGATAGCGTACCTGATATGCAACAAAGGGTTTTTTTGAAATCTTACGTCGCACTCTAATAATAAAATAATATTATTTTAAATTGTAGTTAACTCCTTGTCGTTGTAATAGAGGGAATGAACAGAACTAACTACAAAATGATTATATATGTTTTTAAAGTATTTTTACATTTAAAAATAAATGTCAGAGGATTAAAAATGCTAATGAATCCAATTTTAAGCGTAAACATTCTAATATTCGTTAAAAGGTCGATTAACCGCCTTTTGATGACGAACCACTTTTAAATCCACTTTTTGACAATTTTATGTGTTATATTTGACAAAATAAAATTCTTATTTAGAATTGGGACATCAAAATTTACTTTGGGTAAATTTTTGGTATTTTTCCGATAATATTCATTTTTAGTGAATAGTGAAAAATATTGTATTTTAATTCAAAACCTCTTTTTAATCTAATTTATTTATATGATTAGATTATCTTTTGAATTGGTTTCAAAGTGAAATTAGAATATATTTTTACCATTTAATCGAATATTGGTCGTTGGAACTAATTTTATTTTGAAATTGGACTAAAACTAGTGTCAATCTTTTGATAGTTATTGTTTCATAAAAACACGCTATTTGCTCTGACAGCGGGAATTAATTATTAAATTAATTTATATAACTTATATGTTTTTAATTTTTTAAAATAGAAATCATTTTTGAATTCGGAATATCAAATATATCCTAGGGTGAATTTTTTGTATTTTTCTGAAAAACTTCAATTTTTGATGAATAGTGAAACCACTAAGTGGTACTTAAAAAACTGTTTTTTAATTTAAATAAAATTTTACCACCTCTGTGTTTTGAATTTAAAAAATCCTACATACATGGTTGTCAATAAGAAGTAAAATGTATTTCAATGGGATTAAAATAATTTTTTTTGGTGAATAGTGACTTTTAAGTTTTTAATTGGGATTAGAGGTAATTAGTGTAATTTAAGTTAAGAATAATGTTTTAATAATATGAAATTGACTTGACACATGTGATAAACTTATTGGATGTGTCATGGCAGACCAAGAAAATTCATGGGTCAACTTGGGGACCCCATGGAGCCACTTTGGTAGGAAAATGTCGTTAATATCTTTTTATTTAAAGTTAAAATAAAAATGTCACAAACATGAGTGGTTTTACTAAAAAAAATAAATGGTGTTATACAAGTCATATTTGTGGCTATAAATATTAATTAGAAATCTAAAAATATTTCCTACATCATACAATTTTTTTTATAATTTTTAGACATTAAATAAATTAAATTATTTATGACACCATGATGATGGAGCGATTACCTCATTATTTAACGATTTAAATAAAATGAAAAGATAATGTAACATATAAGACCTACACAAGCCAAAATCCTATTGGATGGGTGGATTTCTAACCCTTATCACCTTATCCTCCAATTATATCATTGTGGGACCTTTAAAATCGGAAAATCATTTTATAATAAAGTAAACTTTTATAACGTTCCAAGAGTGCCCCTCCTCTCCTCTTATAAAAGGCGCCCACCTCTACCTCCTTACCCACACCTCTCAAGCCTTTGGTTTGGCCACTCTCTTCTCTTTTGGTCTCTACACATCCCTCTCTTACTCCTAGAAGCCTCACTTTGGACATAATTCTTCCCAAGGAAGCCTTTGAGCTCAAATCTAAGAGAGTTACCCGATTTTAAGGTTATGTCTTCACTTGTGTTCTTTTGTTTTATTTTGATTTTCCAACCCCCTAAACTCTTTTTATTCATTTATTTTGTAACAAATAAAGTATCTTTAATATACTAGGATGTTGTTATAAGAATAATTCGATTTACACTTACACACACCTACATCTAATGGTTAAAGAACATACTGTTTCTGTGGATGGCAAATTTCTGCCTCACGAAACAATGATTGTTCAATATTCTTCTAACTCCTTCAAAGGTGGCCATTAAGATGTCACTGTATTTATATATGATATATGATATTTTTATGTTTTCCTTAAGCTTCTGTATTTTTCATTTATGGTATACATTTATGGATTCCATTATGGGTATACGCGATATCTTCATTTTAGGAAGTGCGGACTACTGCCCCCTCAACGTGATTTGATTCGTTAATGCCGTATGTGGGACATATAAAGGGTGGATTTAAAGTTATTATATATGATGTTATACTGGAATTATTATATACCTTTATATAATAATTATTTCTTTCCATTAAAGTATGAGATAGAAATGAAAGTAGCGTTCATGCGTACGTACGGCTTACTGTCCCCATGAACGGTGAATTTCATTTCTTATCCCCAAATGTAATGTACTATAATAAGTACATATATATAGTGGATATATATGATTTATGTTACATATAAATGAATAATATAATTATGGAATTAAAATATACATATCTCTCATTTAGTTTTAATTTCATTAATAGGAGATAGAAATGAAAGTAGCGTTCATGCGTACGTATGGCTTACCATCTCCATGAACGGTGAATTTCATTTCTTACCTCTAAATGATTATGTGATATTTTAAATATATGTATATTCTGGATATATATGATATATATGATATCCAAATCATGAATTTCATTCTGGATATAATGAACCTTTGACCACACGAACAACATGTAATTGTAAGAAGTCCACTTTCGACTTAAGAACCAAATATCGACAAAACAAACATTATTAACATAAATGATTACATAATGTTTATAAGATGGAAATAAGTGATATAAAGGAATAATGAACTTGAAAAATGTTCTTAAGAAAATATAAATTAACTCAGGTTTATTATTCAGGATGTTAAAGAACGCTCGAGTCAAGTCGGCCCTGAGGTAAGGGACTTCGTCTCAATCTCTGTTCATTGAGGAATATTTCGTTTTATACACAACTATCTTTTATACGGTGTATAAACCCCTTTGACTTTTAATTTTATAAAAAAGGAATATTTTTCTGAAAATTGTTTTAGTAAATGAAAAAAAAGGAATGTTTCTTTTAACGTACACGGTGACAACGACCTTTTCCGCCGCCACGAGTAATAATGGTACTTGGACATTTGACGGGTGGTTACGTGATAAACCATATGACGAGTGGTGCCATGAATACCAAGATGGGTGGTTACGTTATAACCTCTAAGGCATTGGGTATGGAATTCAGCCGTATGGCTATTCAATTAAGTGATATGTGTGGAAGTCGACCGTATGGTTATTCCATTTAAGTATGTTTATGTCCCAAGTTACCTTTATATGTTATGTGTTATTTATATGGGTTTAATGGTAATATTTTGGTTACAAAAGAGTGAGTATTGAACTTTTATTCAGTGAAGAGTTTTCACTACTTCATAAAAGATAAAAAGTATTACTTTGATAAAGTAGACATGGTTTACTTATTGTTTTGAAAAACTAACAGTTTTCATTCTTTCTGTTTCTCTTACTGAGCATTTTATGCTCACCCCAAGTTTTTTTGAAATGTTTTTCACAGGACATAATGTGGAATAGTGTCAAGGATGGGATCAAGGGAAAGTCATGCTATATAAAACATGGAACTAGACATTTTTCTTTTTAAGAGTTTTTATTTTATGGAAACTTTGTAGAAGTTTCTACTTTGTAATCTTTTGATATGTAATAGTTATGTCATAATTCCCTAAAAATCTAAACCTGAAAAGATCCTCAATGTGAATTATTCATTTAATTGAATATTATGTATGGTTTAAGGCCAGGGCCTTATACATATAGCCCGAGATTGTGTTAAAAATGATATTAGGATGAATTCTAATAAGAAAACTATAAAGAGTTTAAAATGTTGTGATTTAGATAATTATGAAAGTACCTTCCCAAAGAAATATTTGAATGACGGAAACCATCAAGACTTTAAGTATAATGTTGTAATGAGAATATTTGAAACTACAACAACAGATGTCATACCATCCAATGTAATGGTATTAGTTAAATTATTTTATTAGTCATATTTTTCTAATTCCTTTTTTGATATAGGTAGTACACATTACATAATTTATAATAAATGTTTTGATAAATTGAAACATTCACTTCATGAAACGAGACCCGAACTAATGGTTAAAACACCAAGGGGAGTTTGATGTAATTCCTGGAATGGAATGGATATCTATTTATCATGCTAGGATTGATTATAGAGCTAAATAAGTATATTTTGAGGATGAGTTGTAGTTTTATGCAAGAATGAACCCATTAATTTGATAACATATACTGAATATGATAAAAAAAATTAAAATTTGTAAAATATGGATATCTTGGTCATGTTGCTGAAAACAATTAAACTGTTTAGATTAATTTCATGCCAGTGGTTAATAAAAACCTGAATGTTTTTCTGATGAGTTTTCTAATGTTATACCTAAAAAAGATGTTGAATTTACTATTAAACTTTTTCCTTATGCAAAACGAATTTTTAAACCACCGTGTGTAATGGATCAAGTAGAACCTCTTGAATTGATAAATTAGATTTAATGACTTTCTTGTTAATAGATTCATTCATCCTAGAATATCACCGTGGGGTTCTCTTGTATTCATAATTAAAAATAATTATGGTTCCACGATTATTTTCATTAATTTTAGATCTTTTAATAACATTTTTGTAAAAAATAAGTATTATTTACCTCTTATTGATGACTTATTTGATCAAATTCGGGGATATTATTATTTTTCCAAAATTTACTTCAGATCTAGGTTCCATCAGCTAAAGGTGAATGAGGATTACATCCCAAAAAACTCATTATATATATGTGCATTGTGATTTTGTTTTTATGAACCATGATTCAAAAATTAACAAGTTCTATTCATAGAACTTATGAATAGAATATTCTATGAATAGTTAGATAAGTTTATTATTATTTTTATTGACGATATTTTGAAATTTTCAATAAGTTTTCTAGATCATTAAAAACATTTAATGATGGAATCAAAAACTCTCAATTAAATAATATTATTTGAAAAAATTAGCAAATGTGCTTTTTGGATGAAACAAATTTCTTTTCCTAGGAACATTTTAAATAAAATAGAATAATAGTTCATCCATAAAAATAAATGTTGTTGATGAATAGAGAAGACCTAAAAAAGTTATATAGATTCTTATTTTTCATTGATTTTTTGGTTATTAATAAAAGTTTGTTAAAAATGTTTCCCAGTTATTTATCTCTCTATCTTTGTTAACACGAAAAGGGGTCAAATTTATTAGGACAAAATAATGTGATGTTTTCTTCTAGAAATTAAAACTAAATTGGTGTATGCTTCTGTTTTACAGATTCCCTCGAGAACTAGTGAATTAATCATATATAATTATTTTTGAATTAAGGGACATGGTGACGTTCTGATGCAGAATGAGAAGTTAATTTAATTTTCTTCAAGACACTTGAAACCTCATGAGTAAAATTATCCAACACAGGATTCGGAATTAACAACTGTGTTTTTTGTCTTGAAAATTTGGAGGAATCATTAATACAGAGCTAAATGTGAAATATATTTTAACTAAAAATTACTAATGTATATATTCCCTCAGATGAAATTAAACAGGAGGCAGATAAGATACATTGAACTGATAAAATGTTATGACTATATAATCAATTAAAATCCTATGAAAAAAATTAGAGGACTCCTTATGTAAAAAAATCATGAATAATTAAACATATGACTTCTGGAAAAAGATCCCATGATTAATGATTTGATTAATTTCATCTTGGAAGTTGTTGGTATAATAAATTACTCTAATTTATGAATTTAGTATAGTCATCTTTATCATATATAATTAAGAAAGCATAGAAGGAAGACCATGAGTTACTAAAGAAGTTAGAATTGGTAAAAGGGGAATGTTTATATAATTTAACATTGATAAATATTGTGTTTGGATATATGTGATTATATTATGTATGCCTTATGATTCCTAGATGAAGAAATATTTGTTAAGTAAATATCACATTTCTCAATTTTTAGTTAATTTTATCATCACAAATATGTTCATATACCTTCAAGAGTATAACTGGTGGGATGGAACGAAGGGATATATTTTATAATTTACCATGAAACATTTGATATGTCAAAAGGTTAAATTAGAGTGACAACTACCAAAAAGGGCGCTTAATCCTTTTTCAGTGCCATATTGGAAATGGAAAAATGATTCCATGGACTTCGTGCTGGATAACCAAAGTCTTCTTGAGCTAATAATGTGATTGGAGTTATTGATGACTTAATAAATAAATCTATAAATTCCCTTTATATTTGAGATATTATGTCTTTTTCTTTAATTTCTATAATATAGCTCAAAAAAGATTTTTAGGTTTCATTGATTTCCTCTAGACATTATATCTGACTATGATCCTATGCTTACTTATTACTGTTGGAAAGTCCCTCAAAAGTTGGTAGGAACAGAATTTAGATCCATAACTACATTTCATATTCAATCTGATGGATATACCATGTGAAAAATTCATACACTAGAGGATATGCTTCAAGAATTATCAATGGACTACCAAGGATGTTGGAAAAAACATCCTTCCTTAGTCGAGTTTTCTTATAATAATAGTTTACCATCTAGTATATAGATGGAACCTTTTGTGGAATTATACGAAAAGTGGTGTCGAACTCTAATATTTTGGGATAAATTCAGGGAATGGAAATTGATGACACCAGAATAAGTAGAGGAAGTGGCTGGGTAAAATAAGATGATCCAGATATATATAAAGACTTCTCAGAGAATGTATCAAAGTTATACAAATAATAGGAGGTATGAATTTTTGCTCAAGGTAGGTGATCATGTTTTTCATGAAATTTCACCATGGAAAAACGATATTGTTTTACTAACAATGGAAATGTATTCCCACTATTCATTGGGCCTTATGAAATCTTGGAGAAAGTTAGACCAGTTGCCAACCAATTATAATTTCCTCTGAGTTTATCATAGGTACATTATTTTCTTCATGATTCGATGGTGAGAAAGTATGTTCATGATTTATCTCAGGTCATAATCCAAGAAGTATTTATCCTTGAAGGGAACCTACCTTATAAAAAGAAGCATGTTGATATTCTTGATCGTAGAGAGGAAGTGTTGTAGAATATGTAATTCCCCGTTTTATAGTTTTGTGGAGAAACCACATGGTTAATGACACAACATCAGAACCTCAAAAATGTTTCGGGTGAATGGTACCCTAAATTGTTTAATAAATAAATTAAAATTGAAAGGACATAATTTCTAGAAGTTGGGAAGAATTTAACTACATATTTAATTTTAAAATAAAATATATTAATTCTAGAATTTTATATTTAAATTCCTAATTGATTTATAATGAAATAAATATTTTTATATAAATTAAGTAATTTGTAATAATAAATTAGTAAAACCACAAAATAATATATAAATTAAATTAATTCATCTAATAAGTAAAAATTATATATATATATCATTAGAATAATATTTTTTTTTAAAATTATTAATTAAGTGTTGGTATTTCTGCAAGTTATAAATATTTAATTACAACATTGTAATTAATATAATGATTTAAAAGAAGATATATTTTCATTAAATTGTTTGAAAAAGTAATTTTTTATGTCTTATGATTGTAAGTTAAATTTATACGACCTTGATAAGTTTTCCAAGGTGTTATAAAATAAGTTATAGTTTTAAAATTGGTATTTTTCAAATAAATGAGGATTTTAATTAAAAATTAAATTTCTCATATTTAGATAATTAATTTAAAGAAATGTGTATAATTTTACAACTCTACAGATCAAAAAAGGGTTGGGGATAATTTTTTTATTTTTCTAAAATAAATTAATGTTTTTGAATTGTGAAATACAATAATTTACAGTATATATACATTATAAATTAAATACACTATTCCTGACATCATAAATGATGGAAGAACCACAATCTCAAAAATCACTTCATTATTTCAATATATTTAGTGGTAATTATAAAACTTCTTATATTCTTGATAGAAAATAATAAACAAATGAATAAAATAATAAAAACCTCGCCTCTCGTCCACTATAAATACCACCCCACACAACCTCTTCTCCTCACACTACAATTCCATGTAGCTTTCTCAATTTCAAAAAACTTATCGTACATAGAATCTTCCCAACATCTGACACCTACTAGTCTGAAAAAAATGAGAAAAACTAAGGTCCATATGGAGGATCATAAGTAGAAAGGATCGAGAGGTAAAAATCATCTTTCCTTTTCTTTTTTTTCTTTTCACATATTTTTCATGACTTATACTATCATCATATATCCTTATATAAGAGACATGAAAACTATAATATATTATATATACTGGATTTTTTTCATGTTAATTTAAAAATTCATCATCATACTTCTTCTCCTCCCCCATTTATTCTAAATATATAATCATTATTCGTGACGTGTCAATTTACCGACACCGTAGACAATGTTCTTTCAATTTCTATTTCCATCATAAAGGATGATCCTAATGCCATTAATATAGTAAAATAATATTTTAAAATAAATATTATATATTATTTTATTTTATGGAACCAATTTTTAAACATAATATTAATTAATAATATAAATGTGATTCTTAATGGTTAGAATTGACAAAAGTAATCTAGGGTCCATCACTAATGCTTTATTAAAATATATATACTGATAAAATATAAACAAAATGATAAACAAATACCATTTAATATTATTTATTACTATTAGTAACATGTAATTTAAATTCTAGATATTTTTTCACATCCAAAAAATAAAATCCATAATATACCAACAATGGAAATATTAAAATAAATGCACTCCAAACCGTGAAAATAACAAAATATTATTAATAAATTGGTTTCAATATGTTATTATAATGTTATATATGTAATTATAAATATTAATATGTATATTTAATATATTAATAACACTCTTTATACCATTATACCTGAGTTTTGAACACATGTTATGTAATACGAACATGAGGTAAGTGAATTCTTAACCCTATTTCTATTAATTGGGTAAACCTTTTACTTCCTTAATTATGTGGTACTAAGAATAGTTTTGTAAGGAAATTTTTTTATATTAAATTTTATTATTTTTACCTATAGTGTATAAACATATTCCTCTTGTTATATTTATTCTCACTTCAATTATATAATATTCCTAATTTACTTTTATTTTTAAATCCTCTTTAAACCATATATTTTAATAAAATCTAAAGGGGGTATTGTTATGATATTATTATTATTTTTTATTTTGTTATTGCTATGGGGAATTTTTTATGATGAAGAGTGGGACATACTTCTCTCTATAATTAATTAGGTGTTTTTAATTTGGATGTTGCATATATGGTTACTCTAAGTGTAATTATGATCTTTAAAAATAGGGTAGAAATGAGGGTTACACGGTAAGGTAGTCATGATGATTTCAAATGATAAGGTTTCTATTAGTGTTAAAATATACCAAAATAAATTACACTAGTTACATTTATGTTATTATTTTTGTTTTCTATATTTTTTTGGAAATTTCATGTTTTCACAAAGTAACTATATGATACTTATTTAGTGAGAAGCATGTAATTGTGAAATCGATTTCATATGATATCAAGTATTCATGTATCAATGTTTTATATCCTTCTTTTATATCCCTTTCCGAGATTTTATTCCCATATAAATTTTTAAAATGTCTTGCATAGGGTATAAGGATGTGTAAGATAAAAGGATAAACCAAGAATAATGTTTTGAATACTTGTCATGAATAGATTAAATTTATTTTCTTAAAAACATTTTTATTATGAAAAATTGGATATTTTTGTTGTTGTAACCACTTTGTATTATATTTCGTTGATATGTGTGAATTATGATAAAATTTTCCAAAACACTAAACTGAAAATATTATTTATAATGTAAATAATTGAATTATGAAGTAATTTACTAGATTATGTAATATTTAATAAATAATCATTATAGTCCCCATTTCATAACACCATTATCTATAAAAACATTACTCATGTAATATGGGGAAAATTAACCAATAATGATAAAATGTTGACATAAGAATGAAAAATTCAATGAAATGATTTAAAATAATTATACAGGGAAATATAAAAATATAATATAGACAAAAATGTTTTTACTAAAGTATTTAAAAAATTTAAATTCATTTTATATAAACGAGAAAATGTATGAATATGGGGAGATGGTAGGTTAGGTTGTTCCTATTACAATCACATTATATTTTTCAGATTCCTTTTATTAATATTTAATTTAAAAAATTATATGACCATAACCAACAAAAACAATCATTTTGTATTATCCTATATTTTTTTATTTTTTTTATTTTATATCTAATTTCATTCTATTCTAAATTCAAAAAAATGTTACATGTAAGAGACATTATTTTAAAAATATGATTTTAATGTCTTATTTCCAAATATTTTTATTCCTTTAGAGGACCTGTTAAATGTTTATAAAAAATATTAATTATGCCTCATTGGTTGATATATTTCATTTTAAATAAATTTTACTGTCATAGAAAATGATTAAAAACAAAATTTTTGTACATTACCCATATGGTTTATTTTTAATTTTTGAGAGATGTAAAAATAAAAAATTTCATTACATAAAATAATTGATTGAAATTTAACACCATTATAAAATTTATTAATTATGTTGATTCCTATATATAATTCCAATTTTATTTTCCAATAAAATATTCTTCTCAATATTCATGAAATTTTGTGTTTTTAATGACATAAAAAAATGAGATTATTCTATAAATGGAGTGAATATTATTTTTAAAGTAATTTATAACGTCAATTTTATGACATGTAAAATGATTTTTATTTTTTTCCAATATTTAATATCTATTACCAAAATATTGTTTTTATATAAATCCTTGATTTTCTAAAAAATTATGGTCTTATTTCATCCTTTACAAATTCATGGATTTTTGGTCATTAAAAATTTCCTAATCACATTGTGTAACCTGATCAATTGTTTAAGGGGAAATAATTCTCTCCTATAAGTCCATAGGTTATGTATTTTAGATTTACACATATTCATTTTTGCAACGTTAATATTATCATAAAAAAAATAACATTTCTATATATGTTATAAGTATAAAGAGACTTATATGTTCAATTATTTCATTTACTGAGGAAATATTAATTATTTTATATTGAATATGTAAATTTTATATTTATAATTTATTTTGAGAGTCAAATATATTGATCATTAAATATATGAATATTTATTTAGAAATACATGTGAGGGATGGTATTTAGTTATAGATATCTCATTAATGTTTTGATAGGTATCCATAAAGGAAACGTCAATATTATAATATGGTTTTGGAATCTAGTTAATAGGTACTCATTTATTAATAATGATGAATTATTTAAGGCCATGAATATATGATTCTGGATTACATGGTCGAGGAATTAATATTAGGTTCTTGAGTGTCTGTATTTATTGATTTCATTTATTTGTCATTTTATTTCCATTATCCCCAAGACATTTATATTGATAATATATATAGATTTTTATTGAACTAAATATATTTATTAAATGGAATATTATTTCATTATCGATTATGTCATATTGATCAAGCCATATGTAATCAAGATGTCATTAAATTTATGTAACCCTTACTGTGAATCGATCTCACACTTTTTGTTTTCTTCACCCTATACGATTGAAGAGGAGGCAAAGAAGATAATGGAGAAGTCCATAATAGTTACCCTGAATAAGAAACAATACTCTTAGGCAGACGAGACAGACCTTATCCTTGTAGGGGTATTAAATAAAGGGAGGATAATCCTTCATGTGTACATCCAGTCCTAGGACTAGATGGATTTTTATTTTCATAATTTTATGGTGACTAACCCAATGATTAAGGTAACTTCTATTTCATGGAAACTGTTCATGAAATCAGTCTATGATAATCTAAAATTAATTTTCCATAATTCTATTTAATGTGGTAGAAGTTGTAGAGAGGAGAGGGAGGTTTCCGAATTGTCTGGGTTGCTTTTGGCCAGCCTTTTATTTTTATTAGATGTGATTACTCGATGATTTACACCATCACTCTTCACGGGTCTACTTATTATTGGATTTTAAATCATTTAGCCTCCACCAGTGCATGCCATTTTGAATTGGATGTATGAGAGGGTATGGCTATTCCATCAGTTCCAGGCCCATGCATCAGTAGGAGACAGTTTGCTCGGTTGTCAGTCATTGGTGAAGGTTGGCCTTCGTGATATTGTTGCTAGGGATGGGCATACCCTATTGTTTCTTTTGGGGATTCTCTTATTTTTTTTATCCATTGTAACCCTGGTTCTGGTGGTTTCCCATTTTCTCTGAAAAAGTGTTTAGATAATAAAAAAAGAAATTTTTAGTCAGTCTAAACTTATTTTCTATTTATGGCATAATCTCTTCAATCATTGAAAATTTAATATTGTAAACACTGGATCTATGTTACTACAATATGATTTTTAATAGAACCAATAATCATAAGTAACAAAATGAAATTTATTTTCATCATTTTTACTTAATAAAATGTCATCTTGAAAATCCGAAACATTAGGCTTGGTTTTAGTGGGTTTGGTTTTTTGACCATACACTATGGGTAGGTCTAATAGGATATATATAAGATCCATTAATTATTATTCACAATTTTTATTAAATAAAAAGATGATTATTTTTTATGTATACTGAACAATAGTAAATCATTTTCACTTAAATTCTAAATGAATATTTTATGAGATCCTATATCACCAAATAATTTCATAACATATGATGTAGATTATTAGTAAAGAAGTGGAAAAATTGCATCAACATGAGAGTTTTTAACTTTGATTACAACATGAGATATAATATTACCATGTAAAGTTGATTATTTATTGTGAAATGAGTTTTTGTTAAACTTTTAAATAGTTTATTTAATGTATTTTTTAAAAACTATGAAAATAATTCAAAAAAAATCTAAATATGAGTAAAAACAATTAATTACTCAATATTGACATTCAACACAAATTCTAAAAATAATGGTAAAATAGTCATCATGCATCTTAAAAAAATATATGATTGGTTTACCCAAAAATATTGGAAATTTTATTATAATAAATGAAAAAATATGGAATATAAAAATAGTTTTCTCTTAATCTTTTAGAGTTATATTGATTAGAAAATAAAAAATTAATCCATCTAGATAGTTAATATTAAAATGGTTAACAAGTCTTTCATGAATATAATAACAGATTTCTACATGGAAATGATAATTCATAATTTTAAAAATTGATTTTTATATATAGAATAAAATTCCTCTATTTTTTAAAAATTATAATTGGGAAAAGATCAAAAAATTCATTATTTTTTATTATAAATCCACATTTTTTATGAAAAAATTGTTTGAGACTCACCAATTTGATATCAGATGTGGTAAATATTATTCTAGTATCCAAAACTAGTGATTTAATCTTCAAGAACATTTATCAATTATGGATCCAATATTGACTGAAATTATATTATAAGTTTGGGACATTCATCTTAAAAGTATCTATTTATGAAATATGAAGGGTTGATTCTAGTGATTTTAAGGAGGGTTTATCTAAATTCCTTCAAATTCATTTTTAAAAACTATGCAATGTTTTTCCTTAAAACATAAATATTTTATTATAAAAATATATATACTAATGAAAATTCTCACATATGAAGACATTATTGTGATTATAAGTTTATGGTTACAACAATTAATTAAGTATAAATTATGTTTCCATAAAATAGGGGTAATGTGACTTAGTTTTATCCATTTCACCTCTAAGTCCCCCACCATAACTAAATAACTTATGATTGAATTTCTGAATAACAAGATTTCATGTAGTATTTCTACCAGTTTTCTCATTCATAAAATAGTTATATCTGATTAATTTTACAAGATGAAATTTCCCCATGAAAATTTTATGAATTTTAAATTCATTGGTATATTTTTGAAATTTAAAATTATCAATTTCATTCAGAAAAAATAAAATATGTAAATCAAATAAAAATATTTAAAATGGTTATAGAAAAAAATTCAATACATTTAATAAAAAAAGTTTCTAAAGTAGTATATTTTACAGGTTCAATGGGTATTTGAATAAAATAAATTCTCAGTCTATAACAAACTATAAGAATATTTATCATTTTCTATATTAGAAACTATGATTTTTAAACCAATTTCTAAAATATTTGAAGTTTTTATAAAAATGGATTCATTTTATTCAAAATAAAAATGATAATATAAATAAATTTTAAAATAATGGAATGTATTTATAGATTTATAATAATTTATCTTGACTTAAGAGGCTGTATGATAATTAATGTTAAATGTTATTGGTAAAAAACAATTTAATTTGAATAATCTTAAAAATTATATTGAATCAGTTAATTTTTAGACATTATGATGGATTTATCATTTTTATATAGGGTATCCCAACAATTAAAGGTGAATGTATTCTAAATCAACCTTCATTTATAGTTAATACATAAAACGTACTTGGTAAAACCATGATTCATAACTGAATTGTAATATCTTAATTAAATCCCAGTGGTTTTGTGTCACATTAGTAAGCATGTTGAATGAATACTATGGAATGTTTTATTTCTGAAACCTATTAATATTTTTAAAATGTTAAATTCATAAAATTTATAGAGACTAAAAAATAAATTATGAAAACCATGAACTAAATTTCTCATATTTTGTAGGGAATGGTAACTTTTATAGAAATGGTTAATTGGATAAGTATAGTATATAATATTATTTCTAAAACATTTATTCATACGTTCATTTTCTATCATACGTGTTATTTGAATTTATGTTAACAAATTTTTATCAAACAGTTTTCATAATGTGAAACTATTTACAACATTTTGAAAATGGATATTATAATAGAATTTTTCGATTATTTATAAATTTTTATATCTATACATTTATAATATAAACTTTCTCTATATTAATATTCCAAGGATTAGTTAAATGATGTTTGAATGTTTATTTTCATTATTAAAACATGAAACTATAATTATTTTCCATCTTTTAAAGGCATTATTTGGTAAATATTCTTCAAGTGACCTTGATTTATCTTTTAAAATAGAATCTTAATATTCACTATTATTTTAACATTCAAAAAATAATTATTGTATTATTTCCCTACAACAATTTCTAATATATGTGAAATAAATTTATAATAATATTTAATATTATTTGGGTTATAATCACATTTAATAATAAAAAATAAGGGTTATTAATTAAGGATACAAATAAATTTTCAATGATTCATATATTTTTGTCACTATTATCTCTCTGATTAACTTGGGGTTGCAAAATTTGGACTCCACCAACATTATTTATCATGATAGTCATATAATTATCTAATTGACCAATTTTATATATCATTGTTTTCAACATATTCAATTATTATTTTTAAATTCTGTGTTTGATACACATTTTTTTATTCATCCTTCTTTGAAAACAATTTTTAAATTAAAAACAACATGGATAGGTGGGATTTTTATTCCAGGTTGAGTGTGGGATTTTTCATTAAAGTGTCTGGATTCATTATTACTCAATATTACATGGAAAATATATATTGGGAAATATATTTTGTGTTAATCTTTCATAATTAGAAGTATTTGATCCATATTTGAAATTTTTTTTCGTAGAAAATATCATTATTGGTTTGTTTGAAATGGTCTTCCACAAAATATTGAATTCTAGGTTTGTAAATTCTCATTACATTAAATAAATTGGTCATATAAACATTTCTTAGAATTATAAATTCCATAGTCCAATTTCATTTGCTTAATTTTTTCAGGTTTTTAGGGTTATTGGGTGTTATATTGAATCATTAATCGAACCATAATTGAAATATCATTGTATGGTATTGCAATCACCATGTTTTAAAAATTGCTATTGGGGACATGTTGATATCATTAAACATGAAAATGTGTTTTGGTTCAAAATTATTCTCTATTTTGGTCCATGTTTTTAATTATATTATTAGAAGTAGTTAGTATTTTATCAATTATAACATCTCTACTAATATCATCAATCAGACTCCATTCAGAAAAACATAATCCTTGGAAAAATATTATTTTAAATTTTTTACATATTTCTTGATGGGGGAAATTGGAATAATATAATTTAAATATTTTTTTTAATTCCAATAATTATTCTCTTCGGGTTTTTGAAATTCCAAAAATTTAATCTAAAATGGAATCAGTTATAGAGGTATCAAAAAAATTCAAAATAAAAAAATAATGTTCAATTCATTAAAATATTGTAATAATATAGAATATCGGTAGAATAATCACAGAAAATTAATTATTTATTTATCATAAATCCCATTTGATGTTATTAAATTATTATATATTAGATTTCAAAAATACTTAAGGAATAAATAAATTACTAATTTTTTTATTTTGTGAATATGACAATTTTGATTCTTTATTTTTTTTATGTCATTATTATTTTTTGGTTCAATAATATTTATTATTGGTTTTTTAGTGGTAGGGTGACAACTAAGAAAAAGTGACTCTCTAATAGAAAATTTTCATGAATAATATGTTCTGTCAATTTATGGGATTAGATAAAAAAATGGTGTCAGTATTTATAGACTCACAAGAACCAATATTTAAATCAACTTATGATTACTTTTTTGAAATAGTATTAGTTGATGTGAGCGGATATATAATGGAATTATTTAATAAATAATTTTTCCTATGAAATTTTATAATGAATTCACCTAGTTGTATCTCATGGAGATTAAACATAAGTTCAAAAAATCAACATTGACTGAGAAATAAATATTTATTCTGAAGAATAATAATCCACAAGGGGATTGTGGAGGACTAAAATGATGAATTTCATGGTATTGAATAGTAATAATTACCATACATGGATGGGGATGGGATCCAAGGGAAGAATAAATGTTGAGGGGTGAGATGAATCTCCAAAATCATTTATGATATCTGAAAAACTATTTTGAATTATCCGTATGTTTTGGAAGATTACATTTTTTGGGATGCATTTTTATTTCCTAATGATATATATAACCCACCAGTGGGATATCTGGAGGAAATTTATGATGTAAATAGTAATATAAGAGCCCAAGTATTCTATTTTAATAATAATACTACTATAAAGACATATGGTTAAAATATCTGGGTGAGAATTCACATATACAAAAAATGGAATTACTTAAACCAGAGAAGGTACTGAAATCCACCACTACTACTACAATATGATCTTGGAGAATAACTAAAACACTCATGATCTCAAAGAAAAAAACCATCTATAATGATAGACTAAATGTTTGGATATATATATTTTTATATATAAATTAGAACTAAATTATAAAATCATTAATTGAAAAAAGTTAATATTAAACCAAAATAGAATTGAGAAAAAAATATAAAAAAATATTTTTAAATGTTAATTTTTTTTAAAAAAGGCTTTATAATGTGTGGATACATTGAACTCTGCAATTTTACCTGTTTCTAATAATAAAATTATATGTATTTATTATTCTTTACCAAAAAAAATATTTAAAACACCTAAAGATTATGGAACACTATACCAATGCATTATCATAGGTGTTGTTCTCATTATAAAAGTTATTAAAAATACTTAAGACCTATAATAAGTTAAATATGACTATAATCACTATGATCAATAGAAACAACATTCCAAATATTTTAAACTAATGAGAACAATAACTTAAAATTTATAAATTGAACTACTAGTTAGAACAGTATAAATAACTTCCTTAATGAAAAAAGGAAAACTCCATTAAACAAAGTATCTAAAAAGAAGAAAATAACATATCAAATTTAAATAATAAAGTAATAAATTTCTTTACTTGGATCTCACAACTACAAAGAACTATGGGTTTATTTTTCTATGAAACAATCATGTCTCATTTAGTTAAATGATATTTGAATGTTTATTTATCATTATGAACACATAACTCGATCATTATTTTCCATCATTTAATGGCATTATTTGGTAATGATATTTCTGGTGACCTCCATTTATCTTTTAAAATATATTTTTATTATTCACCATTATTTGTACATTCTAAAAATCATTATTGTATTATTTTCCCTAGAACAGTTTCTAACATATGTTAAATAAATTTCTAAGAATATTTAATATTATTTGTGTCATATTCATATTTAATAATCTAAAATAGGGGTTATTAATCATGGATACAAATAAATTTTCAATGATTCTTATATTTTCCTCACTATTATCTTTTTGATTAACTAGGGGTTGCAAAATTTGGACTCCACCAACATTATTTGACATGTTAGTCATATAATTATCTAATTGACCAATTTTATATATCATGGTATTCCACTTATTCTATTATTATTTTTAAAATTTTTAGCTGTTACTCATTTTTTTAATCATGCATCTTTGAAAAAAAATTTAGATTAAAAATAGTATGGATAGGCTGGATTTTCACTCCAGGCTGAGTGTGGGATTGTTCATTAAGATCTATAGATTTATTATTACTCAATATTACATGGAAAATATATATTGGGAAATGTATTTTCTATTAATCTATCATAAGGTTAAGTATTTGATCATTATTTGTAATTTTTTGGGTTGAAAATATCATTATTGGTTTTTTTGAAATTGACTTTCATGGAATATTGAATTTAAGGTTTGAAAATGCCCATTCATTTAAAAAAAATTTACATATATTTTCCTTAGAATTATAAATTCCATAATCAAATTTCATTTGCTCAGTTTTTTTTTGGGTTTTTAGGGTTTTGGAGTGTTATATTGAATCATTGATCGAAGCATAGTGGACATAGCAATGTATGTTATTGCAATCATCATGTTTTAAAAATTGGGATTGGGGACATGTTGATATCATTAAAAATGAAAATGTGTTTTGTTTCAAAATTATTCACTATTTTGGGTCATGTTTTTAATTATATTACTAGAATTAGTTAGTATTTTAGCAATTATAAAATCTCTACTAATATCATCAATCAGACTCCATTCAAAAATACATAATCCTTGGAAAAAATATTATTTTAATTTTTTTTTCTTATTTTGTGATGGGGGAAACTGGAATAATTTATTTTAATTTTTTTTGATTTCCAATAATTTTTCCCTTCGGGTTCTTGAAATTCCAGAAATTTAATCCAAACTGGAATCAGTTATAGAGTTATCAAAAAAAATTCAATAAAGAAAATAATGTTCGATTCATTAAAATATTATATAAATGTAGAATATCTGTAGAATAATCATAGAAAATAAATTATTTTTTATCATAAACCCCATTTGATTTTAGTGAATTATTACATATTTGATTTCAAAAATACTTAGGGAATCAAAATATTATTAATGGTTTTTTATTTTGTTAATATGATGATTGTGATTCCTTAGTTTTTTATGTATTGAATTATGATTTTTGGTTCAATAATATTTCTTATTGGTTTTATAGTGGTATAGTGACAACTAAGAAAAAGTGACTCTCTAATATATCTTTTTCTAGAATGATATGTTCTTTTAATTTCTGGGATGAGAGAAAACAAATCGGGGTCAGTATATATAGACATACAAGATCCAAAATTTAAATCAACTTATGATTTCTTCTTTGAAATAGTGTTATTTGATGTGAGTGGATATACAATGGAATTATTTAATAAATAATTTCCCCTATAAAATGTTGTGATGAATCCGCCGAGTTGTATCTCATGGAAATTAAACATATGTTCCAAAAATTTACATTGACTGAGAAATAAATATTTATTAAGGAGAATAATAATCCACAAGGGGATCGTGGTGGACTAAAATGATGAATTTCATGGTATTGAATAGTAATAATGATCATACATGGATGGGGTTGGGATCCAAGGGAATAATAAATAGTGAGGGGTGAGATGAATCTCAAAAATCATTTAGGATATCTCAAAAAATATTGTGAGTTATCTGTATGTTCTTCATGATTAAATTGTTTCAGAGGAATTTTTATTTTCTAAGGATATATATAACCACCTAGTGGGTTATCTGAAGGCCATTAATGATGGAAATAGTAAGATAAGATCCTAATTATTTCATATTAAGAATAATACTAATATCAAGACATATGGTTAAGATATCAGGGTGAGAATTCACATATATAATAATGGAATTACTTAAACCGTAGAAGGTACTGAAATCCCCCACTACTATGATGATATGATCTTGGAGAATAACTAAAACACTCATGATCTCAAAGAAATAAACCATCTATAATCATAAACTAAATGTTTGGATATATATTTTTGTAGATTAATTAGAACTAAATTATAAATTTATTAATTGAAAAAAGTTAATATTATACTAAAATATAATTGAGAAAAAAAATAAACAAAGATTTGTAAATGTCAGTTTTCAAAACAATGGCCTTAGAATGTGTGGATACATTTAATTCTCCAATGTTACCTATTTATAATAATTAAATAAGATGTATTTATCATTGTTTACCAAAATAAAATTTTTTAAAACACCTAAATATTCTAGAACACTATACAAATGCCTTATCGTAGGTGTTGTTCTCATTATAAAAGTTATTCAAAATCCTCAATACCTACAATAAATTAAATATGACAAGAATCACTATGATCAATAGAAACAAATTTCCAATTCTTTTAAAATAATGAGAACAATAACTTTAAATTTATAAATTGAACTACTATTTAGAATAGTATAAATAATTTCCTTAATGAAAAAAGACAAAGTCCATTAAAATTACTTTTCTGAAAAGAATAAAATAAAATATATAATGTAAATAATAAAGTAATAAATTTTTTTACTTGTATCACACAACTACAAAAAAAAATGGGTTTATTTTTCTATAAACAAATCATGTCCCATTTACATTATACATGAACAAATTATCAATAGAATCAATATAGACATGTGCCTATATACCCAAACAAATCTATTCTTTCCCCACACTCTTCTATTCCACTTGCATAATAATATTTTTCTACTGTGTCTCAATTATTAAAAAAATATCGGGAAAATTATTTGAATTTTATTCCATAAATTAGCATTCTGTAGGAATATTTTTACACATAAAACAACTCCATCATTTTTATTTAAATGGTTCCTATAGAAACTACCCATTGCACACAAACACATTAATTGAGAGCATTAAATTTTCTTTTTCGTGAAATTATTTTATATTATTGTTTCATGACTCAAATTATAAAATAAAAAATAAATCATTTTATTATATTTAAATAAGTCCATGTGGAATGACCATCATGATATCATTGCTATATATTTTAGATCCTAAATTTCTAAAAATTTCACTATGTTGAGAATGGATATTTAAAATATTGATCATTAGACAATTCACATTATATAGATTTAGAGGCCTTATGTTTCATTTCAAATATTTATTTTCATAATAACAATGAATATCGAAACATGTATTTATTGAAAATGGATAACAAGATTATTATTGATTGAAAAGACTTATTCTAATGAAAACAATGATATATAATGGGTCCGTAAGAATCAAGATCAACATAGTGGAAGAGTAATATTTGCTCATAATAATAACTACCATGAATTATTTTTAGGATTGGACCAAATTTTAATTTTATGTTAAACAAAAATTTCTAGAAATTAATCCGAATCAAATATAAATGTAAGAATTGATCACGTTATTTATGAAATGATTAATGGAACTTCAAAATTATAAATAATTTAATTATAATTTTTGTTCCAAAAATACGCTTGAAGATAAAGTTTTCTACATTTGGTAAAATAATATATATTTGGAGGATTCATTTCATGAAATAGATTTGAAATGTGTTGAAAAAATTAGTTATATCAAAACCTCATGAAATTACAGCATTTATATATAAATATATCTAATACATAGTATTTTACATTCCATATATAAATATATTCCAAAAAATAATCCATTAGAGGCCAGATATTTAAAGATACATAACATTAATCAATTACATATCATATTTTTACATATATTACAATTCAATGAGTTGTCGCATCCTACATTATCTTTGTAGGAGATAGTGGTATGGTGAATTAGTTGTCTATCTGTAAATACTGAGGAAAAAACCTAGAATCTATAATAAATTATGGGTAGAGATCACATTTATAAAATCATATTGTGAAGAATAATAAAAAAATAACAACGAGATATATAATTACGAACAACCAATTCTATAAGTCCAGTACTAAATTTTAACCCACTAAGCTGCAACTAAAATAATCACACAATAAAAAAACCAAAAAATATCTCTAGAAATAAAAAATATACTACCAATATTCAATAATAATAGTACACAATATATATTATCAACAGATTTCATATCCCATATTCATCTTTTCACTAAATCCTTTTACTTTTAAATAAACATTCATTTGCTAATTAATTCCAAATATATTAATGTACCCATTTCTATTTTTTCATATTCATAACTTTAATAATGTATTTTAAATACTATATCTATTATAAATTCATTCAATCATAACTATTCAATTTTAAAAAATATATTTTAACAAAAAATTAATCAAATAACAATTTTTAAAACCTATATATCATCCCATAAAAACATTACTGAAACATATTCTCTACTGAAAACCTAATTAATAATTATTCACTAAAATTTCTTAAATTATAATAATTATACTTTTATGTATAAAGTACAGAAAATTTATTATAATCAAAACACATCGCTGTAAACTAATTAATAACTCGTAATGATTTCATATCCAGGGAAGTTAGAACATGAATACACTAAAACCTTTCAAAATATTCCATATATATAATTGATCCACCCACTATGTCATCCTCAACCACTCTAAACTATTATAGACACTACAACATCGTTAACCTAATAGTGCTTAAAATGTACCCTGATTTCATCCATCGTATTAATAACACATCTTCAACCGAACGATACATTTTCCATTAATAACAATCCAACAACATTTAAACCATAAAAAATCACAAAAAGACGACTTATGATAATTCATAAAAGTTTACAAACTATTTTATACACAGTGAGGAATTAACCATCACAATCCTAATTGTGATAAAAATAACATTAAATGCTATAACATATATTAATCATATTTAATTACTATATTCATATTACAATCGATCACAAATCCATATTCAATAACAACATATTTGATTACAATTTCCCATTTAATAATTATTGATGAAGGTGTAATATAAACTATAATAATCATGGAAATGTGGATTTATGCTAAAAGACAATATATGGAATATTATATAATAAATATAAAAAATTATATCATAACTAAATGTAATAAAAAATATATCCCATCCAATTCCCTCAATTTTTGTTATCATATTAATTTGGATAATTTAATTTCCTTTCCAAATAGAAAATATTCATTTTTATCACTATTTCATCTGGAAATGGGGATGAACTTGTTTGTTTAAGGTTCAAACATTCCAATCGGTATCTAACGGGTTTATTCGTAGAATCGTAAACAACCAATGATTCTATATCCATTTGGAACTACTTTCCAAAGGTAGGTGCTCATTATTTTTGTATGAAAGAGGATTAATAATTATCATTGGTCTAGAGGATGGGAGGATAGGCTCATCACACCTTTTGGTTGGAATTATTGCCTACTCCGGGACTCTCTTATAGATTTATGTTAGGTTCATGAATCCTAATTAATTCACCATGCATGAAAATGTGTTTTTATTTAGATTTGGAAATCAATGATCGATCTGTATGGGATTTAGAGAATATTTTATATGATTTGATGTTATTCATCGATGGAGAATAATCTGTATGTATTAGAGATCCTTAGTCAATGGTATCCTTCAATACATTATATAGAAATATCTTGGTCATTATGATGACCATACTGGTTTTAATGAAACTCAGTAGGGCACTTAATGTTTATTGTCATTCAGAAAGAAATGGATTATTTTGGAGTTGGGATCTTACCCGTAGATCGGCTACCTATTTATCCTTGTTAAAAAAGGAATCAGACCCCACGTAGTTCGAGAAGAAGGATATAGTTTAACTTAATATTGGAAGGAAACAAATTAATGAAATATGGGCTTGAACCTTATAAAGGCTTCCTACATACTCTAATTTTAAGGAAGAGATCAAAGTCCACATAGTTCGGATAAAGAAATATGGGGTTTATGCATGGTTAATGGACCAAAAAGAGATGACGTGATTACTTTCACACTCTAAGCTCACGTAAGTCATGCTCGGTGTGAGAAACAAGAGGTATTAGTAAACATGACGATGGTACCATGAAATATGAAGTCATGTGAAATAATGTGGGGATTACATATGTATGAAGGCCCAAGTAAATGAAGACCATGACCTAGGAAAGAATCCTAGGGGCAAGGTCCATAATGAAATTTGTACTTTATATAGATTTAGAGTTTTAACCCACGGCTTACACATAAGAAGGAAGCTCGGGTTAAGGAAATTATGACTGAGACTTACTCCTGAGAAGGAGGCCCAGGTTAATAAAATTATGACTGGGGCTGACCATTGAGAAAGAGGACCGGGTTAAGGAAATTATGACTGGGGCTTACTCATGAGAAGGAGTCCCAGGTTAAGGAAATTATGATTTGGGCTTACACTTAAGAAGGAGTACAAGTTTAAGGAAATTATGACTGGGGCTTAACCTTGAGAAGGAGGATCAGATCAAAAGAACTTCCCATCTCAAAGGATAAAGTTATATAAGAAACCCTTAATTGTGGTGACATAAATCATGTATGTCATGAGGTTTTGGGAGAGGTTCTCATAGAATTCCTTTTAGATAAAGAAAGAAACAAAGGAACCATGCCATAAATGGATTTTAAGAGAGTTTTGAAGGCTATGTCCTGAAGAGGAGAGGTGGATTTGAAGAAAGGAGGTGATTAGGATGGAGGTGCACAAGTATTTTTCTCGTGCGCAATTCCTGGTTGCGCAAGAAGACTTTCATGACATGATTCACCTTGGGAAATGAATAATCTATAGGGTAATACTTTTGTGACTTTGAACTCAAGCCCTTAGTATCATCCCTATAGGATCCCAGAAGGATAGCGTACAAGTTCCCTTGATAGGACAAGGCAGCGCGCAAGTGTCTTCAATTCCCTTAATGGATGGACACTTAGGCGCGCAAGTGTTGGTGAGTTCTAACACTTAGTCCTTATTCTTCATCTTTATAGGTTCTATTCTATGTAAGGAATTACCTTAGAAGTATTCAGAAGACATATGACAGTTAATTGGGAGACCAGAGCTTGAATCTGAGTTTTTGAAAATTTGTCCCTGAAATGGGGGGCCCATGGGGGCTATTTATAAGCCACAAGGAACCTTGGGAGAAAAGAGGAATAGGGAACACAAGTGACTTGCGTGAACCATATGTGGCACCTAAGTGGCTTGCACGAGGATAAGAAAACTTTCACGGCTCTTTCTTAGTGGGTTCCTTGTTCATGCCTTTGTCAATTTTTGATGTTCTTCCAAGGATAACTCCCCATATGCTTAAGGTATTCTCCTTTTCCATTCATTTGTACTTTGTGATGGAAAATAGAGACATAAAAATTTCCCCTTTAGAGATAGATCCGAAAAGGGAAAGAGGATTTTACTCTGAGGAAAATGTGAAACATGGGTGCATCGGTACACAAGTTTTAGGCGTGCAGGTCACGGCGCGCAGGCTCCGGCATGCAGGGTTATGAAATCACCTATATATATGGGTGCCACATCACGCAAACCATCCTTCCATAAAATCGTTTGAGATCTCATCACGCAACTGTTTGGTTTCCTCAGTTGACCTCTCTTCCTTGTGTCTCGCTTCCCCAGTAAGGATTTTGACTTGTGCGGTAATACTTGCGCGATAATACTTGCGCAGAAATACTTGCATGGAAATACTTTCGTGCCTTAATTGATTTTCTATTTTTTTTTTCTACATAAATATTTTTTTAAAAATGGAATTTCTATAAAGTCAATTGTTTGACCTTGGCGCAGATTCAATGGCTCGCAAAAGAATTGGATCGGCTGATGAGTTGGCCAGCAAGAGAATAGATGATATAATGAACATCATAGGCCATGAATAATATGATATATGGGACATCACTCTCCCAGATTAGGCTAATTACTTGATGAAATATCATGCCAATTTCCCAGAGAGCGTTTACTTGCCTTTATATGATCCGAGTCATCTATAAGGAGTCAATATTCTAGAGCCAGAGAATTATGTTCCTCACTCCTCATTTCAGAATTACACGAATTTGTTTTCCGCAAATGTCTTAGTTGGAGGATCATTTTTCAATGCTAGAACAGTGGATACGGCATACATAATGCATCATGGCCCATGTGCTCCAATCTGAAGCCTCACAAGCCTGAGCTGTAGCCGCATTGTTAACCCTCTATTTTCCGAAATTCTCATATGGATCAATCTAAGGGTTGGAAGAGGAGTTGGGATTTCTGCCTTGGAGGAGGTATGATGCCAAAAAGGAAGTGGGAATATTTGGTGCGGCAAACCTATACAGAGTTTTTCGATGATATGAAGGGAGCATCAATATATGAAGTCATCTAGGCTAGGCAGACATATGTCTACAGGAACGATAATTTTGTGTCGGAGCTAATTAGTCGCTGGAGCCCATAAAACAACTCTTTCCATCTTACTCATGGGGATGTAGGCATCATCTTGTGTGATCTTTACAAGATCTCGGGGTCACCTATTCTGAGAGATAAGTATGATGAATTCATTCCCTAAGGTGACCAGGAATGATTCAGAAAAGACTCCAGTTTTGGCTCGAGAGTTATTGAAAATGTTCCACCAGCTCATGAATTCAATGTCCCCAAAAACCCATTCCAGAACGGATATTCATCCCAAGGATTGGATGAATATGTTTCTGATCAAGAAGAGGGAGAAGGGGACCACATATACTCGTCCTACCTGTTTCCCCAGAGTAGAGAATAGGGGTGCTCTTGGAACATTCTGGCCAACTCTGGAAGTGGCAGATTTGGAAAAGTGGGGTTATGAAGTGGATCAATGAATCCCAGATAAGTCCCATCTAGAGGGCTTCATAGCCCTGTGGATCTGTGTTTATCTTCTGCTAGTTAGTAATTCGAAGGGAGGTGTCAGGACAGAGACATTAGTTGTTGCAGCCAGGTTGGCTGAGAGAAAAATGGTTGGGTTGGCCACCCCGGTTTTGGCGAAGATTAACAGGATCTTACTCCATGTCTATGTGGGTAAGTCTCCTTTGAGAATAGTGGGACCATTCCTTGTTTTATGGGGGATGGATTGCCACTAACTTCCGGAAATATGTTGTACTGAGTGGAGTACAGGTTTCTAGAAGTTCTTTTAGGCCATCAGTGCAGGAATTTTCCAGAATTTCTCTATTGTCCTTTAATCCTTATGATCTGAAGGTGAGGCTGATCATGTTCAAGGAATTTCATTTCTTTCCCTATGGAAACCTGCCAACCAGGCGGTTTGTTGATGATGGAAAATCTGTCTTGGAATTGAGGTCATATATGCTAGCTTGCAGAGATGGTGTATTGACCACACGAATTTATGGAGAGATTATATGTTAGGAATATTCTCCATATAGATTTGCACGCCAAATCAAGTGTTTTCAACAGATAGATGTATCCCCTCTCGTTCAAGTCAGGTCAAAGAAGCATCCAATGGTTTCTTGACAACTATGGTTGCTGACAGCTATGGAGATGACCGGAGTGGTGTTTGATCTAGAAGTTGTTGGAGCGGAGAGTCAATTGACTACACGGTATGCCCAGAACTGGGTAGCATCATACCCGACAGTGGTATTGAATCTTATTGTCTACCGGGTGGAGAGTAAAAATATAAGTGTCAGGAAAGAAACCTTTAATCTTGAAGGTGACTCTTCCTCACCCAGAGCTGGTTCACCGGGTTCTTCACCCGGGGCTGATTCACCAGATTCCCGGGATGGGGATGATGAGGCGCGACAAGCGTCAAAAAGGACTCGTGCCAGATATAATCCTCCTTCCGGAGTCAATAGACCTACTCCATCGACTCAAAGTGAGTTATATAAGGAGGTTATTTAGACTCCATTATTTTATAGGGCAACAAGTTTCATTTTCTTATCCTTTATCTGTGATTGTAGGAGCTGGGAAGAAGATGAAGTCCCAGATTGTAGGACCCTCCTCACGGCCTTCTGGTGCACATTCTGAATATTTAAGACCAGAGGCTGCCCAGACATGGCAAAGTTTATATTGTGATTCTAAAACCACCGGGATGGATTTATGATAAGGGCTACATATCTCTGGATTGGGGCATCTCCAGGCTTCTACTAATATCCTCTTCGAGGATAACCTCGATGATGTGCGGGCGTGCATCAGAGAGCGGGAAATGCTCATATATGCCTCTGATTATTCCATTCCTATCACCAAGCCGGTGAAGGAAATGATGGATCATGGCACCACTGAGGGGATTAGTTCTTTTGTAGACAAGGAGTGGCATGATTACGTGGCTCCCAAAGATGTTAGTTTCTTTCCTTATTTTCTATACAACATGATTTCAGTCCAATATTTGTTGCTCAAGGAAATTAATTTCTTCATACTATAGCTTGTTAAGGAAGGAACTACTGAGGTCCCTTCACCATGGTATAGCCCAGGTGGCACCACTCTAGAAGCCAAAGAATCTCCTCGTGAGCTGGGTGAGGTATCTCTAGGCCAACAAGCCATGGACGGGGAGTTAAATAGGTCTTTTCACTCTCTAATACCTGTATTTGGATGTGACGATATCAACACATCCAAAAAGTCCAAGAAACAAAAGCATCGAAAGAAGAAGACCATAGCCAAACACTTCATCGGTAGTGGTAATTCCTTTTAATAGTAATGAATCAGAACTCATGAAAAGGTCACTCATACTTTTTGGGATTGCAGGGGCTTCTTCGATTTCCCCTTTGAGGGAGAGGATTAACCCTCCTTTGAGGACCCCAGAGGGTGCTACTAAACAGAAACAAATTCATGATGACTTCGGTGCTCCTGAATAAACAAGTAGAGAAGAAGAACCGGCATCTGTTCCCAGTAATGCTCGTGTTGCTGCTGCAAGGAGAGAAGAGTATGATTCTGGTAAATTAATAATACATTATAGAATGTTGAATGTAATAATAAACTGACTTCTATTCTGTGAAGCTTTACGTTCAACACCTGCACCATAACATTTTTCGACCACTGCAACTGACTCCAAAATTCTCATTGAGGAAGCTATCTGGGGTTAGACGTCGTAAGAGGAGGGTCGCCCAGAAGAAATTTCATGTGCTTCCACTACTGAGACTAACCAAGAATCTAGGATATCACTAGATGAAATGATGAAACATGGCACATCATTTGAAGATATTTTAGATCATGTTAAATTACCATGTGATTTAGAAGATTTTGGATGTGAGTGTTATACTTCATCCTATTAAAAAAATTAGTACCTATCTGACCATGATTGGTTGAAATGTGCAGTTCTATTAGAGAAAGCTTCTAATCTTCTAATGCTTGAAGGGGGTAGAGACAACCCTATCATTGCAAAGACACTAGATCAAGTAGAGCTTAACCCGACAGAGGTTCCTGAAACCCATCCTGTAAATCCTGTTGAATCTTGGAAATATAGATATGAGACTTCTCATGCTACTGATCTACTGTTGGGTAAAAGATGATAATATTTATGGCTATAGTTAATTTAAAAGAAATCTAATCAACTTTTTTTATACTTTGAAACTAACCAAAGCTTTCAATTGACTATGCAGGGCCATCAACTTTAGTGGCTAAATCCGGAGGTGATGCCTCAGCCTTAGCCCCAACAGCAGTAGAAAGTGAAGTACCAAGGGTCAGGGGGGGAATAGCATAACGTGGCCCTTCTATAAGTTCATTAATCCCAGACATATTCCCTCCTGTGATAGCGATGCTAAATTAGACCCAGAGGTGAAAAATGCGCTCTAATTCTCATGTCGCAAGGCATGGCAGAATATATAAAAGATCATATCTGAAGTGCCTCTTGAAGAGCTCTCTTTGAAAATCCCACGACTATCATCCTTGTTCTCCATGCTGGGACTTGGCGGTTTTGGATATCAAGAGACCTATACCGCGGTGAAACAAGTCATCTTAGGGATGGAGCAGTAGAAAAAGTTCCATAGAGATCTCACCAGAGTGAGGCAGCTGACCAATATCGGCGAATTCGAGGCTGCGATGTTCTGAGCTGAGGTTTATCATGCTGCAAAGCTTAAGGAGCTGAATCATAAGATCATGGATAATGTTTTCTACAAGATGCACCTTCAGCAATAGTTAAGTGTCGTTACTAGGAAACTTGACCATATTAACAATTCATTGGAAGGAGTCCAAACAGATGGTATGATATCCATCGAAGATGACACGAAATCACTCAATCAAGGTAAAAAGAGTGAAGTTGGTAAAGTGAATGAACTTCAAGTGGCTGATGATGATGCATGGGATTACCTTAATCAAATTAAAAGTTATGTTAAAACCCTCTTGTAATTTTTGAAAAAGATAAGACACTTCAATCTGTGTGTGTTCTTCTAATCTTGTGCATCAATGAAAAAGACATTTCATCTTCAATCTATTGTACCTTAACTCTCTTTCTAATTACTTAATTAATTCTTAACTAAGCCAATGGGCCTCGTAAGAATTGTTTTATTGTTTCTATGATTATACAAACAACCCCACAAACATTACATCTTTTTGTTGCTTAATATTTCCTAAATCATACAAAATGTACATTTAGCGAACATGGACTCGACTTTTGTTCAGAGTACCTTTTATAGGTTACTTATTTAACGAGTACCCTATCTCTTGATGGAAATTTAAATTCATCCATGTTGGACATAAAAAAGTATAATGTTTAAGGTCTAATAGCTTTGACTGAATGGATTAAAATTGACTCAATTCCTTGATAATTTGTTTGAAAACATATTACCACATTCAAGTATGGGGGAAAACATGTAAAAAATGACTTAAGAAATTTTTAATCTGAGGGATGATATGAAAAGAGGGATAAAATGCATTAGAGGAGGTATTTTCTAAGAGTGAAGTTACCACTATTTGACAAACCCGTTATGGTGTTGAATTATGCAGGTCCACTTAAGGGAATTGGTTGCGTAGTGAAATAATAGCATCTTTTGGCTGAAGGGTCCATTCTGTAGACTATATATGAAAGGCCACCTAAGGACACGTGCTGCATAGTCATGAAAAAGAACTCTCAGTTATTTTACATATCTATTGCTAAAAGCCAGTGAAAGTTTATAGGGATTCAAATTTCCCAAAGCATAGAGTTTGCTATATGGATAGAGGTACATCAATATGGAGATGATATTCCCAGTCAAGATTGTCAAAAAATTGGATGAATGTCACTCCTGTGAAGGTCTGGCCCAAACATAGGGATGGGAAATATAAACCATAGATTTAATACTTTCAGATCATGAAAAAGAGTATGGGAAAATATGTTAAGGATGGCTGTTTTCGCGGATCCCTACATATTGTTGTTAAGACCAATAAGGAAAAATGAGGTTTTTCCCCACGAATGAAGTTGCTACTATTTTACAAACCCGTTAGGGGGGTTAAATTATGTAGGGACACCTAATGACATTGGATGCATAGTCAAATAATAGCATATTTTTGCTGACAGGTCCATTATATAGATTATTTATGCAAGGAAGCCTAAGCACAAATGTTACATGGTCAGGAAAAAGAATTTCCGTGTATCAGACATTTTGTGACTCGAAGTCAAGAAAATAGATATGGAGATCTGGAAGTATTTAAGGTTAGGAGTATGACACATGAAAATGGGTATTTTCCAATGCATTAATTAGATACATAGACCAATTCTAACCATAGACATGTTGTGGTTGGATCCTGAAATTGAGATGTTGAACTTCACTATGTATCTCATTAGGATGAGAATCTAGCCATATATAGTTCTTGAAATACATTTTAATGTCATGTGGGATGAGAGCATATGATATCTTAGTTTAGGGTCATAGAGCTCGGACCATAATTAGGGATACACATTGTGTGTTTGTTATAAACCTAATGTGAATAAAGACCAGGGTTTTTCATACCACATTCATGTGCTCGTAGGGGGACCTTTCAGCCAAGGGACTGAAAGTGGATTTTGGGTTTAGGCCCAAAGACATGGGGCTGGATTTGAGGGATTCTAAAACATTCTTATGTATCCCATAGAGATGGGAATCAAGCCATCCGTAGTTCTTGAAATACCCACTATACAGATTTGGTTCGTACATGTGAAGGGTGAAAGGGGACTTTAGTCCACCAATGGTTGGACCCAAGATTAAAGGTTTAGTCATTTCCATGTATGTACGTAGTCCTTGGATTATGACATGATTGGAGATCAATGTCAATATTGATTTCCCTCTCAGGTGAGGGTGTCATAGATAGTTGTAGTTTATTTTCATACAGGACAAAAGTACGAATTGTTTAAGGTCATATGCATAGACCGGTGCTGCATAGTTTATTGTCATGTATCTAAAAGGTATTGCTATAAAATTTAATGTCTTACGAAGAGGATAATGGGGGAGTGTAGAGTTTAACGTCATATAGCAAGGATGACGGAGAACCAATGTGAAGATATTTGTTTCGGGGGGGCTTCACAGATCAACATCGTATGAGATGGAGGTGAACTGACCTGAAGATGGTGTTGAGATTTACACGTGGTCAGCAGCCCCGAGAGGGTGTTATGGTTGAATCTTATTCTAAGCTCACATGAGTCATGCTCGGTGTGAGAAACAAGAGATAGAAACAACCCTACCAATGCACAATTTAACGTCATGTGGCACAAAGGGTGTTGTACGGTTTAGCGTCATGTATCTAAGACGTATTGTTGTGCAGTTTAACGTCTTGTAGGACATATTAAGGGACTTTTTCATAGTTTAAACGCCATGTAGGACAAACATGTACTGTTTAATGCCATGAAAGAGGATGCACAGTTTAACGTCATGTTGGACGATGCACAGTTTAACGTCATGTTGGACGTCAAAGGGGACACAGTTTAACATCATGTTGGATGTTGGAGGGATCTATGTAGTTTAATGTCCTACAACAAGGACAAAAAATAGTTTAAGGACACATGCATGGTTCAGTGCTGCATAGTTTAGCATCATGTAGGTAAGACGTATTGTTATGCAGTTTAATGTCTTACGACGAAGACAATGGGTTTATTTGTGTATCACAGAATACTTCATCAAAAATATTTCATTGGTTGGAGTTTTAATGAGTTATCCATCCATTGAGATTAATGAATAATATTCATTAATTTTTTAATCATTTATAATGTAATAATTACTATCCAATTTACATATTCATGTCCAATTTCTCTTCATAAGAATATCATTATGTCAAAATCCAATGCATATTAAGAGGTATCATACCTTAATCAAAATGTCCCCTTCCCATTGAATCAGATTTATAATCCATCAAAACCATTAATCATATTATTTTAAAACATTTAAAATCATATTGTAATAAATATGAACATATTTTTTGATTAATATATCATAATCCTTGAATAAAAATTCCAAAATAACTTAATCATCCCACATCCTTCTCAATCAGTTAACTAGGATTAATTATCTTATTCATTAAATTATTATCCCTTCGGTATTTCAATCATAGTCTCTTCATCACCAATAAAAAATCAATTAATCCTATAACATTTCAGGTTCCCTTCATGATCATTCCTTTTAGGACATTTTTTTTCATAATTCCCATAATATCCAGCCTTAAAAAGTCTATAATTGATAATTATTTGGGTGGAACATTATTCTAATATATTGTGTTAACTAAAATTTTCATTTTCGCCGAGAAATTACATGCATTGTGTCTATATTTTCCACACTCAAATATATTACATTTTCTCTAAGACATTCATTTGGGTAGTTCTTCCCAAATTCTCAACATATAAAAAACTAATAATTCATTCCCCATTAGTCTCTATTACTAAAACACCCAAACAACTCTACCCCTCTATTCTTTTGTGATTCCATGAGTTAGTTAAGATTCACATTGTTAATAATGTTTCATGATAATTGAATAGGTGTAATTACAATATCCTTCTTTCCAGTCAACAACCAACTTGACTTCTACATTAAAAATTGTTCTCCATATTAAATTCTTACCCAGTTTCTTATGGTTCCCACCATTTATAAAATCAAAATTCATTGTGTGAGAAACACTAATCCTAGGGGAAAACAAGATAGCCACAAAAAATTAATTATATTATTTAAAAACCAAAAAACCTGTTATTAAATCTGTGACACAGTAGGCTTAAACTAGGTTATCAATGATCATACTTAGTTTAAATCATTTATGATGATTTGTAATGAGTATAATCCTTTCCAATGAATATCCCCCATGAGTGTTTGAATAAGTGTGTAACAAGGAATGTTGTCATGCACTATCTAACACTTGAGTCCTAATAAATGGGCATGTTTTAGAGTTATTACCCCTAGGTACCTCTATTTTAGATCCATGTGCAATTTTACAATCCATAAAATGATCTAATGGAATGGAAAACACTCCCAATATCATTTAACAAAATTCTATGTAATTTTCTTTTATACTGACTCATATTTAGAATTTTATAAAGATACATCCCTAAATGTGACCTAATAAATTTCCCTAGGGATCTAGAAATTTTTTTCTCATTACCGTTTCAAAAGGATAACTAACCCTTTCCTATGATACCTGCTATAGTGACCCAAGCTTATGATACAAGGATATTACATATTATTATATAAAAATTCATTATAGTACATAAGCACAAACATGACAACAATAACTGTTTATTGAATTTTGAAACATGTAATCCAATAATCTTAATTCATGAAGGATAATCAATGTATACTAAAAATATCTTCCCCTATCATTCACGTACTTCAAATCCATTATCCATGACCCATGAGAAGTAATCATAAGTAATTTGTTAGTTTGGATGTCCAGTAAGGCTAAAATATTGATATATCTAATAATAACATTAATATTAGTGTTTGAGAACATGAGTATGACATTTCAAAACCATACCCTTAAAATCTAATATCTTAATCTCTAGCCATTTCATAAAAATATGTACTTCCTAAAACATGAATTAAAGGACATGATTCATGAGAGTATATAATCAAAGGACATGATTCATGAGAGTATATAATTGGCATAAAGAATAGGTTTTTGATAAATAGATATGTATATAAAGTCATTTACTCAGTTTTCAATGCTTTTGGGAAAAAAATATGGGCATTATATGGGAGGATAAGCCTCATGGGCAGAAAACACCACCATCCCAAGTGGAAACCCTTTCCTCATAGTGGAATGGGTTCACTCCCCGAACTAGTAAAGTAATCTGGGACCACTCCCAAGACCATAATATAATAAGAATTACATTGCTAAACCTATTTCACTCCTTGTTCCAATTCTATATATTTCATGAGATATAATTCATTTCCCAATTCATTAGAGGGTGATATAGGTCCCAACTATCTTTAGTTATAACACCACCACCATCACATAGTAAAAATATTTAATATATGTTCTAAAAGAACATAAAATAGTAATAATATTGTTTTACATGAAAATAAATGTGTTCATAAAAATTTAATCATAATATAACATAAAGAAAAATAACAAGTTTCATAATCATTTAATTATTTTATCATGGAATAACACATGGACAGTGAATCGGGATTCATAATAAATTGTTCATGTTATAACTCATTAATGAGAATCAGGTTTCAATGATATCTTGTAATGAAAATCCATCCAGAGAATGAATATCAATTTTATCCTTGGTATATTTCCCTAGTAAATATAAATTTACTTCAATGGATTTCATCATATACATGTTGGGACCATGTTAGCTGTATTTTTTTTATGCGAAAAGAAGTTTGTGTGGATTGTTTTTCATTATTTTTTTCTTTAAATATAAATCACCTCACGTAGTATAATTCATTGGTTTGGTGGTTGATATATAAATATGAATCTTAATTACTAAATTAGACACACTTTTCCTTAGAAGGTTTCTTTGTTTCATTCATATGTGTTGTAGATGTTCTGTTAGTGAAGTTGTTCATTGGACTCACCTTAGGCAAGGATTGAAGATTTGGATCATAATGAAGAGTTGTATCCGCATCTAAATTTTTCCATACTAAATATAATGATGATTTTATGATCATGGAGTTCTCATAAATCATATGTTTTCTAAGAAACATTTTACACACAACTTGTTAACAATAGGGGGAAATCAATTCCTTCAAAAATGTGTGAGGTTTCATTAGAAAGAATGAATTGTTATAAGAAGGGGAATTTATAATATATTACATTATAAGTTAGATTATTCTATGTTGATTCTATACAGTCTTAATGTTATTAAGATTTAATTATTATAAGAAGATGTTTGTGAAAATATAGAATTTTATGGTAGTGTATTGCAATCTCAGTTCTTCAGTGTGTGAATTAGTGGTCAAAAAATTATTTTATCAATGGGAAGTTGGAATTTGATGAAGTCGATGTTCCTGATACTAGTCTATTTGGCAGGGTGGTCCACTGATCCATCAGATTAATCCCAACACTGATCTATTATATGCAGTGATGGCTACAAAAAGTAATCATTAGTAGAAAAGGTTGTCGAATTAGACCAGTAAGTAAAGATTTTTGAGACCAATGTGAAAGTATAATTTGTTATGAAAAGTAAAAAATGGGATCATATTCCAACCAATAGTGTATTATTCTATCTCCATAAAATAGAAGTATTATAGGATATGTAATATTTGGTTGAGTGTAAAAATATCCTAATTAGTTTTTCAATAGGGTCAACAGAATATTAAAAAAAGCAATGATTATTTCTCAAGCAGAGGTTCTGACTCATCGGATTGATACTGATTTACAACCCATCATTGAATTTTACAGACTAATCCATAAAATGCAGTATGATACTGATAACTTCATCAGACATTGGATCAACATTCTATGGGAAAAAAATTTGGAAGTTTTTGACATGTGGTTTTCAAGATTTTGATGAAATGTTTCCAAGGTCTGTTAACATATTTATATGTTGTGACTATGTTTATTTAAAAAAAGTGGGAAATAAAGTGATAAAATGTAGAAAAAATGTGTATGATAGAATGGTTTAAAATTTAATATCTAATAGTTTGTTGGAAATGAAAGATTAAGAAGTTTTTTCATCGGTTCTTACCATCGTGATGATAATTCATTTTGTTTTCAGATTGTCAATTGATATTGATAAATGTAATTAACAATATAGTTTTGGGAATATCTATTCATTATAAAGAATAAATTAGAATGAAAATTGTTTTTGGATTAATGAAATGTTACAATGAATGAAGCAAGGTAATAATGTGAAAATATTTGAGAAGTTTCAATATGAATTGAGAATAGGTGATAATCCATAAATATGTCAATGTTTAATTTGAAATGAAAATGAAATTCTATATCTAGAAATTTGGTTATCTAGGAATACAATTTAGATTCCCATGTAAACCACTATTGGTGCACCTTAAAAAGGAATAGAGTATATTTTATATTTTTATGTATTATAACACTATTCATCCAAGGATGAAGAGAGATAAATTCTGAATTTTAATTAGAAGGTGTTGTTGTAAATAGATTACCTGATGAAGTTTTCTAGGAAAAAGAATGTATGTGGTTATAGTTTCATAGACAATACTAGGAAATTGAACTGTTATTCCAAGAATGATATAGAAGCATTTTAGAATTTCATTAGTTGTATTTTAGATGTCTTGTAATTTTTTATAATGTAGTCGTACTGAATAATCATATTGATCCATTAGAATTAGGTTTTTATAAAAATAAGTTCTTACCAGCTTCTTAGTGGGAATTTGACTGATTGTAATGAATTTTATTAAATGAAAATAACGATAAGGTAGTATAGTAACTTTTTTGGAACCAACATTTGAAGGTATCATTACATATTACACAAACATTAATTACATCATTAGTTATACTTAAATAATATTCACAGTTTTAGAGATCATAGTGCTAAAAAAATTTAATACTACATCATGCTTATTGTATCCACACGAAAGAATCATTTAATAGTGTATTGTGTTATATTGGATTGTTTCCAAACCATTCCAAGGACATAGTTAGGTTTCAACACTATATAGACTAATATATACATTTTTTATTATTGATTTTTCATTGATTTATTTTCAGAAAAGTGGTGAATATGTAGTATGAGTTGAAGATTATTTCAAAATAAAGGAAACTTAAAAGAAAAATATATCACTAATTCCCCCTCCCACTCTCAGTGTTATAATGATCATGGCTAGGCAAAATCAATTTTAGTAGTGTGGGTTCCCTTTATTAATTATTTTCAGTGGTTTTTAAGAGGATATGTGATGGGAAATATAAATTTCGTGAATAGTAAAAGAATTTTGTTCTTTGATGGAAGGAACAATCATTACCTGGAAGATAAAATGTTTAATTATATTCTGTCTCATGGGAATATTTTTCTGGAAGTGTCAATAGATGGATTTCAACAAATTAATGGAAACTATCCCCTCGCATCTATGGATTAGATGAATCTTGGTAATAATGGATGAACTAAGATATCATTATTTTAATACATTTATGAAAGTGAGTTTCCATGTGTAAATTGAAGTGCTAATACCAAAGGTATCTTGGAAAAGTTGAATAAAGTTTACGAATGCAATAAAAAGTGAACAAAATCATGCTCTAAATATAGAGGACAAAGTATTAATATTTGAAATTGGTGAGAAAAAATATATTGGTGAATTAATTGAAATGGTTAATGTTATTGTATGAAACATATTATTACATGGTGAAATGTTTGAAGACTCGGCTGCTCTTGAAATGATCTAGAAAATTCTTCTAGAAATGTTTGATTCTAAATATTTCTTAGTGTAACATATAAATCCAAATATATTATCCCTAGATGATTTTTATTTTTTTCCCATTAATTAGGATATGACAAGGGGGAATTTTATGAATGGTAAAACAAAATTTGATAGATTAATGTCTTTACAGGTTTCCATGAAATAAAAACCTACAAAACTTATTGAAGAAGTAGATGTTGTGGATTATAATTAAGAAAATGGGGAATGTAAAAAGGTTGATGAATTTGTTTTCTAGTTTTTTAAAATGTGGAATGTGCTACTTATAAATGTAATCAGAAAATTTCATAGATGGTTTTTGAATATGGAGGTGTTTGGAAATATGTGGTTATATAAATATAAGGAAGGAAATGAGAGGATAGTGATGAAGATTAAATAACGACAAGATAATCATTTAAGAAACCGGCTGATATTAGTCAAAATTATTCCAAATTAAAAATAAAAACATCTCTAAATCCAGAAGGATTATATTTTGTCTAAAGATGATGAAGAAGAAAAGGATAAATCTGAATATCAAAAATCTATTGAGAATGATAGATAAAATAATTTCATTGAAATATTTAACAATAATGAGTTTTCAAGTATTAGTTTAGAATATAGAGAAAACCACTAAGAATTAAATTAGAAATATTAATTGAGATAACATTTGAGAATGATCAGAAGGCTTGATAAAGAAATTAGGAAATTGAAGAGTGAATTTATCGTAATAAATTTTCAAGAATATTTACTTAAGGAGAATGCTAAGCTATTGACTAGTATTTATTACATGAAAAACTCTATTGAGAAGGAAATCAATCAGTATGAAAATATAGAAATTATGTTGATAAATAGGATGAATAATTGTATTATGTTCACCAAAAAAATCAAAATCGAATCATATAGATACATGTTTTGAAAAAAATTGAATATGTTGAAATCTCTATGAATTGTAAACATTAAAAGGATAAAAGAAGTTACCCTCAATGTTTGGAAAGATTTATGAAATTATTCCCAATAAGTGGAAAATTAAAAAGGTTTTATACATGGAAAAAATTACCATAATTGAGAATTCATATTTTTATAAACATTTTGAGTACATAAACCATACTATAAATTCTAGTTCTAATAATTCTGAAATGAAAACAATGTTGAGGAAGAAGGTTCTAAGTGAGAAAATAATGTTTCAAACTAGAAAAAGTTCTCCTGATAAAGACACTAAATTTTCTTAGAAACGCATTCATAACCTCATAAATTATGGAAATTATAGAGTAATGTTTTCATATTATGGGTATTTCTAGTATTGTGGTGAAAATGGGAATACCTAAAATAATTTTTTAGTTAACCACAAATACTAAAATTTTCAGGAGTTATAGAAGATAAATCTCAAGAGGGAGTTAGTCCCCTCAAAATTAAAAACCTAGAAAACATGGATTGAATGTTGGATATAGGTTCCAAAAATTTGAAACTATTTGGGAAAAATGTTAAAACCCATGAAATTGTGAAAAAACGTTCTTGTTTTGTTATAGAAAAAAAGAAGTTGTAAACATTTCTCGTAATCAATAAGTAAAGATAGATAAATGAATGGTGAATGCACTTGTTGTGGAAACCACACTTAAATATCCAAAAGTTAAGTGACCATGGATCTTGGTAAGTGGGTGTTCTTAACATATGTCTGGAGACATAAAACTATTTAATAATGTAATTTATTTTAACTAAATAGATCTGCCATTTGGAAATGAGGAATCTCTCAGTGTTAAAGGTGTATGATCTGCCATCATTGGAAAGAAATTTTGATATCCAATAAGTATTTTTTTTATTGTTAAAACGAAACACAAATTCCAATGTTTTAAAAAAATAATGATCGAAACCATATTATTTTTTTCTAACATGGGTTTTTTATAATAGAAACTGATGAGAATGTTGTTAGAAGAGGCCAATGTACAAAGGGTTACTTGTTTTAACATATGGATGTTCAAAACTCTGGTTAATTAAGAATGATATAAGAAAATATGTTATGGAATAAAATGATCAGTCATATGTGTTTGAGTAACATGAGTGAGTTATCAAATAATGATAATGATGTGTTATTCCAGATATGTTAAGAAGAAGATATTGGTGTTGTATAATTTTCCAGAATGAAAATATTAAAAACATTATGCATAAGAAAGTTTATATTAGTTTAATAGGACCCTTGATTGATATTAATTATAAAATTTGTGGGATAATGAAGAAAAAATATACTCATGGATATGATAATTTCATTACTTTTATTAATGACATTACACAAATTCCCTTTATTTTGTATTTGAAACATAAGTTGTATTCTTTGAATATGTTTAAATATTTAAAGAGAAAATCCAAGAAGGAATGTGGGTATTCTGTGAAAACATTTAGAAAGGTAATTGGTTGGGAATATATTAATGAATGGATAAAATGATATATTTTAAAAACATTTTAATCATCATGAGTTCATTACACAATAAAATGCATGAAAATATTCTTTCTAAAAGTAATAATACATGTTTGGATAAAATGGGGAGAACTATGTTACTTTAACATTACCTCTCTCATATCTTTTGGAGGAAATACATGAGTGTAACTATTTATATAAATAACCAATGTTTCTATATAACATGTTATTACATGTATCCCCGTGTAATGTTTTATGAAAAAAACTCCATGTTTGAAACACATAAGGGTTTTTTGGATTCCATTTGTTGAGAAGAAAAAGGTAGAAACCATGGAATATTTGAACAACGAGGTAAAGATGGAATATCTTTTGCCTATGATTTAGAAGTAAGAGGATATATATTTTTCAACAGGGATACATAAATAGTAGTAGACTCTATTGATGTGAATTTTATTAAAGAAGTTGAGGAAAAGTATAAACAAACTCATACAGATAAAGAATATGAACATAATGAAATAATTTTCTTAAAGAGTTATGATGAGGATTAAAAAACAAATTCATTAAAAAGAAGAATAATTGTAATCATCTTTTTCTAGTCATTAAAAATATTCTCAATTATCTCATTATATAATGTGTAGGTAAGTGGAATCCTAAAACATAATTGGTTATCAAAATCAAAATGATAGAAAAAGATGAACATAAATTCTAATTTCATATATTTCATTTTACTCAAACGTTGAGTTGAATAATGTTAAAGAAGATTTTTATCATCCATAATGGATTCATAATATTAATGATTAGTTATATTTTATTGATAAGAATGATAATTTGGAACAAATACTTAATTCAAATGTTCAAAAAATTTATTTATAAAATGTGGGTGTTCTAAAATATGTTTAATGAAGCCGGTGAAGTGATAATAAATAATGAACATTTATTATGAAAATGTTACTCATAGATTTAAGTCATTGACATTGATGGTATTTTTTATCTAGTTTCAATATTAAAAATAATTATAATATTTCCTTCCATTTATGCACAATGATGACATAAAATAATTTAAATGGATTTGAAGGTGTTATTTGTGAATGGAAATCATAGTGAAAAAATATATATTGAAAACTCATGTGGAAGTTTTATTGGGAATGCTGAATATTTTTCTTGTATGTCAAATAAATCATTGTGTGGGATAAATCATGATCCAGTGTCATGGTGTTCCAAATTGGATACTTTTTATGGAATTTCACCCTCATGAAATGATGTGTTGACAGTAATCTGTACATTATAAAAAGTCAAGAGATTTTCATAAATATATTGGTGGATATTGATGATATAAAATTTCCTATGAATGATGAATGAGCATGATAATGATTATATGAATATTTAATGATTTTTTTTTGATATTTTCAGAATTGTTGAAATAAAATAATTTCTTGGGTTACATGTCTAACAAAATAAGAAACATATATTAGCTTCTCAAGAAAAGAGTATTAAGGAACTTCTTATGATTGTTGGAATGGAAAATTAAAAATCTGTATACACACCAATATATGTGTGAAAAATTTTAACTAATGATAGAGAACATAATAAAGATTACTATAATGTGTTTTGAAACATTATTGTATGTTTTTTATTTTACTAACTTGAATTCAGATAGTTTTTCTACTATTACCTTATATTCAAGATTCCAATGTGCTAAAAATAATAAAATTTATTAGTTTAAAAAAAATTAGTCTTAGAAACATCAAATCCACAATGTATTCTATAATTTAATATGATAACTCTGAAATAACTGATTATTTTGGGTATTCAAATGTAGATTTGGAAGGAAGTATTGATGATAGATGATCCACATATGGTAGATTTTTCTTTAAGGGAAATTGTTGTGTATGTAAGAATACATATAAACAAAATTAATTAACTCTTGGTACAACTATAGATGAGTATGTAACCATAACTAATGCTTCCACACAACATATGATGATTTAGACATGGTTGGAAGACTAAAATTTTGAATTAATATTACCCATTCTTCAGTTGTTATAATAAGAGTTCCATCAGTCATAAAATAAACCTAGTACAACCATATTGTTCAAAACTTATTGATATAATATATGACTACATGAAAGATAATTTGGGGAATAATTAATTTAATTTTTAATATGTTCCTACATCAGATGATGTTGTGACATATTCACAAAACCATTACCAAAGGAATGTTTTTTTAAATTGAGGTTGAACATGGGAATCTAACCTAATTCTCATCAATAATGAGGTATGTGTTTCTCTCCCCTCTCTCTTCCATTCATTGGATACTATTATAATGGGGGATAGTTTTTTCATAAATCTATCCATTAATACGAGCTAAACCATTTAAGGAAGCACTGATCTAGGGGAATTATAGGTACGAATTGAACTCAAAATGTAAGTTAGTGAAAAATTTAAAAACATCATTGGAGTTGTTTTAGGAACCCTATATTTATAATAAAGAATAAGAATTTAAGAATAATTGATTTGTATATCTATCAATTGATATGTATTAACATTTTAAATAATCATTTATATAGGGGGAGTTCTGGGTAATCTTTGAACTCAGAAGGTAACTGTATGAACTATTCATAATGTTTGTTAGAGTGGTTATAGAAACCTTATGTCTACAGGAAAGTGGAATATGTAAATAATGACTTAAAGGAATAAGTGATGTAAAGATAGCATGTTTAAGAAGTTTCACGAGTCACTTTGTATTTACAACAAGGATTTCTTATTAAATATTCATGTTTATTATAAGAAGCTAGCCCATGTAGGATTAGAATTTTTGATAATTATCAATTTGTTGAGGTTAAATGGATCATTTATTGTGGAACATTGGATGAAAAAATTCAACGGTGGATAATTTTTGGATCAAGTTGGGTTATTGTGGTTTTTGAAGCTGAAATAAGTTAGTCTAGAATTTTTTGCATTTTGTATTTTTTTTTTGTTGTAAAAAAAAATTAATAACCTCTCATAGTAAGATTTGGTAATCATATTTTTAGTATATTAGGATGTTCTCTGTTCAGTGAATTAGACACACTTTTCAAAATAAATTATCTATGTTTAAATTTTATGTGTTGCAATTGTTTTTCAATTAAAGTAGTTCAATAAAATTACCTCGGGTCTAGAATGATTTTTTGGATCAAAATGAGGAGCTTATTATCATTTCAATGTGTCAGAATTTAATATGATGTTTATTTACTAATTAATTGTTTCCCAGAAATCATAAGTTGTCTTAGAAAATTGTGATGCATGCCTTATGAATGAATGGTGGAGATCTAGTGATTTCAATAAGTTGGTGGTTTCATTTGAAATAAGGAAGTTCCAGAAGAATGGGAAGCTAAAATAAATTCTAATATATTTCATATGATTCTATTTCATTCCTAAAAATTATCAATTTCATGATTACAATAATATTTTTTGGAAGAATAATTATTAAAAAAAATTAATTACTACCTTAGTTCTTCGGTGTTAGAATCACTGGAAACAATATTTTTGGCTGGAAATGAAGTAAGAATTTGTTGAAGTCAAGGTTAATGATATTGGTTCTTCTGAAGAAATGTTCCAAAGATCCATCAATGTAATACTCAAAATAATCCATCAGGTGTAGTGATGGTTAATAAAGGGATTTTGATTATAAATTTAACTTGATTGAGATATGTATGTTGAGATTGTTTAGACTCATAAGAAAGTATAAAGTATTAGGACTGGTGAAAATTCGGATTAGAGTCCAAGAAAAAAGGTAGTGGACCATTTATATTAAACAATATAAATAATATTTTTTATAATTCGGATAATATTAAAATAAAAATTATGAGATTCTCATTTCTATTAAGGTAAATTTATGAAAAGAATGTATTTTTTAAAATTGGTGGCGGTGACTCATCAAATTTATTTTGATGCTGATAATTTTAGGTAAAACATATGACAAACCATCATACATGGTCTGATATTGATAAAATCATCAGATATATGATCATTATTACAAGGAAAATAAGAAATGTATTATGTGGAATTGTTTTTCAAGAGGCTTTGAAGCTAGTTTTTAAGTGTTTCAAATGTATGGTGACATCTTCATATGTTGTGGATATGTAAATGGAAAATAAAGTAAAATTTATGTCTAAAAATTTATCAACAATTTTTATGTTATAATGGTTTCAATATTTATGTCTAATAGTTTTCAAGAAGCATTGGATTGATTAGTTTTTTTAGTTGGATCTTAGCATTGTATGAGAAGTCATATTCTATTCCTGTGATTAATTGATACAGGGTGGAAAAATAAAGAATAATATATCCTGGATATGTCTTCATCATAATGATGAAAGAGAATGAAAATTATTTTTCGACTGAAGAGTAGTTATAAATACTGAAGCTGGTATAATATGTGTAAATATTCAAGACGCTTCCAAAATAATAGATAATAGTTGAGAAGTGATAATGAAGTCATTTTTTAATTTGAAATTTTAATGAAATCAGATAATTAAGATGGAAAACATTTCAAATTACCACCTAAATGAATTTTCGTGCAAACTAAAAATGGAATATAGTACATTTTACTTTTTGATAGACAATAAAATTGTTCATGTGTAGACAATGTGATATATGCTCTGAAGTTTTAGTGATAATAAGATTCCAATTAGAGCTCTCCTGGAAATTTTTTACAGAGAGAATAATATAAGTAGTCATAGATTTTTAGATCGGACAATGAAATTGGACTAAAATTTCCTAACTCTGAAAGAAGTAGTTCAGAATTGTTTTAGAGGTATTCTAGTAGAAATGTATTTTTATACTGAGCAATAGAATTGAATAGTTAGACTGAGCCATCAGACATTATATTTATATGAACTAGTTATTTCCTTCTATTAAGTAGTAAATTAAATACATATTTAGAAGGTTATACAAAGAGAATGTTTATAAGGAAACATAGTGACTCGTTTGAACGAACTTTTTAAGGTTTCATAACGTGTTACACAAACCTGTATTACATCATTCATTCTACCTAAAACAAATGAACTATTGAGTTTTCCATAGTGCCATAGATGATTAATGATATATCTTACATGTTTTATCCATACAAATATATTGTATTATAGTTGATTTTTTGGTATTAGATTGTTTCAAAAACATTCCAAGGGTGTAGCTACTTTTGTTTTGTACTGAACTGAGTAAATAATTGTTGTCATGTCAATGTGTAATTGTTTTCTTTTATAAAAAAATGATAAATCATTAACAATAGCTGAATTTCATTTCAAAATAAATAAAATATAAATGTTTAAGATATATCTAATTCACACTCCTCCCCTCATAGTGATATATAGACACTTGATGGAAAATATCAATGTGGATAAAGATTTTGAATGATCACTTGGAATGTTTCATAAGTAATGTAACCATTCATTAAAATCACATCTTAAAACATAAAATAAAATTCAAAATCCTTTTACATGAAAATAAAATTGAATACATATAAAGGTTTCAAATAAAAAATCAAATAAAAATTTTGTTAAGGTAAATATATTATCCCTTTTAATTTTTTCCCAACCATTATTAATTTTAAAAATATATTTTTTTTAAAAAAATTATATTATTTAAATTAGTATTTAATTAAAATAACAGGAATGGCCATAGGAAATTACATTAATGCTATTGAATTAAAAAAATATTCCTTTCAAATATTTAGAAAAATCTAAAAGTGCATTGTTTTTTACAATGACATTAAGATTCCTTTTAAATTTTTTTATAAAAATTAAAAAAAATTAAGATTTTATTTAGTATATCATATTAAATATATTTTAGAAAACTGTATTAAATATATTTTTCTAAAAAAATATTTTTTGATGAAAAGTGGGGTTTGACCAAAAAAATACAAAATCCCTTTTTTGTATATAAATAGAGTGAAATGTTATGAAGACAAGTATTCTCATTAAATTACCATATATAATAAAATAAATAATATTCTTGAGATATATATCATGTTATTTCATTATTTGATGAAAAATCATAAATAATCCAGATAAACATTGAGTTGTAGCATAAAACTATATCCACTTAAGTAACTCTGAAATGAAATCACCATAATGGAATAAAATTAAATGAAAAAAATTATCGTGAAGATAAATAAATAAATTATATTACATTTCAAAATAAATTTATATATACCAATTAAAATAATATATGTTCATAACATCACATATGTATCAATGAAATAAAACAGGGACAAAACCCCTTACTGCTTGGGTAAATTTTTAGTTGTAATCACTATGAGCTAATAACATATAAAGGATTATTAATTAAAATTAAATGGGGTATATTCATGATATATCATTTCAAAGTATAGTATATACACCACAAAAATTAAACAAGTAGTGAATATGGAAGAAGTCTCTATGAGATAAAAGTCAGTCAACAAATTCTCTTACTTTAAGTTACATTTTTTTTACACATTCATACCTACTATATAATAATTATATATTTATTAAAAATATATAAAATTATCATAAATATATATATCATAGCATATATTATTTATACATTACTATTTATTAACCATTTTTCAATAATTCCATATTAATATCATGTTTTGAGTAATAACTACTTTCTTCGTTCATATAATTTTTTTTATTTTTAGTTGTCTTACATTTATCATGGATCTATAATATCAATAATAGTAATCTTGATATAATAATATTATTTATACATAAATTATTATTTTTTGGCCAAAAAAGAAATACGGTTTTGATAAATGAAGTATATTACAATCATGAAGATGGTAGTAGTTTGGGTTTGGCTTAGTGTTAAGCACCTTGTAATCCTACATGAAAAATGGGGTTTCAAAACCCATTAGGCGCAGGTACTGTAGTAGTAATATAGCGCACTCTAGTGGTGGAAGGTCACTGTAGCGGTGGCAGGGCACTATATTAGTAGAGGGTATTGAGTGTTACTATAGCAGGCATGGGGTACTATAGCAGTACTATTCACAGAATGGGCATTGGGCCTAAGGGCTAGGTAATCGGCTAAATTGGCCACTGGGCCTTTGGGCTATGTAATGGGTCTCTATCTACCCAGTTAAAGCAGTATTTTATTTTCTTTAATAATTAATGAGGATTCGTCCCCAACCTTTAAAAAAATCTTGAAGATAGTAAGTCGTACATAGACATTAGAAACATTTTCATTTTTCAATGATTTTTACAGAAAGGTTATAATAAATATGTTATCATTAAATAATTATTAGATTCTTTAAAATAAAATATTTTTTTATAAATATAATAATACCTATCATACATGTGTCTTGGGGTTGAAAATAGATAGTCACTTCACATGATGAAGGAGGCAGTCCACACGTACGTGACTCATGTTATCATCTTTCAGTGAGAGAAATGGTAAGTAAAAAATGATAAATAATCTATTCATAATGATAAATATTTAACTAATATCATAATTATACTACTTCAATCATATATATTTATTTATTTTTACATTATTATAATCTATGTAAAGTGTTTGTGACAACCAATCACATTGCTTCACGAGGTGGTACTTCACCGTACACATGAGAAACATTACTGTATAACCTGTGGAATTGAGTAAAAAAATGTATATATTAAATAATGAATCAATAGGTATAAATAAAATATAAAAATTATATAATTTCTAAAAATTAATCATCATTCCCAACCACAATAGGATTTAATTGAAAAACAAACGACATAATTTAATGAGTAGATAGTTCTCCATACACATAAACGATGTATCATAATCGATTTGATGGATGTGGAGATGGTTTTAGGTAGTTAAAATAACATAGAAATATAATCATATAGATACAAATAAATTATTATAACATCATTATATAATATTAATTGAAGGATGTGGAGGGGGAAATATAACAAAAATGATCATTGATTAAGGTTACAAATTCTTCGGGTATCCTCCTATAGTTTTTACCAAAATACTCAATTTCTTATATTAATTTCCAAGAAAGGATTAAATTATCAGAGTAAAGTTGTTTTTAAGTTTTATTTATTGGTCATGTCTGATCTAAAATAATTTAAATCTGTTTATAACAGAGGAGAGGGGTGACCTTATTAAAGTGAGGGAGAGGACCCATATGGTGTTTTTGAAAATCATTAAGTTATACTAGGACTTCCATATGTCACAAAAAAGGTAATTATTTAACCAAAATAGATTAATATTCAAAATATTTCCATTTAAAATTTTTTAGAAACTTTTATAGGAAATGTTTTTACCATAATGTTGTAGTTTGTCCCTTGATTAACCCATTTTTTACATTAACTATTATAATTAATTTTTATTATTTCCAATATTCATTTTATCCAAAAATGAACATGTCCATATTAGGAATATTATAATAATTCAATTAGAAATATAAAACATATTTTGAAAAATTCAATTCACATAAGATGAAAATTTTAATTTAAAATTAGTCCCACAAACGTTAATATAAAGAGGGGTTTAAAAGAAAAATGTTAAAATGTTTATGATGTTTTTATATCAAATATCAATATAAAATTGATTTAAATGAACATTTTTTGTTTAATTTTTATATAATTAAACTAATGTTACTAAAATAAAACTTAAATATAAATTATCAATATAACTAAATTAAATGATAAGGAATTTTTCAATTATAATTTATTTTCTTTCACTATTTTTAATAAAATGAAACTTTCTAGAAAAATACAAAACCATAACCCTAAGATTATATTGACTTGAATATTTTAATTTTTTTTATTTTATTAATTTAATTTAATAATATTTTTTACCACTAATTTCAAAATATGTAAACAAAAGGTAACCAAACATCTTTTTCGAAAAATTCAATTTTAAATGTAAAATTGGATTTATGATAATCTATTGTATAAATAAAGAAAAATATGAATATTAAAAAATTTATAGAATATATAATCCATTAAATTAATTAAAATAATTTTCTAAATGATATTTATTAAATTTATTGTTTTAAAAATATTATCTTCAAAAACAAAATTCAGAAAACATTTCCTTTATTTTAAAATATTTTTTATTTTAATTTATAATTAATTTGTACTAAAAAATAATTTGATATAAAGTTTAGAACATATATTTTAATAATTTATTTATTCCTATTCACTCAAACCATTCAAAAATAAATGTGAAAAATATCAGATCATATTTCAATAATATAAGAAATTTTGTTAAACATGTTGATGCGTGTAACAAAAGATAAACTCAGTGTTGTGTGTAACCCAATCTAAAATCAGTTTTTTGAATAATGACCTACCAATTTGTTTTTCTTATAAAAATATAAAAACCTAGTCATTAATTTAATGTTAAATATAAAAAGTATAAATAATTTTGAAAAAAATACTTCACAAAATCTCAAGGTGATACATTAGTGGTTAATAATCATGAGGGTCTTAAACAAGGTTAATGATATTGGGATCAATCATCATTTTTCTCCAAAATATTTTTATTTAACCAAAAAATAAATTTAATATAAATTGTGTTTTATATTTTCTTATAATATTATAATTCGACAATATTAGAGTATTATTAATTTTTTATAATGATGAAAATGATGACGAAGTACCTTATGGTTATTTGTATATGTAATTAGATTACCATATAATGGTTGTTAATTTTTATTTTATCCATAAATAGTCATATTAAAGTTAATATATATATATATATCATCATGAAATTATTAATTAAAACTATCCAATTTAGTAAATAATATAAATTGAAACACATGTATTCATTGAGGATATAGTCCTCACATACAAATGATTCATGATTCATGTTTTCTTTATGGAAAAGTAGTTGGTGGTTAATTATTACACCATCATTATAATTCCATATAAATATAATAATGAGACTAATGATATCATTATTGTAGAGGTAAATGAAATTTTGAAAAGAATAAAATCATATAATGGAATAGAAAAAAGAGATCGTGGTTTGAAATCCATACCTTTATACATGGATTATATCTTGTAATAAGAGGATTGGTCCTTTGAGATATGGTAATTTCACAAGAATAAAGCTTATTTTGGTTTAATAGTACATTCTGGGTGATTTTTAACTTCACATAAACGGATTATGGTTGAGAGGAATTGGGGAGAGAATATCTACTTTAATAAGTGAAAATGTGTCATTTTTTTTAATTCTAATTACTTTTATATAATTTGAAGTAAATATCAAAGAAAATGACGTAAAAATTGATAAATAATTAAGAGTAGAATATATAAGAATGATAAAAACCTCAATAACTCACTTAAAGCAATTTTTTAAAATTCTATAACCTATTCCGATTAGATTACTCATTTTTAACATTTTGGTTTTCACCAAAATATATTGCTTTTACCAACAAAATTTATAATTTATTCCTAAAAATAAAATGGTAATTATAACATAATTTTAACTTAATGACTATTAATTATAAATAAATTTCTTTATTCAATTTAAAAAGTGATTAATATAAATTTTAAAATAATAAATGGATTATTTATTAATTTTTTTTTAAAAAAATATTACTTTTGTTCTTAAAAATTAATTATTGGTTTAAAATTTAAACAATTTATTTAAAATTTTAAAATTATTTATAAAATAAACGTTTGGTCATATATATTTTTTAAATTAGGTAACAACATTGACCTCAATAACCTAGTGTTAGTGGTCATTTTATTACGATGGAATAGATACAAGTGATCACATCACAAATGTTTGATCAGTTCAGTATTCTTGAATAATGTAGATACATAAAAGATTCCATTATTACATTAGTAATTGAACAAATAACAAAACAAAATAAAATAAACTCATTCATATGACATATTAAAAGATCTCATATTCATAACCTGGTGAAAGAAAAAAAATAAAATTGTGACATATAGTACTTAGTTAGTGTTAAAAATAGTGGAAGAATGAATCAATAAAAAGCGAATCATAATAAATTAGGAATAATCAAAATGGCCTGGAAAATAACTCAAAATCACATTCCATTAGTACACAAAAATGGAAATGAATCCATAGATTTTGTCCTAGTGAAAATCTTATAAATAATGATCACTGAAGGTCTAATTATGAAAATGAATAATTATTAGATGTCCTGTATCTAGAATATGAATGATCATACATCAAGATGATTTATGTTTGTGGGTAGAAACTCATCGGATTATGTTCTCCATACATAGATGAAGGGTGTGTTTCCAACTGTGTTGTATTGTGAAACCTGTCAATGCATTGAGGGGATACAATGGTCCATACACATCATTGCATGGTGAAATAATTATTTATACATAGACTAAATTCAAGAACAATATCCCTTATCAAATATCTTTACTGATTAGAGGATACAGATTCATCAATATTTCCCAAGATAAAACAACATTGTAAATAAACTCCATATGGAAAATGGTCATACAGTTAAGATTATAATCATATCCATGATACAGTAATATAGATATTTAATAGAAATATAATATCAACTAAAAAATGATATCAAAGGGGAATTTTATACACTATAAAATAATTATTAGGTGCCCAATACTATGTATGTCTTAAGGAATGGGAAATTGAGACGTAGTCCCTTACCTTATGTGCGAATGTGTTCAAAACTTTTCGTTAATTCACTAGATAATCATATGAAATTCATTAATTCATCAATTCATAACCCTTTGTTGCATTAATTTAGTTTTTATAATTTTATTAAGTTAATTTACTCCCTTTTGGATTAGTTATAAGATATAATTTTATCGCCTAGGAGCTTTCGTTTCTTTAGTTTTCATGGTCGTTTTACTCGTATATGTGTATAGAAAATCATGTAGAATGTTAATTTTTTACCATTATTGATATTATATGTTATTAAGGAACATATAGAATATTAAATGGTTATATATTTTATTTTGTATATGTGGTATGTGGATGAATCGTTAGATAAGATATTAGTGAGAATAGTTTAGATTATTTTGGCATTTTTTCGATCTTCATAAACTAGTTTTGTCTATGAATTCATATTATGTATATATACTATTTACATAATCTAAAATAATTTTTAAAAAATATATGATATTTTTTATAACCAGAAAATAGTATTATGAACATTATTGATGTTAACACTGTAAAACAAAGAATCATCGTCCACAAAGTTGTTTAATCAAAACCTCACATATGATGTTTTCATTTTTAGTAAAACAGGAGTGGGGAAGAAAAATTATGTTATATTGTTCCAATAAAATTATAAAAAATAATATATATATGTTATAATTGATTTATATTTCCATTTGGATAAAGGGATACGAGGAGAGAAAATGATAAGAAATGAAATTGAAAGGAAACCAAAATAAAATTATAGAGGAATTTACCTCATCAATTTTCCTCCTTGAGAACCCATAAAGGAAATTGGGATTTCTCTTCAGATCTAATCAAAGCTTCTTGGAAGCAGGTATAGGACTTGGAAAGATAATTTGGTAGAACATAGACAAGGCTTCACAGAAAAATTACTTATTTTAGAAAAATCCCAAAAAAATCCCCCTAACCATTTTTTACATGTATATTTCAAAAGTGAAACCAATTTTTGGGAAAAAAAAATCAAAATATGAGAAGATTAATTTTTAATTAAAATCATCAATAACCAAAAAAATCTAATTTTAAAATTATAACAGATTTTTTAACACTTTAAAATATTAAATAAGTTCTCATATAATTATCCTATAATCATATGACAATAAAATATTAATTTCTGACTACATTTTATAAAAAACAAATTATTTTAAATTATTATCTTATTTATTGAACTATAAATAAATATTTACATTTTATAAAAATATCATTAATTTATTAATAATTTATATATAATCTATTTACTTATTCTATGATATAATTATATCATAATTTTATTTACAAAATCCTTAAATTGTTTTTACTTACATTGGTGAAGTTACTTTTCCATTAGACAAATTACTATTCAGAAGGGTCACATTAGAATTTCAAATATCAAGTTACTATTTCACTAGTATATGTTCTTAATATCTAAAATACACCTCCTATTTCCTTTAATATTAATTATATAATTTTTTAGTTATATATGTGATTTTATGTGATTTATACTACATAAATTACTTTTTTGCGCAATGTAAGATATTTAATTAATTGAATTTATTGAAGAGGATACATAAAGTGAAATCGTGGAGTAACATATTCATTACTCCTACAAAAATGTCATCCTCGAAAATTTCATGTATATTTCACTCTAAATATATGTGGGTGGTTATTCTTCATAATATCATCCAATTCCCTCATTGCTTCATTAATTTTATGGTTTCTCCAAATAAATTATATCAAAAAAGTATTCAGGTTTCATAATACCTATTCTATGGTGTTAAGAATAACAATAATATATTAGTTTTAAGAAAAATAATGTTCAACATTTATTTCTTCATTGGTGAGTACGTAATTTAGGTATAGTATGTACTTCTTTAACAATGATATATGTAACACATCATGAAATTTGCAGAGACTTCGTTGAACTTTTAAATGGTAAGCTACAACTCAAATTCATTCCAAAATTTCAAATTGATCTATGTACATGGGGATTAGTTTCCATTTCATACAGAAAAATATGTAATTCTTACAAGTAAAAAACAATTTGAAAGACATGATCTTCCACATAGAATTCCAAATCCATTCTCTAATTGTGAACATAACCATTTTACATACTTTGAGATAAATTAATATGTCCTATAATTGTCTTTAACTTTGACATTTTCTCTTCAATAAGGTCTAAAAATATAATTTTCCTTTCACTAACATTATCCAAAAAAGTTGGAGTTAAAAATATCTATCCATATAATGCTTCATATGGTTCCATTTGAAAACAACAACATAAACTATTATTGTTGGAAAATTCCACAAAAAGTAAATACCGATTCGACATATAGTGAAAGTCATGTGAGAATGATCTCAACATGTCATACAATTATTGAATAGTCCTTTCAGACTGTATTTAAATTTGTGTGTGATGGAAGTAAACATATGAATATTTGTATCTAAAGGCTTCTGAACATGGGATACACATTGGGAAACACTAGTGTGAATAAATAAATTGTCACTCAATTCTTATTTTTGTTTATTTAGATCCACTAATTCAAATCATGGAATTATATATGGATTCTTTTATATAGGTCATGAACTAAGAATTAAATCAATAGAGAAATCCATTAACTGCTCTAGAGGATGTATACATAAATCATCTTGAAATAAGACAATATATTCTGGCACAATTGGTACATCCTCCCTTAGAAGATTACTTTCCTCATCCATCGATTGTTTTTTCTATTCCACACCATTAATTTCATTTAGTATAGGTAATATAGGTGAATCTAGATATGATCTAAATGATTTAATCTATTCTCTATGGATAAGGGATTTAACATCTTCCACACAAATAGTAACTTATTTTTTCCTACAATATATTATTTCATCACATTTATAAAGCTTGTGCATACCATGTATTATATTAAAATCAACCATATGTATGATAATAAAATGTGAAACTAAATCACATTTTGGTGTCAAAGAGGGGGCTCAATGGTACATATTTTTTTGAAATGATAATTTTCTCGGTATTTTTGACCGATAACTGCTTTATTAAATAAAAATGAACTATTATGATTTTCTGGGAAAAATAGGAAGATATAAAAGAATTATATGACCAATAGTAAGAGAAATAGTTTTCTATATTTTGAGAGACAATTAATGTACAATCCACCACGTCATTATTATCGTATACCTCCAAAGTTGTGATCACATTATCTTGGATATCTACCCTTGACCACTTCTGTGGTTGATTCCCTTGATAATTGGGATCTTGAAATAAATAAGGTGAAATTCTTTTATAGTTGAAGAATTGAACCTCATTGATTATTTCTTTCCTATTACTGTCATTATATCGATTAACCTTTTCTCTATACTTATATAAAAATCCTATTCCTCCCAAGAACTTCAAAATATGATTCTTTCTATAATTTTCACAAAATAGAAATTGATGTGTACCCATTTTCTTATTTGACATTGACCTTCTACATGGTTATATGAAAACATCTTCTTACTCTTATTTCCCATGAACATATAAGATCTAGAAATTCATTCTCTGTATAATGGAACATAAAATGATTTCATCATACGATGAAAATGTTTGTGATGCAAGTGCCATTTGGATACTTAGTTTAGTACCTTCAATTAAAAGATTAATCTTGTCTTAAAAATTATGTATAAATTTTATAGCATACCTGGCTAGTCTTTTTTGGGAATCCTTATACTTCTCAAAACTCTATTATTCTCATTCCTATAATATATGTAAATTTCTCTTCATTTAAATTTGTTTCTTATTAGTGAAGTATTTTTAAAAGAATATTTCATTAAATGTTCTCTGTTACATGTATTATATTTATTCTTACTCCTATAAATTCTGTAATAATTACAACAACTAATCAGCATCACCCCTGATGCAATATACTTCTAGAACTACAATTTCATTTCCATTGCATCTCAATGCCATATATTTCTTTTCAAGGGAATAAATCCACTACTTGAATACGAATAGATTAATATTCCCTCTGAAATATGGGAGATTCTAAAAAAGTAAATGATCCAACAAAGGTGTAGTATGTCTATTGATAAAAACTTGAGTATGTTTTCATAATATGGTCAGGATATTCTGAACTCCAAAACTAAAAGTTATGTATTTCTTAATGGGTAAATCCTTAAATTGTCTACAGGTATTGATTCTTTTTCTACATAAGGAACCATGTATAACCTATTGAATACACTAAATTTCGATATGAATCATAATGCACAATTTTGAACTAGATAAAGATAAATTTCATCGGTAATCTCATAATCATAAACATGGTTAATTTGGTTACATTTTTACTTTTAAATCCTTTATAATTATTTCAAATGATAATATGAATTATAATAAGAATATTCGATGGGTGTGAAAAATTAGGTATACATTATAGCCCATGGTCATGTTCTAGGTTACCCAAAGTCAGGCACGAGACACCTTCTTAGAGTTGTTACCCCTAGTTACATCTATGCCAGAACCACGTCCACTTATACTATCCACACATGGATGAATTTTCTTGATAACCACTTACTCTATACTTACCAAAATTATAGGATGGTATTATATTCTTATTTTCAAATTCTATCATTAGTTTATGTTCGATAAACTATTTTTTCTATTTCTAGTTCCCAATGTTTCCTTTAAACATCCTCTGGTACCAATAGTAACAACCTCAAGCCCAGTATCCCAGATTCAGTTTCCATTTTTTAAAATGTAATAGACATAATATATCACATCAAAAAGAATCAATAAGGCTAGTATGGTTGAATAAAAAAAGATACGTAAGTTTTTCCCTAATTACAATGGTAATTAGGTAGATATTTTACAATGATAAATTCCGAGAAGGTGTTTTTAGAGGAGGTGGTGAGGGGTGGTATTTATAGTGATGGAGAGGTGTTTTCTCATTATTTTATTCATTAGTTTATTATTTTTTTCTAAATACTATAAATAGATTTAAAATAATATCTAAATATAAAAATATAAGTAAGGATGGAACTAAATTATGTTATTACATCCGGAATACATGAACTATGACTCAATAATTCATTTATTTAACTTATTCCTTAAATTACATTATTTTATTATTCACGAAAAAATAAACTATTATAAGAACGTCCCAAAAATGAACCTTAACCATTTTTCAATGTATTGAACTCAAAACCAATCTCCATTTTATGAAAATAATTTTGTCTATATAATAAATTTTAATTTTACATAAAATTATCCTTAACTTGAAAAATACCAATTTTAAAATTATAAGAGAATTTAAAACACTTTGGAAAACTAACTAATGTCTCATAAAATTATATTATAATAAAAATACATAAAAATATTAATTTTTAATTTATTTATCAAAATACTTTTTTTAAATAATTTTATAAATTGTAAACTTTTAAATTTACATTTTCAGTCTATAAATATATCAATAATTCTTTCATAATTTATTAAACATTTATTTTCTTATACAATGATACAATTATATCATAATACTGATAATTATATGTTTAAATTTTATTTATACATTCATAGTTGAGGTTACTATTCTATTAACTGAATTACTATTCAAAATGTCTACAAAACTATTGCAAATGTCAAGTCACTATTTCATTGGTATATGTTTTTTACATCTAGAAGTAGCCACATATTTCATTCATTCTTTATTATTAAGTGTATTTTGTGTTCTCTATGAGATTTTATATGATTTATAGTATATAAAATAATTTTTTTTACGATTGAAACATGTGGCCAATTGTCTCCTATCGACCGGTTAAATTTCTGATGCTCTCTTAAGGTGTATAGAAGCACTCGGGTCGAATCCTCAACGATGATACTTTTTAATAGTCGATTGTTTTTAGTTGATTGTATTATGATTGGGGGGTTTGTTTGTATATCTTGTGAAATAATTTATGGATGATTTTTGATTTAACAAATTGATAAATATTGGGGTGAGTTCATTTTTTGGAAGTTAAGCTTGTGATATCCTTGATCATTGCTTTATATTGCATTTAAATTAACACCAACTTCACAAGATAACATTGATGGGATTTTCTAAGTGTTAAGGCTTTAATCCAAGCCTTAACATAATTTAGGGTTCTAATCATATCCGTTAATTTCTTATGGTAGTGTATTTATGGTTCCAATAATCCTTGTAAACCACATGTTAAACAAATTATCTCATTAATCCGTGACATTTTTAGTCCAACATACACAATGATAAATTAACGAATACTCATCGGGCATATACTCTCAATCACTTAACGTCCCTAAATTTTCACTCACCCCAATGACAGAATTACACAGCAAATTTGGGCTTTTAATAATCTGGTTAAAATGATTATGATGATAAATTAACAATAGAAGAAAAATAAAGGGATAAGAAAAGAGTGGTGTGTCAAACACAGACACACGATCTATGATGTGAATTAAAAAAATAACTTTTGATTGAATGAGGAAGCAAAAGAATGGAAGGAGATTCAACTATATTTAAACTATTTTAATAACATTAATATTAAACTACAAAAGGTGGATGAGAATAAGAGATATTGAAGAAGAAAATTTAATTAAAACAGAATTAAAAAACACAAACATACAATTTTACAAACGAAGAACAAAACAAAAGTGAAACGAAAAAAAGAGAGGAGGAAAGGAATCTCAAGTGAAAACATGAGTATGGAAGGTCTTCCCAAGCCCTTGTAAAATATGTTTTCGTGCTAATATGCACTCCTATCTTCTGAAATTCCAACCCCTTTGAAGGATAGGAGGGGGATTCATTTATAGCTAAAGGAAGTGGACTATTTTCATTCCCAATTTGTCCCTCCACTTTGATCGCCATGTTGGATATTCAGACAGCCGAATCTAGAGATATCTCTTTCTTCAAAGTTTTATATAATAACTTTTTCTGACCTATCCCAATCTATGGAGTCATTTGGACCTATGGATCCAAAGTTATGACTGGTTTACTAAACAAATTTAATCTGTCCATTTCAACCCAGTCTTTTTAAAGTTTAAAATGAAAAAGGGTTTTTGAATAGTAATATGACTTCAAAGCCGAATGATTTCTTCAAAAAATATGGAGGCCTATATATCCCCTTTCACACTGAAAATTAGCAGCTCTATTTGATGATTACATCATCAGATATATCATGAATAGTATCCAGATTGTAATTCCCATCCAGAATGGTGGGCTAGAATTAAAAGATTAATTTGAGCCCTTTTTTCATAGATTTGGGCCATAGAATTTTTATCCATGACTATTTTGGATATTCAAGAACATATGTTAGTGTTTCATAAAATTTTCTCTTAGGTATTTAGACAAGTAACTGAATCATCATTGCTGGTACAGTCTCTTCATAAATTCATTGGGTCATCTTATGTGCTCCATCTGATCCTTTAAATGGCATAATTGACCCCTGATCCCTTCTAATAAAATATTTTATATTGAATTAGGAATCCTAAAAAACTAGAACGAAGCAATTTGGGTCATTATAATAATAGTTACATTTAAAATAGTAAACTAACTCAATTGGACTACTTCTAAAAATGCTCTAAAGTTATACTTAGTATTAAACCATTAATATTTCACACAAATTATGCACATTTCTTATAAAATCAATAAAGGGGGTATATAATAAGTCAAGAAAATATTACTAACATGAACTCCCCCACACATAGTCTTCTTCATGTCCTCATGTGTAAAATATATAAAATCATAACAAAATCATTTTCACTCACAAACAAATATAAAAATTTCGTTTTCTCCAATTAGGGGAGGTTTAGACTATTTCACTCATCCATTTTTGATTCCACCACAAGTTGTTACAGAAACAATGTTCCAAAACTAATTCAATTTTATAGGATCAAAATTAGAAATTAAAAATGTGGACACTCAAAACTCACACCTCTCAAGATGATAAAATTCATTTGTGGAGGTTCACTCTTTCACCAACCAAAAGTGAAAATCATAGAGTTTGAAAGAGCTCTCAGCTTCCAATCCCTATCCAATGTGAACAAGAATCAAGAGGTATTTTTAATGGGTTTTTCTGTGGCTGTGGGACGGTAGGAAATTAATTTCCAAGAGAGATAAGAATAGGTTTAAAACACTAACATAGAAAAAGCAATGCACATTTTTTGAAATAAAACAAGGAAGGAAATTAAAACACACATTTACAAGGGAATGATTGTGTGAAAAAAGAAACAAGAGAGGAAGAAAATTTAAAGGGGATGAGAAGATAAATTACTTACAAACCACAAAACTTCTCCCAATGACATATGAATATAATGCAAGTGTTCTTTTTTTTAAAAATATGAACTTGGAAATGATCTCACACTCATATCCCAACCCATGATTGATATTATACGGAAACTAATTGTAATATTTATAACAAGATCACAGGTTTAGGTAGAGTTATTTTTGACCTACCCAAGAAACAAACCAATTTTAGATGTTTTTTTTATTTTTTTTAACACTTGTCAATAATATTTACAAGATTACATAAATTAAAGTACATTACATTCTCCAAAACACACTGAATGAAATCCTCTCCACCACACTAAAATGGATTCTTGCCCTAAAGCTTTTGATAACATGGTGAAATAAACAAACGGTACCCATAATTAAATCCATTCCCCCCACACATTAATTTCAAAAAAAATATACAATGAAAAATACATGTTGATATTGGGTGGGATAATTTATTGGGCTTGTAATGTGGATAATAAATAAAAGGATTTCATAGGCTCGAAGGGGATTTCAAAATGAGGATTAATGTATGGTTAATGGGAGGCTATTTGGCTATTATGATTCTCATGTGGTTTAGAAAATGTATCTATTATATTAGTGCACACTAAAGTAGGAAATTTAGCTCGGTGGACCACAAAATCAAGACTCACAAATGGGGTTGAAAACACAAATTTTGAAAAGATGGCCATAGGTGGCCATAGAATGGAAGAAAATGTTGTTCCTTATTGTTTGGGAAAAGAATTTTCCAAATCAAAAATTGAGAATTCAAAATTTATTATTCTTGACACAAAATTCTTTATCAAAATATATGATGAAAACTTAATATTTTTGAGATGAAACCATGTCTATTGACTCCCCAAAATGGTTGAAAAAAATCTTAAAATTGATGGTGAGTAAGTATGACTCTTTTGGTTTTTTTACATTTTGTTGTTTTTTTAGTTTTTTTAGTGTTCTTTAAAATACAAAGCCACAAAAAATAGAAAGAGAAAATGGAAAGGGTTTTTTGTAGAAATTGGTAAAAATGAAATAGATAGGAAAAAGAAGAAATAGAGAGAGAGAGAGAGGAACAGATAGAGAGTTTTAAAGGGAAAGAGGTGCCCTTGGTTTGGATTTGTCTTGTTGCCATATACATCTAGTGGTAGGTCGACTGGAGAAGTTTGGGATTCAATAGAAGTTGATTTTGATACAGGATTGTGTGTCCACTTATGGTTATTCTGTAACCGATGTCCATTAACCATGAATTTCCTTTTGGAAGAGGGGTCTTGGAGTTGCACTGCACCTAACGGGCAAACATTCGTAATAACCAAAGGACCTTACCAATGAGAATTAAGCTTACCTGGGTGAAGCTGAAATCAGGAATTAAAGATCATTAACATATCACATTCATGAAATACCTTTCTTATGATGTTTTTATCATGGAGTGCCTTGGATTTATCTTTTTAGAGATTAGAATTATCATAAGAATCATGTCGAATCTCCTCCAGTTCATCCAATTGGAATAATCTGTCTTCACCAGATTTTTCATGATCAAAATTACATTTCTTTACTGCCCAAAATGACTTATGTTGGATTTCAACTAGAAAATGACATGATTTACCAAAAACTAGCATAAAATGATACATCCCAAAGGGTGTTTTATAGGCAGTTCGATAAGACCAAAGTTCATCAAAAATTCTTTCAGGCTAGTCTTTTCTGGTGGGTTTTAAAATTCTCTAAAGCACTCTTTTCACTTCTCTATTAGAAAGTTCACCCATGCCATTTTTTTGGGGGTGATATTTAGTTGATGTTTTATGTACAACCTCATTCTTTTTCAAAAAATATTCCATGGTTCTATTAAAAAAATGGGTTCCTAAGTCATTGATCAAGGCACGAGGCATGCCAAATCTGTGGAAGATGTGTGTCTTTAAGAACTCACTAATAGTATGTGAATCATCATTTCTAGTGTCTTTGGCCTCGAACCACATAGAAACATAATCAACCACAATAACGATGTATGAGAACCCATTGGAAGGGGGAAATGGTCCCATGAAATCGATACCCCAAACATCGAAAATCTCACAGAAAATTAATGGCTTTTGGGGCATTTCATTTCTCTTTGAAATTTTGCAAAACTTTTGGTAAGTGGGACATAATTTAAGGAACTCATGTGAGTCCTTGAAGAGTGAAGGCCAGAAGAATTCAGAGTCTAGGACCTTTCGGGTGGTCCTATTTGGTCTAAAGTGGCCACCTCTGGGAAGTGAGTGACCGAATTCTAATATGGAAGCATGTTCATTTTCATCGACACAACTCCTTATTATCATGTCAGACCCAATTTTCCAAGTTTATTTTATTCCCAAAAATAGTATTTTGAATCACTTTTCAACCTCATTTCTTTATTTGGAAAACATTTCAGGAAAAAAACCAGAAACCAATTAATGTACAATTGAGGCATACCACTATATTTTTGGAGTGAGAGATTCAAGGTGATCAGTGGGGAATTCAGTATCGATGATTTTAGAATGAGAATAATTAGAAATTCTACTCAAGTGATCAGCCACATGGTTTTCTTTTATTGGTATATATTTGATTTCAAAGTCAAATTCTTGGAGCATTAGGATCCATCTTATTATCCTTAGTTTGGAATCACTTTTCTTGAGTAAGAACTTTATATCAGAATGGTCTTGGAAGATGATGATTTTGGCACCTAAGAGATAGTGTCGGAATTTATCTAAGGCAAAAACCACTGCTAAAAGTTCTTTTTCATTGACAGTGTAGTGAGATTGAGTTGCATCTAATGTTTTTTAGGCATAATAGATGACATGAGGAATATTTTCTCTTATTTGACCAAGAACACCCCCAACGGCTCTATCAAAATCATCACACATCAACTCAAAGGGTAACGACCAATCTGGATGTTGGATTATTGGGGCAGATGTTAGAGATGTTTTGAGTTCAACTAAGGCACTCTTGAAAACCTCATCGAAATGGAAAGTGAAATAATTTTAGAGCAACCTAGTGAGTGGGAGGGAAATACTACTGAAGTTATGTATGAATCTCCGATAGAAACCAACATAAATGAGAAATGAACGGATGTCTCGAACAGAAGTTGGTTGAATAAGTGATTGGATCATTTAAATTTTGGCAGGATCGACTTCAATACCGTCTTTTGAAACTACGTGCCCAAAGAAAAATCCCATTTTCAACCATGAAGTGACATTTTTCAACATTTAACACAAGGTTTCACTTGACACACTTTTGGAGTACTAGAGAGAGGGAATTCAAACAAGATTCAAATGACTCACCATAAATGGGAAATTCATCCATGAATACTTCAAGGCAATGTTCAATGAATTCGGAAATGATACTAATCATACACCTCTGGAATGTTACAGGATCATTGCAAAGGCGAAAAGGCATTTTTCTATATGCATATGTTTTAAAGGGGCATGTGAATGTATTGTTTTCTAGGTCCTGAGGTGCGATTGGGATTTGGAAGTAGCCAGTGTATCCATAAAGAAAGAAATAGCGAGACTTTCCGGCTAATCGGTCCAAAATTAGATCAATGAATATAAGAGGGTAGTTATCATTTCTTGTTTCAACATTGAACTTCCTATAGTTGATACACACATGCCATTTGTTCTTCACTCGAGTTGTGACTACCTCTCTATGTTCATTTGTGACAACAGTTATCCCACCCTTCTTAGGTACAAATTGAATTGGACTAACCCATTCACTGTCATAAATTGGGTAGATAATATCAGCTTGAAGAAGGTTGGTGATCTCTTCCTTAACTACCTCAATTATGAGTGGATTTAGTCTTCTGTGTGGTTGTCTAATTGGTTTGGATGACTACTCAAGATGGATGTGATGCATGAAAAGGGATGGGTTGATTCCTGGTATGTCTTCTAGGGTCCAACCTATGGAAGTTTTGTTTTCCTCTAACACCTGAACAAGTATGGACTCTTCGGTTTCAGTAAGTGAAGTAGAGATAATGACAGGATATGAGTGATAATGGAAAAGGAATGCATTTTTTAGGTGTTCATGAAGTGGTTTTATATCAGTATCATCTTTCATTTTTGGGTTAAAAAACTTAGGAATGGAAGATGGGACTTCAGTTGCTTCAGATTCATTTTCCTTAATATTTTCCAAGGTGGTGTAGTAGAGATCAGAGTTGATGTGGTATTCAAGAGAGTATTCAAGATCCTCTAGATTAATAGAGTCTATGAATGAAATGTCCCCATAAACATCACCATTTATGACTTGGTTAATCGAGTTGCAGATTTCAAAAGATCCTTTATCATTAGAATATGATGAACATGGTGGATTGGGGTTCGATTCACTCTTAGAAGTGTCCTCAGAAGCATGGATGGAGAATTGAGAGTTATCCTCAGATGGGTATCGCATGGCTTGGAAAAAGTTTACATTGACCAGTTGGTCACTGAATTCCATGGATAAGATTTCACAATGGACATCAATATTGGTTCTCACATTCATGAGGAATGGTTTTCCTATAATTATGGGAGATCGAGAAGATTTCTTCTCACCTTCTATGTCAAGGACATAGAAATCAGCAGGGAAGATACGATCACTGACTCAAACAAGGACATCCTCAATTATTCACTCCGTACTGGCTGTGCTTAGATTGGCCAATTGAATGACAACACCCGTTGGAAGTAAAGGACCTAGACCAAGGTTGAAGAATATGGATTTGGTCATGACATTAATTTACGCTCCTAGGTCTATGAGTGCATCATCAAAGTTGGAACATCCAATTTGGAATGGAACCGTAAATGTCCCTGGATCATTGAAATTTATTGGAATAGATTGGTGGGTGGAAACATTTTCGAAGGTCCTATGTTTCCTCTTGTGGGTACAGAACACCATGAGAAACTTGGCATACATAGGAATTTGTTTTATGGCATCTAAGAGGTGGATGTTGACTTCAACACATCTAAACATGTTAATCATTTCTAGATCGGGTTCAAATGACCTCTTTGGATTAGAAATGGCTTGAGGAAAATGAATTGGGTTCCTATGTGGAATAGAAGGAAGTGAGGGAATGGATTCAAGTTCCTTTTCATGTTTATTTTTATTTTCATTTTCTAGTTCAACATTCAAAGGAGGGTTGGAGGTATTATCTTGAGGCATATCAATTATCTTTCCTATTCTAAGTGAAATTACATTTATATTACCCTTGGGGTTGGGTAAGGGGTGAGCTAGAAATTGGGAATATTTGGATGGTTTCTTCTGACTATGGTGTGATGCATATTGACCAATTTGGGTTTCAATGTTCTTGATGCTGGAATGGGTGAAGGAGGCAAGATCTTCCACTAAACATTCCCATGGTTTCATAGAAGAAGAGGCTTTTCACTGATTGGTATTACCTAGATTTTGGTTCTTGGGGAATCGATTGTATTGGTTTGGGAATTGGGAAGGCTCACTGGGATAATGGAATCAAGGAGGAGGATTGTTCATTTGAGGTTGAGGAATAAAATGATAAGGTTGTTGGAAATTACCAAAACCGTCAACTTATTGAAACTATTTTTGGTTTTGAGGAAGGAATTATGGGGGATGAGATATGGGATTACCATACCTAAGGCCTTGGTTATAGGAAGAAGAGAAGGGCTCAGAGTGAGGTTGGTTGAAGTATCTAACAAACTGACCTGATAGTTGAGGGTTGGTGTTCCACTGAGAATATGCTAAATTGACCTCCATTGTTCTAGATGAATTAGATTGATCCTCTAGAAGTTGTGGACATGTGTCTATTGGATGTTATGAAGAGTTATAGATTCCACAGTTTTTGACAGGTCCAGGAAAAATTGATTGTGGAGAAGATGAGGTTGGGGATTTGGTAGCCACATCTAGTTGTCGTACAAGACCTGTAAGTTCAATCATCCACTTGTTCATCTTGTTTGGCTCAATTAATATATTATTTTGGGATTGTTTGACTTGAGCCTTTGATCGAGTATGTAATTGTTGTTTGTTTTCATCCATGTTACTTATGAGATCTCTTGTAGCTGCAAGAGTTTTATCAATAAGTGTATCGCCACTTGTGGCATCAATGAGAGTTCTCTCCATATCTAATAACCCCTCATAGAAATATTGGATCAACATTTGGTTAGGTATTTGGTGGTGTGGGCAGGGTGCAAAAATCTTTTTGAACGACTCCCAACATTCATGGAGTAATTCCCTTGGGAACTGACAGATAACACCTATTTCCTTTCGGATAGAAGTAGTACGAGAAGCAAGAAAGAATTTCTTTAAGAAGAGTTTCTTCATGTCATTCCATGTGATTATAGAATTAGGAGGTAGGTAGTAAAGCCATTACTTATCAGTGTCAGTTAGGGATAAAGGGAAAGCTCGATGTTTGATTTGTTCCTCATAAATCCCCTGAGAATTCATGGTAGAGCACACCACTTGGAACTCTTTATGGTGAAGATGTGGATCATCACCAGCTATCCGGTGGAAATGTGGATAAAGATGAATCAAACCCGATTTGAAGTCAAAGTCAGCTTCTAGGTTTGGATATTGAATACCAAGAGGTTGGTTATTCATATTAGGGGAAGCAAGTTCTTTTAGTGTTTGTTTTCTGGGATTGGACATATCTAATTCAATTGGTTGGCCCAGGACTGGTTCTTGAATGAGTTGATTATCTCTTATGTTCCTCCTAAGTTAACGAAGTGTTCACTCAATTTCGGATTGAAACAAATCGACGGATTGTTTGGGAGGATACGGGGGATTTAGAGAGATGTTTGAAGGAAATGGAAGATAGGTTTTTTTTTCAGTTTATGAATTTTATGAGAAGACGGGTTTCTCATTGTGTTTTTTATCAAATTTTTTAAAATTTGGGTTTTTTTTGGTTTTTTATAAAATAACAAGAAACTACTTACTACATAAAGCACCATCCCCAGTGGCATTTGAAATACACGGCCGATTATCACCTCTCGAACGGTCAAATTTTCGATGCTCTACTAATGTGTATAGTAGCACTCGGGTCGACTCCTCAGCAGTGATACTTTTTAATAGTCGTTTGTTTTTAGTTGATTGTATTCTGATTTGGGGGTTTATTTTCAGATCTTCTGAAATAATTTATAGATGATGTTTAATTTAATTGATTGATAAATATTGGGTGAGTCCATTATTAGGGTGTTAAGATAGGGATATCCTTGAGCCTTTCTTTATATTGCATTTAAATTAACACCCACTTCACAAGATAATGTTGATTGGAATTACTAAGTGTTAAGGCTTTGATAAAAGACTTAACGTAACTTAAGATTATTATCAATACCATTACTTGTTTATGGTAGTGTATTTATGGTTCCAATAATACATGGAAACCACATGTTAAACAAAATATGACATTAATCCATGACATGTTAAGTCCAATATAGACAATGTTAAATTAACGAATACTCATCGAGAAAATACTCTCAATAACATAACATCGCAAAATTTTGACTCACCCAAATGAGATATTTACTCATCCATTTGGGTTTTTAATATTTTCGTTACAATGATTATCATGATAAATTAATAATAGAAGAAAAAGAAAGGGATAAGAAAAGAGTGGTGCGTCGAACGCAAACACACGAACAATGATGAGAATTAAAAAAACAGACTTTCAATTAAATGACGAAGAAAAAGTAGGGAAGGAGAATCAACAGTATTTAAACTATTTTAAGAACATTAATATTAAACTACAGAAGGTGGATGTGAATAATTGATATTGATGAATAAACTTTCATTAAAATAGAATTACAAATCACAAACATACAAGATTACAAATGAAGAACAACACAAAAGTGAATGGATACAAAGAGAAGAGGAATGGTATCTCAAGTGAAAACTAGAGTATGGAAGGTAATCCCAAGCCCTTTTCAAGGCTTTGGTCAGGCGAATATTTTCTCCACTTTTCTGAAATGCCAACCCCTTTGAAGGAGAGGAGGGGGATGTATTTATAGCCCAAGGAAGTGGACTGTTTTCATTCCCAATCAGTCCCTCCACTTTCATCGCCAAGTTGGTTATTCAGATAGCCGAATCTAGAGATATATCCTTCTTCAAAGTTGTAGATAATGAATTTCTCTGACTGATCCAAATTTTTTGAGTCATTTGGACCTATGGAGCCAATGTTATGGTCGGTTTATCAAACAAATTTAATCTGTCCATTTCAATCCAATATTTTTGAAGTCCAAAATGTGAAAGGGTATTTTAATAGGAAGATGCATTCAAAGACGAATTATTTCTTCAACAAACTCGGCCTCCTATATGTCCTCTTTGACACTGCAACATCTCAGCTCGATTTGATTATTACATCATTGGATATGTCATGAATAGTACACGGATTTCAATTCTAGGGCAGAATGGTTGGCTAGATTTAAAAGCTTTATTTGGTCCCATTGTTCTTATAGTTGGGCCCGGAAATTTTAAACCTTGATTCTTTTGGATAATCAAGAACATATGGTATATTTTATTAAAATTTTGGTTTTGGGATTTAGATCAGTAACTCAATCATCCTGGCTAGTCCAGTTTATTCACAAATTCTTTGGGTCATCTTAAGTGTTCCATGTGATCCTTTAAATGGCCTAATTAGCTCATGATCCATTCTAATGAAATGTTTTATAATGAATTAGGAATCCTAAAAATAAATAACCATACAATTTGGATCATTAGGGGGATATTTATAAATACAATAGTAAACTGAGTCAATTGGACTACTTCTAAAAATTCTCAAAAATTATACATAGTATTAAAACATTAACATTTCACACAAATTATGCATATTTCACATAAAATCAGTAAAGGGGTATATAATAAGTAATGAGAATATTAATAAAATCAAAAATTTAAGATATTGAATGGATTTATTTTATTTATGATGATACATACTGTGATATCTTGGGGTGTTATATTATTCCACCCTATAGAAATTTTGTATGAAAACATTTCATGATTATTTCCCTCTAAAGTGATATTTGTGTTTCTTCTTAATGAGATAATTAATTTTTAAAATTGATTATTCCATTTTATAGTTTCTCCAAAAAAATTTAACATCCAAGTCATCTTGTTTCTTAATACATGCTCTCTAGTTTCAAGAGTCTCATTAGAATCATAGAAGTAAGATAAAACTGGTATTATTTTTATTTCATCATAGGTGTTTACATGCATTGGGTCTAGAATATACATATTTAACGATGATATATGGAACACATGATGAATATAGGGTAGAATTGGTTTCAATGCTAAATTATAATCCACAAGTCCATATCTCTCTAGAATTTCAAATGGTCCATTGTAACTAGTGATTAGTTGTCCATTCTTACAGAACATTAAGACACCCTTCCATGGAGATTCTTCAGAAAGACATGATATCCAACGTGGAATTAAAAAAAATTTCTCCTGATATATTCATAACTATTTTTCATATATTTTGATTCTATAATATAAGCTTAATTGTATTTAAATTTTTCATTGTCTCTTCAATAAGATCTGTTGCTATAAGTTTCCTCTCACCGACTTTATCCAAACCAGTTGGGTTTCAATAACTATTTCCATATAATTCTTCATATGGTCCCATTTGAAAAATATTATGGAAAATATTATAGTAGTAAAATTCCCCAAAAGCTAAATACTGACCCCACATACCAATAATTTCAACTGAGCATGATATCAATATATCTTCCAACATTTGAAAAGTCCTCTTAGACTATCCATCAGTTTGAGGTTGATAAGAAGTACTCATATGAATCTCATTATCCAAAGGCTTATAAAAAATCTTCCCAAATTTTGATGTAAATCGCAGATCTTGAATCAACACAGTCGATATAGATTCCCTATTATTTCTAGAAAGTCATTAATATAGAGTCTTTCTATGAGCTCATGTGGTAAATGTTTTCTTATATCATGGAAATGTGCTGAATTTTTCAGAATATCAATAATTACCCATAATACATCAATCCTTCTAGTTTTCGTTGGTAGTACTATGAAAATAATTCATTATAATTTCATCCAAATACCACATTGGAATAGGTATAGTTTTCCTGAATCCTCTAGGTTGTTATCTATCATCCTTAACTTGTTGAAAAAACAAGATACTTTAACACGTTTTTAGAAATTTCCTGCATCATGTTATCCTACCAAAATAATTATTTATATCTAAGAATCTTGGTACTATGAGGATGTGTAGAGAAATTTGATTTATGAGAATCATCTAATAGTTCCATTTATATTTATGTGATTTTTATCAGTTAAATCATTATTGAGAGGCTGATGAAAATTTTTATTTATATTGACTAAATTTATTTATCTATAGTTCATGCATGACCTTGTGGATCAATCTATCTTTTTGAAAAATAGAACATGGGATCGCCATGGAAAAACAGTAGGGAAAATAAATAACTTTCTACTCAATTAATCTAGTTGTTTTTTAAGATTCAATAATTCTATATTGAAAAGTATCGAGGATTTCAACTCTATAGGTATTGAACTAGGAATTAAATCAATAGAGAAATCGACTTCCCATTTAAGAGGTTTTCTATGAAAATATTACGTAAATACTTCAATAAATTATTTCACAATTGATACATACACAATTTGAAGATTACTTCCCTCATACCTAGATGATTTTTTGTCTTCTAAAACAAGAATTTCATTTAGTAGATATACTAGATGTGGTTCTTGATAAGAACTGGATAATGAAATTTCTTCTAAATGATTTGGGATTATACATCATCCTCACAAATTGTAACATATTTATACTTGTAATAAATTTCCACATCATATTTTGAAAGCTAGTACATACTAGGGATTATATCAAATTCTTCCATAGGTATAATGATTCATTTTTCAACGAAATCGCCATAATGTGTTATAATGGGTACTGAATGACACATCTTTTATTCAATGATAATTCCCTTAGGATTTTTGAAAAACAACTTCCATATTAAAAAAATGAAAATGTATAATTATATAGGAAAACAAGGAAGATATAAAATAATGTGATTATCTAAAATAAAATAATGAATTTGTTCTGTGTGAGGAACTACTGAAGTACCTTCCACCACATCATTAGGAGCATCAACCTTTGTATCTTTGATCACATAATCTTAGTCTTCACACCTTGGCTACATCATGGTATATTCCCCCGATTCTTGGGACATTTATTTCAAAAAGGCCTACTTTTATTATAGTTAAAGCATTAAAAATCATTGATTATCACCTTCCCCTTTTATGCATTGGCTTGATGAACATCCTATCGATAATAGAAAACTCCCATGCCTTCCAAGAATTATCCATGATGATTCATTCCATAATTTTCACACAATAGAAATATATTCATTCCATTTTTCAACTTCGATGGTTCACCATTCCAATGTTTATTAGATTACATATGCATATTCTTATTTCCCTTAAACATATAAGGTCTAGAAAATTCCTTCAATATTTTTAGGGAACCTAATAATATTTCATTATATGAAACAATTTCAGGGGAATCTAGTTCCCTTTAAAGATTCTGTAATCACCCAGATTTTTACTCAGGTGTGGATCCTATTTTTTCTAGTCTAGATATTTACTTTGGACCTAATATAGATGCCTAACGTGTTAGAAAAGATTCTAAGGGGGTCTATAGATTGTTTGGAGCTCGAAATATTTTTTTGTTTTTGGGAAAAAAGGCCTAGTATCATGGTTTGTCCGTGGTTAGCGCATGGTTTTCCTAACCATTCAGATTTTGTTTTTTCGGATAGTGGCACCTATCATTTTTTGTGCACGTCCATGCAGTCAAACCATGTGAACTCCATTTTTCCTAGGTTCGGGGAAAACCATATCACATGGTTTGTGCACAATATAAACAACCGTACTGACAAACTGTGTGCATGCTAAAAACCTTTGTAAAATTACCAAAATTCCCTTAATAATATATTAATCCAAGCCCTTCCTATATAATCCATGTTTTTGAAAATTTGTCCTTGTTCTAAGTCATTTTGGAGAATTTTGAAGCCCAAAATTTGAATCTAGAGATCTACTTCTTATGGAATCCGATCATGCGTCTGTTTATCATGTTGGATGCGCAACAGTAAGTACTCGAGTATTCTTTAGCTAATCTTCCTCTATTTCTCCCTCGACCTTGATATCTCCATGTTAGAGTTTTTCACATGTTTTTGTATATACTCTGATCTGAGGAAAATCAAGGGCCGATACCAGAGGATAAGGCTCGTAAAACCCATATTTTTGTGGTCTATAACTCATCAATAAAGTTTGTTGTTTTTTGAATGTTTGTGTGGGGCCCACAAGATTCGTTGGAAACTATTTCTTAAATAAACATGACATGATTATAATTTATCTAATAGTATGATTATTCCCTTTCCAAATATGTGATTAGTTGTTCGTGTTTACACCCACAACTCAATCCGCCTCATGTCAAAGGTTATGCAATAATGGGATTTTTAGTGTTCTGGTACATTTGAGCCACATTTAGGTTGTGCCTTTGTATTAAATTTATAAATGTGAGCCTTCTAATCATAAATGGATTATTATTACTCTGAATTTCATAGTGGCATGTACCAGGTACGATCACCACTTGACCTGCCTAAGGTAAGTTCTTCCAAATGGTTGTTAAAATATAAATGTAAAATGTAAAATGGAATGTATAAAATATATATAACATAGCCTTGTCCAAAGAGATTTAATAAAGTTTACATTCATGTATCACCCTTTTCCATCTTGATTGATGGTAGAGGAGTGAACCTCCACAATTTAATAAGCCTTAATGGCTAATTAAGACTTGATTAAATGGTTGCGACACTAACTGGCATGTCCACACTAATTGAAGACAAGGCTCGAACTGAAAAATAAATCATGTCAAATCAACATGAAATATACACACTAATGGAAGGAAATACCCAAACTAAATTAATTATAACATGATTTCAAAATCAAATAGAAATTGACTGACTCGAGATCACATTGGATTCTAAGAGGAGAATACCTTGGGTATCGGGAACCGCATTCCGATTCAAGGATAAAAATTTTTAGGATGATACCCACCTAGACTATAGTTCTTGCCTATTCCTTGTGTGCCCGATATAATACTATTGGGTCACTTTATTTATTAAAGTATGCCTTGGATAAACTCCTTGAATCCAACATTGACTAGTATGTTCCATGTGGAAATCCCATAGGGCCCGGTCTTTGCTTTGTCTAGTTTTACCTTGGTCAATCACCTTGGACTCGGTAGGTTCATTATTATGGAATGCCTTGGATTAAACTCCCTAGATTATACTCTTAACCATTATATAGAAATAGATACTACTGATTTAGATTTCCATGAGTTTACGTTGCCTTGGTTTTTACCCTGGAACTCACTCACTGGATATCATTGTCTGATAGACTTATTATGTCTTGGGGCCATCAGTACATATAATACCACGAGGTGATGTCAGTGTTGGCTATGCATCACATGACCTATTAACATTAAATGGTAATTTATTAATTAATAAACTATTTACATGTTCAGACACTAGCCGAGGGCTGATGTAGGTACTTGGGTATTTAGTTATTTTGTACTGATTTCTTTACTTTACATATATACTTGCACACTACTCTATTACTTTACAAGGGCCGGATATTATAGACACAATTGGTGGTCTCCCACTTAGATTTATCTCACACCCTCTCTAGGGGTCGTTTGGTACCTGGAGTTGATTACATGGTTTTAGGTATTGATTAAAAGAATAATGCAGCTTCCAATACTTGATTGTGTGCTTGTAGGATGGAGCTTGATAGCAGATGACCGAGTAGGATCTCATGATTCTTGAAGTAGACTTTTTTTCATTTAACTTGTGGAACATGTTATTCTTATATTAATCAATCCATGTTTTCTTGTTCTCTAGTGATAATACATTACATCATCACTATTCAATTTGATACAGTTATGGTTATTCTAGTTTATCTATTGCATTAGTTTTCTTCCACTATGTATTCATATTACTTCAGTTGTTTAATATTTATTTATATATCTTATGTTGTTCTAAAATCTGCTAATGAGGGTATAGTCTTACCATATACATACCCTAGGCCCTCACTACTAATCGACAGCCTCTGGAATTCGGGAAGATGCACTTGAGGCTATGTGGACCACCCGTCTCAGAGCACCCATTAAGTGGCATCTGGGTACAGGTCATCAAAAAGTGGTATCATATGTGGTTTCATTTCTTTATTGACTATTTGGAGACAATATATTGTATAATATGAATGCTTGGGACTTTTACATAATTTGTTATTTTTCATTGCGAACCCATGTTTTTATTAAAATCCATGTTACCCATAATGTAATTATAGTTCTATTTTTCCTATTAAAGTTGTTATTATTTCACTGTTGGGTGACTCACATGTTTTATGGTGTTTTTGATTATTACTCTTTGGATTCTTTATCCTTGTCCTGAGGATATAAGGGCAAGGAGTATTGATACATGCATCATCATAATAACCAATAATTCACATTTCATGCATATTTCAAGTACATATAGGTTCATTTCACTACCTTGCACTGCATGATATGCTTGTGATTGTTGAGTGATGTCGTGATAGTCCCTTGTACGTGTATTAATTTGGATTTGATTGAGAGATTTTATGTCTCAATTCATGAGGTGTGTAGGACCTCATGGGTTTGAATGAGTAACTTACCGAGTCAATATATTATGTTGTAAGTAAATGGGTGTTATTTTTGGTGATATGTGTAACGGCACTGATTCATGAAAAATAAAGATCCATTATAAAGTGAATATTGAAATCAAAAATTAATTTTACGCTCATAATTACTCCACAATGTCATTTTTATGAATGGTAAAGGAGGGAACCTAATAATTAACTGAAAATGACATAAAACATACACTTCAGCACTTAATGATACATGGCCGTCTAAGAAGGTAGTTAGGGTAGTATTCCTTGCATAGTGAGTTTTCTTAGGATCTTTGTCTACTAGTGATGATATCTACCAGTTTCGAAGTTTGTTATAAGGACTGTGTTTGGAATTTCTAGACTAATTCTACCATTACATCCTTATGTCACTCTCCAAGGGGGTGGTGACGACCATGCTCCCAACATGGTGGGCCCTGAGCCGCCAGCCTTATCTCCAGGAATGCCACAAGATGTAACAGCTCCAATACCTAATCCGAGCACTCATTCCCATGTCTGTGATAGTTTAGTACATATGATGTAGTCCATTAGTGGTGTTCCAAGGGTTTCTCCAATCAAGGAAAATCTGAACTGTCAGTTCCAGCAGCAGCATCCTCCTACTTTTTCAGGGAATGGCGAATATCAGTCAGTCGAGTCTTGGCTAGAGGCCATGTTATCTATATTTGAGATTCTGAAAAATCCTCTAGAGTGGAGATTAAAAATTTCTACATACATGATATGGTATTCATAAAATATTTGTTGGGATATCGTTATAGAGGCTGGACGTCATCAGGGCATGTTATGGGTTGACTTCCAGACTTCTTTCTATGATAAGTTCTTTCCTCAGTCATTGAGAGATAATAGGGGAAAAGATTTCATGAATATAGGGTTTGGATCTATGTGAGTTATAGAATAATCGGCACATTTCACTGATTTAATGTTCTTTTCAATGCTTGTAGCCAGTGATGAGCTTTTTCATGATAGACGTTTTTTGCATGGACTTCAATATGCCATCTGAACTCTGGTGATGGACTTTCGCCTTCCTACCTTCTCTATACTAGTTTATCAGAAACATATCACTGAGTGAAACCAGAGGTATGGAGAGAGTACTATGTTCAAAGGATCAGTTCTAGGTCATTCTATTAGTTCTTCTTGTTGTAGGAAACGATCCTTTGAGGATTACTATCAGGGTAGTGGCAGCCAGAGTATCAAAGTTTGATAGCTCTGTAGTGTGTCACCAGTGAGGAAAACCCGGGCATAAGAAGTCCTAGTGTGATAGTGGCCCTATGGAGTGCTAGTCTTGGGAATGTATGGGTCATATTCTGTTCTTTTTTAGTACCATTCCCCCAGATTTGGGTGGAATAGGATCAGCGTCAGGTCCACCTTTTGGAACGAGTTATTTTACGCCTCGTCAGGTGGGGATTTGGAGTAGAACCGGCCGGTCCTGCTGAGGACGATGTCGAGGTCATGGTTGTCTGATTCTGAATCACCAGCAACACCAGTAGAGCTTTCATTATCATGGTAGTCCATCTATTTCATAGTTTCATGGATCAGGCCCGTGGCATGCCTTAAATACATTACCCGAGGATCAGGTTATAGGACCATCTACAGAATGAGGTACTATTCTAGTAGCCTCTACTATTGTCACTGGTTTATTTGATATCAATGCTTCAAAATATTCAATTTATTTATCTATCATGGAATTTCTTGGACTAGAGATACCTTATCACTATGGTGTTATGACCCTCAATACACCGTTGGGAATACGGATGGTGGGAATACACTAGTGCATGGACTATACCCTTGAGGTCAGTTGTTACCCTTTCTTGTGGAATCTATTTGTTCTCCAGATGAAGGGCTTCGAGGTAATTCTATGGATGCACTAGTTTTTCCACTATCATGCATTTTTAGACTATTATCTCAGAAGGGTTTCTTTTACATTACCAAAAGTAAGCACTTATCTTTTTAAAGGAGAGCGGGATGTCCATACCAGGAGAGTGGGATCGAATCTTCTTGGTCTATGTGGAGTGACCAACCAGATTGAAAATATTTTTAGGGAGGATCATGGTTTTCTTCAAACAGATTTCTCTATACTAGTTGATCATTTAAGGGAAGTATTTCTTGATGGCTTTTCTAGATTACCTCATAAGAGAGAGGTAGTGTTTTCAATAGATATTGTTCTAGGAGTATCACATTGTCCATTCCACCAAACAAGATGGCACCTACTGAGCTTAAAGATCTCAATCGACATATAGAGGACTTATAAGCCAAAGGTTTTATATAGCCTAGTAAATCTTCGTGGGGTTCACCTGTAATTTTTTCTAAGAAGGAGGATGGAACTCTCTGTTTTTATATAGTTTATAGAAAGTTGAACCATCTTACAATCAAGAACTGGTGTCTACTTCCTCAAATAGATGGACTCTTTGACCCGCTCTGAGGAGAAATGGTGTTATCTAAGATCTACCTAAGATCTGATTATCATCAGGTGTGAGTCAGACAGTCAGACATACATCGTATAGCTTTCTATAACAAGTATGGTCTACATGGGTATCTAGTTATGCCATTCGGTCTTACAAACTCTCCTGCTATTTTCAAGGCATTGATGAATAGGTTTTCCAATTCATATTTAGACCCTTTTGTCGTAGTATTTGTGGATGACATCTTGGTGCATTCACGAATTAGTAATGACCATTCCAATCATCTGGATATCGTTTTGAGTACACTAAGAGAGAATCATATTTATGAAAATATTGCTAAATGTGACTTCTGGATCAACAAGGTCCACTTATTAGGCCTTATTACTTTAGAATCAGGAGTATATGTTGAACCTAAAAAGGGTTAGTGTGGTAGTCTCCTAGGAGAATGCTAAGAACGTGTTTGATATTATGAGATTCTTAGGGATCGCTGGACATTATAGGTGTTTTATATAATAATTCTAACATCTTGATTCACCTCTTACAAGACTTACAAAGAAGGGTGTTATGTTGATGTGATCAGAAGCATGTGACAAAGCCATTCGATAGATGAAAGGAAGGCTTGTCTCGGCACCTATCCTGATTCTTCCATAACATGGTAAAGGTTATATCATCTTCGGTGATGCATCAAATATTGGACTAGAATATGTTTTGATGTAGGAAGACGAAGTCGTTATGTACAGATCTTGGTAGTTGAGGCCTCATGAGAGAAATTACCCAATGCACAACCTCAATCTAGTTGCATTTGTCCATGACTTAGGTTGCTGGAGACATTATCTCTTGGGTGAGCGCTTTTTTTGTATAAAAATATCAAGAGCATCTAGTATATATGTTCTCAATGTTACTTAAACCTACAATTGAAAAAATGAGCCGAATATCTACAATAATTTTATTTTGATCTTGCCTATAAGCATGGAAAAGGAAAAATGGATGCAGATGCACTAAGTCAGAAAACTCAAATTTAGGCCATAAAGGAAGCTAGTGATAAATGGAAGTTAAAGGAACTATTTTCTGAACACTTTTCTAAACATTATCTAGAGTTTCAAGATAGTCACGAGATTTCTTACATCTCATCATTAATAGTTACCACTTCCCTCCTTGAGAAGGTGAACAAAAGACAGTATACAGATCATAAAGGATTATTTATTTGTGAGAGTATATTATGAGATAACCCACCTTCAAATTTGTATATGGACAGAGACGACTCCATGAGTCTACATGGATGTATCTGGGTTCTGGAAGATGGGAGTGAGTAGTTGATGGAATATTCCCACACTTCCAAGTGGGAAGTTCATCTAGGCATCTCGAAGATGTATCATGATATGTGATGCTAGTATTGGTGGTGTGAGATGAAATGTTAGATTGTTTTCTTTATCACGAGGTGTTCCACCTTTTTACAGGTGAAGGCGGAGCACCGAATACTTGCAGGCTTGTTACAACCACTTCTGGTCCTGGATTGGAAATGGGAACATGTTGTTATAGATTTCGTAGTTGGATTACCTAGGTCTCAAGGGGGTGGAGATGATATCTTTATAGTCATTGAATGACTAAAAAAATCATCCAACATCATTCTTATTCAGAATACTTTATGAGTTAATGATTTGGGGAGACTGTATGTCCCGGAGATCATACTACTCCACGGAGTTCCACGTACTATTGTTTCAGATAAGGATGGTCATTTCACTTCACGATTTTGGCAGGATTTGCAGAAATCTATGGGAACTCAAGTGATTCTAGGAATATCTTCTCATCCTCAGACCGATGGACAATCCAAATGGATAATACATGTTTTGGTGGATATGCTCCAAGCATGACTCCTAGATTTCAGCAATTTTTATCAGAAGAAAATCACTATCATCTAGTTGTCCTGTAATAATAGTTTCTAGGAGAAAATTCAGATGGCTCCTTTTGAGGTCGTATATGGTAGGCCAATTTGTTCACCCTTTTGCTGGTTAGAGGCATGTGAGGTATCCCTACTAGGTCCTCATATCATTCAGGATTCTTCAGAACATGTCTAGTTAATCAGGAAGCCTATGACTACTTCTTAGTCTAGACAGAAATCATCTGTCGATTTCTATTGAAGACCTCTTGAGTTCAAGGTTGGGGATCATGTTTTTCTTTGGGTATCGCCCAAGCTAGGGCATTTATGGTTATGGAAGCAAGTAAAGTTGTTTCATCATTACGCTGGGCCGATTGAAATTCAAGAGAGAGTCGTGATGATGGCATATCGATTACTACTACCATAGGGGTACTATGCCATGAATGACCTATTTTATGTCTCATAGCTCTGCCTATATCATGTTAACCCGGCTCATACGTTTGATCCCAAGAATGTAGAGTAATCTGCTGATGCTACCTTTGAGGAATATCCACTATGCATCGTTCACCAAAGCACGAAGGCTCTTTGAGGACAGTATGTCCCTCTTATACATAAGCTTTGGAAGCATCTATGAGTATTGGATGAGACATGTTAGAGGGAAGCTGATGTACGTGCCTAGTGTCCAGAGCTATTCTCAGACAGTGTTCCCTTACCCTTGGAAGGACAACTCATGGGTGATTTCTTTTAAGGGAGAATAATTTAAGATCCTAGTCTTTCACATAGGTATATATCCTTTAAATGTTTCTCTAAATCATATATTTGGACCTAATATAGATGCCTAACGAGTTAGCAATGGTTCTGAGGGTTTTTGGGGAATGTTAGGAGCTCAGAACACCACTTTTTTTTGGAAAATAGGTCAAGACACATGGTTTGTGCACAGTTAGTGCTTGGTTTTCCTAACCATGTAGATTTTGTATTTTCAGACAATGGAACCTCACACAGTTTGTGCACGACTGTGTTCATAAACCATTCATACACCCCTTTTCCCAAGGTTTGGGTAGAACCATCTCGCACAGTTTGTGCTCGGCTTGAAAAACCATGTTGTCAAACCGTGCACAGGCCAAAAACATGTGTAAATGGAATAAAATTCCTTTAATGATCTATTAATGAAACGCCTTCCTCCCTAATCCATGTTTATGTGGGATTTACCTAGTTCTCTTCATTTTGGGGATTTTTGAATATTCAAATATTGAATCAAGATATATCCTTCTTCCAACATTTGATTGATCTTCCATTCATTACTTTGGATGCACAATGGTTAGTACTCGTGTCCCCTTTATCCATTCTTATTCTCTTTCACCCTCGACCTAAATATCTCTATGTGAGAGTTTTTCACATTTTTTTAGATATACACTGATCCGAGTAAAATCAATGGCTGATACTAGAGGAGAAGGTGTGTACAACTCTAAGGTGGGTGGTCTATAACTCATCCCTAATGTTCATTATTTTTAGAATGTTCATGTGGGGTCCACCAGTTTCATTAGAAACTATTTCTTAAATTAACATTCCATGATTATAATTATTTTTATCCCATGGTTATGCTCTTTCAAAATAATTTATTCATTTTTAGTGGTTATACCCACAACTCAATCCACCTCATGTCAAAGGTTATACCATAATTGGGTTTTTAGTGTTCCAACATGTTTGAGCCATCGTTCATGTGTGCCTTTGCTTGACATTTCTAAAGGTATGTATTTTTCTCATAAATGACTTGTTATTACTAAGAATTTCATAATGGCATGGATCATGTATGCTCACTACTTTCCCCACCTAAGGTAAGTGCCTACAAATGGTTTTTAAAAGTGAATTGTGAAATGTAAAATGGAAAGTACACTAATTATATAACTTGGACTTATCAAAAAATTTGAATAAAGGTTACATGTATTTAGCACCACTTTCCATGTGATGTAAGTTTGTAGAGTGAACCTAAATAATTAAATTACCCATAATTTCTAATTAATACCTCATTAAATGGTTCAAAACTACTTGGTCTATGCGTACTAATGGAAGAAAAGGCTTGGAACAACAATTAAATGGTTTCAATTATATGTCAACTATCAACTCTAATGGAAGGAATCACCTGAACGAATTGAATTATAACATTATTAAAATATCAAATAGGAATGGATTGACTCGATCCCACCTTGGATTTTGAGAGGAGAATACCTAGGGTCTTGGGAACCCCATTAATATTTAGGGATTTAGTTTACTTAGGTTGATACCCATCTAGACTCTGGTGCTTGTCTATTCCTAGGATTCCCGGTATACTGTCGTTGGGTCCCTTTATTTATTACAAGATACCTCAGATATACTCCTTGGATCCAGAATTGACTAGTAGGTTCAATGGTGAAAGTCCATAGGGCACTGTCTTTGCTCATCTCATTTTACCTTGGTCGATCACATTGGACTCTGTAGGTGACTATTTTTGGAATGCCTTGGGTTACTCTCCTTGGATTACACTCTAACCACTTATCTAGACTCATATACTATTTAGTTTGATTTTTTTGAGTTTCCATTACCTTGTAATTTACCCTGGAACTCCCTCACTAGATATTATTGTCTGGTTTCCTTGTTACATCTTGGGACCTTAACTACTTATACTATCATGAGGTGATGTCTGTGTTGTATATGCATCGCGTGACTTATTAACATTAAATAATTATTGATTAATTAATGAACTTGTTATGTGTTCATAAAACAACCAAGGGATGAAGCAGGTACTTGGGTATTTAGTCATTTTTTTACTAATATATTTACATTATATATTTGCATGCACAGTGCTATATTACATTACGTGGGAGAGATGTTATAAACACCATTGGTGGTGGCTCACTAAGATAAATCTCACACCATATTTGGGAACCGTATGGTACCTGAATTAGATTATGTGGTTGCAGGTATTGAAAAGGGGAGGAATGCAACATTCAATACTTGATTGTGTGCTGATAGGATAGAGCATGGCAACAGATGAATAAGTAGGATCTTGGGATGCTTGGAATATACTTTTTTTCTTTTACCTTTTGGAACATGTTATGCTTATTTTCTTGTATCCATGCTATCCTGTTTTTTAGTGACATGACATTACATCATCTCTATTACAGAAGATACAATTACTGTTATTCTTGTTTATCTATTCCATCATTTTTCTTACACTATTTATTCATATTGCTTATGTTGTTTACTATTCATATATATCTTTTCTGTTGTGCTACACTATGATAATGAGGGCATAGTCTTCACATGAATACACCCTAGGCCCTTACTACTAGTCGATAACCTCTAGAATTTGGGATGATGAGCATGAGGATATGTGGCTCACTAGGCTTGGATCACCTATAAAGTGGAATTCGGGTTTAGGTAATCATTGATTCGGCTTAATTACATCAATGAAATGATTGATCTTGTCTTCTGAATCATGTATGTGTTAGATCTCATAACACATTGATATGGGAGGGGTAAATAATACTATGAACATTTTCTTTTAATGTGACGGATCATGTCCCATGTTTGTAAGACCTCATTGAACCTGTATAATGGATTTGATCAGTGATTAGAAATTCATAAGTAGAATGGAATGAAAGTACATTTATTGGGATTCACTAGTAAGGTATAGACCACTGAGAATACATCTATAGTTATTTAGTTGTACCAAAATCAACTAATCTTCACTAGTTTTTTAATTCAAGAGTTTTGACCATGTAACTTTGTGCCAGGTACACTGCCTTTACAATATTTTAGGGAAATAACTTTTCCTCCCTTGGAACACTTCCATCGACTCCCCCTAGATAACAACAATGAGAAATTTAAAAATCAGTTTATCGACATAAATAAATATTATTTGGATTAGACATAATATACTTTTCCATAAATAGAACGAGACTTTTCTTGCACAGTATAACATATTTTAGGCACATTAAAATCCATATTCACTGAAAAACTGATATTCAGAGCTACTTTTCGAGAATCTCCTTCAAGAAACTCAACCCTTTACGAATCTAACTACCTTCATAGAACAAAATTCATTCATGAATCAAATAGATTCAATGAAAAATACCACATCATCATGAAGCACCCTTTACATAGAATCATTCCCATAATTCCAGACAATACAACAATTTTCATGATGTCCAATATCCTATAGTCCCCTTGATTCACAAAGCCCACCTTCTTGTGAGAAATTAGATAAATTATCAATTTTCTCAATATGATTTTAGGTCAAATGAATATGTTTAGCCTTATATTTATAGTCTAAATTTTTTTTGATGATCTAAAAACTCCAACGCATTTATCATATTGTTTTGAAAACATCTTCCCAACACTCCATCATTCGCGATTATCCACTCAGATTTGATGTAGTCACAAAGATCACTATCAACACAATGTGCAGTCGTGATAAATTCAATAAATCACCATCCAAAATCAAAACCTAATATTAAAGAAACAACTCATTCAATGATATAATTATACATGATCAATTATAGGTGTATAAAACATGAGGGGAATAAATAATTGGATTCTTGTTTTTTGGAATGGTTAATGATGTCCATGCTAAGCACTTATCATGTCATAGCTGCATTGCATGCCCAAAAATATATTCCCAGAACTATTTTATCATAACTCATGATTCAGATCTTGTCCTAGATAAATTTCATGGTCTGAAAAAACCTACACATACATTACAAATTCTCCATTATCTATTCTCTAGTTTCTTACTACGAAAACCCATAAAATATTCATTTTCCTCCTTTCTATAATTGAATTTTTTCCATTCTTCCTCATTAGAATAATCCCAAATAATCTATATGTGTGTGAGAGGAGCTCAATACACACTCATCATAGATCATATCTCCCCCATAAATCAACATAATAACCACAAATATATTAAAACATTTATCATAACTTGGGAGAGGCGAACACCCGTAACCTCCTCATATAGTGGGAGGTGGCCAAACCGTAACACCCAAACCCTATTTACCTAGAGTCTGTGAATTATTACAGAACATTGGCATGATCACAATGGATCATATCCAAAAAGACTGTTCAGTTTAGTTGCTTTGGAAGTAATAGTTACATCATTAGTTTTACATTACATTATGAAGTGAAAAGAAACAACATTGTCTCTCCTTTCAACACATTAATCTCCCTTAGACTATACCTATAGGTCAGTCATAAAATAATTCTTTGCATCTTCAGAAAAATAAAACAATGAAGGGGTGAGCTTAGGTGCTCAGTAAGGATAATAATATAGCAGAAACTTTCATAAATACGAATAAACATTTAATTAAATGAATAAGACTAAAACACCATCCTTTTAAACATAAACATAATCATAATATAGAAAAGATAAATCACATAATTCTATTATGTATTCACATGGATATTCTACTAATCGAATATTCAATGTAATATCAATAGCCAATTTCATAATGATGGAATGCATAATGACGGAAATCATAACCACATAGTCATGGCCTCATGCCCAGACTAAAAATAATATTTTGTCAATGCCTTGTTCCAAGACACTTGTTTATCTCATGAGACCTACCAATGCATCGAGGATCTATAGAGGGCTCCGCCCGTCGCTTACTTTGTAACACCCTGAGATTTTATGAAAAATATTCTTTTTAATTTCATTATTGTCTTCTGTTGAATGATACACCAATAGGAGCATGCACAACACACATCCCTGACACGGCTTGCATTACATGAAATCGCGACCTTCAACGATAGCGTGTGTTGTACGCAATACCGAGTTTCGCTAAACAACGATATGTTATATAAACTAGCCGTTATGAATAGTAATACCCACTTTTTGTAATCTTATAAATTTTAACATTCAAAATGGACTTCATTTTTGGATTCAGAATATCAAAATTAGCCTAGGGTGATTTTTTGGTATTTTTATAAAAACATTCAATTTTTGATGAATAGTGAAAACACTAGGTTACTTTTCAAAAACCAACTTTTTATTTAAATAATTATTTATTTTATTTAAATTTATTTTAGGTAAAAATTGATACATAATACCTATATAAGTTCAATTTAAGTCATTGGTGTCATTTTATAATAATTTTAGATATATAAAAATTTTATTGAACTTTTCACCGTCTTTTACCCACCTCCTAGGAGAATTTGCAAATTCACATAAAACATAATTTTACCGCTTCTATGAGTGGAATTTAGAAAATCTGAGAGACACGGTGAATATAAATTACTAAAATGTGGTTCAATGAGATGAAAATAATTTTTGGTGAATAGTAGCTTTTTACCTTTTTTAACCACGGTTAAAAGTAAATAGGGTAACTAAGGGTAAAAATGATATTATTATTACCCTAAAACAAGTCCTAATTCTATTGGATATGTGTAATTATACCAAAAATAACCTTAGGAATAAAAAATGACCATTTAGGCCCACGTGGATTAGATTTGGACATTTATTATTAATTTATTTAAAGAAGGGTTAAAATAGTTAAAATCAAAGTTTAATAACTAAATCATTTTTAATATAGGGTTATACATAAGATAAATTCAACTATAAATATTCATTTGAAATCTAAAAATAGTTCCTACATAATGGTGTTTTTTTTATAATTTTTAGACATTAAATAATTTAATTTATTTATGACACAATGATGATGTAGTAATTATATTATTAATGAAATATTGACATAATTGATGTTATAAATACCCAAATAAATGTAATTTGAGAATTTTTATGCATTACACTAATTTTATAGGTTAATATGATATGTTAGTATAGACTTAGTTAACTTTTTTCTAACTAATAACTCTGTAATTATTTTCAAAAAAATAAATTACCAAATAGTGTCAAAATTGACATAAAATAGTTTTTAAAACAAATATTATATTATTAATTGTTATTTTATTCCTAAAAATCTGAGGTTCGGCCAAATGACTTAGATAAGGTTATATATATTAATAATAAACAACTTGGGGTTTGTTTGGCTTGTTATTGTAGGTTTGTTAACCTTATAGTGTAAGAAAACAAGAAGACACAGTAAAAGAAAAACTATTTAACTTAAAGTTTAATCTAAATGATAAGGTTAAAATAGAAACCTAAACATGTATAAATTCTACTGGATTAGAGGATTTAGACCCATCCCCACCTTATCTTCTAAATAACTCAATTTGGAGCTATTAAAACCCGAATATGGCTTTATAATAAAATAATATTTTTTGTTATTCCAAAGGTGCCCCTCTCCTCCCTTATAAAAGGGCACCTCCTACCTCTCTTCCTAAAACCACTTTGATCCTTCATGGTCAGAAAAACTGTGACACTTTCTCTTCTCCACTTCCCTATAAACATCCTAGAGGTTTTGGTCTTCTTCAATGACCAATATTAGTGCCCTAATAGGAGGTTTCAAAAAGGCGTGTCGAAAGAAGAGATAATATCCGTTACCGATTCTTTCAACATTATTTCTTCTTATACTTATTCTTCTTTAGTTGTTTAATTATTAAGTAATAATATCAGTATCACTCATATAATGATATGTTATAATATGTATGAAACATCCCTACTTCACCATCTATCCATCCTATGGAAAACAAAATCACTGCGCGTGCGTACGTACGGAATACCGTCTCCACGTCGCAGTGTAATCTGTTTTCGACCACCACCTTACGTGGATGGGTATAATGGTGTAAATAATGAAACATATATGATTATTGCAAAGAGATATTGATTCTTAAATATTATACATTCACTTCAATTCAATTCCATGATCATGGTAATGATATCATCGCTCGTGCGTACGCACGAACAACCGTCTCCACGACGTGATGAGATTCATTCTCCATGTTAACAATTCATGAATGATTATAAAGTATATAAAATAAGTAATCATGAAATATATGACAAAATAATGATACTATATTTATGAGTTTATATAAGTATTTCATCTACTTAATTTCATTCAATTCAATAAGGAAACGAAAACAGCGTTCATGCGTACGTACGGCCTACCGTCTCCATGAACGGTGTATTTCATTCCATTTAATAGATCTATCATATATATATGTATATACTGAATATATATTATATATAAATAATGTTTTAAATTATGTAATTATTTAAATCAGGATATAAGTAATAATATCAAGAACAAAAAGTCCAAACACGTACGATAAATAAAACGATTTAACTCAAAATGTTGCTTTAACATGGAACTTACAAAATAACGGGTAATATAAAGTCATAAGTGAACCATATATGATATCATAACAATTAATATTATTCTTTAATAAGTCAATGATATTATTTAAATCATTATACAGGATGTTCGGAAACGTACGAAGCATATCGGACCTAAGGTGAGGGATAATTTTGCAAATCTCATTTTTATCCGAGATTGCTTATTTGTAAGTATTTACTGGGGTTACTTCTATCATCTATGTCCATGTTTTATAAAAGTATTTTCATATATGTTTAAAGTCATTTTTAACCATTTTTTGACTTTTACTACATGGTATGTAAGGATTCTTTTTTTACCATATGATGTACTTTTTGACTTTTCCGACAAAAGTACAGGGAAAATGTTATTTTTTACTTATACGGCGTGAACCGATTTTTACAGTTTAATAATGACCCATTTTCATGAAGATTTCTCTACATTATTTTATGACTATTTTCAACAAAATACTTTTATTTTAAAAGTTCATGGCATTTTTTTGAAAAGAAAATGATTTTGACGAAGAAATGATATTTTCCTCAAGAATTCATTTCAAATGTTTTATCAAAACCATTTTCCATCTAAGATGAAAGTATTTCATACGTGTATGTTTCAAGTTTAATGTCTCTATGATTTGAATGGATCACTTTTCTTATGATGAAATGTCCATTTGTTTTATATGGATTATGAAATGATGGGATGATGTTTATGAAACCCATTTTATTCTTTGGGTTATGATGAATGTTTTAAGTTTATTTTGTGGCACAAGTAAGAATGATTTCATTATGAGATGGGTGGAACATATATCTCCCTACAATTCATTGGGTAAAGATTTATATCTCATGATATAGACATGGATGGAATTGTATGTTAATCTGGTTCAGTGATACAGGACTGAAACGAGGATTGAACTGGATTTAGAAAGGGACTTTGTCCACTAAGATGGTCTTGGAAGCAATGCCTTTGATACTATAAAAATCATAACATGTGCTTAATTGTTTCCACAATTACATGTTTTATTCCCATTATATTTTATCATGATTGATGTTACTTTATGATATATGCCTTACGTACTTCCATGATTCATGTCTTTTCTCAAGATTTTGATGTTTAGATTTTATGTTCAAGTTTTTGCATTCAAATGTTTGTGGATTGTTTTATGTTCTCTATGTTTACCCTTACGGGGCATTTGAGCTCACCCCTTTTAGGTTTTCTTTTCCCTAGGATATAAAGAAAGGTTTTAGGTAATAAAAAAAGGGGAATATCTTTATGGGAGATGTTGAAGATCTTTCACCGCGTTTAAAAGATTATATTTCGAGTTTCCAAAGACACTAAACTATTACGGTCCTTGTGTGTCAGTTTTTGTTATGTACTAAGTATTCTGAAAAAGTAGTGTAATGTCCATGTACGTCAAGCTTTGGGTCTCTACAGTTGGTATAAGAGGAAAGGTTTAGTCAACCTTTGGGAATTGGATGCAAGAACTTTAGTGAGATCCCTAGAGATATTTCTAAGGTATGTCTAGGGATGTCCCTAAGGTTAAGTATAAGTATAGGTTATAGTCCTTGAATTACGATAATGATATTATAATAAAACCTAAGATTTTAGATATTGAAGGTACTCCCCCCTTATTATTTTGTTTTTCTTAGCCTGAGTTTTTCCTCTTACACTATTCTTTTTGGGTTTTAGATGATGAATGGAACCCGAATGAACCGTGTTGATAAATGTAATGGAAAATGCAATGATTTCCCTCCTGAACAAACAAAATTTATGGTATATGGAGTTCAAAAGCTTATTTCTATATTTACAGAAGCTATGAATCATTTTGGACTTCTAAATGAGTAGAGAAGGGAACAATATTCTATTGAGTCCTTCATGAGGCAACGTCCACCTTCTTTCAGTGGGTCTATTGATCCACTTGTTGCTGAACAATGGATCAGTACCACTGAAAATATATTTTCAGTTCTTCAATGTTATGAAAATGATAAAGTTATCTTAGTAGTATATCGTTTGGAAGGTGAAGCTGATCAATGGTAGAATCTTATCAAGAATACGAGGCCAAGAGAAGAAATTGAGTCCAGGGAATGGGATGAGCTCAAGAACTTATTTTTCAATAAGTACATCCCTTGTATTTTTTGAACAATAATGGATAAATAGTTTCTTGATCTAAAGAAAAAGGATGATAAATCTGTTGGTATATGCGAAGCGAATATTACAAGGCTTGAAAGGTATGAATCTGGCTTTATCATCCAACCTGAAAGTAATGCTGATTGATTATTCAGTGGCTTAAAACCAAATCTTCAAAGGGAATTAGCTATAAGAGACTTCAGTAGCTATGAAGAAATTGTGAATTGTGCTATAATGGTAGAAATGGAAGTTGGTGTTACATATCCATCTCATGGATTTGACAAGAAATGAAATATGGAGTTCAAGGAGAAATCTCAGAATAATGGTGAAAAGAAGATGAATGTTTACATATGCTCAACATGTGGAACAAAGCATGGTGGAGATTGTCTTAAAGGGACTAGAAAATGTTTTAAGTGTGGAAAATAAGGACATCGCGCAGCTGAGTGACAATGTAATGATGTGAATAAAGAAAAGACTGTAGAGAAGACACCACCAACACTTCGATGCTTCATGTTCAATGAAATGGGGCATTATCCTAATCAATGCCCTAATCCAAGGATTAATGATGATCGAAATGAGAATCCACTTAAGTCAAAGGACAAAGGGAAGTCACATGCGATCACTATTGGCGATGTTGAATATGACAGTGATGTGGTGCAATGATTAAGTGTTTATGTAATGGGATTCCAAAATAATTTTGTATATAGTATCGTGGAATATTGGAATATTTATGTATTGTTCTATTGTGGTTTTCAATAATAATATGGTACCGGTAACCATGGAATGTGTTTGAGGTATTTTTTAAAAGAAGATGATATGTTCATAATGAAGGGATGAAGAGAAAATGAAATTTTTGACAGTATTCATGAGCTCATGTCTAATATAAGGAAATAGTTATATCATGGTTTGAGTATATAGAATTTTGGGGTTTTGGTATGTGGAAAGAGTTAACTTTTGACAGCACTCATGTTTTCACTAAGATTTAATGGGTATTTATTTTTCAATAGAATACATGATTAACGCCTTCGAATGTTTGGAATGTGACTAACAAGACATATCTTATGATATATGGGGATCCATGATGGTATTAACATTCTTGTTATATGAAATCTCTGGTAATCGTTTTCACTATAATAGGAGAATGGAATGCAATATTATGGATAATCGTAAATATTTGAATGAATTATGTTGGACATAAGTTAGTATTTTATTTTTTAGAAAAAAAGGACAACCAGCAGAACGGGAGACAACCCTTCACATCGGATAAGGCTGTGGGAATCGAACCCACAACCGAAGTGCGACATGCCTTTATTTCCTACCATTGGCCTAAAAGAAGTCCCTGGTTAGTAGAAAATAGTTTTATTTTATTATACAGGATGATAGATGAAGTATAAGCCCATTTTGGAACCATATATGATTAATCTCACCATAGATGGAATTATGTATATAAATTTTTCTAACATATGTTTGAGAGAGATGGAATGACCTATCATTCTATCACATGATCTAATAATACTTCGTGAAAGACAAATTCAACTTCATTTCTTAAAGAGATGAAGTGGAAATTGTTCAAGGCATGAACAACGATGAGATTATACCAAAATAAAGTAAGAATTTATTCTCATTCAAATTCTTCAACATTAGGGAAATGATCTTGAAAACCAAAAATGATGTCCTAGTGCCCTTATATCTGGTGAATCAGATGGTACCCTAAATCATCACAAATATATGGATTTGTGATTGTTTTCTTTTTCATAGGCATGTTCTCTACCACTCTCTATCAGAACATGACGGTTAGATTTCTTTTCTATATCCATATTTTCACCTATGTTATCCTATGTGGAAACCCAATGATTACTTAATATGGGTAACTGTTACGTTTCCTACTTTAGTTTTTAAAGCCTTGTTTTGGTATTCCTTTTTACGATGTGGGTTTCGATTAAAGAATCTTTTGAGTAGTAAACCATTTATAACCTCGACGAATTTTGAGGGCGAAATTAATTTTAAAGAGGGGTAGAATGTAACACCCTGAGATTTTATGAAAAATATTCTTTTTAATTTCATTAATGTCTTGTGTTGTATGCTACACCAAAATAAGCTTGCACAACACGTATCCCTGACTTGGCTTGAATTACACGCAATCGCGACCTTCCACGAGAGCATGTGTTGTACGCAATACCGAGTTTCGCTAAACAACGATATGTTATATAAACTAGCTGTTATGAATAGTAATACCCACTTTTTGAAATTTTATAAATTTTATCATTCAAAATGGACTTCATTTTTTGATTCCGAATATCGAAATTATCCTAGGGTGATTTTTTGGTAATTTTCTGAAAACTTTCAATTTCTGATGAATAGTGAAAACACTAGGTTACTATTCAAAAACAGAATTTTTATTTTAATAATTATTTATTTTATTTAAATTTATTTTAGGTAAAAATTGATACATAATACCTATATAAGTTCAATTTATGTCATTGGAATTATTTTATAATAATTTTAGATATATAAAAATTTAATTGAACTTTTCACCGTCTTTTACCCACCTCCTAGGAGAATTTGGAAATTCACATAAAACTTAATTTTACCTCTTTTGTGAGTGGAATTTCAAAAATCAGAGAGACACGGTTAATATCAAGGACTAAAATGTGGTTGAATGAGATGAAAATAATTTTTTTTGAATAGTACCTTTTTACCTTTTTTTACCACGGTTAAAAGTAAATAGGGTAATTAAGGGTAAAAATGATATTATTATTACGCTAACACATGTCCTAATTCTATTTAATAAGTGTAATTAGACCAAAACAAAACCCTTAGAAATAAAATATGACCATTTAGGCCCACTTGGATTAGATTAGGACATTTATTATTAATTTATTTAAAGAAGGGTTAAAATAGTTAAAATCAAAGTTTAATAACTAAATCATTTTTAATATAGAGTTATACATAACAAAAATTTGACTATAAATATTCATTAGAAATATAATAATAATTCCTACATAATGGTGTTTTATTTATAATTTTTAGACATTAAATAAGTTAATTTATTGATGACACAATGATGATACAGTAATTATCTTATTAATTAAATATTGACATAATTGATGTTATAAATACCCAAATAAATGTAATTTTAGACTTTTTATGAATTACACTAATTTTATAGGTTAATATGACATGTTATTATTGATTTAGTTGACGTTTTTTGAAAAAATCATTCTGTTATGAATTTCAAAAAAATCAGTTACCAAATAGTGTCAAAATTGACATAAAATAGTCTTTAAAACAAATATTATATTATTAATTGTTATTTTATTCCTAAAAATATAAGGTTCGGCAAAATTACTTAGATAAGGTTATATATATTAGTAATAAACAACTTGGTGTTCTTTTGGCTTGTTATAGTAAGTTTATTAACCTTATAGTGTAAGAAAACAAGAAGTCATAGTAAAACAATTATTTAACATAAAGTTAAATCTAAATGATAAGGTTAAAATAGAAGCCTAAAATTGACTAAATTCTATTTTATGAGAAGCTTTCGACCCATACCCACCTTGGATTCTAAATAACTCAATTTTGTTCTATTAAAAACCGAATATGACTTTATAATAAATAATATTTTTTGTTATTCCAAAAGAGCCCCTCTCCTCCCTTATAAAAGGGTATCTCCTCCCTCTCTTACTCACACCACTTTGAGCCTTCAAGCTCGGCCAACCCCTCCCAATTTATCATCTCCACTTCTATAGAAACATTCTAGAGGATCTGGTCTTCTTCAAATACCAATATTAGATCCCTATGAGGAGGTTTCAAAAAGGCGTGTTGAAAGAAGAGGTAATATCCATTACCGATTCTTTCAACTTTATTTGTTCTTCTACTTCGTCTTATTTAGTTGTTTCATTATGAAGTAAGAACATCAGTATCACTCATATAATGATATGTTATTATAAGTTTTAAACAACCCTATTTCAACATCTATCCATCCTACGGAAAACGAAATCACCGCGCGTGCGTACGTACAGAATACCATCTCCACGCCGTGGTGTAATCTGCTTTCGACCACCACCATACCTGGATGGGTATAATGGTGCAATTAAATAAATATATATGATTATTTCAAAGTGATATTGATTCTGAAATATTATACATACACTTCAATGCAATTCCACGATCATGGGAATGATATCATCGCTCATGCGTACGTACGGACTACCGTCTCCACGACGCGATGAGATTCATTCTCCATGTTAACCATTCATGAATGATTATAAAGTATATATAATAAGTAATCATTAAATATATTACATAATAAAGATACTGTATTTATTTCTATACATATGTATGTCATCTACTTAATTTCATTCAATTCAATAAGGAAACAAAAACAACGTTCATGCGTATGTACGGCCTACCGTCTCCATGAATGGTGTATTTCATTCCATTTAATCGATCTATCATATATATATATGTATATATTGAATATATATTATATATAAATCATATTTTACATTATGTAATTAATTAAATCAGGATATAAGTAATAATATTAAGAATAACAAGTCCAAACACATACGATAAATAAAACGATTTAACACAAAACATTGTTTTATCATGGAACTCACAAAAAACGGGTAATATAAAGTCATAAGTGAACCATATATGATATCATAAAAATGAATATTATTCTGTAATAAGTCAATGACATTATTTAAATCATTATATAGGAGGTTAGGAAATGTACGAAGCATATCAGACCTAAGGTAAGGGATAATTTTGCAAATATCATTTTTATCCGAGATTGCTTTTTCGTAAGTATTTACTGGGGTTATTTCTATCATCCATCTCCATGTTTTATAAAAGTGTTTTCATATATGTTTAAAGTCCTTTTTAACCATTTTTGAATTTTACTACATGGTATGTAATGAGTATTTTTTTACCATACAAGCTACATTTTTACTTTTCCGACAAATGTACGAGGAGAATGTTATTTTTAACTTATACGGTGTGATTGGATTTTTACGGTTTCATAACGCCTCAATTTTCATGAAGATTACTCTACATGATTTTATGACTATTTTCAACAATTTAATTTTATTTTAAAATTGCATGGAATTTTTTTGAAAAGAAAATGATTTTCATGAAGAAAGGATATTTTCCTCAAGAATTCATTTCAAATAATTTATCAAAACCATTTTCCATCTAAGATGACATTATTTCATATGTGTATGTTTCAAGTTTAATATCTCTAGGATTTACATGGTTCACTTTTCTTATGTTTAAATGTCCATTTGTTTTATATGGATTATGAAATGATGGGATGATGTTTATGAAACCCATTTTATTCATTGGGTTATGATGAATATTTTAAGTTTATTTTGTGGAACAAGTATGAATTATTTCATTATGAGATGGGTGGGACCTATATCTCCCTCCAATGAATTGCGTAACAATTTATATCTAATGGGATAGACATGGATGGAATGGTAAGTTAATCTAGTTCAGTGTTACAGGACTGAAATGAGGAGTGAACTCGATTCATAAAGGGACTTTTTCCACTAAGATGGTCTTGGCAGCAATTCCATGGCTACTATGGAAATCATAACATGTGCTTAATGGTTTCCACAATTACATTTTTTATTCCCATACTATTTTATCATGATTTATGTTACCTTAGGATATATTCCTTACGTAATTCCAAGATTCATGTCTTTACTCAAGATTTTGATGTTTAGGTTTTATGTTCAAGTTTTTGCATTCAAATGTTTATGGATTGTTTTATGTTCTCTATATTTAACCTTATTGGGAATTTGAGCTCACCCCTTTTGTGTTTTCTTTTCCCCATGATATAAAGAAAGTTTTTAAGTAAGAAAAAAAGGTGAATATCTTTATGGTAGATGTTTAAGATCTTTCACCACGATTAGAAGATTATATTCCGAGTTTCCAAAGACAATAAACTATTACGGTCCTTGTGTGTCTATTTTTGTTATGTACTAAGTATTCCACAAAACTAATGTAATGTCCATGTACGTCAAGCTTTGGGTCTCGACATACTATGTCCAATGCATTCCTAATATTAAAAGGATGAAAGATTACACAGACATTCATATTAAAACTAGCATACGAAAAGTGACTACTTCAACCATAAACCATGAATGGTATCAAAATAACACATCCACAGTCAAACGTATCAAAAAACATTAAATGAAATATGGATGATTATATTATAATAAATCAACTTTAATCAAGTGTAAAACCCATCAATGGATGTTGACATAGATGAAATCAAAACCATTTGGGAGAAATATATCTTTTTATTTTGAAATCAATTAAAAGTCACATAATTATAAAAGAAAACATTTTTTGAAATTATTCATATAATATTGTAAGGTAATATTTGAAGGTGTTATAATGGAAGAAAATATCCTCACTCTCTATATTTGATAAAATTCATTTTTCCATAATTTTATCAAAAAGTTACCAAAGGACCTTATTTGAAAATTGACGGAATGATTTCATTATAAACATCTTATAAAAAGAAAAAAGGGTAAAAATAAATTTAACCCATAATATAGGACATATTAAAAATGTCATGAAATAATGTTTTAAGAAACACTTATGTGGATGATAATGAGGTCCCAGTAGATACTAACATATAAAGAACCTCGGATAATGAAGATATTGTAGAATTAACCCCAACCTTGTACCATTCATTGATCAAGGGTACATTAACCTCCTGTATAATAGTTATGTTTTTTTTTATTGAATTATAAAATAATCAAATACATAAATATGATATCATATATGACATTATAATTTTCCATGGGTAATAATATTTCAGTAGTATCATCGTTTCGGGTGATAACTGATTCGTTTTCCTTTATATGCTTGGATACGTAAGCTATGTTTGTTATGAATAGGATGTATTTGATTCATTTTCCAAATTATAGTTGGTTATTAAACATTATTTTTAATCGTAAAATGAAAATTATTATTGAATGGTTATGATTGGAAACAAATTCATCATGTTTGTGGAGACATTAATTCGTACGCACACATGAGCGACAATATCATTAAATTGATGGTGAAATAATATATAATTGGATTGAATATCATATATAAATAATCTTTATCATGTTATATTTATTATTAAAATTGGTCATAAAAATTATTATACCCATTCAAATAATGAAGTGTCTGAATAAAAAACAACACCATGATGTGGAGATGGTAAGCCGTACGTACGCATGTATGATGACTTGTCATTCATTGGATGGATAGAATAATAGATATTATTGTAACATATATACAATAACATCATAGTTTGTATAAGGTACTTGTGTTATTATTTTTTTATGGAAACAAAAAAATAAGGGGAAGTGGAAGACGAAAAGATCATTGAAAGAGGTGGTGAAATTATTACCTCTTCTTCGGGAGTTTCCTTTTAAGTTTATAAATAGGGAATTGTAGGTTGGTTTTCTATTCAAAGTAATTCCTCTAGGTCAATGTGAGGGTAGTTGGGAGGATAATTGAGTAGGGGTTCTTTGAGGCGAATGGATTTGGAGGTGTGATTTTGAGAGAATGGGAAGTACCCTTTTATAAGAGAGGATAGGGTCAGTTTAGGAAACTTTTGAAATATTATTTTATTATACAATCATATTCATTTTATAAGGGCTAAAAATGATTTATTTCTAGAATAAGGATGGGATGGGTCTAGAAATTATCAACCAATAGGTTTTAGACAGGTCCATGTCACCATTTAAACTTTATCTTTTAGATTTAACTCTTAGTTAAATAGTTTAACTTTTACCATGTATTCTTGTATTATTATAATAAATGCCTAATAAAATTTCTATAAAAATCGAACTAAAATCTAAGTGGTTATTTATTGAAATATCTAATCTTATCTTATTTTTTTGGATGAACTTTAGATTTTTATAAATATTATATCTATTAATAATATATTATTTGGTTTTAAAACTCATTTATGTCAATTTTGACACTATTTGGTGTTTTTTTGCCCGACTGGCCCGAAGGCATTCTTTTTTATTGATTTTTTATAACCCCACTTTCAAGTGATGAGGGGGAACACTTAAAAGGCCTGTAGGGTCAGAGATTACAAGGCATGTAGGCTTATGAGATTACATGAACCAAAGGTCTTACAGAATTCAACCAGACTATCTACAAGGAAATGTGCATCCCCAACATCTACATCATGATAGTAGCTCTCTGCCTTAGCATGGCTGTATGGCTGGGCATCCCATGAAAGCACATGCTGATACCGATGGTATAGACATACCCTATCATTTTTACAATCCATTTGGTTATGCTCTGGTGAGTGCACCTGCTCTGAATCCTCATCTGGGGATGCTCCTTTTTTGTAGTGTGTTTGGGGAAACTGCATGTGGCCCGAAGTCCTTGCGGTGGCCTGAGGGCCTTAAAGGTGGCCCAAAATCCATACTGACCCAAAGGCTTGGGTTACCCGAAATCCTTATGGACTCCAAGCCCAAACAGGTGGCCCAAGGTGAATAGTTCCAACTGCAACAGTATCGAACAATACCTGCTACAGTATTTTCTACAATACCTACTACAGTACCCGCACATTGTACACTTTTTCTACAGTACCTGTACATTGTACAGTTCGTCTACAGCACTCGCACAGTGTACAGAGCTGCTATAGTTCCTCCTTCAGTACCTCCTACATTACTACTACATTACCAGAAATATGCCTCTACCTAGTTTTGATCCTGGGTCTTGTGGATGCACTTAAGGATACCTCACCAATGAGGTCGAGGCTAATGTGCCACGATTTGGTATTTTGATTTTGTGAAAGTCATAAAAACATTATCACATTGAAAAACATTTATTTAATAACCCATAACATGTAATATTAGCCTATAAAGTTAGAGAAACTCATCAGATGTCTCAATTTACATTTATTTGGATATTAATAATATCAATTATTTTAATCATTCCTTAATAAGGTGATTACTGCATCATCATTGTGTCAGAAATAAATTCAATTATTTATTGTATGAAAATTAAAAATAAAATACAATTATATAGGAAATATTGATAGCTTTCTAATTAATATTTATATTAGAATTTATCATATGTATAACCATATATTAAATATATTTTATCTATTAAACATTGAATTTAACAGTTTTAACTCGTCTTTAAATAAAATAATAATAAATGTCGAAATCTAATCCAAGTTGACCAAAAGGGTCATACTTTATTCTTAAGGTTTAGTTTGTCCAAAATAAACTTATTCAATAGAATTAGGACTTGTGTTAGGGTAATTATAATATTATTTATATCTTTCATTACCTATTTACATTTAATCATGGTAAATATAATTCCAAAGTTACTATTCACGGAAAAATTATTTTCATCCTATTGAACCACATTTTACTTACTGATTTCAATAGTGTCTCTTGGATTTTTCAAATTCAATTCATAGAAGCATTAAAATTATGTTTTTTTCAAATTTTCATAGGTGCCTAGACAGTGTGTAAAAGATGGTAAAAAGTTTAAAAAAATTATATATATATATATATATATATATCATTATAAAATGACTCCAATGAATTAAATTAAACATATAAAATTATTATGTATCTATTTTTAACTAATATAAATTTAAATAAAATAACTAATTATTTGAATAAAAATTGGGTTTTAAACAATAATGTCGTGTTTTTCAAAATTCATCAAAAAATTGAATGTTTTCAGAAAAAAAATCACCCTAAGCTAATTTTGATAATCCAAATACAAAAATGAAGTCCATTTTGAAAAATAAAATTTATAATATTTCAAAAAGTGTGTATTACTATTCATAAAGACAAGTTTGATTGGTCATGGAGTGTTAAAAATCGATGTTGCGTACAACACAAGAAATTGTATTATTCAAAGAGAAGCGTACCATGGAAGCTTGGGGTGTTACATTCTTCCCTCCTGCAAATAATTTCATCCTCAAAATTTCAAGAATATTATTGAATAAAAAGATTTTAGTGGTTCTTCATCATAATTTCCTTGGGTTCCCATGTTTCCTCTTCCATCATATGGTTTCTCTATAGATATATTATTAGACGTGTAGTCCGATTTCTCAAAATTTGTTCTCTGGTATCACAAATTATGATAGAATATTCACAATAAGACAGGTTTGGTTCTAGTTCTATTTCATCATATTTGAGTTCATGCGTTGGTTCAGGAATGTATTTTCTCAATAGTGATACATGGAACACATCATGAAATTTCGAGAGACGTGGCGGCATTGCCAAACGATAAGCTACAAATCCAATTAATTCTAGAATTTTGAATGGTCTGATATACCTGGGACTTAATTTTCCATTTTTTCTGAATCATATAACACCCTTCCATGGAGATACCTTAAAAAATATGATCTCCTACTTGAAATTAAAAATCATTCTTTCAGCAATTTTCATAGCTCTTCTGCCTACTTTGAATTTCTTTGATGTGGGTTTTAATAACCTTCACTGTTTCCATTGTTTCCTCTACAAATTCTGGGCCTATGAATTTTCTTTCACCAACAACATCCCAACATGTTGGTGTGTGACATCTCTTTCCATATAACGATTCATATGGTGCCATATGAGTACTTGAATGGAAACTGTTGTTATAGAAAAAATCTACCAGAGGTAAATATTGATCTCACATACCATGAAAATCAAGTGATCATGATCTCAACATGACTTATAAGGTTTGAATAGTCTGTTCTAATTGTCCATCAGTTTAAGGGTTGTAGGCAGTTCTCAAACGAAGTTCAGTATCCAAGGCCCACTGAAGATATTTCCAGAATCATGATGTAAATTGGGGATCAAAATCCGAAGCAATCGATAGGGGTACTCCATGAAGTCTTACAACATCATTAATATATAGTCTGGATGAACATTATAGTGGTCAATATTCTCTTATAGAACGAAAATGATCTGACGTAGTAAGATGATCAATAATGACCCACATTGCATCATTATTTCTAGTAGTCTTTGGTGGCCCCATGAAAAATTCCCTTATAATATCACCTCATTTCCACATAGGTATGGGAAGAGGTTTCATGAGTCTTCTAGGATGTTGTCTTCCAACCTTAACCTGTTGACAAACCATACATCTTGACACATAATCAGAAATCTTCCTCTTCATGGTGTCCCACCAAAAATTTTTCTTAAAATATCTATATATCTCAGTGCTACCAGGGTGTATAGAAAAATTTGAGCTACGATTATCATCCAAAAATTCCATTTTTTGATCGGGTATATCATTAACACAAATTCTCTTCTGAGATTTCAAAATTCCATCTTCATATACGAAGTCAATCAATCTCCTATCATTCATAGCATTAAATTTCTTTTGAAACTCCTCTTTATTAGTTAGAGAAATTTTTATCCTTTCTAGTAAATATTGTTTGGCCATCATTTAAAAAAGTATTGATGTTTCACCTTCCATGATTATTCCCATGTCCATCTCGACTAGATCAATGAACATAAGATCTCATTCAACTCTAGTCTTGTTCAAAACTCCATGATCCTTTCTGCTCAAAGTATCTTACACTATATTCGCCAACCCCAGGTGGTAGTGTATAGTGAAATCATAATTCATGAGTACTTCAAGACATCTTATTTTCCTCGTGTTTAGTTATTTCTGTGAGAAAATATACTGCAAACTCTTGTGATCGATATGTATCTCACTTTTTTTCACCATAGAGATAGTGCATCTATATCTTCAAAGAAAGGATTAAATATGTTATCTCATGATAATGGGTATGATAGTTTTTTTCATGAATTTTAAGCTCCTTTGATGCATAGGAAAAACACCATCATTCTGCATAAGGAGAAAACCAAGTCATCTCTTTAAATCATCACTATAAATAAGAAACCCATCATTCCTTAATGGTAGATTCATGATAGATATTATTGACTAATATTCCATTTATTTCTTCAAAACATTCTTCACACTCATTTTTTCAAACAAATTTAACCCCTTTACACGTGATCTTGGTTAATGGGGTTTTTAATCGGGAATGATTTTGGACAAAATGCTGATAACAACCTATTAAACCAATAAAAATGCGTACCACTGTTATACTCATCTGTTCTATCCATTCATGGATTGTTATTTTCTTTTTAGGATCAATATAGATTCCATATTTAGAGACAATATGGACAATAAAAGAAATCTTCTGAAGCCTGAATTCACAATTATTAAACTTCCCTTATAATTCATTTCTTTGACGAGTTTTCCAAATAGTGCGCAAGTGATTTTCATGATCTTCATAGATTTTTGTGTATACCATGATATCATAAATAAATAACAATAAAATTTCATTGAGATATTCCTTGAAAAAGTTGTTAATTATTTCCATGAAAATAGAGGGTGCATTAGTCTGTACAAAAGGCATTACTATAAACTCGTAATGCCCGTACCTGGTTCGAAATTCTGTTTTCGGAATGTCTTCCTTCTTCACACACAACTGGTGATATTCAGATCTAAGTTCATTATTTGAAAAATATTTATCTCTATGAAGTTGGTCGAATAAATAATCAAATCGAGGTAGGGGATACTTGTTATTTATTATAATAGTTTTGATCTCTTTGTAGTCAATGCAAAACCTCATAGATCCATCTTTGTTCTTAACAAAATGTATAGGGGCTCCCCATGGAGAAACACTTGGGAGAATAAATCCTTTATTACTCAATTCCTCCAGTTTTTTCTTTGGTTCCACTAATTCCACATTGGCCATTCTATAATGGGTCATCAATATGGGCCTTGAACAAGGAATTAAATCAATGGAAAACTCAATTTCTCATTCTGGAGGATGTCGAGGTAAATCCTCTAGAAACACATCAAAATATTCTTGTAAAATAGATAAGTCCTCTATTTGAACATTATTTTCCCCACCCATAGTTATTTCATTATCTTCCTCCAAAATAATTTTATTTTGTAGATCTACTCGGGGTGGATCTAGATAAGAATCATATGGTGACGTTTCCGCACTAAGGATATGGTGTTCCTTATCATAATGGAAAATTTTAACCTTCTTATTATTACAATAAATTTTTGCATCATGGTTGGGAAACCAGTCCATACTAAGGATTATATCAAATTCAATCCTAGGTCTGATGATGAGATCGAAAGATAAAGAACATTTATATTCCCTAATGGGAACTTATTCAAAAAACATTATCACAATGATACTTCCCTTAGGAGTTTTGAATGAAAAGTCCCTTATTAAATCAAATTGGAAATATCTGATTTTCTTAGCAAAGTAGGATGATATTAAACAATGTGATGATCCAGAATCAAATAAAGCATTGGCTAAACATGAGGAAACCACTAAATTTCCTACCACCATGTCTTTTAGAGATTCATCCTCGTCATTAGTGATCGCATAATCTTGGCCTTGATCCCTTGGCATTTACTGAGGTAAGTTTACTTAAATATTAGGACATTGATTATCATAATTCCCCATTTCTATACAATTTTAGAATTTATCATTGATAGCCTCTTTATTTCCTGTGCAATCATGAGCATGGTGGCCTTTTTCACCACACTTGTAATAGACTCCCATTACCTTATGGAAAATACCAGGGTGTTTCTTCCCACATTTACTACATGATAAAAATTCAACTTTTCCCTTCTACCCCTTATTTTCATTTCTAGAGTGTTCAAGAGATCACTTCTTCTCTTGCTTCTCTTTAAAGTCGTATGACTTAGAGAATTCTTTTTCTGTCTTGATATCACATGAGACAATATCTTTGTATGATGAGAAGGTTTGTGAGACTAATGGTTTAAAGATAAATGGTTTTAACCCATATAATAATCTATCAATGTTACTCTTTGGAATACATATATAATCTTCATCATGCCTTGCTAACCATGTAAAGATAGCCTCATATATTTTGACATTCTCATCCTCCCTTTTCCTCAGACTCGGAAATTGTCTTTCGATATATGCTCGATGGTCATGAGGAAAGTATTTTTCTATGAAAATATCTTTAAACTCCCTCCATTACCTATTTTTTACCTTTTCATATTCCTTTTTTTTGAATTATTGACCAACCTTGATCTGAATCCCCCGTGGGGTGATAAAGATCGATGAAAACTTTTTTCCTTTTGATACTCCCCAAAGCTTTAAATAATTTTTTTACGTAACTTATCCATTGATCAGATACAAATGGATTTGTAGTCCCATTGAATGTTGGTGGTTGTTATGAAGCGTTCTAAAATTGATACTCCTTGTTATGGATCATGATGCTCATTATGGGTAAGGTTATTATTCAGAACCTAAGTGAGTTGTCCCAGTTTTGTGATAAGATGATTAGCACCAGTTGCAACACCAAATCCACTATAATTATCTTGAGTAGGAGGGAAATCCCTACATGGATTACATGCATTGATACGGTTTCCATTCCTTCCACTAAGAACCAATTCCTTACAATGGATTACACTATATTAGTTTATGAATTGCAATACATAATTCCAAACATGTAAAACACTTAACATAATTTGAACAGTTTATGGATATAATTCATAAGAAAAAAATTCTTTGAGGGGGGTATATACTCATAAATCCTTCATAATGGTTTTTAATGAAAATTTGAATTATCCAAAGCATATCCCCCTGGAGTTTCATAACCAAGAGTGTAGCAAGGCCCATTTTTGTGTACGAGGATACCCCGGGTCAAGCTGGAAAGTCCTTTTTTGAGTCTTCGCTCCTAGGTACATCTGTTCCAGAGCTGCCTCTACCTGCTCATATACAAACAAGGAAGTATTTCTTAGAAAACTAACAAAATATCTACATTATCAAAATTATAGGAAGTTTTTCTATGTTAATCCTCAAGGTCTATCTTAGGTTAGGGTTCTCAAATCAGAGTTTTTCTAAATATAGTTTCCAATGTTTGTACTAAACATACTATGATACCAACTGTAATTACCCAACCCTAGTCACCTAGAGTTAGTGCATTATTACATAACGTTGGCATGATCACAAGGGATCAAATCCCGAAAGACTGATCATTTTAGTAGCGTGGGATGTACTAGATACACAATTTTTTTTAAATTACATTATAAACAGAAAAGAACCAAAATCGTGTCTCCTTTAAACGCAATCATCTCCCTTAGACTATATCTATAGTTTATTCATCAAATACTTCTTCACGTATTTGAAAAAATAAAACATATAAAGGTCCGAGCTTATGTACTTAGTAAGGATAACCATATAGCATTATCTTTTATAAATAAGCATAAACATTTATGTAAATGTATAAGACTAAAACACCATCCTTTTAAACATAAACTTCAGAATAATATGGAAAAGATAAATTAAATAATTCCATTTACATATTCACATGAATATTATACTAGTCGAATAATCACATGTAAAATAAAAAGCCAATTTCATAATGATGTAACGCATAATGTCGGAAATCATAACCATATATTCAAAGCCTCGTTCCAAGACTACAAATAATATTTTTTAAATGCCTTGTTCCAAGACACTAGTTTGTCTCATGATACCAACTAATGCATAGATGAGATATAGTGGGCTCCACTCGTCACTTACTAAGTCTAATGCATTCCCCATATGAAAAGGTTGAAACATACCATAAACATTCGTATTAAATCTAGCATAGGAAATGTTAATAATTAACCATAAACCATGAATGGTATAAAAATAACACATCCATAGTCAATAATTTCACAAAACCTTCAATACAATTTGTAAGATTGTATCATAATAAATCAAATTCAAACAAGTGTAAAATCCATCAATTGATGTTGACATGGATAAAATAAAAACCATTTGAGAGAAATATCTATTTCTATTTTGAAAACATTTTAAAGTAAAATAATTATAAATGAAAACAGTTATTTTGAAAATATTATTATAATATTGTAAGGGAATCTATGAAGGTGTTATAACAGCAGAAAATATCCACACTCTCCTTTATATAAGTTAAAAAACATTTTTCCCTTAATTTTGATGAAAATGATGTAAAGGAACTTACTTGGAAAACAATGGAATGATTTCATTATAAAAGTATTATTAAAAGTCAAAAAAGCTTATATAATAATTTAAAAAATCTTCAAGGAAATACTAAAAATTTTGTGAAATATATTTTTAAGAAACACAGATGTGGATGATAAAGAGGTCCCAGTAGATACTCATGTTTAAACAACCTCAGATAATGAAGAGATTATAGAATTAACACTTACCATTTACTTTTCCTTGATTGAGGGTACGTTAAGCTCTTTTATAATAGTTAAATAATTTTTATTAGATTATACAAGAACCACAAACAAAAATATGATATCTTACACGATCTTCCAATTTTTCATTGTAAATAATATTATAGTAGTATCATCGTTTTTGGTGTTAACTGCTTCATTTTCATTTATATGCTTGGTTACGTAGGCCATGTTTGTTTTGGATTGGATGTATCTGATTCATATCTATAATAATATTATGTTCTTAAGAATTATTTTTAATCATAAATTAAAAATTATTCTCGAATGGTTATGATGGGGAATGAATTTCATCGCCTTTGTGGAGGCGGTAATCCGTACGCACGCATGAGCGAAAATATCATTCTATTGATTATAAAATAATATGTAATTGGATGGTATATAATATATAAATAATAAATAAGATATTATATTTATTATTTTCATCAGTTATACTCATTATTATTATACCCATCCAAATAATGAAGTGTTTGAATAACAATCTACACCACGACTTGGAGACGGTAAGTCGTACGTACCCACGTATGGTGACTTATCATTCATAGGATGGATAGAATAATGAATATGTTTGTACCATATTGATAATAACATTAAAATATGTATAAGGTACTGGATTTATTATTTTATATGGAAACAACAAATAAAGGGGAAGTGGAAGAAGAAAAGAACTTTGAAAGAGGTGGTGAAATTATTACCTCTTCTTCAGGTGTTTCTTTTTGAGTTGATCAAAAGAGATCAGTAGGATGGATTTCTAATAAAATTAAGCCCTCTAGATAGAATTGATGGTAGTTGGGAGGATATTTGAGTTGGTTTTGGCCGAGCCTAATGGCTTTGGAGGTGTGATTTTGAGAGAAGGGGAAGTACCCTTTTATAAGAGAGGTGAGGGTCACTTTCAGAAAAGCTTGAAATAATATTTTATTAAACAGTCATATTTGGTTTATAATGGTTCCAAAATGATTTATTTAGAGGATACGGTTGGAATGGGTCTAAAACCTCTCAAACAATAGGTTTTAGACAGTTTTATGTCATCATATTAACCTTGTCTTTTATGTTTAACTCATAGTTAAATAGTTAACCTTTTATAATGTATTCTTCTATTATAATAATAAATGGTTAATAAACATACTATAAAATGACAAGGGAACCACAACTGGTTCATTATTGATATATCTAACCTTATCTAAGTCCTTTGGATGATCCTTAAGTTTTTAAGAATATTATATCAATTCATAATATAGTATTTGTTTTAAAAACTCATTTATGTCAATTTGGTCACTATTTGGTATTTTTTGTGACAGTCATAATAACATTATCACTTAGAATAAAATTTATATAATAAACCCTATCATTTTATATTAACCTATAAAATTAGTGGAAATCTTCAGAAGGCTCAATTTATATTTATTTGGAAATTTATAATATCAATTATTTTAATCATTCATTAATAAGGCGATTACTGCATCATCAATGTGTCAGAAATATATTTAATTATTTAAGGATGATTTTGGTTAAAATACACTTATACAATAGAATTAGGAAATGTGTTAGGGTAATTATAATATCATTTTTATCTTTAATTACCCAATTTACTTTTAACCGTGGTAAATAAAATTCAGAAGTTATTATTCCCCAAAAATTACTTTCATCTTATTGTACCAAATTTTACTTACTAATGTCAACCATTTTTCTTGAGTTTTTCAAATTCAATTTATAGAAGCCGTAAAATTACGTTTTATGCAAATTTTCAAATGTGCCTTGAAGGTGTGTAAAAGATGGAAGAATGTTCAATAAAATTTTATATGAATAATATTATTATAAAATAACTCCAGTGAGTTACATTGAAAATATATAGGTATTATGTATCTATTTTTACCTAGTATAAATTTAAATAAAATAACTGATTATTTAAATAAAAGGGTGATCCTTAACAATAATGCAGTGTTTTTTACTATTCATCGAAAATTGAATGTTTTCTGAAAAATACCAAAAATTATCCCTTAGCTAATTTTGATATTCTGAATCCAAAAATGAAGTCCATTTTAAAAAATAAAATTTATAAAATTTCAAAAAGTGGGTATTAATCTTCATTACAGCTAGTTGGATTGGTTATGGTGTGTTATAACTTAATGTTGCGTACAGTGAAAGCTATAGTATTATTCAAAGAGAAGCGTACCATGGAAGATTGGTGTGTTACATGAACACTGTGATTTAACTGATGTTTCTCAAACACATGGGATGCTAATGCATTGGTTATAATGTCATCCACTAGGCCATCAGTTCTATTTAGACCCAACCTAATCATTCCATGATCAACCTGTTCCTTGATGAAGTAATATCGGATTTTAATATGTTTTGTATAAGAATTCTATAAAAGTGTCCTCATATGATTTATCTCACTCTTATTATCAATGTGAATTTACATTGGTTGTTTCACCTCATCACCAATATCAATTACATTTTTTTATTCGAAAATAGTTGAGTACAAGCCTTTGTAAGAGAGAAACACTCTACTTCAGTAGTACAAGGGGAATTATATTCCTATTTATTACACATCCATCCCACACATTTCATGCCAATAAAAAATTCTCTACCACTTTTTGAAATTATATCTACCTCATCTCCATCCCAATAATCATCTAGGAATAAAGATAGCTCACTACGTCTTTCTGAAACAATGTATAAGCTCTAATTTTGAGTACCTTGAATGTTCCATGTGATTCTATTGATTCCGTAAAAATGGTCTTCCTTTAGATTAATTTTAAAGGAGGACACAAATCATGTTGAAAATGTTAAATCAGTACATGTTTCATTCAAGTATAATATACATCCAAATATTCTCTTATACATCTTAGGATCCACAGAAGTCTCATCCTTTTACTTTCAATGTTTTTTCCAACCTCAATCAGCGTTGACATTAGTTTGGAGTCATGCATAATGGATTTAATACGTAACTATTTTTCATACTCTTCCTGAAAAAGGAAAGTGTAATACTTCTTATAAATCACCTGTAACACCAAGATGTATGTGAATTCACCAAACATAAGTATTTCAAAATATGCCTTCATGTGATTTGAAAATTCTTCCATTGATCTCTATTTATTCCACCAAATATAATTTCACCCACATTCAACAATATAAAAAATAATATTTCTATTAATTATTCATATAGATATTTTGATCGACACATATTATAATGAATTTTAGTTTCTTTACACAATCCTATAGTCAATAATATCATCTATTTGGTTTCTTCTTCATACAATAGAGGCCACTCTTTAATCATTGAACTTTGGATTCAACATTTTGAATCATAAATCCTAATGGTTCATCACTATAAACATACCCTTATGATTATTTATATGAATCAACATCTTTTTTTGAATTCCCATACGAAGGAAAAGGCTATTAAACTCCATTTATGCTTTTGGGAAAATTGTTTCTTCAAATCAATTATTTCAACTTCTGAATCTATTCCATGTCCAGAGATCATTATACCTTATGGGGTGGGAAAATATACTAGTATTCAAGTGTCATTAATTCTCCTTGACGGTTGGTTATAATAAATGTGATTATAATATTTTGAGGAAATTCAACATAGAATTCCATTTCCAATGAAAATATCTTCGAGAAATTTATAGAATAAATAGGTATATAACTATTGAAATAATGTTTCTAGAATCATCTTCATCATTCTTCGTTTCACCCCCTCAAGGGAAAAACATTTTAGAATCATAATAATAGTTGGTCTCATCAAGAATGAATTTCATGGAATTTAATTTTGTAGAATACACCAGAATGGGTATTCAATCGATGATTTTCCACATTTGACAACATTCACCACATCGACAAAGATAATATTATAAACCACTTGTTTTCTTGGATACCATAAGTATGATCAATCCATAATGTTATTTTTTTATCCTAATTGTACAAAATATATCATATTTATCCTACTAAAAAAATTATCCCCCGTCATATGTAATTTTGAATATCAAATTCAGGAATCATTCAAATATATTGACTTCTGTAACTCTAATATCAAGAATAGACAACCATGTCTACTTCTCTGGATCTCCTCTTGTGAACAATCTTTACCTTCAATTCCAAAGATTTTACGAAAAAATAAAATACACAATATATTAAGGTGATAAGGTGGTTCATCCTCCCTTCATCAATATAAACTATATAGTTTAGATGATATTTTCAACCATGTTTCTCCATTTCATCTAGTCTTAATGTTTTCACATCTCAACATATGTTCTAATTTATGATGTTCTCTACTAGAAAAAAAACCTATACCCATGGTTCCAAACCGTGGGTATAGCCCCCAAAACCGTGGGTATAGGCTCTAACCACAGTTTTGGGAACCATGGGATGGAAAGGCGTCGATATAGGGGACTCAGTCTATACCCATAGTTTTGCAGAATCATGGGTATAGGGGAGTCAAATGTGGATCAACTCTGTTACAGTGTATAGCGTGAGGTGTGGGTTTGATTCCCCCCAGTGCCATAATTTTTGGATTTAATTTCCCCATGGTTTGAAAATCGTGGGGTCTATTGTGTGCCACACTAGAACAGTGTGGTGCCACATTTTACTCCCCTATACCCATAGTTCTCCAAAACAATGGGTATAGGTTGAGACCCCTATACCGACGCCTTTCCATCCCACCGACCCCACAGTTTTCAAACCGTGGGGCATTTAAATCCAAAAATTATGGCGCTGGAGGGAATCGAACCCACACCTCACGCTACACCTCACAGGTGCACCCCACCAACGGACCAACCAAGCTGTAATGCTTAATTATTATAGATACATATATCTTCAGATATATATATTAATATAACCCAGTGCGGTATTTAAATTTCAAATAATGCGGCCAAAATGATATGAGCCTGCATCTCACAAATCGCCTCATAGGCGCTCCCCACCAACGGTCCAACCAATCTGTGACATTTAATTATTATATAATCATATATCGGCATATATAAATTAATATAATTTACTGCGGTATTTAAATTCAGAAAATGCAGCCAGAGGGATTCGAAACCGCGACCTACAGCACCTGCGGGGAAGGCATTACGAACCGAACTGAAGAATTTTTGAAATTATATATTTATATTAAAGTAAATATATTAATCTAAACCGTGAAAACATGTATTCCCATCAATTTTTTTCCTATACCACCTAATGTTCTTTCCCCGCCATAATGCAGGAAATCTATACCCACGTTTCTGGAGAACCGTGGGTATTGGTCTTCAAAAAATCCCCCCAATACCCACGGTTTTGGATAATCGTCAGAATAGGTCTTAAGAAAATACCTTATACCCACGGTTTTCTCCAAAACCGTGGGTATAAGTCTTAAAATAAAACTATACCCATGGTTTTTTTCACAAACGTGGGTATATGTGACCTATACCCACAGTTTTGGAGAACCATGGGTATAGGTTCATATACTAAAATTAGTGGAATTCATCAGAAGTCTCAATTTACATTTATTTAGAAATTTATAATATCAATTATTTAAATCATACATTTATAAGGCGATTACTACATCATTATTGTGTCAGAAATAAATTTTGTTATTTAAGGCTTATTTTGGTCGAAATACACTTATCCAATAGAATTAGGAGATGTGTTAGTGTAATTATAATATCATTTTTCCATTTAATTACCCTATTTACTTTTAACAGTGGTAAATGAAATTCACAAATTACTATTAACCATAAATTATTTTCATCCTATTAAACCATATTTTACATACTGATGTCAACCATATTTCTCAAGCTTTCTAAATTTAATTTACAAAAGCGGTAAAATTACGTTTTATGCAAATTTTCAAATGTGCCTAGAAGGTGGGTAAAAGACGGAAAAAAGCTCAATAAACTTTTATATTAATAATATTATTATAAAATGACTCCAATGAATTACATTGAACATATATAGGTATTTTTAGCTATTTTATCCTAGTATAAATTTAAATAAAATAACTTATTATTAAAATAAAAATTTGATTTTTATTAATATTGCAGTGTTATTAACTATTCATAAGAAATTGAATGTTTTGAGAAAAATACCAAAAATTCACCCCAATCTAAATTTGATATTCTGAATCCAAAAATGAAGTCCATTTTAAAAAATAAAATTTATAAAATTTCAAAAAATTGTTATTAATCTTCGCAACGTCTAGTTGGATTGGTCGTTGTGTGTTAAAAACTCAATGTTGCGTACAACGCAAGCTATTGTATTATTCAAAGAGAAGCATACCATGGTCGATTTGGATGTTAAACAAACACCGTGGTTTAACTGATGTTTCTCTAACACATGGGATGCTAATTCATTGGTTATAATTTCAGCCACTAGGTCATCAGTTCCAATTAGATCCAATTTAATTATTCCTCGTTCAATTTTTTCCTTGGTGAAGTGATATCAGATTTCAATATGTTTCATATGAGAATTCTACACAAGTGTCTTCATATGATCGATCTCACTCTTGTTATCAATTTGAATTGACATTGGTTGTTTCACCTCATCACCAATATAAGTTACATTTCTTTCTTCCAAAACTATTGAGCACAAGCCTTTGTAGGAGAGAAACACTCTACTTCAGCAGTTCAAGGGGAATTATATCCCAATTTCTTACTCATACATCCCACATATTTCATGCTAATAAATAATTCTCTACCACTTTTTTACACTATATCTACCTCACATCCATCCCAATAATCATCTATAAATGAAGATAGTTTACTACATCATTCTGAAAAAAAGTATAAGCCGTAATTTGGAGTACCTTGAATGTTCCTTGTGATTCTATTAATTTCGTCCAAATTGTCTTCCTTTATATTAATTTTAAAGTAAGACACAAATAATGTTTCAAATGTTACATCGGTACATGTTTCATTCATGTATAATAGACATCCAAATATTCTTTTATACATGTTGGGATCCATAGAAGTCTCATCCTTTTACATTCATTGTTTTTGTTCCACCCGCAGTTGGTGTTGACATTAGTTTTGATTCATGCATAATGAATTTATTTAGTAACTATTTTTCATACATTTCCTGAAAAAGGAAAGTGTAATACTTCTTAAAAATCACCTGTAACCCTATGATGTATGTGAGCTGACCAAACATAGGAATTTCAAATTATTCCTTCATGTGATTAGAAAATTATTCCATTGATCTCTCCTTCTTCCACCAAATATAATGTCATCCACATTCACTAATATAAAAACGATATTTCATTTAATTAGTAAAATAGATATTGTGATTGACACCTATTATAATAAATTTTAGTTTCATTACACAATCATATAGTAAAGAATCTCATCCATTTGGTTTCTTCATTAGACAATAGAGGGCATTCTTTAATCATTCAACTTTTGATTCAATATTCTAAGTCATAAATCCTAATAGTTCATCACTATAAACATACCCTTATGATTATTCATATGAATCAACATCTTTATTTTGAATTCCTATAACATGGAAAAGACTATTAAACTCCATTTTTGCTTTTGGGGAAATATTTTCTTCAAATTAATTCCTTCAACATGTGAATCTGTTCCATGTCCATAGAACATTGTAGCTTATGGGGTGGGAAAATATACAAGTATTAAAGTGTCATTAATTCTCATTAAAATTTGGTGATACTAAATGTGATAAGAATATTTTGAGTAAATTCAACTTAGAATTCCTTTTCCAATGAAATGAAATTCGAGAAATTTATAGAATAATTAGGTTTATAACAACTGAAATACTGTTTCTAGAAGCATCTTCATCATTCTTGCTTTTCTCCCCCTCAAGGGAATTTTTTTTAAAATCATAATAATAGTGGATATCATCAAGAATGAATTTCATTAATTTTAATTATTGATAATACACCAGAATGGGTCTTCAATCGATGATTTTCTACATTTGACAACATTCACCACATCACCAAAGATAATCTTATAAAACACTTGTTTTCTTGGATACCATAAGTATGATCAATCCATAATGGTATGTTTTTTATCCTAGTTGTACAAAATATATCATATTTATCCTCCTCAAAAAATTATCCCCCATAATATGTATTTTTGAATATCTAATTTAGGAATCTTTCAAATATATTACCTTCTTTAACTCTAATATCAATAATAGACAACCCTATCCACTTCTCAGGTTCTCCTCCTATGAACAATCATCACCTTCATTCCATGTATTATAAGAAAAAAATAAAATACAAAATATATTAAGGTGATAAGGTGGTTCATCCTTCCTTCATATATTTAAACTAAATGGTTTAGATAATATTCTAAACTATGTTTCTCCATTTCATCTAGACTTAATGCTTTCACATCTAAAAATATGTTCTGATTTAAGATGTTGTGGAATGGATATCTAACTATTCTATTATGTTTTGTGGGGAGTGTTATTCTTTTCTATACACATCGTGGATGACACAATATTACTCCTCTAAAGTAATACATCATTCATTTTTGTTAATGATAAACATATTTTTTCAATGTATCCATATTTGATATAACTCTCACACAAAACATATTTAACAATTGATTTTCATTTTTTTGAAAAATATCATGTACTATGTCTCCATTATTTTGAAGCTTTTATTCCCCTTTTTCTCCAAGCTTGGCTTAAACATCTTGAATATTCTTAATTATTTCCAAATCTTTTTTCCAAATAACTAACATATCATTAGGAACTCTTATAGTGGAAAGCCAATATTTTTTATGAAATATTTCCTATAAATAAATTTAATTATTCAATATTTGGATTTCATGCAATCATGAGTTTAAGTGATCCATGAAACACCATTAGTATAAAATAACAATTTTAACCCATCCATTAGGTTATCTAGAATACATATAACAAACTTATGAAAATTTATGGTATAGTCATTCACTAGGAATTAGTTTTGAAAAATATAAATCAATTATATATTCTTATTTGGGTATTATTATATTGAGTGAATTAATATTAGTAAAGGAAATATATATGTTATATACATAATAAAATATTTCTCATAGGGTATAAATAAAACCAATTTAATGTATAAAAACACTTTTTTCAAAAGGGTTACTTTCCACCTTTTAATGTTGAACACATTTTAAGTTAATATTTTGAAAAAATAAACATTTTTATATGAAAACATAAACATGTTCTTTGGAAGTAAAAAATAAAAAATTACTTCAGATGAAATTTTAATATTTTCTTGACAACTTTCAAATTTTAATGAATAGAAAAAATACATTAATTTTAAGTTGAAAATAAATTTTTTCATTAAAAAAATTTTATGGTTAAAATATAATATTTAATCATTTTAAAGTATAAATATAATATATATATTTTCCTTCAATATAATCTATTCCTTTAGAATTAATTTTACATCGAATTCATAGGTAGAACATTTCATCCTTTTGTAATGGTTTACCTTTCAAAACTCCTTCTATCTTTTCGACAATGGAATTAATTAGAAATATATTAATTAAACTTATTTGTTTTGATTTTATAAAAAATAGTCTCTATATTTGGAATCTGTTGGTCTAAATTTTTTAAATATCAATATTTTATCTTTTGGGAAATATGAATAGTAACATCGATAATGTTTTACTAATACTGTAAAATGGTAAATAGTATAATCGAGATTAATAATCCAATTATAAAATTATCCTAACACATATAATGATATCATTGGATGAGTATTATTTTACCTAAATCACATTTGGGTCAAAATTGTTTCCATTGGAATCCACTTAGATGAGATTAAGACATTTAACTTATTTTTATTTAAAGAAAATTTAAATTGGTCTCAAAAAAATTTCATAAAAAATAATTTTTTATATAAGGTTCTTCAGTAGATAAATTATATTATAAATACTTTTTTAAAATATAAAAATTTATCTTTCTAATGAAAATTTATTTCTAATTTTTATGAAATAAATAATTAACTTAAAGACTAAGACATTGATGGTGTAAAAAATAATTTAATGATGAGAAATAAATAAAACGAATTTTATTAAAATGATAATAACTATAAAATGTCCCAAACACATGAATAAATATTTTTGGTCGAATATATATAGACCATAACCATCCCTCATTTAGGTTAGTGACCATTTGGATCCTTATAGAAGAGATTGTGACTATTATAATATTTTAGTAATTTAATAAGTGTATCATTAAAAATGTTATATTTTCCAGAAGATAAATTTGACTAAAGTATTATCTTGAAATCTAGTATATTTATGTTCCACATATTATTTTTTTAATTTTTATTTAGAAAATAAGGGTTTTAAATAATTACACAAAATTTATGTATTAATTATTTTATTGATAGTGATGTCAAATAAATATTATTAAAAATATAATAAAAATAATTTGGGATAATTAATATGTCTAATGAATTTTCTAGATGACCTTGACCCCTTAGGAATATAATTAAAAAAATTCAATTTTATCGTGTAATGTTAATATTTATAAAAGTAAATGAATTGAATATAGTCAAAATTGGTGTTATTGATTTTATATCAAAACAATGTTTTATTAAACTATATAGAAATCAAAAAACATCTCTCAAAAAATATATGAATTAATTATTAAATGGTAAAAAAACATTATAAGTACTTTATTTATGGACTAATTAACATCAATTAAGTAATATTTTCTCCTTTTAATATTCAAATATTTCTAACCCAGGTTAAAATATTAAATAAATAATTATGTGTTAATTAAAAAGATAATGTTTGAATTGACATAAAAACAAGTCAAAAATAGATTTTTTTATGAGATTGCAACCCTAAATTATCTCAATTATAAATTTTTACATCTTGGACATTTTGGGATGGGTTTTATTTTATTATTAATTAATATTTTGGAACATCCCAAAATTACCCCTATGCTCAATTATAAAATTGCACCTCCTCTACCAACTCATCACTTCACATTGAGCCTTCATGCTCATCCACCCCCTTTAAATTTACTATCTCAACTTCCCTAGTCACATTATATAGGTTTCTTGTTTTTAAAATACCAACTCTAGGGCTCTAAAATGTGATTTAGAGGAATCACATCGAAGAATAGGTAATTTTCTCAATTGATTCATTCAAACATTTCTCTTATTTTACATCATCTTCATGATTTTTTCACTACAAAGTAATAACTCCAGGATCACTTGTATAGTGATATTTTAATATTAATATAGAACAAAAAATCCATTTTTTATCTATCCTATGAAAATAATAAATCACTGTGTATGCGTAAGTACTACTTACCTTCTCCGCATCGGGGTATAATCTGTTTTTCCCCAACACCTTACATGGATGGTTATAATGATGGAAATAATAACTATATATGATTATTAAGAAATTGTATTTATTCTGAAATATTATACACCATTTAATTTTATACCATTTATCAATTATGGGAATGATATCGTCGCTCGTGTGTGTATAAGATCTATCATCTCCATGATGTGATGCGATTCATTCTACATGATCTTCATTAGACCATGATTATGTAAATGTATATAATGTATAAATATGTTACAGATATTTTTAATATAATTTTTAATGATATTAATGTCACATATAAATGATAAAAAAACTTATTCAACAAAACATACATACGAAAATGAAGTATTTAATACGTGGAAAACAAGTAATAATGAAATGTTATTAAACAATCGATGAAAATATGATCATATATGATATCATAAAAAGTAAAATGATTCCGAGATAATTCAAAGACACTATTTAAATCATTATACTAGCAGTTTGGATACATACAGAGGAAATCAGATCTTAATGGTAATAGATAATTTCATAATCTCATTATTATCCAAGATTGTTTATACATATGTATTTACTTGGGTATATTTTTCTTCCATGTCTATGTTTCCTAAATATTTAATATTTTTTAAAATATTATAATAAAATTAAAAGTCATTTTTCATGATTTTTAAATTCTTATTAAATTGTATGAAAGTAATCTTTTATAATTATTCGATATGAAGTTATTTTGAATTTTCAGAAAAATGTATGAGGAGAACGTTTTTTATCTTATAAGACCTGAAAGGAATTTTAAATTTTCATAAATACTTATTTTAATTTAGATTACTCTATAATATTTAAATTTTACTTTTAAATAAATTCATTTCTTTTAATATTATATTTCATTTCGTAAAAAGAAATCGTTTTTTAGAAGAAAAGATATTTTACTCAAGAATTCGTTTCAAGTGTTATATCAAAATTATTTTCCATCTAAGATGGAATTATTTAATAGGTTTATGTTAGAAGAATAATATACTTATTTTTACTGTGATTTTTATATGTTTATTATTCAATTCTCTTCATGAAATCCATTTTTACAAGGATTATGTTATAGAGCAATGATGCTAAAAGAAGCCCATTTTATTCTTTTAATAATAATGAATGATTTAACTTATTGTGGAACATGTAAGAAAAATTTCCTTATGATAATGGTGGGACCTATATCTCCCTTCTATTCATCAGGTAAATATTTATATCTCATGATATTAACAATGATGGAAACAAAATTTATCATGGTTCAATAATAGATGGATGGAATGAGGTGTGAACTCGATTCAGTAAAGGAATTTTTTTATTATGATGGTCTTGGAAATGAGAATTGACTAATATGAAATGAAATTCTATGCTTATTTGTATGCCACAAAACGTTTTGTCTTATATAATGACTTTTGGAATTATGTTCAACTATTCGTATAAAATTTCATGATTTATCCCACGGTATGATATCAAAATCTTTCATATGTCAGATAATTTGTCAAATATTAAGTTCTTATGTCATAAGATTATGATATGATTGATATCTCCCTTATTTACCCATAATGAGGTTCTATGATCACCCTTTCATATGATTCTCTACACTATGTTGTGAAGAATGGTATTATGTAAGATAAGTTAAATAGGGTCTAGTTATGAAGAAATAATTTGGATACAATGAATATGTCATATAAATTAGTTCATTTTGTTTGAATGTATCAAATGACACTATACCTATAAAGTCCTATCCTAGATTTTTTTTATATTTTTTAGTAAATATTCATTAACATGGAAGTAATATCAACAAATATAAATCATTGGAAGTTATAGTTCGTATCATAGGAAATGTATAGTTATCATTTGGAAAAGTATAATGAGAAAACATTAGTGAGATCCCAAATCATATATCTAAGTATTGGTTACAATCCTATTATTTTATAAATGGTAATGAATATCATATTATTAAACCTAAAGATCTCTAAAAGGAAATTTTATTCTCGATTATGTGGTTTTACCATTAGGATTATTATTTCCCTTAATATGATTCTTGGTTTTAGTCAATGGTTGTATCCTGAAAGAACCCCATTAATGTTGAATGTGATGGTTAATGAACTGATTTTCATCTTAATAAACCAAATTTTAGTAGAGAAAAATAAAAAAATGTACCAATGATTATAGAAATATCTCAAGATATGAATCGTGTATGGATTCCAAAATTGCAATGGAGAGAACCACATTATGTTGAGTCCTTTCAGAGGCTGCATCCACGTTCTTTCAGTGATTCTTATGATCCACTAGTGGATGAACAATGGATCAGTACCACTGAAATAATATATTCAGTTATCTAATGTTTAGAACATGATAAATTCATCCTTGCAGTCTATCTTTTAGAAGGTGAATCTTATTAATTGTTGAACCTTATAAATAAAAAGAGGTAAAGAGATGCAATTGAATCCATTTAATGGGACGAGTATAATAACAAAATTTTCAACAATTCATTTCATCATATTTATCAAAATAATATGTATAAGGAGTTCCTTGAACTTCAGAAAAAGGATGATGAATCTATTGGTACTAATGATGAAAATTTTAAATTAATGGAAAGGTGCACTTATAGAATTATTATGAAACTTTTGAGTAAAATTGGTGTATTCCTTAGTGGATTAAAACCATATCATTTAAGGGAATTATCCATAAGGGACTTCAATATCTATGAGAAAATCATTCGATGTGCTCCTAAGGATGAGATGGAGATTTGAGTAACCCATCAGTCTAATGAATTTTATAAGAAGATAAAAATGGACTTCAATGGAAAATCTAAAGTTTACATTGGAAAGATGATGAGTTTTTCCTTATGCTCAATGTGTGGAATGAAACATGGAGGAAATTTTTGTAAAGGGAATTGAAAATGTTTTATGCGTGGAAGAGAAGGTCATCGAGTAGTAAAATGCTTATGTGATGAGAAAAAGGATGGATAATGATGTGAATAGTGAAAAGGATGCACATAATGCACCACATAAACTTCAATGTTACAAGATCAAGGAATTGTGTAATTAGGACAATCAACTCCCTTCTCCAGGTTTTATTGATGATGATCAATTATAGAAACCACTTAAGGCCAAAGACAATGGAATGTAACATATAATCACTATCGGGGATGTAGAGTATGATAATTAAGTGGTTAACGGTACACTTACCATCCACTATAAAGTATAAAATGTTTTATTTGATTTTGGATCCACCCACTATTTTATTTTGTAGAATTTTATAATGGTGTCACCATATTACATCAACTATTATATATTAATATAGCTATGAAAACCCCTAATGGAAAAACAATCACATCAAAATAAACATTATATATTCCCCAGTTTATGTTTGTGGGATTGTGCTTCCTAAAAATCTAGTTATCCTTAATATATTTTAATTTTATGTGATACATTGCAAGGATTGGATTCTTCTATATGGACCTCATATCAATTAAAAAGGAAGGGAGGTCACATTTAATATTCCTGATCAAATGTTGATTATATATCAATGCAAGGATGTGTATGATCTTCCAGTAATATTTTATTTCATATTATGCGTCTTGATTCCTATAAATAATGATTATTTATATCAAATGGTTGGGGAGAAACTCACAATTAACAATAAACCTATTGTACGAGATTTTGATGATTTATTTCTAGAAGAATATCCAGGTCTTCCACCAAATCATGATATTGAGTTATCAATAGAACTCATACCATGTGATATGCATATTTAAGATACACCTTATAGAATTTCCTAAATTAAGTTTCTCTAATAGAAGAAGAACCTCTAATAGGATCTTGATAAGGGATTCATAGGCCATAGTGAGTAGCCTTGGAGAGAACCTATTCTATTTTTTAAGAAGATATATGGATAAATGAGACTCTTTAGTGATTACCATGAACATGAGAAGATCACTATGAAGAGAAAATATTCTATTCCTCACATTAATTACATATTTAACCAATTATATAGAGTTCAATACTTTTCCTTGATTTAGCTTTGTGCAGAATATCAACAATTACGGTTCAAGACGGGTGGGTATACCAAAGATGGAATTCCATACATGGTATGGACCCTATGAATTTATAGTGATTCATTTCGGTCTTACAAATTCCACCACTATCTTCATGGATCAATTGAATAGAGTCTTTAGAGACTATCTTGATCAGTTTTTTTTAGTATTTATCGACAATATTCTTTTCTAATCATAAAGAAATTAAGAGTAATAAGATCAAATGATAATTGTAATGAAGAACCAAAGAAAGGATATATATTATTCAAAATTTAACAACTGTGAATTTTGGATTCATAATAATCCATTTCTGGGTTATATAATCTCAAGAGAGGGAATATACATGGATCTAGAAAAAACTTGAGTTGGGATAAGCTAGATGAGACCAATAATGGTAAATGAGATCCAATTTTGTCTTGGTTTGGCTGGACATTATCGAAATGTTGAGAAACAATATTAATTATTTTATAATAGACTAACAAAGTTAATGTAGAAAGGATTTATGTTCATGTGGATAAATGAATGTGATGTTAATTTGAAAGATCTAAAAAAAGTTTATCTAGTGCACATGTGCTCACAATACCTTGTAGTAGAGAACGGTTTTTTATCTATAGTGATAAATGGAAGAAGGGTTTGGGTTGTGTTAATATGAAAAATGATATGTTGATAGATTATGCTTCACAAAAATTTAAAATCCATGAGTAAAATTAACCAACTCATGTTTTAGAATTAGCTTCCAAAATATATGCATTAATGATATGGAGTCATTATCTTTATGATTAAATCTGTGATATTTAGACTGATCATAAAGGATTAATGTATATATCCACACAAATGAAGATGAATATGCACCAAATAATATGGTTGGTGTTGATTAATGATTATGAATTCTCAATACATTACCACCTTGGGAAATCGAACAATGTGGTAGATTATTTGAGTTGAAAGGACCCTACTATCCTATCCATGATGCGGATCACAAAAGATCCAATATTAATGGATTTGAAAATGAAGGATCCTAAAATTTTAAAGAAGGGGATAAATCGTATCTTTCTCAAATGAATGTTCAACCATATATATAAGTGAAGATTAATGAAGTATAGAAAGAATATTTAGAGCTATAAAAGAAGTTGAGGCTCATAGTTCTTCATTCTCTATTCAACCTAGAAGAAAAATGATTTATAGGGACCTAAAAGAGTATTTCAAGTGAAATGAAATGAAACTAGATGTTTCCAAATATGTCTCTTTGTGCTTGGTTTGTCAGCATATAAACGCTAAGAGACATAATTCTAAGGGGTTGTTACAACCATTACCCATTTAAAAATGGAAATGGGAAAACATCACTATAAACTTTGTCATCAGACATCCCAAAACATCTAAAGGCCATAATGCTATATGGGTTATATTTTATTCCCTTACGAATTCGATAAAATTCATTTCTATTAGATATGGTTTCTCTCTTGACTAGCTTGACAAAGTATTTGTAATTTAAGAGGTCATATTTCCTATAGTACCATATTCCATTATATCTAATAGGGATTTGTGGTTAACCTAATTGTTCATGAAAAGTATTTAGTAGTCTGTGGATATAGAGTTATCTTTCACCACATCTTATCATCCTTAGACAGAAGTTTAGTCTAAGAGGACAATTAAAACTCTATAAGACATATTGAGAGCTTTCTCTATGGGTTTCTAAGGTTGTGGGTATCCACACCCTCCATTGGTGAAATTTTCTAACAATAAAAGCTTTCACTCCAATATTCGGATGGAACCTTTTGAATCCTCTATAAAAATAAGTGAAAAAAAACAAAATATTGGAATGATGTTGGGGAAAGGAAGATATTGGAACCTGATTTTGTTAATGAAATGGTATAAAATTTCATATTTATTCAATAACACATAAGATAACCACAGAGTCTAAAAACAATGTTATGATGAAAACTAAAGAAAAGGCCAATAGTGTAGGGTGGGTTACAAGGTTTTTCAATGAATAACTCCATATATTAGAGTAATTATATTTGGAAAGAAGGGATTGTTGAGCCCTTGGTATATCATTCAATTTAAAATTCTAGATCATGTTGAGAAGGTAACATTCTGATTGGATCTTCCAATAAAACTATCTCAAATTCATGATGTCTTCCATATATCTCCCCTAATAATGTTCATACATTTTCATTCACATATACTAAACTCTAAGTCATGATGTTAGATAAAGAACTTTTTTATTAAAAAAATTATATATATTTTGTACCATAGCGAGAATGTTCTACAAAATAAGACAACTCGCTTGGTAAAAGTTTTTTGGTGGAGCTTAAGAGAACAATGAGACACCCCTGGTATAAAATTACAATTTTAACCGATTTGTTTTGTTAGTGGGAATAAATATAACTATGTTATTAAAATTTATGGTTAATTCATTCGCTTCAAATTATTTAAGAAAAATATAAATCAATTATACTTTTTATTTTTGTATTAATAAACTGAGTGAATTACTATTCGTAAATGAAACTGATGAAATATATATGTAATATACCTAATTAATTATTTTTTAAATTTTCATCCAATATATATTTTTTTCATACGGTATGAATAAATCATATTTGATGTATAAAATCTTATATTTTTTAAAACTCTAATTTTCCAGCTTTTAATTGAGAACCCATTTGAAATTAATATTTTGACACATTAATAATTTTATATGACAAGATAATAATTTTAAATATTAAAGGATATAAAATGTTACTTTGGAAGAAAATAAATATTTTTCTAATAACATTCAAATTTCAAAGAATACTATAAATAAACCAAATTTTAATTGAAAACAACTTCTCTAATCAAAATAACTTATATTATTGAATTATAATGTTATATATTTTTAATGTATAAATAGAATATATTATTATAATTCAATATAATTTATTTATTTATCATTAAATTTTCTATCAATTTAGATGTAAAATAATATCAATATTTTGAAAAGTTTTATCTTTTAAAACAAGTTATCTCTTTCAGAGAACAGGGTAAATTTTAAATTAGTTACTAATTTTTTTTTTGAATTTTTAAAAATGGATTCCATAATTTGAATAAGTAGTTTGAAATTACTTAAATATATTTATTTTATTTTCATAGATTATTAATAGTAACTTCAGTAATTTGTTTAATACAGTAAATGGGTAAATTGGGCATTTAAAGGTAAAACTACTATAATAAAATTTCCCTAAAACATGTCTTATCATCATTGGATGAGTTTGTTTTGCCAAAATCAACCATCAATTGAAATTTGGTCAATTGAAATCCTCTAATATTATATTAGGACATTTAACTTATTTTTATTTAAAAAAAGTTAAATATATCTCACTCAACATTTAATAACTAAAACAATTTTTATATATTTTTAAAGAAAAGATAAATTTGATTATAAATATTATTATGAAATCTATAATATTATTCTTTTTCATGGTAATTTATTTTTTATTTTTATGAAATATATAATTACCTTAATGAATAATACTTTGATGATGTAAAAATTATTTAATTGATGAGAAATCAACAAATCTCTTTTTATTAAAATTATAATAACCATCAAAATGACCAAACACTTGACTAATCTTTATCGATAGAATATAATTATATACCATATACATCAAAGGGTCTATTTAGTGACAATTTAAATCTATATAGAAGATATTGTTCCACTTATATTATAGTCTTTAAAATGATGTTAAAGGTATCGCATTCATAATTTAATAAGTATAACATTTCAAATGTTGGATTTTCAAAATGAAAATTTCAATGGAAAATATTCATCTGAAATATAGTAGATTTATCTTAATCACAGTGTTTTATTATAAATTTTTTTACTTAACAAATATTTATATTAAATAATTACACAAAACATATGTAATAATTATTTTATTAATAGTGATAACAGATGAATTTTATTAAAAATACTAAAATAAATCTAAGTATAAATAAATAATAAGATTAATGAATTTTCTAGATGACTGTGACCACTTATGGATATTACTAAATAGCCAGTTTGAATTTAACATGTTCTATTAAATTAAAAAAACAATGAAGTGAATATTGTCAAAATTGACACAATTTACAATTTATCATAATAATATTTTATTAAATTTTTAAAAAATCATAAACCATTTTTTAATAAATATATGATAATTATTAAAAGGTCGAAAATGTTCTATGTATTTTATTTATGGTCTAATTGATATAAAATAATAAATATTTTACCATTTAATATTGAAATATTTGTTACCCTTGTTAACAAATTAATTGAATAACTAAGTGTTAATTTAAATGATAAGGTTTAAATTTCCAGAAAATAAGTATAAAATGTAATGGTTAATGAGATTAAAACCCTATGTCATCTCATAATATAAATGGAGAGTTTTTGTTTGAATGGGGGTTGATTTTATTATAAATTAATATTTTTGGAGATTCTAAAATGGCCCCTCACTTTAGTTATAAAAGGGTACCTCCTCCATCACATCTTCACTTCAATATGTACCTTCAATATCAACCATCCCGTAACCATTTTCTTTCTTGACTTCCCTAGTTACATTATATAGGTTTTTTTCTTCTTCAAAGACCAACTCTAGAGCAGTATTAAAATATTTATAGGAAGCACATCGAATAAAAGGTAATATTCTATGCTGATTCTTTCAAACATATTTCTTTCCTTATTTCCTATTATGGATATATATTTAATTATAAAGAAATAATTATAGTATAAATTATATAATTATATTTTATTATTATTATTATGGAACAACTATATTCCACTTTCTATCAATCCTACAATGAATGAAATCATCACGCATGTGTACGTATATATTATCATCTCCATGACGTGGTGTGATCTGATTTTCACCACCATATTACATGTATGGGTATAAATATGGAAATAATAAAGATATATGATTATAATAACATGATATTAATTATGAAATATTATACATTATTATCTTTTATACCATTCAACAATTATGGGAATGATATCATCGCACGTGTGTATGTACGGTCTCCCATCTCTGCGATGCGGTGTGATTCATTATGCATGAAATTTATTAAATAATTATTATGAAAATATATGGAATGAATAAATATGAAAAATAAAATGTTAATAATATTTTTTAAATATATAACTATGATCTATGAATGATAAGAAGAACTTATTCGAAAAAACATGCATATGCAAATGAAGCATTAAATACTATAAGAATAAGTAATAATGGAATGTTATTAACAAACCAATGATAATATGGTCCTATATGATATCATAAAAATTAATATGACTCTGTAATAAGTCAATTAAATAATTTAAATTTTCATACATGTGGATTATATACATACAATTGAAATATACCAAAAAGCTAAGAGATAATATGGAAATATCGTTATAATCTGAGATTGTTTATAAATTTTTATTTACAATGGTATAATTATAATCCACATCCATGTTTCAAAAATATGTAATATTATTTTTATTCATCTAATATTATTTAAATTACATTTCACTAATTGGTGAAATATTATTAAACAGCATGAATGAAATCTTTTTTCGTTATACAGAATGAAATGATTTTTAGATTTTTATAACACCTTATTTAAATGATGAATCCTATACATGATTTCATGATTAATTTAAAATAATTTCCATTATTATAAAATTGCATTGTATTTTGAGAAAAGAAACTTTTTTTAAAAGAGAGAGGATATTTTCCTAAAAAATTAATTTTAAGTGTTATAAAAAAGTTGCCTTCCATATAATATAGAATTATTTAATAGGGTTATGATTCAAGTATAATATCCTTATTGTTACTATGATTTTATTGTAGTTATGAGGGAATTCTATTTATGAAATCCATTTTTTACATGGATTATGTTATGGTAGAATGATGTTTAAAGAAACCCATTTAATTCCTTGGGTTATGATGAATGATTTATGTTATTGTGTACATGTTGGAATGATTTCATTTTGATATTGGTGGGAGTTATATCTCCCTCTAATGCTTTAGTAAAATATTTATATCTCACATGATATGCTTGGATGAAATGGGAAATTATCTCAGTTCAGTAAAATATAGCTGTAACAAAGAGTGAACTTGGCTCAGTAATAGAATTTTTCTACAATAATGGTCTTAGAAATTATCCTTGACTAATATGAAATGATATTCTATGATTTTTGTATATTCCAAAAAACATCATGTCTTTTGTTATGACATTTGGTATTATGTTCATTGAATCTGATGATCATTTAGGATTTTTCCCATGGCATGATATCATGATCATTCAAATGTAGGATAATATTTTCAATGTTATGTTCATATGTCTTAGGATTATGATATGATTTATGTCTCTCTTGTTTACCCTTACTGACAATATGAGATCTCTGTTTCATATGTTTTTCCCCAGAACATGAAGTATGGTATTAAGTTAGATATTTAAAAAATGGATCTAACTAAGAAGAAAATAGTGGGAGACAATGAAGATGTCTTATGAATCATTTGTTCGTGTTTCTGAGTTTCTAAAGACACTATACCTACACGGTCATATCATTGATTTGTTATAGTTTTCAATGAATATTCATCAAAATTGATGTAATGTTAATGTATATAATGTATGGGGTATAATATATTGAAATATGGGATCTTCAACTTTGGATTGTTTAAGCGTTAACCCTATTATTAGTTATTATCTATGCACATTCCCTCAAATTCATGCATTTAGAATCTAGGGACGACTAGTCTTCATTACATTAGATATTTTCAGGATAATTTTTGTTCACCATATTCCTATTATTTCATTCTATGATATTGTATTTATACGTAGTCATCTTTTGTAGGCTTCTTCCAAAATCTACAATGATTTCTTTTTGAGATAAACATGTACATAAATTGTAACAAATTCCATTGTTTACATGAAAGATGTTATCATGATTCCCAAATCTGTTAGCAGTATACATATCCTTCTAGATTTTTGGATTTTTCTTGTTAATTATTGGATTCCTACCTTGAAATAAGCTTCGTACATGCTTCTTTATTTACTATATTATATAATCAATCCAAAGAAAAATTCCCAAAACTTTTTCAGCACTAACTATTGAATCTCCTGTTTTGGACATGGTGTTTTTTATGAGGGTTTTTTATTTTTTGGAAATTATTGGATGGCACATTTATCAAACCAAGAATTGGAAAAAAAAATTAAATTATAGTTAAATGATTAAATTATAATAAAGGACATTTTTAATAATTATAATATTTTAATTACTTTTATGATTTGTATTATTATTATTATATTTGTTATTATTAAATTTATATATTATTGTAATTATTATTATTATATTTTTTTAGTGTTCGTTTTATTTTATTAGACCACAATAGGGTCTCCTCCACCATCTAGCATAGCACACGCCCCCCATGGAGCCCCCTAAGCTTGTGCGCCTCCACTTGGATGACTCATTGCCGCATGTGACGCAGCCCCCTCATGACCCTTCCTTCCATGGCGAATTTATTCAATTTTATTCATGGTCTCCCTTTATTTATTCGAGGTAATGCCTACTTCATTCTTCTCTTATATTTCTTCATCCATTTTTGGGATTCCCCATAACCCCGGACCGGTCGGCCTAAACAATAGGCTAGGATTTGATCCAAATTTTTATTTTTCATTAATTTTGGTGTATACAAAGGGCCTCCTGGGTTATTCATGTCCATGTTTTGGTAACTTCCACCAATGGAAATGTGTTTTTGGCCACTTCTCTCCAATTACATTGATTTTTGGTAAGTTTATAAACATTTTAATGGGTTTTCACCCCTAGTTGTTGAGTTTTATTGTTTTTACAGGTTCTGAGATTTATAATAAGGATGTTGTAATCTGTTTTGGTGGTGCGAACACATATTCCCAGGTATAAATATTTATATATATCTTCTTTTTTCATTCTACCTCATGGAATGGGAAACATGTGAAATGGTTTAAGAATATATATATATATATATACACATATGTATATGGAAGTGTGTGCTTGTGATCTGGTGGATGCTTGAGTTAGAAAGTGTTGGGTTGGACATCCTTTGAGGCAGGGCCCTCAACCATTCCATTAATTTTAAAATAAAGTAGTTTTTTATCTATTTCCTATGATAAATAAGACTATAATTATAGAATAATAGGATTATTTAATCTAAATTATTCTTAAGTGTACAAAATCATGTTTTTTTAATAAAACCATTCCATCTGAGGTGGACTACCTTCAAGATAAAAATGTCTTGGGTAGAATTTAATGCTTTATTTCATTCTTGATATGTGTGTTCCTATTCTTTCATAGTTAGTGAGATCTTGAATAAATTAATGGGAAATGGTACGTATCTATGAGATGTGTTTCCACATTTAAATGTTGACGCACTTTAGTTAAATGCTTTTAAGGTACTGGAGTGGGATTAAATGGGTGGGTATAGCCATGTGAAATAAAATAATCTGTACAGTAATAAATTGGTGGGTATACCAATGTGATAATTTTTAAATGTAGGTGGTCTAAATAAATTTCCAATAGCCATGATTTTGGATTATGTTAATCCAATCTATTGAATTTTATATATTTGTTGAGGAATTTATATTCTAAGTAAGATACATTAATTTGGTAAATAAATTAATTTTGGATTGTTATGGAATTGTGAAATTCTGGAACCAATAAACAAGTTAATAAATTGAATCATTAATTTAGGTGTATTTTTTGGAATTTTTGACTTGGTAAAATTAATAGATAAATAAATTAGTAAGACTTATATTAGGGAATTGTGATTTGGATTGAATATTGAGAATTTATAATATTATATAATTACATGACTTGTTAATTATCAAATGATGAATTTTAAGTTGTTAATAATTAATTGGAAGATTAATTATTATATATGAATAATGTGAATAGTTAATCAATTTTTGAATTGGTTAAAAGTGATATGATCAACTAATTAATTTTTCAACTGACTATTTAGCTTGGATTAATTAATTTGTGAATTATTTAACTGTTTTGATGTATTGGGTTCTAGACATGATGTTCTATGATGGTGATGATATACACACATGGTTGAATGAGGTATAGACATGGATTTCTATTCCAGTGATTGGTCTATCAGTTTTTTGGGTAGTTTGAAATGGTGTTATACACTTGTTACTACGAGTGCACAAAGTGAATACATGGGAACACATGATTTTTTGTGTTTTAGACATGAAATGATACATCGGTGACTGTGTGTGATAAAATTTGATTGTATGTATAGAAATTATTTTTTTATGTTAGACATGACATTCTATACTGGTGATTGCATGAGCTCAACTGTGATTTTGTGTGAACAAATTATTTTTGGGTGTTAGATATGGCATTATCTGACATATGTTTTTATACACTACTAATTGTGTGTGAAGAAATAGATTTTGGGTTGATAGACATGAAATTTTACAACCATGATATGCTTGTGTGATTTATTACTGTGGGATGATGTTATCCTTTTGATGTTCTACGCTAAAGAGTACTCCAAGATATGGCCTCACATGAGAATAATTTCAAAATATAACATGAGTCGACCATATATTTAGAAATCATATCACATTTGAATACATTGAGATTCATCATGTGTTGAAACATGTCTTAAGATATGATATTACCTTTGGAGTGCTTCAAGATCTGTTATGATATGAAATTAGTGTTTAGGTATTTATGCCCACAGGAACCCAAGAGTTAAAAATGATTAAATAAAGATTAAGCATAAATGTGATAATAGTTATTTATGATTTATATATATATATAGTTCCTGTTCAGACCCTAATTTTGTCTATGAGCCAAAGAAGGTATCACCGCTAGGTTTCCCTTAGGAATGTGGATATGTTGTTGTTTATTTGTTCAATTCTATTATTACATTGTTAGACCCGGACACTATTTAATTATTGTTCAAAGAGTAGCTCGGGATAGACACCGGTATGTACTGAACTATAGTGATTTTATTTCACAACCTGATTGAGTAACCTTGGGACATGAGTAGAAAATATATTTTTAGGATCTAGTTTAATTGTTTTATTATCTTGTAATATTGATTAAGGAGTAAGGGAATGAGTTGGAGCTCAGGATGCTCATTGAGATCTCCCATTGGGCATTTCTTCCTTTTCATGTTTTTGTATTGTATTGTAAAGCATTTTTTTACTACTTTCAGGGATGTATCAACATATTTAATGCATGCATTATAAAATTATCTTTGGCCTTTTCCATATTTAGTTATTATTATAATTTTCCTCCAAGACTTTAGTTATTCCTTTATACTAATCCTGATGATTTTTAGTTTTACGACCAATTTAGCATTGTGCACACTAATATTGAGTGTATAGTCTACCCATTAAACTACATTTACATCCTTTCTACTAGTTGGTATCCTTTGAAACACAATATGAGGTAATATAGGTCATGTGGTGACTGCTATATCAACTGGTTCGAGGGTATGCCAGGTCTAGAGGTTATAAAGTGATATTAGAGGGTAATCATTCCTTTGTATTATTTTTTGGGTTGGATGATATGATATTAAGAATGTATTCACAATTTTTTAATATACATGCTTGGAATTGATCACCCCACATATGAGAAATGACCATGTAGCTAGGGTTGGGAATTTTTGTTCCTACTGTTCGATGTTACAGTTGATAAGATTTGACCTTGGCCGATAAGTGTATTTTCCACTACTTATATATTATGGACATTTTGAAAATTTTCACTTATCCTAACATGGTAGGGATGGAGAATTAAATTCTTTATATTAGGAACATATAAATTGACATGTCATGTATATGAAATTCCTTGTATTTAATTAATAAGATGCCTAATACTTTTTATTTTGTGCATTGGGTGAAATTCAATGTTTTTTATTTTTTTAGCATTCCATTTTTTATAACATGTTTACAAAAAAAATTTCATGCTTCTGTTTTATATATTTTTTCTATATTACTTGTTATGATAACATGCCAAATTTGTTTTGATTTTTAAACAACTACATGGGTGGAAAATGATCAGTTGTGTTTAAAAAAAAGAGCCAATATTAGTTGTAAGGTGTATGGTAGCCTTATAACTGGTAAAATGTTAACCTAGGTATACGAACCATTGAAAAAGGTATGATAATGTTAAAATGTTAAAAATTAATATATTTCATTAAATGGGAGACAAATTCCACATGTAATGTGTGTGGGTGATTTATGGATTGGTATATTCCCACCCTTATGACTCTGCCATTAAGTATATGAGCATGTTTTATAGAGTAACACTTTGAGAGTGTTTTAAATATTTTGAAGTTTAACTACTGCTAGTGAGGTTTCATTTCTAATAACCTAGGATTGACCAATGGGACCATAAAAGGCATCCTTTTTAGTTAAATAGGAATTTTAATACTTAATTTCCTATTTTTCATGGAATGTCCCACAATGATAAATGTTTTAATTGGAAGTTTGATATAGTTTTTCTATTCAACCCATTGGGAATTGATTAAAAACCGATTGGATTTTTGTGAAATGGTACTTTTGGGCTGTTCAAATTCAATGAAATGTTTAAAGGTTGAATTTTTTTTAAATATCTTAAAATTGGTACATGGAGTGTTGTCCTTTTATTTAACCATCGTTTAAGGGTAATCTTAAATGTTTCCTGTAGTATTCCTTTGAACAATGATGTGAGATTTAATCCATAGGTTGATTCTTTTAACAATGGCATAAATTAAAAAGGGTCTTTTAATCAAAGTGAATCTATTTTACATGACCTAGTGATAGGGTTCATGGGTATTCTTTGTAAGGGGATGGGCCATGGTAGGTAGAACCTTTATATTTTGATATGTCTTTCTTTTGTTGTGGTTATTTAGATGTCAGTATGGTTTCAGTGTCGTTGTCCCTAGTAGGCCATTTCCAATTTAAAAATGCAGTCTTTTTTGGATGGGTGGTCATTGTATCTTGATTCTTGATATAGAAATAATCATTAATAAATTCCTTGTTCAACATGTTAGACATTACTTTGGAATGGTCATGAGTTTATGAGGTTGTACGAACCTTTTTTAAGTGATGGATTACAAAGTGTGTCATCATCAGAGTTAATGGTTGTAGGAGATGATGTGTCATTGTATTTTGTGTACTAATGGTTTAATGTGATGACATATGCGAAACTCATCTACTTTTTAGTGATGTAATGAACCAGTTGAGTTTAGCGTGATCATTGAGCTATGTGATTTTCAGGGATTTCTCGGGTCAGCTTCAGAGTGCAGTGATTGGGGCATAATGGTTTGTTTCTACCACTGCTTGGGAGGACATTTTTGGACTTAGGTATTTTGACCTGCCAGTTAGATAAAAAATTTTATTTCATGCCATATGTTTTGACATGGTGATTGTGTTTCATGGGGTGCCACATGTCCAATTACAGTGTATCTGAAATATCTCACATGAAGGAAGATGGCTATTCCTTTTGATGATAAGAACACTCCTAAGGCCAGGAGTAGCACATCAATTTTGTTTCATGTGACAATGCTATCTTAAAAGATACAAATTTATGAGGTTAGAAGTATGATAAACCCTTTAGAAACTCAACTAGTTTAGGAATAGTATTAGTGTTAAATCTTGAAAGATCACAAATTCTTTGGGTGGTATAGGCATCATGGTTCATTTTTTGATGGGTCAGCAGGTGAAACTGGTTCATTTTAAAGAGTTTTCTAGTATTGGTTAAATAGATCATCTTGATGACCTTTAGTTTAATCTTAGTCTTCTCTTATTAATGAGATGAGAATGTACCTTATAATTAACTCATCATGAATGCACTATGATGGCATAAGTCTTATATTGCACTAATGTTTTAAATGATTTTGGGCTTGATAAGTGGCTTGTATCTTGTATGTACGTGGGATGTGTGGTTTTTTGGGTTATTACTTTACTCAAACCAAGGTATGGCCATTTCAAAATAGGCTACAGATGGTTTCATTTCGGAATTTCACTAAAATATTTCTATGAAATTCAGGGTATGTGCTTGTATTAACCAATGAACAGATTTGGGATAAAGGCATTGTGGTTCTCTTTGGGAAGCATCAACCATTTAATCCGCGAATTTGGGGAATTATTAACCTTTTGTGGAATGGTTTTTTTGCCTTTTAAATTGTGGTATAATATTGGTGATTGAGTCTTTTTAGTATAACATCATTGTTTTATGGTCGATTGTGGTTCATGGGTTAATGAGGAATATTTATGAAAGCATGTGCATCAAGTTTTAGTTATCCAATTGAGATTTGATCTCTCTTTTGATGAGTTACCTATTATGGAATTGGATATAATCAGGTTCACTAATTGAAAAAGATATGTTATAAGCATTTCATGGTCCCAGTTAAATGTTATTTCAATATTTGGGTTGGATTCTGAGCTTCGACTCAGGTTTTAAAATCATAATCCCTTGGACTTGTCAAATTTTCAAGGGTGTGGTTTTCATTTGGAAATGAAACCTTATCATTCAACGAGATGTCATGACATTGGTTGGATGGGTGATTTCTTCGTAGATCGTGAAGGATTCTATAGGATAGGAAGTTTTATGGTGGGTTGATTTTAGAATCACTTATTTTAGACTAGGTGGTTTTTACAACGGTTATTGAAATTTTGGAAATTACTGGATGAGGAATTTTCAAAACTGAATGTCGGAAAAAAAATTGATAATTAAATGGAAAAATAATAATAATTTTTTTAATATTAATAATAATAATATAATTATTATTATGTTTTCAATTATTATTATATTTATTTTCTTTATTATTATTATATTTTTTTGGTATGTTTTATTTTATTAGACCCCAATAGGGTCTCCTACTCCTTCTAGAAAATGCATACCCCCCATGGTGCCCCTATAGTGTGTTCCCCTCTGCAGGTTAAATCCCTGTAGTGTGCAATGCATACCAATCACAACCCCTCCTTCCACTACCGATTTATTTAGGTTTACCCATAGTTTCTCTATGATTATTCATGGTAGATCCCTCTCCTTTCTTCTCCTAAATCACCTCCATCATTTTTGGTTTCAATGTTTCCATGGGCCGCTCGACTGAAACCATAGGGTAGGGTTTGATACAAATATTGATTTTTCAACAGTTTTTGGTATGAAAAGGGTCTCTTGAGTGGTGTTTGCCATTTTTCCGGAAACCTTTTCCAATGGAGAGGCAATTTTGGTCGATTCTCTCCAGTGCCATCAATTTTGGGTAAGTTTCTAAATCCATTTATTTTTTTTTCACTACAAATTTTACAGTGGTAAGAAGTTTATGGGTGTCATGATTTATTTGTAGGAAATTATAATCTACTTTATTGGTTCAAACACATATTTTTAATTCTGAATATATATATATATATATATTCTTTGTTCTTGTTCCCTCATGGAGTGGGGAACACATGTAGTGGTTTAAGGATATATATATATATATATATATATATTATTGTGTGCATGTGAGCGGGAGGCTTCTTGAGATAGAAAGTGTACGCTTATCCATCAATTGAGGTAGGTTCATCAAACATGCCTTTAAATTTAAAATGTAGTAGTTGTTTTTTTAATTACATTGATAAATTGAACTATCATTCTAGAATGAACAGAATATTTGAGATAAATGATTTGTTAGAGTACAAAATCTGGTTTTTTTATTAAAATCCATTCATCGGATGTGTTCTTCCTTCAAGATAATTTTTTGAGTGTACCATTATGTTTTATTTCTACATTCATGTTTTATTTTCTTATGCTTTTCAATTTTTATGTAGCTTGAATAAATTAACAGAATATGGTGCTTAGCTAGGAGATGTGTAGCCTTCATTACAGGTTTATGAAATTGAGTGAAATTGTTATAATGAACTAGTTTGGGATTAAATGTGTGGGTACACCAATGTGAAATAAATAAAAGATAATGGTAATAAATGGTTGGGTATACTCATGTGATAATATTTAAATATATGTGGTATAAATCTATTTCCAATAGTCATGATTTTGGATTCTGTATATGAAACATATTGATTTTTCTAATTTTGATTAGCCCATGGATTTCTTAATAAAATTATTTAATTTGGTAAATTCATTATTGACTGATTATTGTGGAATTGATAAAAATAGGAAAAAATTAGATACATAATTAAAGAAGTATTTTTTTTAATTGTTGACTTTTGATAATTAATTGATAAATTAATTATCATGGAGTGGATTGGGGAATTGTGATTTTGATTGAATAAAAAGAATTATGAATATTGGATAATTACATGCCATGTTAATTATCAAAAGATTAACTGTAAGTTGGTAAGAATTATTTTCAAGATTAATTATTATATATTAATTATATTGATGGTTAATTAATTGCATAATTTATTTAAAGAGATGTGATGGAATAATTAACTGTTGAATTAATTATTCATATTTGATTAATTAAATTGTGAATTAATTAATGATTTTCATGAATTTGGCGCCATACATGGCGTTCTAGGCTAGTGATGATATACATATGTGGTTGGAATGAGGGGTAGACATTTATTTTTATACAAGTGATAGATCTCTCAGGTTTTTGGGTTCCTAGACATGATTTTCTACACTAATGACTATGTGGCCACAAATTTGCTTACGTTAGCACAAATGGTTTAGGGGGTGCTATGCCAGAATTTCTACACTGGTGACTACATGTTCAAAAATGCGAATGAGTGTGAACAAGTGATTTTTGGGTATCCGGCCTGACATTCTACGCCGGTTACTGTGGGTGAATAAATGTGACTGTGTGTGCACAAATATATTTCTGGGTGCTTGACAAGGCATTTCACACTAGATTTGTGTATAAAATTGTTACTGAATGCAAAAAAAACTGTCTTTTGGGTTGATAGAAATGACGTTCTACAACCATTATATGAATATAAAATTGATTTATAGGAGAATGTGTGAGCTTTTGGATGTTCTATGCCACTGAGTACTCTGAGATATGGCCTTACATAAAAACAATTTTGAACTATATCATGAGTCGAATTAGGTGTTGTGATATCATATCACCTTTGAATAAATTGAGATTTGGAATGAGTATAAGAAAATATTAAGATAAGATATTATCATGGGAACGATTCAATCTCCTATATGATAAGTAGTTAGTATTAAGGTATGGGTGTCTACAGAAACCATGGAGTTAATAAATTATTAAATAAAGAATAATTGTAATTGTGATCATATATATTTATGAATTATATATAGGTATATATATATATTTTCTATTCAAGAAATTATTCCAGTTATTATATAATGGATTTATCATCGTTAGGCATCCCTTAGGCACCTAGATGGTTTGTTGTTTATTTATTTAATTTTATTATTACTTTTATAAAACTACACACTTCTAAATTATGGTTCATTGCCTTGTCTGGGCGAGACAATGGTGGGTTCCATCCTACTAATATTTTATCTCACACCCTTCTCGTGTACGCTTGCTACCAAAGTAGACCAATTATTTTCTTGATATAGGTTTATTATGATATTACCTTATATTTATGAGTTTGGATCAAGGAACTGAGATGGAGCTCGAGATGCTCATTGAAATCACCTGGGGGGATTTATTGTCTTTTCTTTTTTATGTATAGTATTATAAGGAATTTTTTTACTATTTTCATACATGTATCACCATACTGAATTAATTCAATGTAAAATAAGAGTTTTCCTTTTTTATTCTATTTTTATTATAATTTTCCTCCACTACTTTAGTTGTCTTTATACTAATTCCACTGAGATCTATGTTTTATTATCCGTTTACCACTGCGAACTCTGAGATAGAGCATATATTATCTATACTAAAATATCTTTATATTATTTATACAAGATGGAAACATGTGGAATATAAGAATTCACGATTGAGGTCATGTTGCAACATGTCCTACTACCAAATTGAGGGTAAGCTTGCCTGGGACATTACACCAACATTAACCAGTGAACATTGATCTCTTTATGTCTTATGTATAAGGTTGTTTGATCATCTCAATGGCTGGTTTTTCTCTTTGTGGGTTTCCTGATTTCAAAACCTTTTTCCTATCCACCCTAGTCATGGTGGTAGGTTTATTATCAAATTTCCTCATCCATAATTTTCCATTATATGTCTTACAACAAACATTGTCCTTGATAATTGGTTTAAATACATTACAATAAATTAGTATGGATGGTACATGTTTCTTATCACAATATTGAGATTAATTATAAAATTGAGTCATTATATCTTTATGACATATTGGAGGTCTAATAGATTTATAATCTTCTTATAAACATTGTGTAGCTCCATTAACTATTTTATTCATTTTTGAAGTACTGATATATGTCTTGTCAATATTGACCAACTAGGCTTCCAAATCTAGACATTTTATATTAAGGATGATTTTATAATCATAAATCCTAATAATCATTTCCTCACAATCCTTATATATTGTAACAAATTATTTTCTATGTAGCATAACATTATTCACAATTAAAGATTCAAGTTCCTTGACCTTAATGGATATTTCATCTAATTGTAGACCCTTAGAATCAACAATATCGTATAATTTCTCTTCAAGAACATGGATCATTTCTTCAATATCATTTTTAAATAGTTTATTCTCTTCAAAATCATTGAGGTATTTAAATAAACATATTTCCAGTTCTATGTTTTTTTTTCAAAGGATTAAACCCACCAGGAGAGCTTTAAACATTCACAAACTTTTCATTCCAATCTCTTTTCCATAACATCATATTCTCTTTCCAACTGGGAGATCTCTACATACATACATTGAATTATTCTACAAAATAAGATGAATATTTCTCCAGGAATGTCACGTAGATTATTTCATGACTTCTTAATTAATAACACATGTGAGGTTGTATATTGATCAATGGCACTACCTGTGATAGTATGTTTATTTTGAGGACAACATTCAATGTTTATAACCAATTCCTCATGATTACTGTAAAATGTTGATTTACCAGATGTGGAAGTGTTTTTCTTTTCTTTGGTGGAAACATAAGACACCTACTATAAAAATTCCTAGCCCGGTATATCTTCATTATAAATAAGGAATGTCGAACTAGAAAAAACATCTTCTATAGATAATATAAACTTTTTCACCTATCTATTTTCATTCTTATTCATGTTAATCATGATGTTGGTGGATTTAGACATCTTTTCAGAGAAAACTAGATCTTCATCAAAACTTTAGTTAATTTTTTACAAAGAAAAAAAATTCAATTAATTAACAGAGAATAGATTTATTAAAGAGTATCCATCAAATGTGAACCTTATCTCTAATTCAACATATACGACCAAGTTCAACCCTAAGTAGAGAGGGCTGAATTTGGGTGTCAAATTTTTCATTTAATTTGATGGATCATGTTCCCATGTTCTTAGGAACTAATCAAATCTATATCATTGATTCGATCAACAATCAAACAACCACATGATGAAATGAAACACATCAGTTTTACATCATTGACCAGCAAAAGAAATTACATAGAGCATATTTCGATATTGTGTTGCTTATACCAAAATCGACAAATATTCACTAGATATTTAATACAATTTTTTATACATAGTAACTATATTGTCTTTAAACTAACTTAAAAATATTTTATAGATAGCACATTGCGTCCCTCGGAACACATCCGCTGACTCCCCCTGACTCACTACTTTGAGAGAAGTCTAACTTAGTTTATTTATATAAAGGCCACTTTAATGTATTATCCTAAAATTCATTGTCCCTAGCTAGATTAAGATCCCATATACATTGAGAGAAGTCTAACTTAGTCTTATTTCACCATATAATTGAGTTGATTCACTTTAAAAACCCAATTAATTGAAAAACAATATAGTCAAAGATTCCTTTCATAATGCTCTCGTGAAGGTCCTTCGTGATGCTCAACCCATCATCAAGATGACTGCCTTTGTCGAACAAAAAGCTATCACGAATTTCATTGAGTTAATTTTTAATAGACCATCATCATGAATAAAAATTTAATTAAATTCATTCGAATAATTCAAAACTAAAATCTTATTTTTGTGTTTTTTAAGCTTGAATAGATACCAAGATTATCCTATCACCCCTAGATTCACAAAATTAGACCAATTTCATATTTTCCCCAAATAATTTTTGTGTGGAATGATGATGGGTTGCCTTATATTTATAGTCCTTTCCATTTTGGATGTTCTATTGCCTCAATGTCATATCTCAGATCATTAAAAAAAATATTCACAATTTTATTTCTTTCATGATGGTCTACCCAAATTTCACATAGTCACAAAGATCACTATCAACACATCGAGTAATATTGTAAGATTACTTGTCATGAAATATCCTTGATCGATCCGATGTTTATTGAAAATAAAAATGAACCATACTATATTTCCAATAAATGACAACCTTGTTTTCAATTGTATATAATCTATTACATATCTATCTAGCTTGTGATGGTAACCTCATAATATAAAACACACTCTTCTACCCTTTTCATTAAGATAAGAAATTTTATCTTCCTTACGGTTAATTTCTCGTGAGTGAAGTTTTTTTCAAAGAATATTTCAATAAAAATTTTCCATTACATGTCTTATATTTCATCTTCAACCTTAGTTTTCTAGTTCAAAGACCACCATTGGTCAACATCACCCTTTGAGACAATATACATCCAGTACTACCATTCCATTTTTATTGCATCTCAATTCCCGAAATATATTTTCAAGTGAATTTCCACAACTCTACTTCCACTACATTCATATCCCCACTAAACGATAGGGGCTTCAACTACATTAAATGACCCAACATAGGTGTAGTATGTTTTTTTTCATAACCTAGGTAAGTTTTCCTAATATCATCTGGAGTCTCTCAGCCCAACACTTTCTTTATTAATTTTTTCAGTGGGGAAATCCATACATTTTACATTATTATTGAATTATTTCCTACCATTACGTTCCATTTTTTAAACAATTACACACATTAAATTATGATAGGAATCACAATACAAAAGTTCGAACTAGAAAAACCCAAATCCCATACCTAATCTCAGAATCATAATCCTAATTTCATTGGGGTGATGAATACATTAAAATCCATCATAACTATATTTAAAGAGGGTGTGAATTATCTTATGAACATATCATTTGTGTTTAAAACTAGTTTTGTAGTATGGCCTAATGTCGTGTTCAAGGTTACACTAAGTGAGGCCCGGGACACCATGTAGGAGTTGTTACCCCAAGTTACAGCTGTACCAGAACAACGTCTTCTTTTAATAGGTAGACTGAGATGTATTTTATTAATAAACACTTATTTAATACATTAAAAATTATTAGTATGTTATTATATACAAATAATCAAAGTTTATCATTGAGTTATCATACCTAATTTATTTTTCTAAGTCTATTTCTCAACGTTTCTACAAAATTGATTCAAACAGCAATTGTAACAACCTCAACCCCTGAAGCCCATAGTGGATGGTTATTTTAATAAAATATATTATATAAAAAATATCACATCACCAAGGATCAATTAGTTTGATAGTATTGATGAAACTAGATACATACATGGTTCCCTTATTACATTGGTAATTAAACATGGTACATAACAAAAAAATAAAAACTTATTCTTATCACTTATTCAATAATCTCGTCATCAAAACCTATGGATGGAAAACAAATAATTTAGTGAGCTAAAATGATCATTAAGGTTCACATATAGTGGAATAATGAATCAATAATAAGTGATTCATAATCAATTTGTCATGGTGATTAACTGAAAAACCCAAGCCATTAATACACTTATAATAAATATACATTCATATATTTGTTCATGGTGGAAGCCCTCTAGAAAATGTTATCTGAAGGATGAATGAAGAAAGTTAGAAATTTTTTGACATCATTTATCTGGAACATGATCCATAATTACATTGAGATAGTGAAAGATGATTTTTAGTTAATTGTATAATTATGTTTTGGAAACAAGCACGAAGGCTTTACTGCCAACTGTTTTCTCTCACGAGACCACTTTACACATAAAAGGGATATAACGATCAACGCCATGACTTTTATGTTCATATAATTTTTCATTCATAGAAAAAATTTAGAAAAAATATTTCATATCAATATCTTTTTTGAGTAATGGATTCATATTAATCATCATTTTTCTAGTAAAAACAACATTCAAAATTAATATTGTTTGTAAAACGGGTATTCGACTATGAAAATAATCATATCCACGATACAATAATATGGATATTTAATATAAAAACAATAAAAAATAAAATTATCTCAAACGGTATGTATAAACACCACACATAAATTATTACATGCTTAATACATTATCAGTCTCAGTGAAATGGAAATTGAGACAATGTCCCTCACCACATGTCTGAAAGTGTTCTATACATGATCTAAATGCCCTTCATAACAATATTAAATCAATTAATTCATTAATAAAGAACATTTTATACACGTAATTTATTTATTATAATATTATTGAGTTCATTTATTCTTTTTTTGATGAGTTATAAGATACAATTGTATTGTTCGGTAGTGTTTGTTTCTTTGGTTTGCATGATCGTTTTACATGTATAAATGTATAAAAAATACTGTAGAATGAGAATAATTTCCCCAAATTAAAATTTTATTATACTAATGAAATTAAAATAATATTAAATGGTTATATATTTCATTCCATTATAAGTTATAAGGATAAATCATTCAATAAGACATTAGTTATAATCATTTAGATTATTTTTGCGTTTTTTGAATCGTCAAAAAAATCTTTTTTCTTATGAATTCAAATAATGTATATACACTAGTTAAGCAATATTAAATAAGTTTTAATAAAATTATTATAGTCTATTTTAACCATAAAAATTCCTTTATGAATAGAATGTAAGGTGAAACTATAAAAAACATTCACCGTTTACATAGGTGGTGAATCAACACCTCATAAACAATGTTTTCGTTATTATTACAAAAGAAGAGGGGTAGAGAAACCATTATAGATTATTCCATTAACATAATAAGAATCAATTATTTATGCAATACTCAAGTTAGAATTCCACTTGGTTGGTGGTATATGGAGATAGAAAATGAAAAGAAAAAAATAGAAAAAGAAAGAGGAATTTTCCTCTTGAATTCTCCTCCATCAGAACAACCTTAGGGAACATGGTATTGGTATTATAGAGAGAGAAAATGATCATGTAATTGGGTAAGGTTATTAAGAATATTATTCATTTTATCATGGAGAAGGATCAAATTTTAGAATTTGTGTGGATAAGAGGTGGTGAGGTGTGGTATATATATGTGAGGAGAGGGGTTTTTTCTCCTTAATTTGTTAATTCATTTATTATTTTAGGTCAATAAAATGAATAGTTTTATAATTATCACTAAATATATAAAACTAATGATGTATGGTTTTAGATTATGTTCATACATCATCAATACATCACTTATGAGTTAATAATTTATTTATTTAACTTGTACTGTAAATTACAGTTTTACATTATTCACTAAAAAAATCCAATATTTTAGAGAAATACCAAAAGTTCACCCTAACAATATTTTGATGTGTTGAATAAAAAAAATGACTGTATATTATAATTTTTTTTATAAATATTATAATTTTTATTTTTAATTAATGTCTTAATAACTTGAAAAATAAAAAAAATATATTTATAAATAATTTTAAACACACTGAAAATTAACAGAGGTCTCACAAAATTATATTATAATCATAAAAAACAAAATATTAATTTATGATTATATTTGATGAAATAAATTATTATAAATCATTATATTAATTATAAAATATTAAATAAACAATTACAATTTATAAAAATATAAAAAGTTAATTAATATTTTTTTAAACACTTACCTACTTATACTATGATATAATTATAACATAATACCATTTATAATATGCTTTTATTTTATTTATACATTTACTGGTGAGGATACCATTCTATTAGCCGAATTACTAATCATATGGGTCACATTACTATTCTAATGGTCAAGATACTATTTCAATGTTATGTGTACTTAATTTCATGAAGAATCCAAATATTTCATTCCATATTCATTATAGAGTTTGTTTTGTGTTCTCTATGTTACATAATATGATTTATACTGTATAAAATAATTTTGAGTGCAATGTATGATCTTGAATGACTAGAATTTATTTAAGAGGATAGATACCATGAAATCTTGCGATGTTATAAATTATTTCAAATTCATTAATATATATTATTAATTTTATAAAATTCTTATTTTTTGTGGGAACAATAATTTTAACTATTCATGGGATAATAGAACATTTTAGAAAAATCTAAAAGTTCATCTTTCACTAATATTTTCATCATAAATAAAAATTACTCTAGATTTTATATAATTAATTTTATATTGTGTTTTTTGTTATTTTTAATTAAAAATATAAAATATTTTAGAAAATTTTCTTTATAGGGAAAACAATTATTTGCTGTTAATTTTTAAAAAAATATACAAATTAATATAATTTTAATCATTTATTCATATCAAAATATTTTAAACTTGAAAATAATTAATCATTAGGAAAAATAATTTATTAATTTTTTAACTGTACTGGTGGAGTTAATATTTAATGTGATCATAAATAAATAAATAAATATATATATATATCCAAATATCATTACCATTTTTTAAACATACCATTTCAACAACTATATTATCATGATATATATTGTGTTTTTGTTTTTAGGGTTGTGTTTAGATAAAGCTACGATAAATTGTATTTAATTAAGGAGGAAAAACTAGGTTCATTGCAAAAAACATTAAAACCATAGAATTTAGACATTCAATTATATTCCAAAAATATCATTGGAGAAAAAACTGATAAAAATTCACTCCAAATAAAAAAATTTGAAAGGATCAATTACTTGAAAATAACATGAAAAGAACTGAAAATATTAGTTATATCAATTCACTTACATTTATAACATGGACTCCTATAGATTTAGAGGAAAATGCACAAAACATAATTATATCAAAACCCAAACAAATGATATTAAATAGTAAAAGAACATGGAAATAAAATTGGCATTCATCATGAAGAACCATTATTCAAAAAATATCAGTTGTCTCACTCAATCGATTTGGGTTTCATTTATCATCCAAATCCCACAAATCACATACCATGCATTAATATTCCAACTTCATTCATGTGTAGATTTTATATATTGTTTTTCACATATAGAAAAATGAATTAGATTCATAATATAAATAAACTCCTAAATCTTCACCTAGTGGAAGTCATTTTTTTTAAACATGGGGGGAACTTAAATTCCTTTCTAGTGGTTTCTGTTAATGGGGTTCAAATGATAAAACTTATATGGTATAAAAATGATGATTATTCCCTATTGTGTTGTTAATAGTGCATGATATTTTTCTATTATGAAGGGTTTATCTACATTATTTCTGTAAAATATTTGATGTGACGTCATGTAAATATATAGGGATTGTACACACATTTAATATATTATTAGAAATTTTAATTTGTACCCTATTCCATCACATTATAATAAAGATGGAATATTTTTTTCAAAACATAATTATAGGACAATGTATATATATTTTAGGAAAGAGGGAAAACACTAATACCTATAATGTGGGATGAACGTCATTCAATTATTTATAATAATGGATAATTATTGTCATATTCATAAAAAGAATATTTTACATGTAAAAAATTATATCACTAAAACAATTTATTGATTCATTCATTTTAAAATATCTCCTCAAATAGATCTACCATGAAACTATTTCTCACATACATCCTTTATAAATTGGATGTGAAACTTCTTCAACTTTATATTTTCCACCAATAGAATAAAAAATCTATTATCCAACCAAATAAAACTTCTTATAATTAAATTCATCAAAATCTTGTAATTATTACATCCATGGGTAGTGTGGATAGTTAAAATTTCATGTTTTATAGGTAACTAGAATGTTTTTCATGAAATATAAATAGATTATTATTATTAAAATATATAGGAATAAAAATTAAAAATATTATATTGAAAAATGGATTTCAAATCAGGTAAATTATTGACTATTCATTTTACAAAACACATAATCAAACACTATGGTTTTGAATTATGTTAACAGAATTATAGGTAAAACCATTTATTAGTTAACTCAAGATTATAGGTTAATTTAATAATGATTTTAGAATGGTTCATAGGCTGAACATGTTGAATAATTATTATAAATATACGGTGTATTGTGGCATGCGATTCAAAAATCATATTTTTTGACAAAATTCCAATAGTTTTGAATATGGAGGAAAATTATTTTAGAATTAATGTATGTTTATTTATAATAGAAATTATATTCATTCATTAGTTAGGGTATTGTGAATTACATTGGTGTAAACTTATACATTACAATAATTCAAGACATTGTAATAATGAATGAAGGAAAACAAATTAAATAGAAAAAAACATGAAAATAAAATAAAAAATATATAAAATTTAATGGATATAATAGTAAATTAAAAATAAAAAAATTCCAAATAATTTCCTTCAACACACTTATTACAAGCAATTTTTTTATTTTTATTTTATATTCAAAATTTAGAATAATGTTGTTCACATGAAAAATAAGGAAAAAAATGGTGTTTAAATATTATAATATTTCTATACATAGAACTCATATATTTGATGTTCTTGAAACATATTTATTAAAAGATTAAACTTGAGGATAAATTTTTTCAATGGTACTCATTTATCTATTTTTATATTCTGAATAAAAAAAAGCATAACAAATTTAGTTCTTAACCACTTTCAAAAAAATGTCAACTAAAAAGAGATTATTTATGGATATATGTAAATATAATTTTTCTCAATATTTTGCAGTTATCATTGTATATTTTAATCAACAAAAACCGTTTATTTCTCCAGGAACCATAATAAATATTCATTGGAATTTTTTCTAATTTCATCCAACTCCTATATTCTGAATTTTCATTATTTTCCAGCTGATAATATATTCATGTTGTATGTTTTCATAGCCAAAAAATCATTGTGTTCTATTTCAAATGGTAGGTTAAAATCTATCATATAGACTAATATAAAATGATATATTCATATTAAGGTATTAAAAGATATATATTTTTCCAATGTAACACATCTATCATTAAATGATAATCATTCCAATCTTGGTGAATGGTTTTATATATATTTTTATAGATTTCAGTGTTTTATAATAAAGCCACTCCATTATTTTTGGTGTGATGTATTTCTTAAACCACAAGATTAACTACATATGTATTTAACACAACATCTAATTTCTTATTATAGAATAATGTTTCTTAAATAATTATTAAATTCATGTTTCAACCAAATCATGAAAATAAAAGTTTCTTATTAATATTTTAAAAAACGACCAATCTTCAGTCCTTTCAGGAACTTATTTTAACCCTTTCTAAAAAATGTTAATATTTCAAAAAGTGGTGAGAAATGGTCAAATAAATTGATTCCTTATACATAAAATATATCATAGAATTATAGAGAATTATATCATATTTCATTTCCCATTGCAATATTTCCTTGAAATTGTCCTGATTTATAGGTTTTATAGAATAGAAAATAATATATGAAAATTAACACCTAATAATATCTAAAATAAAGAATATTTATTTATATCATTTTATATATTAATTAATCTCAACATATTATGTTGTGAGAAACAATTCAGGACAAGTTGATATTTATAATTTAGAATTTATCTTTTTATGATTTGGTCAATTCCAACACACCATTTGTATGATTCATCGTTAATTAAATTATTTGAATATATTACTCTTATAGATATTTTTTATTTTTAAATATAATGTGTATGTTCATTACCATCCTCATATTTTGCAAAGATATCAAATCAAGGTCTTTAAATCCTACATGTATACAATTTTCATTCCAAAATGTTTATGTGATTGGTGGAGAAAATTTTAGTTATCACTAATGATTTTTTAATTAGAATAGATGTTTAGAAAATAAATTTTAAAATTATATTCTTTTATTCTAAATCAACATGAAATTCTAGTAAAAATAATATCATTCAAAAATATTTCTTCTTGGAAAAATTCGTTTTGTATTCAAATATGTCAATCAAACAATTAATGAACACAATGAAATTATATACAAACAAGCGACATTATAATTTTTCTAAAATTATAAAAAAACATTTAACTATATTTAGTTATTTTATATTTATATTTTTCTATATTTAGTGATTAATTAATCTAAAAGATAAATATATATTTTATTATATTCATTATATATAAACTATATCAAAAGACACCTTTCTTTATTCATGATTTAGAATAAACCCAAAATTATAATAAAATATAAATTTTAAATTTTAAATTAAATTTTTATAATTATCATAGTATTATTTTTTGTGGTAATTTTTATAAATCGTTCTATTTTTTATGACTCGTGAAAAATACTGATTTAAAAAATTGTAAATATTAATATATTATTACATAAGAATAAATATAATCTTCTGTGAAATATTGGTCTATAAGAATATATTAAATATATTATATAACACATATAAATATATTATATTTTTATTTTTAAATATATTCTTTTCATTTTTTCAATATATGTATTGATTTTATTCCATTATAATTTATTTTCAATACATCTCTCTTAATCATATAGTTACAAAGTTCCATTCATTTTTTATCCCTTTAAATAGACAAATATGTTATTATATATTTAAATTAATACAATTAACTAAATTTTAATCAACATTATACTTTATTTTCCACAAAACATATATTTATGACAAAAATGGTTTTTTTCAAAAAAATATTTTTTGTTTTTCATTTAAAATTTCTATTATATGTAATACCTACATATTATATCAATGGAAATATATAAAATGTATTAAATATTTATGATCATCCTAATTAAAATTATTTTATACATAATACATAATTTGTTTTTATAATTAATAGTAACTATTGTTAATACTTTTCACCATTTTTTATAAATAAGATAAAAGGGATATAAATAATGTTATAAGTCCTCATCATTACAAAAATATATATATTAAAATTCATTGGTACATTTTGAAAAAACCCTTATCATAAAATAAGCAATGAAAATTTAGTTCCACATACACATGAAAATTACTTCATACTATTTTAATCTATCAATTAATTCAATCTGTGTCACCCCCCGCACTAATAAATTGTCACATATTCTCCTCTATTATTCACAATCATTGAGAAATTTTTAATAGATAACACTACCGAAAATTCTTCCTATATTCTATACCTTGATAATTGATCTCTTGGTATTACACTTAAATCTTCCTTTGATGGAATAATGTGTATTCAAATTGCGGTCTAATAAAGAATAGGTCGTTGTCATAGAACACTATTTCCCTACTTATTTCATATTTTGGTCCCAAAATTATTTTATATACCTCTAAACATAATTATACCATTATAACATATATGAAAATATGTTGTAATTATTGTTTTAAAAAATTATACCCCATCAATATCCTATCGAAAACAAAAATATTTCTCATGTTTATGTAGGTTTTCTACTCTCAAAGTAGTGTTGTAAATTATTTTTCCATTCTTCATTTCATGGATGGATAATAAGATATAATTAATGAATAATAGGATATTTATGACAAGTTATGATTCATTTAATATAATATACAATCAACTTTTTACCCACCAATCCATTAGAAAATTATTATGCCGCTCGTGAATATCTATGGACAACCACCTCCACAAAGCAAATTGATTCGTATTTCTATTAACAATATTCATGGTTGATTACATAATTATATAAAATGAATAAAAAATATATTCATCTAATTATTAAATTTAATTATATGAAGAAACTGTTTAATAATATCATTATTCGGGAATAATATACATAATAAATTTTGGATAAATTGATTAAAAATTAAATGTTTCATATAGGAAACAATAATTTAAATAATTTACATAAATAAGTTATAAAAGTACCATTTAAATGGGAATATTTTAGAATTTTTTATTAATAAAATATTTAATTTGTTTATATTCATTACGTAGTATTATAATAAGTGAATGAAAAATCTGAAACCCATTGTACATGATTTCTCTAATAATCCTATTTTATTTATAGATATATTTTTTAAGATATATTATTTGGAAATTATTTAATCATATAATTTTAATCCCCATTAATTTTGTTATCATAATTTTATTTTTTATATTTTCATGTTAATATGAAATTTGATTATTTTTTTTATAACAAATAAGATTTTATTTTACATTAAAGGGAGATTCCTTAATAAATCTTGTTTTTATGTTTTCTTTCCAACTTATTTGCTTCCTTGCTGAGAATATTTTAAATGATTCAAGAATATTCATATTTATTATTTATATCATGATAATGTATCATTCCATTAATATTTTTATTTAAATATGATATATTAGAAATGAATCATTTTATATTTTCCATATGAGTTTTTTTAGACATTTTAAATAATTGACAAAAGAATATTTTTAAACATATACTACATAGCTTTCCTTTCTCGTATTACGATTTTAATTCATTAGGATACATCATTTATAGTTTTCTATAGTTATTTTATATGAATTTTATTTTTTTCATTTTTTTTATTTTCTATTTTTTTAGATACAAATGGAATATAGTTTTATTTTCTAAATGTAATAATGATAATTTTGAAGGTTATATATAACATCATTTTTACATAAACATAAAAGGAAATTATTTTTTATGTTTTTATGAATCTTTTATTTGTATTACAAAAAACTATTTGGTTTACTAAAAAACATTCATTTTCAATGAATTTATGGCCAAACATAATTGTTTATAGATAATTGTTTTATGGTAAATAAAATTATCATGATCACATTAATTATCAGGCTCTATCATTTCATTTGACAATATTCCCTCATCCTTGAAGATATTTAACGTATTTTGGGTTTAATGAACTTATTTGAAAAAATATGATATTGTCTCTATTGTATACCACTAATACATAAGGTATGATTTGATATAATTTTATTGGGACTTTTAGTTTATTTTCTAGGGAATTATTCCATATTCATGAATCAATATAGATAGATATAAAATTTTATGAAAATTTTAAAATGTCTTGAACTATTTGTTCAATATATAAGGAATGAATTGGATTTGAAAGTTATTGGTAGTTCTTAATTATATATATCCCAACAATTCAATTAATGTTCTCAAGAGACAAAATAGTAGGAATGATATATTATTTGTGTATCTGATGTCCACATAATCATATTTTATAAATGATGCCATTGTAAAGGACACGATCGTAATATTCATGATTATATGGATAAGGCCTTTACTGTCTGTCTATGAATTATCAATTTTTTCATTTCATTTATTCATAATTAATATTATAGTAACCATGTGATTTATATGTTCTTATTTACTACGGATTTTCAATGAATTAATTTTTCAAATCGAAATGAATATTTTTTAAATATCTAATCTATAATATTTATTATACCCTGTTTACTCATGATAGATTCTATTGTATATAACCCTTATATAGAATCTGAGATCACCATTAGTTTTTTACCTTTTTGTTGAAATAAAGAAGGTTATATTGAATGATTCCATGGATTCATCAATTTTTCATATTTCAAGTTTTTATATTTCCAATTTAATATTTGAAATTATATTTTATATAGTTTTCTAATAGTGATAAACGTATAGATCATTCCTTGTATGATACTTTTCATATTTAAACCATTTAGTATATTAAACATGAGATCAAGGATACTGTAGTCATGTTTATTATAGTTCGTATCATTGCATATTATGTGAAAACATTCAAAAATAGATTCCATATAATAATTTATAACATAATAATTATAAATATATCTTAGACAATTTAAAATTAAATAACATTATTATGATTTTTATTATATAGCTTCGTATTAAATTTTATTATGAGTTATGTCAATGTATTGGATCATTTAAAAATTTTTACTCAAAAAATAAAGTTAGAAAGGATTCATTGCTGATGTAGGGATTACCATATTGAGAAACTTAATATGGATCAAGTGGGAATTGAGATGATTATGGAAATTTTACGGTATCTAACTCAGGATATTATGAATAACCATTCCAATAGGGATAAATTATTATTCTAAAATATGATTCACATATATTGGATCACCTCATATGATATAATCTGTCATTATTTAGTGTAACTACTATTTATTTCTGAGGAATTGATTATTTCCATTCAATGGATATATCTATCATTTTGAAGTAATAAAACGGGATTGGTTATTATGGTTGCATCTTGTATTATTAGAGATGCTTATCAAATGTGGATATTTAACCTAAACACATATGAGTTATATGAAATAGATAATATTGAATAGGGAATATGGAGAGTTATATTATTCAAAAAAATACTTTAAAAATTATTGAAATAAAATTAATAGGATATCGTAGACATGTATGTAGTTTCAAAAATTTTTGAATCGTTTGTTTATAAAATTAAATGATAAACTTTTCCTTGTGGGGACAACCCACATTTTCTAGAAATAAAATATAATGATTTATTAGATGATCCTATTCCATTTAACTGAATGAGAATTATTTATCTATAATTTCATTCATATGATTATTTATTATCAATTTCAATCATGATAGAGAAATAATTTTCTCTGATTTATATCTTGAAAAGAAATAAAAATCATGGTTACCCAAGAACTATGAAAAAATAAAATTATTTATGATGTAAAAAAGAAAGATTTATATTTCCAACATGTGAAAGTTTTTAAATGATACACTAATGTACTTTTTAAATGGGATAATTGATCTCATTTATGTGAAGATAAAGGGGGTATAATTCTCACTAATGAATAGGAAATAAAGAATGAAAATTCAATGTACGATTCAGTTTTAATGAGATGGGGCCTTATTCAAATGGATTTCCAAAGAATAAAAGTAAATTTCCACATAAAAGAATGATTGAGTAAGGATAGAATTATATAATCACTAATGTCAAGTTGTAATTTTTGAAACATATGATGTCATATACTTTAGGAATAAACTAAAATTCAGAAATTGATTTTTTTTATTATGAATCTTCAATGTCATTTATATATTCTACAATTTGAAAGAAATTGTATATTTCATCGTCACTTTATAAAAGGTGTTTTCAATCAAGAATCATATTACAGATCTAACTACAACATAGATATGTCAATAAGTCCCCATTAAGACACATAGATATAAAATATTTGAAAAAATGATTATTATACATGTGGTTAAAATTGATATGATACTTTTTATGGAATTTATTTAAATTTTTAATGTGAAAACATATTTACCAATGAAGTAAATTAAAATTAAATATGTAGATCTGGAATCCCTAGTTCTCATAGGTGTAACTATATCATAGGAATCATAAGAATTCGGGAGACATCCTTAATTATTTTTAAATATTGAAATTTGGGAGTATTTTACATGGTTCATTAATTTATTTGAAAAAATTGAATTATTAGATGATGATCAAAGATTTAATTTCCTAATACACATAGTTAAAAATGTAGTGTATCAGGATTTGAGGGAAAATTATTTTTAGGATAATCTGAAATGGGGAACCAAATATGAATCAAGATTATTTTGTTATTAGTAGGTAAAGGATAACCAATGAGATATTAATGGAGTCATGACCTTCTAAAAATTATTGTGTTAATGTGGGATGATATTTCTATGGTTATTATTACTGGAATTAAAAAACCATAGAAATAATAATTTCATAAATTTTTTAATCCTGACAACTTTCAAACTTTTCAATGTCATAAGGGAAGAACTACCTATTTGGAGCCTTGAAAAACTCAATATTTATGATGTTGTGAGGCTTCTTATTACACCTAACATGATTGTATCTAATAGAGACCAAAAATGTTCATTAATATAATGAAAGTATTTTTAAAATGATCCTAATGATAAAAAATATTTGATAACTAATTTTCGTCATCATATTGATGGATAGTCTGAAATGGATATTCAAACAACATAAGGAATGTTGAGGTTGATCCTACATGACATTCATGAAATGTTGTATATATTTATATTTTAAAGTATTATTTTTATTAATAGCATATATTCAAACATTAAAACGAAACTCTTAGATGAATTTTATTAGAAAAGGGTCCATATATAAATTGTTTGCGATAATGATGGTGTAAAGAAGCTTCTAGGCCCACAATAAATTGAGAATACAATAGTGAAAGGATTTATTATCAACTGTTATATAATAACATCTCAATCAAGGAAAAAACATTATATAGATAATTGAAGGAATTATAATAAATTTCATTAAAGTGGAACATATTTATATGAAATTATCTCTATAAAAAGGTGTTATAAGGTTCAGAATGAATAGGTAAATATTACAGGGATACATTAGTCCTTAAAAAATTATTGAATTAGATAGATATGTGGCCTACCATTTAGAATTGAATCATAGCCTATTTATTTTTCATGATGCTTTCCAAATCAGTTTCTTTAGGAAGTACATACAATAAAATATCCATATGATGAATATTATTAGTATTATGTTGAATATCTTATAAAAATTAATGACACTATAGAGCAAGTACAGCATAATCTGAATCCTCGAGTGTTGAATGTACATTTGATAAATAATAAGATAGAAGATGAAATTTGTGAATCTAAAGACGTTATTATGAATAACTACATTAATAAATTCACACGGTAAAAAGTTTATGATTTCATTGATAAATGTTTAAAAGTATGATGTAATGTAACACCAAATGTTAAATTATAATAGGTAAAAGTTTCATTCTAAATAATCAATTTTCATTATATATAATTTTATTTTCAAGAATGAGACAAAAAACAAAATTCCAAAATTTAATAAATATAAATTGATTTAATTTATTTCATTTCGGAAATATTTGATAAAATTTATCTTAGGGATTTTTTATATTATTCAGATATTGTCAATTTTTGGGTGAATAGTGGAAAATACAAATTTTAAAAAAGACTTATCACTTTAATTGAACTACAATACTATTATAATAACTATAATTTTTAGGAATTATTATTCTAAACAATATATATACTTATTATGAAATATAATGTCCAACATATAAACGTATTCTTAACACTTTTTTAAATCTATGTAGTTCTTTTGTTTAAATAAAATTTACATTGATTTCATTTATATTAAAATAGAAATTAAAAGGACCAAATATAATTCATTTTTTTAAAACTATATCTCCATTTGTTTTTAATAATCCAATTTATTCCATTTAAATACTAATTATTTGTTTTTTTTTTGATAAAATAATTTTTTGGATTAAAACCAACATATTTTCCCTACAAACTAGCTCTGTTGTCATTTACGAACATATAATAAATGTTTTTTCATCAAATTAATAGATTTAAATGATGTTAAATGGATTATATATTTATAATAAAAATAATTAATATTATATCATAAGGTCATATTATTATTTATCATTTTTATTAGTATCCTATGAATATATTTATCAATTTTGGTTAATGGTAATATGAGTTAATAATATCAAAAATAATGAAAGTATGATAAAATATAATATAAGAAAATTGATAAAACTCATAGTAGGATTATATTTTCACTATAAACATATATATTTTATATAAGTTTCAATATTTTCCACATACATAAGAAAATGATTTTATATTATTAAAATCTATTGTGTAATCCCATTTTTTTCTCTCCCCTCACTTATAAAGTGGAACCACTATACATAAATTATTAAAAAAATGAACATTCTAGTTTGGGTAATCCATATCAAAATCAAAAAAAATATTCCTTCCCTTAATTTTTGTGATCTCTTTCATATCCTAGGACCATATTATGTAGGATTAAGGTTTATCCTAAAGGTGGACTCTCAATGATAGAGTTATAATAGTACCTGACTATTTTCAAAGATTATTTCCTATCATAAATCCTATAAATCTATTGTACATGACATGAGAAATGACTTTATATTAGAAAATATAATTTTTTGATATTATGAATATAGAAAACCCATTTTATATATCTACTCTATCCTATTGAAAATAAAAGCCTCACCTATTCTTACCAATGACAAACAATCTTGAAATATCAATAGAAATAATTTCCCATGCCATCTATACAAGGTTGATTTTAAATGTAAAATTAATTAATATATATTATTTTAATTTCATAATAATGATTATTTAAATATAATATATCATTTTCTTTCTTATCCTTCTGTTGAAAAATTTTAACATCACTCATGTGTACGTGTGGACTACTACCTATATGAATTGGTTTGATTTTTTTTATTATTAACAAAATGAATGGATGATTCAAAACTTTTACATAAATATATATTGAAAAAAGGGATTTTTATTGAAATAAATGAATTTTTACAGATACAATAGTATCCTAACCAAATAAATTATAAATAAACTTTATCCATATTATAAGTAAAAATATTATATATTTTTATCATTGAAAAAATGAATAATTGTTTGAAAATTATAAATTAAGTGTTGGTATTTTTGTAAGTCATTGACATATAATTACAAGTTTATAATTAATAAAATGCTTTAAAAACTATTTTCATAAAATAGATTCAAAAATCAATATTTTTGGTCTTATGATTTGAAGATAAAATTTTAGTACACTTAGTAGTTTTTCACGGTGTTGTAAATTCAGTTACAATTCTAAAAATGGTATTTTTCAAATAAATGATTATTTAAATTAAAAATTAAATTTCTCATATATATTAAAAAATATTTTCTACATCTACACATCAAAAAATTATTGGGGGGGGATTTTTTTTGATATTTTATGAAATACATAAATTTTTTTATGAATAGTAAACTACTTTAAATTTTGGTATATATACATTATAAGTTAAATACACTAATCCTGACATCATGAATGATTTATGAACCATAATATCAAACCATTAATTAATATTTTAACATATTCAGTGATTATTTTCAAACTATTCATTGTAATGTGAAAAAATAATAAACAAATAAATAAAATAATAAAAAATCCCCCATCTCCTCTACTATGTATTACACCACTCACCCCCTCTTCTCCTCACACGAAATATCATTATAGATATATTAATTTTGGCACAATTCCCTTCCCAACATTTTTCTCCACGTCCAACACCTTCTGGTCTCACCAAAAGTTAAAAACCAAGGTCCTTAAAGAGGATCTCAAGGAGAAGATTTCAAGAGCTAAAAATCCTATATCATTTTATTTTATTTTATTTTCAATTATTTTTCTTATAATATACCCTGTTCATCTATTTTTATCCATGAAGAATAAAAAATCTAGTATCATATATATAATAGAATTTTATCTGGTTTGTAGAAAAATTAATCATCACAACTCTTATCCTCCCTATTTTAATCTAAAAATTTAAACATCATCTGTGATGTGTCAATTTACCGACATCATAGAAGATGTTTTTTAAATTTCCATCACCACCTACAAGGATGGTCATAAAACCATTGATAATGTTAAATAATATTTTAATATGTATATAATATGTTATATTATGTTCTAGAAATATTTTTATACATGAAATTAATTAATAAAACAAAAGTGATTTGTAATGATCCAAATTGAACAAAATAAACTAAGGTTCATCACTAATGTTTTATATAATAACTTATACTCATAACATATAACCAAAATGTTTTTAAAATACCACATATTATTCTGTATGTTTATAAATTACATTTTTGTTCAATTCTGTATTTCTTTTCTCCCATATGAAAAGAAATCCATAATAAACCACACATAAACCATGAAATTAATGCACCTGAAACAATAAAAGAATTATTAATGAATTGGACCAAATATGTTATGATAATATAATAAAATTAATTATAAATATTAACATGGTTCATCAATATATTAATAACATTAATTAATTAATTATATAGCGGGATCGAACACATTTGATGTAAGATGAACTAGAGGTAAGGGAATTCTTATACAAATTTTCATTCTTTGGTTTAACATTATACTTCATTAATTTTGTGGTACAATGATTATTTTTTTAATGAATTTTCATTATTTTATTTTTTTATTTTTATTTATAGTGTATACACATATTCTTTTATTTCTATTAATTATCACTTCCATTGTAAAATATTTGAATGGGAATTTTCTTTTATAATCATCTTTAAGAAATATATTTTAATAAAATTTAAAAGGGAATCCTTTAGGGATGTATTCCTATTTTATAATTATTTTTTTGTTTATTTTAATTTTTTAGGACAAAGGTTGTGACCTATATCTCCCTCCAATGCATTGGGTATATTTTTGTAGGAAGTTGTCTATATGGTTACTTCAAGTGGAACCGCAATGGTTGCACAATAAGGTAGCCACGAGGGTTACATTATAAGGTATTAATGTTGGTTAAAAATCATAAGGATTCCATAAATGTTAAAATATTATGTAATTAATTCCCCAAGTTACCTATATGGTATTATTTATGTTATCTATGTTTGTTGGAAGTCTCATGTTATCACAGAGTAACTATATGAATCATATTTTGTGAGAAGTATGTCTTTGATAAAATGATTTCACATGTCTATAATTATTCATGTACAAAGGATTTATATCTTACATTTATATCACTTACTTTGATTTATTACTCATTCTATGTTTTAAAAACATTTTCATAGTGTTTAAGGATGGGTAATTTAACCAGAAAATCTAACATGAATGTTGTGACGACTTTTGAAAAATATATTACATGTTTTTTTACAAAAAACTATTGTATTATGAAAAAATGAATATTGTTTTAGTTGTACCAATAATATATTATTCTTGGATTATATGTGTGAATTATGTCCTAATTTTTTAAAAATAAAATCTAAAAATATATAGTTGAATGTAATGAATTGAATTCTAAACAAATTTACTAGATTATGTAATGTTTATGGACAGGTCCTTATCATTGGTATCAAAACACAGGTTTGAAAAATTTAGGGGTTAGGTTGTAGTTAATTGAATTCCAAAAATAATTTTGACATTATTATTATGTCTAAATAATATATAATTTGAATACTATCATATTTCTCAATCTATGATATGTCTGTTCCAAATAGTCTTCCACAAAAAAGGGTTGTTGATGTTGGTAGGCATCAAGATGATGATATATTTCTAAATATGCAACTAGGAATGGTGGGAGTTGGAACCAAATAGTTCATTATTTTAACAAATCAGTTTATGTAGTCTATAATAGATGGTGGAATCCATGACATAGAACAACTATAGAGACCATAGAGGAACATGATAATAGTGGAACATTTTATTATGAAACACCCTCTTGCTTTCATAATCTCTTTTGACCAGTTGTGGTTGAACCGTGCATAAAATCCCTTGAAAACATATTTGATGTCATGGGGTGTTTATAGAGTCAAATGGTAAGTCTTTCCATTTATCATTTTGAAGTTGAAGATGACCAGTGTTGGTTAATGGTAATGAATATCAGGGATAGCAAAGAGATTGATTCCATAGAATAGAATGAATTTAATAATATGTTCTTGAAAAATGTTTTCATATAGTCATACAACATAGTATGTATAAATTACTTTAATTGAAAAAAAATGAGGTTTATATAGTGGTATTGTATGAAGAAAACTTCAACTGATTGGTAAGGTATTCTCCATACCATATTTGGGATCTTGATTAAAAAGTCGATCATTTTATTCATCAGGATTAAAGACATTATTTCGATTGGAATTTTCTTAGTATAAATCCAAAAGTTATTATTAAATTATCTGAGATGTTGAGAGGGTATAAATGGAGTTTTCTGATGGTCACATGTTTTTTGATAAAAAATCAGGAGAAAATATCCCTATGAAAATAAATGGGTAAGAATTAATCAATGACTATGATGAAAAGAAAGTCCTTTTTCTATTTTGTGAAATGTGTGTTAAAAAGAACCCTTGAAAATTCCATAATAATACTGTAAAGTGTTTTCAATGTTATGAGTTTGGACATATGGCCGAAAGTTATATTAAAAATGAGCTTAATATGAATTCTAATATGAAAACAATAAAGTGTTTAAAATGTTTTGAGATGGGTTATTATGGAAGTACCTTCCCAAATAAATATTTGAATGATGGAAACCATCAATATTATAAGTAGAAAGGTGGAAGGAGAACATTTTCAACTACATAAACAGATGTCATACCATCCAATGTAATGGTATTATTTAAATTATTTAATTAATTATATTTTTCTATTGCCTTGTTTGATATAGGGAGTACACATTCCTTAATTTATAATAAATGTTTTGTTAAATTAAAACTTTCACTTCAAGAAACGAGACCCGAACTAACGGTTAATAAACCAAGGGGATATATTAAATCATAAAGTCATTATAAGAATCTTCATATTGTAGTATAACAAAATATATTTCCATTAAACCTTTTTTCCCTTAGTAGAGTTTGATGTTATTCTTGGTATAGACTTGATATCTGCTTATCATGATAGGATTGATTTTAAAGCTAAAGAAGAATATTTTTAGGATGAGTTGTAGTTTTACGCAAGAATGAATTCATTAAATTGATAACATATCCTAAATATGACAAAAAAATTAAAATTTGTAAATGATGTATATCTTGGTCATTTTACTGAAAAGAAATTAACTGTTTAGATTCATGATGTACCAATGGTTAATGAATACCTGGATGTTTTTCTAATGAGTTTTCTAATGTTATACCTAAGAAATATGTTGAATTTACTAATAAAATTTTTCCTGATGCAAAACCAATTTCAAAACCACCTTGTCGAATGGCTCAAGTGGAACTTATTGAATTTATAAATTAGTTTTCATGATTTTCTTGTTAACGGATTCATTCATCCTAGAACATCACCATGGAGTTATCTTTTTTTCTTCATTAAAATTAATTATGGCTACACAAATATTTTCATTAATTACATATCTTTGAATAACATTATTGTAATGAATAAGTATCCTTTACCTCTTATTGATGACTGGTTTGATCAGATTCAGGGATATTATTCTTTATCCAATATTTACTTGAGATCTAGGTTCCATCATCTAAAGGTGAAAGAGCATGACATCCCAAATAAAATTCATTATATATATGTGAATTGTGATTTTGTTTTTATACCCCTTGATTGAAAAATTCACAATTTGTATTCATATAACATATGAATAGAAGATTCCATGAATATTTAGATAAGTTTATTATTAATTTTTATTGAAGATATTTTTGAACTTTCAAAAAGTTTTCTAGATCATTAAAAACATTTAATGTTAGTATCACAAACTCTCAAAGAAAAAATATTATTTTAAAAAATTATCAAACGTGATTTTTGGATGAAATAGATTTATTTTCTTGGGAAAATTTTAAATACAAATGGAATAATAGTTCATCCATCCATTAAAAAGTGGTTAATGAAAAGAAAAGACCTAAAAAGTTATATAGATTCTTATTTTTCATTAACTAGCTGGTTATTAATAAGAGTTTGTTAAAAATGTTCCACAGTTATTTATCTTCCTATCTTTGTTAACACGAAAAGGGGAAAAATTTATTAGGACAAAATAATGTGATGTTTTCTACTAGAAATTAAAATGAAATTGGAGTATGCTTATGTTTTACAGCTGCACTATAGAACTAGTGAATTAATAATATATAATGATGTTTTAATGAAGGTACACGGTGACGTTCTAATGCAGAATGAGAAGTTAATTTCATTTTCTTCAAGATAGTTGAAACCTCATGAGTAAAATTATCCAACACAGGATTCAGAATTAAAATCTGTGTTTATTGTATAGAAAATTTGGAGGAATCATTTATATAGAGATAAATATGAAATATATATTAACAAAAAAAATTAATGTATATATTCCCTCAGATGAAATTAAACAGGAGGCAGATAAGACACATTGATGTGATAAAATGTTATGATTGTATGATCAATTACAATCTTAGGAATAAAATTAGAGGATTCCTTAAGTTAGAAAAATCATGCATAATTAAATATTTTACATCTAAAAAAATACCCCATGATTAATGATTTTATTAATTTCATCTTTGAAGTTGTTGGAATAATAAATTACTCTAATTTCATGGATTTATTATAGTAATCTATGTCAGATATAATTAATTAAGGACAGAAGGAATACTATGAGTTACTAAAAAAAGGTAGAATTGGTAAAACGGGTATGTTTATAGAATTTAATAGTGATAAAGATTGTGTTTTGATATATGTGAATAGATTATGTATGCCTTATAATTCCCAGATGAAGAAAGAGTTGTTAAGTAAATATCATATTTCTCTATTTTTAGTTAATTTTATCATCATAGATATGTTCATATTCTTTCAGGTGTATAACTTGTGGGATGGAATGAATAGATATATTTTAGAATTTACCATGAAATATTTGATATGTCAAAAGGTTAAATTAGAGTGACCACTACCAAAAAAGAAGCTTAAGCCTTTTCCAGTGCCATATTAGAAAAGGGAAAATGATTCCATGGACTTCGTGGTAGACAACCAAAGTCTTCTTTAGGTAATAACGTGATTAGCATTATTGATGAATTAATAAATAAATATGTACATTTCCATTATGTTTGAGATATTATGTCTTTTTCTCTAATTTCTATAATATAGCTCAAAAAATATTTTCAGGTTTCATGGATTGCCTCTATACATTATATGTGACTGTGATCCTAGGCTGACTTATTATTGTTGTATAGTCCTTCAAAAGATGGTAGGAACATAATATAGATCCATAACTACATTTCATATTCAATCTGATGGACATAGGAAGTGAAAAATTCATACACTAGAGGATATGCTTCAAGAATTAAAAATTTACATCCAAGGATGTTGGGATAAACATATTTCCTTAGTCTAGTTTTCTTATAATAATATTTTACCATCTAGTTTATAGATGGAACCTTTTATGGAATTATATGGAAAGTGGTGTTGATCTCAAATATTTTGGGATAAAGTTAGGTAATGGAAATTTATGAGAATATTATTGGTAGAGGAAGTGGTTGGGTAAATGAAGATGATCCAGATATATATGAAGACTTCTCAGAGAAGGTTGAAAAGCTATAGAAATAATAGGAGGAATGAATTTTTGTTTGAGGTAGGTGATCATGCTTTTCATGAAATGTCACCATAAAAAATGATATGAATTTAGTAACAATTTAAATATATTCCCACTGTTCATTGGGCCTTATGAAATCTTTGAAAAAGATAGAGCAGTTTCCAACCTAGTATAATTGCCTATGAGTTTATCATAGGTATATAATTTTATTCATGTTTTGATGTTGAGAAAGTATGTGCATGATTTATCTCATGTCATTATCAGAGAAGTAGTTAAGATTTAAGGAATCCTTTCTTATAAAAGAATCATGTTGATATTCTAGATCATAGAGAGGAAGTATTGCGGAATAAGTAATTCCCCATGTTATAGTTTTGTGGAGAAACCGCATGGTTAATGACACAACATGAGAACCTCAAAAATGTTACGAGTGAAAGGTACCCTAAATTGTTTAATAAATAAATTAAAATTATGAGGACATATTTCTATAATTTGGGAAGAATTTAACTACTTATGTAATTATAAAATAATTTATATTCATTCTAGAATTTGAAATTTAAATTCCTTAATGATTTATAATGAGATAAATAGTGTTTATATAAATAAAGTAATTTCTAATAATAAAATAGTAAAATCACAGAATAACATATAAATAAAATTAATCCATTTAATAATAAAAAATTTTATATATTTATATCATTAATCAAATAATTTTTTTAAAAAATTTATAAATTAAATGTTGGTATTTTTGCAAGTCATAAATATTTAATTACAACTTTATAATTAATATAATTATTTAAAAGAAGATATATTTTCAAAAAAATTGTTTCAAAAATAAATTTTGATTGTCTTATGATTATAAGATAAATTTAAGAGGCCTTCATCAGTTTTTCATGGTGTTATAAAATCAGTTATAGTTTTAAAAATTGGTATTTTTCAAATAAATGAAGATTTTAATTAAAAATTAAATTTCTGATATTTGGATAATTACATTCTCAAAATGAATATTATTTTACAACTCTACACATCAAAAAATGGTTGGGTATGATTTTTCATATTTTTTTCTAAAATAAATTATGTTTTTTTAATTGTGAAATACAACAATTTATGGTATATATGCATTATAAATTAAATACACTATTCCTAACATCATAAATGATGTATAAACCATAATCTAGAAAATAAATTTATTATTTCAATATATTTAGTGATAATTATCAAGCTATTCATATTCTTGAGAGAAAATAATAAACTAATGAATAAACTAATAAAAAACCTCACCTCTCGTCCACTATAAATACCACCCCTCACACCCTCTTCTCCTCACACCAAAATTTCATGTAGCTTTCTTAATTACAAAAAATTTACCATACTTAGAATCTTCCCAACATCTAAGACCTACTGGTCTGAACAAAAGGACAAAACTAAGGGCCATATAAAGGATCCTAAAGAGATGAGATCGAGAGGTAAAAATCCTCTTTCCTTTTCTTTTGTATTCTTTTCACATATTTTTCATTACATATAATATCATAATATATAATTATATAAGAGACATGAAAACTATAATATATTATATATATTGGATTTTTTTTCATTTTAATGTAAAACTTCATCATCATAATTCTTCTCCGCCCCCATTTATTCGGGAAATATAATCATCATTCGTGATGTGTCGATTTACCGACACTGTGGACAATGTTCTTTCAATTTCTATTTCCACCATAAAGGACGATCACTAAGCCATTTATATAGTAAAATAATTTTTAAAATGAATATTATATATTATATTATATTATGTAACCAATTTTTGAACATAATATTACTTAATAAAACAAACGTGATTCGTAATGGTTAGAATTGTCAAAAATAATCTAGGGTCCATCACTAATACTTTATCTAGAAATTTATACTCATAACCTATAACCAAAATGATAAAAAAAATACCATTTAAAATTATTTAATATTATTAGTAACATGTAATTTCAATTCTAGATGTTTTTTTACATACGAAAAAGAAAATCCATAATAAACCAACAATGGAAATCCTGAAATAAATGCACCCCAGACCGTGAAAATAACAAAATATTATTAATAAATAGGTTTGAATATGTCATTATAATGTTATATATGTAATTCTAAATATTAATATAGATATAAAATATATTAATAGCACTCTTTATACCATTATACATGAGTTTTTAACACATTTTATATCATAAGAACATGAGGTAATGGAATTCATAACCCAATTTGTATTAATTGGGTTAACCTTTTACTTCATTAATTATGTGGTGCTAAGATTATTTGTGTAATGAAAATTGTTTATATTATGTTTTATTTTTTCTACGTATAGTGTATACACATATTTCTTTTGTAATATTTATTCTCACTTCAACTATATAGTATTTCTAATTTATTATTATTTTTAAATCCACTTTAAAACAACTATTTCAATAAAATCCAAAATAGATATTGTTATAAAATTATTATTATTTTATTATTTTGTTATACTTATGGGAAATGTTTTATGATTATGAGTGGGACATACATCTCCCTATAATTACATGGGTGTTATTAATTTTTAGGTTGCATATATGGTTACTATAAGTGTAACTGTGATGGTTACAACATAGGGTAGCAAGGAGGGTTACAATGTAAGGTAGTCATGAGGGTTACAAATGATAAGGTTTTTGATAGTGTTAAAATATTAAGAAATAAATTCCACTAGTTATATTTCTGTAATTATTCATGTTTTCTAGGTTTTTTGTAAATCTCGTGTATTCACAATGCAACTATATAAAACATATTTAGTGAGAAGCATGTAATTGTGAAAATGATTTCATATGATAACAAGTATTCATGTATTAAGGTTTTATATCCTTCTTTTATTTCCCTTTCTAAGATTTTTTGCCCATATAAAATTTTTAAAATGTCCTTCATCGGGTATAAGGATGTGTAAGATAAAAGGATAAAATAAGAAGAAGGTTGTGAATACTTTTCAAGAATAGATTATATTTATTTTATTAAAAAAAATTATTATGAAAAATTTTATATTTTATAGTTTAAACCACTTTGTATTACATTTCGTTGATATGTGTGAATTATGATAAACTTTTCCAAAACACAAAACTAAAAATTTTAATTTTAATTTAAATAAGTGAATTATGAAGAAATTCACTAGATTATGTAATATTTAATGAATAGTAATTGTTGGCACCATTTCATTACACCATTATATATAAAAACATTACTCATGTAATATGGGGTAAATTGACCAACAATGATAAAAGGATGATATAAGAATGAAAAATTCAATGAAATGATTTAAAATGATTATAAATGGAAATTTAAAAATATAATATAGGTAAATTTGTTTTATTAATGTATTTAAAAAATATAAATTCATTATATATAAATTAAAAAATGTATGACTATGATGAGATGCTAGGTTATGTTTCTCTGTTATAATCACATTATATTTTTTGGATTCCTTATATTAATATTTACTTTAAATAATTATATGACCCTAAATAACAAAAACAAACATTTAGTATTATCCTATATTTTTTTATAATTTTATAATTTTATATCTAATTTTATTCTATTCTAAATTAAAAAAAATTTACATTTAAGGGACATTATTTTAAAAATATGATTTTAATGTCTTATTTCCAAATATTTTTGATTCGTTTAAGGGATCTGTTAAATGTTTCTAAAAATCATTATTTATGCCTCATTGGTTGATATATTTCATTTTAAATAAATTTTTACAGTCATTTCAAAGGATTAAAACCAATAATTTTGATCATTACCCATATGGATTATTTTAAATTTTTGAGATAAGTGAAAATATAATATTTCATAACATAAATGGATTGATCAAAATTTACCACCTTTGTAAAATTTATTAATTATCTAGATTCCATATATATAATTCCAATTTTATTTTCCTATAAAATATTCATCTCAATATCCATGAAATTTTTTGTTTTTAATGACATAAAAATAAAATGAGATTATTCTATAAATAGAGTGAACATTATTTTCAAAGTGATTTATAATGTCAATTTTATGCCATGTAAAACGATTTTTATTTATTTTCCAATATTTAATATCTATTACTAAATTTGTTTTTATATAAATCCTTGATTTTATAAAAATTTATGGTCTTATTTCATCCTTTACCCATACATGGATTTTTGTTCATTAACAATTTTCTAATCACATTCTGTAACATATTCAATTGTGTAAGGGGAAATAATTCTCTCCTACAAGTCCATATGTTATGTATTTTCAATTTACACATATTAATTTCTTCAACTTTAATATTATCATAAAAATATAACATTTCTATATATGTTATATGTAGAAAGAGACTTATATATTCAATTATTTCATTTACTGAGGAAATATTAATTATTTTATATTGAATATGTAAATTTTGATATTTATAATTTATTTTGATAGTCAAATCAATTGATCATTAAATATATGAATAATTAATGAGAAATACATGGATGGGATGGTATTTAGTTATAGATATATCATTAAAGTTTTGATAGGTATCCATAAAGGAAACATAAATACTATAATATGGTTTTAGAATCTATTTAATAGGTAATCATTTATTAAGAATGATGTATTATTCAAGGCCATGACTTTATGATTCGGGATAACATGGTCTAGGATTGATATTAAGTTCTAGAGTGTCTTCATTTATTGATTTCATTTATTTAGAATTTTATTTCCATTCTTCCCGAGACTTTTATATTGATATTGTCTATAAATTTTCATTGAACTAAATTTATTTATTAAATTGAAGATTATTTCATTATCGATTATGTCATATTGATCAAGCCTTATTTAATCAAGATGTCATTCAATTTATGCAACCCTTACTGTGAATCGAGCTCACACTTTTTGTTTTCTTCAACCTATATGATTTAAGTGGAGGCAACAATGATGATGGGGAGTTCTATAATAGTTACCCTGAATAAGAAATAATACTCTTAGATTGGAGATAAGAACCTTATCCTGGTAGGGGTCTTCAATAAAGGGAGTATAATCCTCAATGTGTACATCCAGTCCTGGGAGGAGATGGCTTTTTAATTTTATAATTTGATGGCGACTAACCCAATCATTTAGGTAACATCTATTTCATGGAAACTGTGCATGAAATCAGTCTATGGTAATCTGAAATTAATTTTCCATAATTCTATTCAATGTGGTGGAAGCTTTGGAGAGGGGAGGAGGTTCTTGAATTGGCTAGGTTGCTTTTACTCAGGCTTTTATTTTTATTGGATGTGATTACTTGATGATTTCCACCATCAATATTCAGGGGGATACTTTATATTGTATTTTAAAGCATTTAGCATCCACTGGTGTATTCCATTTTGAATTGGATGTATGAGAGGATATAGAAATTCCATGAGTTCCAAGCCCATGGATCTGTACGGGACATTTTGATGGGTTTTCAAGCATTGCGGAAGGTTGTCCTTCAATAGATAGTTGCTGGGGAGGGGCAGACCCTGTTGTTGTATTTTGGGTTTTCTCTTATGTTTTTATCCATTATAACCCTGGCTCCAGTGGTTTCTCATTTGCTCTGAAAAAAATTATTGATAATAAAAATTAAAATTTTCAGTCAGTCTAAACTTTTTTGTCATTCATGGCATAATCTCTTCCAGCATTGATAATTTAATAATGCAAACACTGGATCTATGTTACTACAATATTATTTTTAATAAAACCAATAATCATAAGTAAAAAAATGATATTTATTTTCATCATTTTCACTTACTAAAATGTTATCTTGAAAATATGAAACATTAGGCATGATTTTAGTGGGATTGGTTTTTTTACCACACACAATGGGTAGGTATAATAGAATATATATAAGATGCATTACATATTGTTAAAAAAAAATTATTAAATAAAAAGGAGATTCTTTTTTATGTATCCTGAACAATAGTAAATCAGTTTCACTAAAATTATAAATGAATATTTTATGAAATCCTATATCACCAAATAATTTCCTAACATATGATGTAGATTATTAGTAACGAAGGGAAGAAATTACCTCAACATGAGAGTTCTTAACTTTGATAACATCATGAGATATAATATTACTTTTTAAAGTTTATTATATACTTTTAAATGAGTTTTTTAATTTCAAATGGTTTTTTAAATGTATTTCTTTTGAACTAGGAAAATAATTCAAAAAAATAGAAATATGGAGTAAAAAACAATAAATTAATCAATATTGACATACAAAACAAAATCTAAAAATCCTGGTAAAATAGTCATCATGCATCTCAAGAAAAATATCTGATTCATTTACCCAAAAAATTGAAAATTCTATTATAATAAATGAAGAAATACGGAATATAAAAATATTTTTTTTAATATTTTAGATCTATATTTATTAGAAAATAAAAAATAATCCATCTAGATAGTTATGATTAAAAAGGTTAAGAATTATTTTAGGAATATAATCAAGTAATGCTACTTGGAAGTGATAATTCCTAATTTCTAAAATGATTTTTATATATACAATAAACAACCTCTATTTTTTAAAAATTATAATTGGGACAGGCTAAAAAATATTTATTATTTTAGATTTTAAATCAACATTTATTATGAAAAAATTGTTTGAGACTCACCAATTTGATATCAGATGTGGTAAATATTATTCCAAAATCCAAAATTAGTGATTTCATCATCAAGAACATTTATCAATGCTCGGTCCAATATTTGTTGAAATTATATTATAATTTTGGGACATTCATCTTAAAAGTATCTATATATGAATTATAAAGGGTTGATTCTAGTGATTTTTAGGAGGGTTTATCTAAATTCCTTCATATTCATTTTAAAAAACTAATTAATTTTTTTATTAAAAAATTTATAGTTTATTAAAAAAATTATATACTAATGAACATTATCAAATATGAATACATTCTTGTGATTATAAGTTTATGGTTAAAACAATTAACCAAGTTTACATTCCGTTCCCATAAAATATGAGTAAAGTGACTTAGTTTTATCAATTTCACCTCTTAGTCCCCCACCATAACTAAATGATTTCTAATTGAATTTATGAATAACAGGATTATAAGTTTATGGTTATAACAATTAACCAAGTTTGAATCATTTTACAATATGAAATTTGCCCAGGAAAATTTAATGAATTTTAAATTCATTGGTATATTATTGAAAATTAAATTATTAATTTCATTCATAAAAAATAAAACATGTCAATCAACTAAAAATATCTCAAATGGTTCTAGAAAAAAATTCAATACATTGAATAAAAAAGTTTCAAAAGTAGCATATTTAACAGTTTCATCGGGTATTTGAATAAAATAAATTCTTTGTCTATATCAAACTACAAGAATATTTATCATTTTCTATATTAGAAACAATGATTTTGAAATCCATTTCCAAATTATTGGAAATTTTCATTAAAATGGATTCATTTTATTCAAAATGAAAATTATTATATAAATAAATTTCACAATAATGAAATTTATTTATATAATTATAATAATTCATCTTGACTTGAGAGGCTCTATGATAATTAATGTTCTATGTTATGGGTAGAAAAAAATTAATTTGAATACTCATACAAATTATATTAAATCTGTTAATTTTTAGTCATTATGATCGATTTATCATTTTTATAAAGGGTATCCCAATAATTAAAGGTGGATGTATTCTAAATCGACCATCATTTATAGTTAATACATAAAAATTACTTGGTAAAACCACGTTTCATAAATGAATAGTAATATCTTAATTTAATCCCAATGGTTTTGTGTCACATTAGTAAGCATGTTGAATGACTAATATGGAATGTTTTATTTCTGAAAACTATTAATATTTTTAAATTGTAAAATTCATAAAATTTATAGAGAATAAAAAATCGATTATGAAAACCATGAACTAAATTTCTCATATTTTGTAGGGAATGGTAAATTTGATAAAAATTGTTAATTGGATAAGTATAGTATATTATATTATGAATAAAAAAATTATTCATACATTCATTTTCTATCAGACCTGGTATTTGAATTTTTGTTAACAAATTTTTATCGAACAATTCTCATAAGGTGGAACTATTTACAACATTTTGAAAATGGATATTAAAATATAATTTTTTTATTATTTGTAAATTTTTATATCTATTCATTTATAATAAAAAAATTCTCTATATTAATATTCGATGGATTAGTTAAATGATGTTAAGAAGGTTTTTTTATCATTATGAAAACATAAAACTATCATTATTTTCCATCATTTAATGTCATTATTTGGTAAAGACTCTTCTAGTGACATTGATTTATCTTTTAAATTAGATTGTTAATATTCACCATTATTTGAACATTCTAAAAATCATTATTTTATTATTTCCCTACAATAGTTTCTAACATATGTGATGTAAATTTATAAAAATATTTAATATTATTGGGGTTATAATCATATTTAATAATCTAAAATAGGGGTTATTAATAAAGGATACACATAAATTTTCAATGAATCATATATTTTTCTCAATATTATCTCTCTGATTAACTAGGGGATACAAAATTTGGACTCCACCTACATTATCTATCAGGATAGTCGTATCATTATCTAATTGACCAATTTTATATATCATTTTATTCAACTTATTCTATTATTATTTTTAAATTTTTTGGTTGTTACTAATTTTTTTATTCATACTTATTTGAAACTATTTCTAGACTAAAAACAGCATGGATAGGCTGGATTTTCATTCCAGGTTGAGTGTGGGATTTTTAATTAATGTATCTAGATATATTATTACTAAATATTACAAGGAAAATATTTATTGGGAAATATATTTTGTGATAATATATCATAAGTGTACGTATTTGATATTTATTTGTACTTTTTTTGGTTGAAAATATCATTATTGGTTTGTTTGAAATGGCCTTCCACAGAATATTGAATTATATGTTTGTAAATACTCATTAATTTTTTAAAATTGGTCACATAAATTTTTCTTTAGAATTATAATTTCCATAGTCTAATTTCATTTGATTCATTTTTTCGCATATTTAGGGTTTTGGAGTGTTATATTGAATCACAGATCGAACCATAGTGAACATATCATTGTATGGTATTGCAATCATCATGTTTTAAAAAAATTTATTGGGGACATGTTGATATCATTAAACACGAAAATTTCTTTTGGTTTAAAATTCTTCACTATTTTGGGCCATGTATTTAATTAAATTACTAAAAGTAGTTAGTATTTTATCAATTATAACATCTCTACTAATATCATCAATCAAACTCCATTCTAAAATACATAATCCTTGGAAAAAAATATTATTTTAGTTTTTTTACATATTTTTTGATGGGGGAAACTAGAATAATTTATTTTAAATATTTTTTTGAATTCCAATAATTGTTCACTTTGGGTTTTTAAAATTCCAAAAATATAATCCAAAATGGAATAATTTAAAGAGGTATAAGAAAATTCAAAATAAAAAATAAATTCAATTCGTTGAAATATTATATAAATGTAGAATATCTGTAGAATAATCACATAAAATTAATTATTTTTTATTATAAACCCCATTTGACATTATTCAATGATTACAAATTTGATTTCAGAAATACATAGGGATTAAATAAATTATTGATGGTTCTTTATTGTGTGAATATGATGATTCTCATTCTTTAATTTTTTTTATTTCATTATGATTTTTGGTTCAACAATATTTATTATTGGTTTCTTGGTGGTGGGGTAACAACTACGAAAAATTGACGCTCTAATAAATATTTTTTATGAATGATATGTTTTTCCAATTTCTGGGATGAGAGAAAAAAAATTGTGGTCAGTATTTATAGAAACACAAGAACCAATATTTAAATCAAATTATGATTCCTTCTAAATAGTATTAGTTGATGGGAGTGGATATATAATGGAATTATTTAATAAATAATTTCCCCTGTGAAACTTTGTAATGAATCCCCCTAGTTGTATCTCATGGAGATTAAACATATGTTCCAAAAATTGACATTGACTGAGAAATAAGTATTTATTAAGAAGAATAATAATCCACGAGGGGATCATGGTTGACTAAAATGATGAATTTCATGGGATTGAATAGTAATAATGACCATACATGGATGGGGATGGGATCTAAGGGAAGTATAAATATTGAGGGGTGAGATGAACTCAAAAATAATTTATGATATCTGAAAAACTATTGTGAATTATCCATATGTGTTTGAAGATTACATTTTGTGGGATGCATTTTTATTTCCTAATGATATATATAACCAACTAGTGGGATATCTGAAGGCCATGAATGATGTAAATATTATGATAAGAGCCCAATTATTCCATTTTAAGAATAATAATACTATCAAGACATATGGTTAAGATATCAGGGTGATAATTCACATATAAAATAATGGAATTACTTAAACCAAAGAAGGTACTGAAATCCACCACTACTATGACAATATGATCTTAGAGAATAACTAAAACACTCATGATCTCAATGAAAAAAACCATCTATAATCATAAACTAAATATTTGGATATATATATATATATATATATACAAATTAGACCTAAATAATAAATTTATTAATTGAAAAAATTAATATTAAACAAAAATATAATTGAGAAAAAAATAAAAAAAGATTTGAAAATGTCATTTTTTTTAAAAATGGCCTTAGAATATGTGGATACATTGAACTCTCCAATGTTACATTTTTATAATAATTAAATTATATGTATTTATAATTTCTTAAAAAATAAAATTATTTAAAACACCTAAATATTCTGGAAGACTATACCAATGCCTTATCATAGGTGTTGTTCTCAATATAAAAGTTATCCTCAAGACCTATAATAAATTAAATATTACAATAATAACTATGATCAATAGAAACAATATTCCAAATATTTTAAAATAATGAGGACAATAACTTTAAATTTATAAATTAAACTACTATTTAGAATAGTACAAATAATTTCCTTATTGAAAAAAGAAAAACTACATTAAAACAACTTATCTAAAAAGAAGAAAATAAAATATCTAATGTAAATTATAAAGTAATAATTTTTTTACTTGTATCCCACTACTACCAATAACTATGGGTTTATTTTTCTATGAAAAAAAAATGTCCCATTTTTTTAAATGATGTTTGAATTTTTATTTATCATTATGAAGACATAAACTAATCATTATTTTCGATAATTTAATGGAATTATTTGGTAATGATTCTTATGGTGACCTTGATTTATCTTTTAAAATAGATTCTTAAAATTTACCATTATTTGGACATTTTAAAAATCATTATAGTATTATTTCCCCACAACGGTTTTTAAGATATGTGAAATAAATTTCTAAGAATATTTAATATTATTGGACTTATAGTAATATTTAATAATCTAAAATAGGGGTTATTAATCAAGGATACACATAAATTTTCAATGATTCTTATATTTTCCTCACTATTATCTCTTTGATTGACAAGGGGTTTCAAAATTTGGACTCCAACAACATTATTTTTCATGATAGTCATATCATTATCTAATTGACCAATTTTATATATCATGGTATTGAACTTATTCTATTTTTATTTTTAAATTTTGTTGTTGTCACTCATTTTTTTATTCATGAATCTTTGAAATAATTTTTGGATTAAAAACAGTATGGATAGGCTGGATTTTTATTCCGGGTTGAGTGTGGGAATGTTCATTAAGATCTATAGATTTATTATTACTCAATATTACATGGAAAATATATATTGGGAAATATATTTTGTGTTAATCTATGATAAGTGTAAGTATTTGATCCTTATAGCAATCATTAGGTTAAAAAAATTGGGATTGGGGACATGTTGATATTATTAAACATGAAAATGTGTTTCGGTTCAAAATTATTCACTATTTTGGGCCATGGTTTTCATTAAATTACTAGAAGTAGTTAGTATTTTATCAATTATACCATCTATACTAATATCATCAATCAGAATATATTCAGAAATACATAATCCTTGTAAAAATTATTATTTTAATTTTTTTAACATATTTTGTGATGGGGGAAACTAGAATAAATTATTTTAAATATTTTTTTGAATCCCAATAATTTTTCTCTTCGGGTTTTTGAAATTCCAAACATTTATTCCAAAAATTGAATCAGTTATAGAGGTATCAAAAAAATTCAAAATAAAAAAAATAATATTTGATTCATTAAAATATTATATAAATGTAGATTATCTGTAGAATAATAAAAGAATTGATTAATTTTTATCATAAACCCCATTTCAAGTTAGTGAATGATTACATATTTGATTTCAAAAATACTTATAGAATCAATAAATTATTGATGGTTTTTTATTGTGTGAATAAGATGATTCGGATTCATTAATTTTTTTTACTGCATTTTGATTTTTGGTTCAATAATAATTCTTATTGGTTTTTTAGTGGTAGGGTGACAAGTAAGAAAAATTTACTATCTAATAGATCTTTTTCATGAATTATATGTTCTATCAATTTATGGTATGAGAGAAAACAAATGGGGGTCAGTATTTATAGACATACGAGAACCAATATTTAAATCAACTTATGATTCCTTATTTGAAATAGTGTTTGTTGATTTGAGTGGATATATAATGGAAATATTTAATAAATAATTTCCCATATGAAATGTATTAATGAATCCCCCTAGTTTTATCTCATGGAGATTAAACATATGTTCGAAAAAATGACATTGACTGAGAAATAAATATTTATTAACAAGAATAATAATATGTGAGGGTATCGTGGTTGACTAAAATGATGAATTTGATGCTATTGAATAGTAATAATGACCATACATGGATGGGGATGGGACTCAAGAGAATAGTAAATAGTGAGGGGTGAGATGAATCTCCAAAATCATTTATGATATCTGAAAAACTATTTTGAATTATCTGTATGTGTTGAAAGATTACATTTTGTCAGAGGAATTTTTATTTCTTAATGATATATATAACCAACTAGTGGGATATCTCAAGGCCATTTATGATGTAAATAGTTAGATAATAGCCCAATTATTTCATTTTAAGAATAATACTACTATCAAGACATATGGTTAAGTTATCAGGGTGAGAATTCACATATACAATAATGGAATTACTTAAACCGGAGAAGGTACTGAAATCTACCACTACTACGACAATATGATCATAAAGAATAACTAAAACACTCATGATCTCAATGAAAAAAACCATCTATAATAATAAACTAGATGTTTGGATATATATTTTTATAAATAAATTTGAACTAAATTATAAATTTATTAATTGAATAAAGATAATACTAAACAAAAATAGAATTGAGAAAACAAAATAAAAAAAGATTTGTAAATGTCGGTTTTTAAAAAATGGCCTTATAATGTGTGGACACATTTAACTCTACAAAGTTACCTATATCTAATAATTAAATTATATGTATTTATCATTTTTTACCAAAATAAAATTATTTAAAACACCTAAATATTCTGCAACACTATACTAATGCCTTATCATAGGTGTTTTTCTCATTATAAAATTTATTCAAAATCCTCAAGACCTACAATAAATTAAATATGACTATAATAACTATGATCAATAGAAATAAATTTCCATTTATTTTAAAATAATTAGAACAATAACATTAAATTTATAAATTGAACTACTATTTAGAATAGTATAAATGATTTCCTTAATGAAAAACGACAAACTCCATTAAAATAACTTATGTAAAAAAGAAGAAAATAAATTATATAATATAAATAATAAATTAATACATTTTTTACATGGATCACACAACTACAAAAACTATGGGTTTATTTTTCTATTTAAAAATCATGTCCCATTTACTTTGTTCAGGAAAAAATTATCAATAGAAACAATATAGACATGTGATTATATATCCAAACAAATCTTTTCTTTGGCCACACTCTTCTATTCCACTTGCATAATAATATTTTTCTATTATGGCTCAATTATTATAAAACTAAATAGGGAACATTATTTGAATTTTATTCCAAAAATTAGTCTTCCTTAGGAATCTTTTTTACACATAAAACAACTCCATCATTTTTTTAAATGGTAGCTACAGAAACTACCCATTCAACACAAACACATTGGTTGAGAGCATTAAATGTTATTTTTTTGAAATTATTTTATATTCTTGTTTCATGACTCAAACTATAGAATAAAAATTAAATCATTTTATTCTATTTAAATTAGTCCATGTGGAATGACCATCATTATATCATTTCTATATTTTTTAGATCCAAAATGTCTAAAAAATTCACACTCTGTTGAGAGTGGATATTTAAAATATTTATCATTGGAAAATTCACATTATATATATATTAAGAGGCCTTATGTTTCATTTCATATATTTATTTTCATGATAAAAATGAATATCGAATCATGTATTTATTGAAAATGGATAACAAGATTTTTATTGATTTAAAAGCCTCATTTTAATGAAAACAATGATATGTAATGGATCTGTAAGAATCAAGATCAACAAAGTAGAAGTATAATATTTTCTCAAAATAATAACTATCATGAATTATTTTTAGTACTCGCCCAAATTTTCATTTAATGTGAAACTAAAATTTCTAGAAATTAATCTGAATCAAATATAAATGTAATAATTGATCACGTTATTTAAGAAATGATTAATGGAACTTCAAAAATATAAATTAATTAATTTTATTTTTTGATCCAAAAATATGCTTGAAGATAATGTTTTCTAAATTTTGAAAAATAATATATATTTGGGGGATTAATTTCATGAAATTTATTGAAATTTATTAAAATTTATTTAAAATATTAGTTATATCAAAACCTCAAGAAATTACAGCATTTATATATAAATATATCTAATACATAGGATATTACATACAATATATAAATATTTTCCAAAAAAATAATCCATTAAAGGCCAGATATATAAACATACATAACATTAATCAACTACATATCATATGATTACATTTATAACCATGCTATGAGTTATCGCATCCTACATTATCTTTGTAGGAGATAATGGGAAAAAGAATTAGTTGTCTCTCTATAAATACTGAGTAAAACACTTAGAATCTATACTAAATTATGGGTGGATATAAAATTTATAAAATCATATTGTGAAGAATAATACCAAAAATCATAACGAGATATATAATTATGAATAACTAATTCTATAAGTCCACTACTTAATTTTAACCCCCTAAGCTGCAACTAAAACAATCACACAACAACAAAAATAACAAATATCTCTAGAAATTAAAAAAACATACTATGATTATTCTATAATAATAGTACACAATATATATTATCAACACATTCCATATCCCATATTCATATTTTCACTAAATAGTATTACTTTTAGATATACATCCATTTGTTAATTAATTTCCAATATATTAATTAATTCATTTCTAATTTTTCATATTCATAACTTTAATAATGTCTTTAAAATACTATATCTATTATAAATTCATTCAATCATAACTATTCAATTTTTAAAGAAATATATTTTAACAAAAAATTATTCAAAGAACTATTTTTAAAACCTATATATCATACCATAAAAACATCACTGAAACAACTTCTCTACTGAGAACCTAATTAATAATTACTCACTAAAACTTCTTAAATTATAATAATGATACTTTTAAGAATAAAGTACTTAAAATTTCTTATAATCAAAACACATCACTGTAAACTAATTAATAACTCATTATGATTTCATATTCAGGGAAGTTGGAACATGAATACACTAAAACCATTCTAAATTATCCATAAATATAATTGAACCACCCACTATGTCATCCTCAACCACTATAAACTATTATAGCCACTACATCATTGTTAACCTAATAGTACTAAAAATGTACCATGATTTCATCCATCGTATTAATAACACATCATCAACCCAACCATATATTTTCCAATTATAACAATCCAACAACATTCAAACCATAAAAAATCACAATTGGAAGACTTATGCTAATTTTTAAATGATTATCAACTATTATATACACAGTGAGGAATGAACCAACACTATAATAATAGTAATAAAAATAAAAATAAGTGGTATAACATATATTAATCATATTTAATTACTATATTCATATTACAATCGATCACAAATCCATATTCAATAAAAACATATTTGATTACAATTTCCCATTTAATAATGATTGATTAATGATTAATATAAAATATAATAATCATGGAAATGTGGATTTATTCTAAAAAAGGATATATGATATATTATATAATAAATATAAAAAATTATATCATAACCAAACGTAATAAAAAATATATCCCATTCAATTCGCTCAATAATTGTTATCATATTCATTTGGATAATTTAATTTCCTTTCCAAATAGAAATAAATGAATTTTTTTACTGTTTTGTTTGGAAATGGAGATGACCATGTTTTTTTAAGGTACAATTATTCCAATCGGTATCTAACAGGTTTATTCGAAGAACCAAAAACACCTAATGATTCTATATCCATTTGGACCTACCATCCAAAGATAGGTGCTAATTAGTTATAGACCAATGAGGCTTAATAATTTTCATTGGTCGAGAGGATGGTAGGTCAGGCTCATCAAACCTTTTGGGGGGAATTATTGCATACTCTGGGACTCTCTAATAGATTTAAGTTGTGTCCAAAAATCCTTATTAATTCACCAAGCATGAAAATGAATTTTTCTTTAGATTTGGAAGTCAATGATTGATATGTATGGGATTTATGGAATCTTTTATCTACTTTGATGTTCTTCATCGATGGTGAATCATCCGTATGTATTAGAGATCCATAGTCAATGGCATCATTAAATATATTATATAGAAATCTCTTGGTCATTATGATGACCATACTTGTTTTAAAGCCACTAAGTAGGGAACTTGAAGTATATTGTCACTCAAAAAGAGGGGGATTATTTCAGAGTTGGGATCGTACCCGTAGATGGGCCAACTATACATCCTTGTTAAAAAAGGAATCAGAACCCACATAGTTCGAGAATTAGGATATAGTTTAACGTCATATAGGTCGAAAAATAATTAATGATAGATGGGATTGAACCATATAAAGGCTTCCCACGTACTCTACTTTTAAGGAAGAGATCAAAGTCCACATAGTTACGATAAAGAAATATGGTTTTTATGCATGGTTAATGGCGCAAAAAGAGATGTTGTGATTACTTTCACACTCTAAACTCTCGTGGGTCATGCTCGGTGTGAGAAACAAGTGGTATCAGTAAACTTGACGATGGTACCATGAAAGATGCAGTCATAAGAAATGATGTGGGGTATACGTATGTATGACGGCCCAAGTAAATTAATACCATGAATTAGGAAAGAATCCCATGAGCAAGGTCCATAAATTTATTTTTACTTTCTGGAGATTTAGAGTTTTAACCTGGGACTTACTCATAAAATGGAATCCCAGGTTAAGGAAATTATGACTGGGGCTTACTCCTGAGAAGGAGGCCCGGGTTTTGGAAATTATGACTGGGGCTGACTCTTGAGAAGGAGGCCCGAGTTAAGGAAATTATGACTAGTGATTTCTCATGAGAAGGGGGCTGAGGTTAAGGAAATTATGACTGGGGCATACTCTTGAGAAGGAGGCCCGGTTAAATGAAATTATGACTGGGGCTTCACCCTGAGATGGAGGCTCAGATCAAAATATCTTCTCATCTCAAAGGATAAATTTATATAGGAAACCCTTAACCGTGGTGACATAAAGAAAGTAAGTCACAAGGTTTTGGCAGAGGTTCTCATTGAATTTATTTCAGATACGAAATAAACAAAGGAACCATTCTATAAATGGATTTGAAGAGAGGTTTTAAGTCTATGTCTTGATGAGGAGAGGGGAATTTGAGGAAAGGAGGTGACTAGGATGGAGGCGCACAATTATTGTTCTCGCGTGCAATTCCTGGTCGCACAAGTAGACTTGCGTGACATGGGTCACCTTGGGAGACGAATAATCTATAGGTTAATACTTGGGTGACATTAAACTCAAGCCCTCAGTATCATCCCTAGAGGCTCCCATAAGGCTGGCACACAAGTTCCCTTGAGAGGATAAGTCAGCGCGTAAGTGTCTTCATTTCCCTTAAGTGTCGGAGAGTCAGGCGCACAAGTGATAGTGAGTTCTAACACATATTCCTTATTCTTCCTCTTTAGAGCTTTCATTCTAGGTAAAAAAATATCTTAGAAGTGTTAAAAAGACATCAGAAAAAGACTTGGACGACCAGAGCTTGAATTAGAGTTTTTGAAAATTCGTCCCTGAAATGGGGGGCCCACGGGGGCTATTTATAGGCCACCAGGATCCTTGGGAGAAAAAAAGGAATAGGGTGTGCAATTGACTTGCATGACCCATATGTGGCGTGCAAGTGACTTGCATGGTGAGAAGAAAACTTACGCGGCTCTTTCTTAATGGGTTCCTTATTCTTGCATTTGTCAATTTTTTATGTTCTTCAAAGGATGACTCTCTTTGTGCTTATGGTATTCCCAATTTCCATTCATTTGGACTCTGTGATGGAAAAGAGCATCATAAAAAGTCCCCCTTAGAGTTATATCTGAAAAAGGAAAGATGATTTTACTCTGAGGAAAAAGACAAACTTGGGATCATCAGCGCGCAAGTTTTAGGAGCGCAGGTCACGGTGCGCAGGTTCCAGCACGCAGGGTTATGGAATCACCTTTATATATGGGCGTCACTTAGAGAAAACCATGCTCTCTTCAAATATTTTGAGCTCTCATCATGCATGTGATTTTCTTTCCCTAGTCGACCGCAATTCTTTGTGTCGTGCTTCCCTAGTAAGGAGTTTTACTTGCGCGGAAATAGTTGCGCGACAATACTTGTGTGGAAATAATTGTGCAGATATACTTGCGCGCCTTAATGCCCTTGCCATTATTTTTGTTTCTTTAACAAATATTTCTTAAAAATAGACTTTCTTAAAAGTTAATTGTTTGATATTTATGCAGATTCAATGGTTCCCAAAATAATTGGATCGGCTGATGAGTTGGCCAGCAAGAGAATAAATGATATGATGAACATCGACGGCCATGACTATTATGATATCTGTGATAGTACTCTCCCATAGTGGGATAACTACTTGAAGAAATATCATGCCAATTTTCCAAATAGCATTTACTTACCTTTATATGGCCACGGTAATATGTAAGGAGATAATGTTTCAGATGCAATGAAATATGTTCCTCATTCCTGGTTTCATAATTAAACCAATTTCTCTTTGGCAAATGTCTCAATTGCAGGATCATTTTTCAATGCTTGAATAGTGGAGAGGGCATACATAACCCATCATAGCCCATGTGCTCCAGATCTGAAGCTTCAAAAGCCTGAGTTGTGGCTGCATTGTTATCCCTCTATTTTCCGAAATTCTCAGATTGATCAATCTAAGGGTTGGAAGAAGAGTTGGGATTTCCATCCTAGAGGAGGTGTGAAGCCAACATCGATGTGGGAATATTGGGTGGGACAAACCTATATAGAGTTTTTTGAGGATCTGAAGGGATCTGCAATATATGAAATAATCTAGGCTGGGCATACATAGCTCTACATGATTGATAATTTTGTGTGGGAGTTAATCAGTCTCTGAAGGCCAGAAACCAATTCTTTCGATTTGACTCATAGGGAAGTAGGCATCAGCTTGTGGGATGTCTACAAGATCTTGGTGGATCAAATTATGAGAGATATGTATGATGAATTCATCCCCCCCCCCCATGGTGACCAGGAATTATTCAGAGAAGAATCCAGTTTAGGATCTATAGTTATTCAAAATTTTCCACAATCTCAAGAATTCAAAGTCCACCAAAAGTCATTCTAGAAAGTATATTCATCCAGAGTAGTGGATGAATATGTTTCTGATCAAGAAGAAGGAGAAGGGACCACCTGTACTATTCCACCCAGCTGCCCCAGAGCAGAGAAGAGGGCTGTTCTTGGCACATTCTGGCTAACTCTGGAAGTGGGAGAGTTTGAAAAGTGGGGTTATGAAGTGGATCAAAGAATCACAGAGAAGACCCATTTGGAGGGATTCCTAGCCTTGTGGCTTAGTGTTTATCTTCTATCAGTTAGAGGTTCAAAGGGTGGCATTGGGCCAGGTACAATATTTTTGGCAGCCAAGTTGGCTGAGAGAAAAATGGTTGGGTCGGCCACCCCAGTTTTGGCAAAGATTCACAAGAGTTTACTCGATGTATTTATGGGTATGTATCCTTTGAGAATAGTGGGACCATTCTATGTTTTCTAGGGATGGATTGCCCCTCACATCATGACATACATTGTACAGAGTGGAGTACAGGTTTTTGAAAGTTCTTTTTGGCCATCAGTGTAGGCATTTTCTAGAATTTATCCATTGTCCCTTAATCCTTATGATCTGAATGTGAGGCTGGACATGTTCAAGGAATTTCATTTCTTTTCTTATGGAAACCTTCTAACCAGGCAGTTTGTTGATTATGGAACATCTAGCCTTGAATTGAGGTCATTTATGCTGGCTTTCATAGATAGTGTATTGGACACCAGAATTGACGGAGAGAATATATGTGAGGCTTATGCATTATATAGATTTGCACGCCATTTCATGTGCTTGTAGTAGATGGTTGTATCCCCTCCTGTGCATGTCAGGTCAGAGTAGCATCCAATGGTTTCCAGACATCTATGGTTGCTGACAGCTATGGAGAAGACTGGGGCAGTGTTTGATCTACCAGTTGCTGGAGCGGCAAGTCAATTGACTACATGGTATGCCGAGAACTGGGTATCATCATACCCTGCATGGGTATTGAATATTCTTGTCTACTGGGTAGAGAGTAAAAATAAAAGTGTCAGGAAAGAAAACATTCATCATGAAGGTGACTCTTCCTCTCCCAGATCTGATTCAGCGGGTTCTTCACTCGAGGCTGATTCACCAGATTCCCAGGATGGGTTTGATGAGGTGTGACATGCGTCAGAACGGACTCGTTCCAGATATAATACTCCTGGGAGAGTTAAGAGACCTACTCCATCAACACAAAGTGAGTTATATCATTGAGAAAATTTAGTCACCATTATTTTATAGAGCAAAAAGTTTCATTTTCTTATCCTTTATCTGTGACTGTAGGAGCTAGGAAGAAGTTGAAGTCCCATATTGTAGGGCCCTCCTCGCGGATTTCTGGTTCCCATTCTAAATATTTATGACCCTAGGTAGTCCATACATGGGTGAGAGTATATTGTGATGTTGAAACCACCTATATGGATTTATGTGAATGGCTACATATCCCTGGAGTGGGGAATCTTTGGGCTTTTGCTGATATCCTCTTTAAGGATAACTCCGATGAAGTGCGGGCTTGCATCAGAGAGCTGGAAATGCTCATATATTCCACTGATGATTCCATTCCTATCACCAAAAAGGTGAAGGAAATGATGGATCGTGGCACCACTGAGGGGATTAGTGCTTTAGTAAATGAGGATTGGCATGATTACGTGGCTCCCAAAGATGTATGTTTCTTTCCTTATTTTCTTTGCAACATGATTTTAGTCAAAGCATTGTTACTCAAGGAAATTTCATTCTTCAACCTGTAGCTTTTTATGGAAGGAACTACTGAGGTCCCTTCACCAAGGTATAGACCTAGTGTCACTGCTCTTGGAGCCACTAAATCTCCTCACGAGACAGGAAAGGTATCTCCTGGCCCACAAGCCATGGACAAGGAGTTAAACATGGCTTTTCACTCTCCAATACCTGTATTTGGAGGTGACGATGTCAACATACCCAAAATTTACATGAAGACAAATTATCGAAGGAAGAAGACTATATCCAAAGGCTTCATCAGTCGTGGTAAGTTCTTCAGATATTCATGAATCATAACACATGAAAAGGTTGCTGATACTACTTGGCATTGCAGGGGCTTCTTCAATTTCCCCTTTGGGGGAAAGGAATCACCCTTCTTTGAGGAAAATGGAGGGTGCTGGTGAACAGTCGCAAATTCATGCTGACTTGGCTGCTCCTGAAGAAACAAGGAGAGAAGAAGATCCACTATCTGTTCTCAGTACTGCTCCTTTTGCTGCTGCATGGAGAGAAGAGTCTGCTTCTGGTAAATTTACAATACTTCATAGAATGTTGAATGAAAACCTCAACGGACTTCCATTCTGTGATTATTTAGGTTCAACACCTGCACTAGAACATTTGGTAACCACTATACCTGACTCCGCAATTTTCCCTGAGGAAGCTATCTGGGGTCATAGGTCGCAGGAGGAGGGTCCCCAATAAGACTTGTCAAATGCTCCCACTGGTGATACTAACCATTAATATGGGATATCACTCGATGAAATGGTGAAACGTGATGCGGCTTTTGAAGAAATTTATTATCATGTTAAATTACCATGTGATTTAGAATATTTTGAACGTGAATGTTATCCTTCGTCATGTTAAAAAAATTATTACATCTCAAACCATGATTGGTTGAAATGTGCAGATTTTTTGAGAAAGCTATAAATCTACTGAAGACTGAAGGGGTAGAGATGACCCTATCATTGCAGAGACACTATCTCAAGTTTAGCTTAACCCTGAAGAACTTACTGAAACCCGCCCTGTAAATCCTGTTGAAGCTAGGAAAGAATGGGAGGAGCCTTCTCATGATACTAATCTACCATTGGGTAAATGATGAAAATATTTTTGTCTATACATCATTTTCAAGACATCTAATCAACTTTTTGTATCCCTCAAAACAAACCAAATATTTCAATTGACTATACAGGGTCACCAACTTCAGTGGCTAGATCCGGAGGTGAAGCCTCAGCCTTATCCCCAACAAGAGTAGAATGTAATGTACTATGGGTCAGGGGGAAAGAGTAGAACATGGATCTTCCTTAAGGGCATTAATCCTGGACTATATTCCCCCATGTGATAGCGATGCTGAATAAGACCAAGAGATGAAAAAGGCGCTCCAATTATCAAGTCACAAGGCATTGTAGATTATACGAAAGATCATATCTGAATTGCCTCTTGAAGAGTTGTCTATGAAGATTTCACGACTATCATCCCTGTTTGTTATGCTGGGACTTGGCAGTTTTCGATATAAAGAGATCCATACCACGGTGAAAAAAGTCATATTAAGGAGGGAGCAGGAGCAAAATTGCCGTCAAGATCTAACCAGAGCGAGGGTATTGACAAGTAATGGAAAATTTGAGGTTGCGGTGTCCTGAGCGGAGGCTGATCTTGCTACAAAGCTAAAGGAGCTGAAGCATAAGATAAAGGAGAAAGTTGTCCAGTAGATGCACCTTCAGCAACAGTAAGATGTCGTTACTGGGGAACTTGACCAGCTTAACAATTAATTGGAAGGAGTCCAAACAGACGGTATTAAAGCCATCACAGATGCCAAGAACGCACTCCATCAATCTAAAAAGAGTGAAGTTGTTCGATCGAATGATCTTCATGTGGCTACTGATGAAGCTCAGTATTCCATAAATCAAATGAAAATTTATGTTGAAAGCCTCTTGTAATTTTTTGAAAAAGAGAAGAAACTCTAATATGTGGATGTTCTTCTAATCTTTTGCATCATTGAAAAAGACATTTTATCTTTAATCATTTGTACATGCACTCTCTTACTATGTACTTAACTAATTTTTACCTAAGCCAAAGGGCCTAGTAAATATAGTTTGATTTTCCTAGGATTATATAGACAACCCCACAAACTTTGCATCTTTTTGTTGCTTAATATTTCCTAAATCATACAAAATGTGCATTTAGCGAACTGGGACTCAAATTTTGTTCAGAGTTCCTTTTACAGGTTCCCAATTTAATGAGTACCCTATCTCTTATTGGCAGTTTAAATTCATGCATGTAGGACATAAAAAGGCTAATTTTTAGGGTCGAATATCTTCGACCGAATGGATTACAATTGACTCATTTCCTTGATAATAGGTTTGAAAACATATTACCACTTTCATGTATGGGGAAAACATGTAAACTATGACTTAAGAAAATTTGAATCTGAGGGATGACATGAAAAGAGGGATAAAAGGAACTATATGAAGTATTCCCTAAGAGTGAAGTTACGACTATTTGACAAAACCCATTAGGGGTTGAATTATACAGGGTCACTTAAGGGCATTGGCTGCATAGTCAAATAATATCATCTTTTGGATGATAGGTCTATTATGTAGACTACTTATGCAAGGCCACCTAAGGACACGTGTTGTATAGTCAAGCAAAGGAACTCTCAGAAATTTTACTTTTCTATTACTAAAAGCCATTGAATGTTTATGGAGATTCAAATTTCCCAAAGCATAGAGTATGTTGTATGGAGATCGGTACTTGAATTTGGAGAGGATATTCCCAATCAAGATTATGAAAGAATTGGATGGATGTCACTCCTGTGAAGGTCTAACCCAAACGTAGGAAGGGAAATATAAACCATAGACTTTAATACTTTCAGATCATGAAAAAGAGTATGGGAAAAATATGTTAAGGATGGTTGTTTTTGGGGATCCCTACATATCTTTGTTAAGACCAATAAGGACAAAAGGGGTTTTTCCCCCAAGAATGAAATTACCAATATTTGAAAAACCCGTTAGGGGGGTTTAATTATGCAGGGACACCCAAGGACATTTGATTCATAGTAAAATAATAGTATCTTTTGACTGAAAGGTCTGTTATATAGACTATTTATGTAAGGCCGGCTAAGGACACATGCTGCATTGTCAGGAAAAAAAAATTCCCAGGTATCAGACATTTTGTGATCAGAAGTTAAGAAAAGGGTTTTGGAGATCTGGAAGTATTTAAGGATTGGAGTATGACACATGAAAATGGGTATTGTCCAATTCATGAAGGATATACATTGACCAATGCTAACCATATTCAAGTTGCGGCTGGATCCGGAATTTGAGATGCTGAAGTTCCCTATGTATCTCATTAAGATGAGAATATATCCATATGTAGTTCTTGAAATACAGTTTAACGTCATGTGGGACGAGAGTATAGGAGATCGTAGTTTTGGGTCTTAGATCTTGGACCGTAATGAGGGATACACAATGTGTGTTTGTTATAAACCTAATGTGAATAAAGACCGGGGTTTTCATACCACATTCATGTGATCGCAGGGGGGATTTTCAGCCAAGGGACTGAAAGTGGATTTTAGGGTTAGGCCCAAATACCTTGGGCTGGATTTGAGGGATGCTCAAAGGTTCCTACATATCCCATAGGGATGGCAATCAAACCATACGTAGTTCTTGAAATACCCACTATATAGATTTTGTTCGTACATGTCAATGGTGAAAGGGTAATTTAGTGCAATGATGGTTGGACCAAAGAATAAAGGTTTGGGCATTTCCATGTATGGATGTAGTACTTGGAATATGAAATGATTGGAGATAAATGTCAAAAAATATTTCCCTCTCAAGTAAGGGTTTTAGAGACTGTTGTAGTTTATTGTCATAAAGGAAAAAAGTGAGAATAGTTTAAGGTCATATGCAAGGACCGGTGTGGCACAGTTTACCGTCATGTCTCTAGGATGTATTGCTATGTAGTTTAATGTCTTACGGTGAGGAAAATGGGGGAATGTATAGTTTAACATCATATAGAAAGGGAGATGGTGAACCAATGTGAAGATATTGGTTTTGGGGGGCTTCACGAATCAACATCATATGAGATGGAGGTGAACCGACATGAAGATATTAGTTTTTGGCTTGAAACTCAATAGGTTGCCTGCATACCCAGCCTAGAAGGCAAGGATCAGAGTTCTCATAGTTTTCTTGAGAATGAATTGGTGATCAAGTTGTACTTGAGGACAACGACCCGAAGATGGTGTTGGGACTTACACGTGGTTATCCACACAGAGAGGGTGTTATGGTTGAAGCTTATTCTAAGCTCATGTGAGTCATGATCGGTGTGAGAAACAAGAGGTAGAAACAACCCTAACTATGGAAAATTTAATTTCATGTGTCACAAAGGGTGTTATATAGGTTAGCATCATGTAGATATGACATATTTTTTTGTAGTTTAACATCTTGTAGGACATATTAAGGGGCTTTTTCACAGTTGAAATGTCATGTAGAACAAACATGTACTGTGTAACGTCATGCAGGATGATGCACAATTTAACATCATGTTGGACGATGCACAGTTTAACGTCATGTTGGACGACAAATGGGATAGAGTTTAACATCATTTTGGACGATGGAGGGAGCTATGCAGTTTAATGTCCTGCAGCAAGGACAAATAATAGTTTAAGGTCATATGCATGGACCGGTGCTGCACAATTTAGCGTCATGTAGATAGGGCATATTGCTATGTAGTTTAATGACTTATGACGAAGAAAATGGGTGTATTTGACTTACACAAAATACTTATTAAAAAATCATTCATTAGTTGTAGTTATAGTGAGTTCTCCATCCATTTAGATTAAATAAAAAGCTCTATTAGAGTAGACCTTATGTATAGAATAAGGTCTTTCCCACTTTGGCTCAAGATTTGGAGGCTTCTTTCATGGTATCATAGGAGTTATGAGGACCAATACCAATTCCCCTTGAATGAATGAACGAAGACGATCTTTTTTATTGAAATCCCATGTTATTAAATTCTGATAAACATCCATGTGGTGCAGGGTGCACAACCTTTTTTCATCTAATCATTCCAATTCATCAAATACCTTATAATATTGGTCATATGTGGATGACTGATCACAAATGGATAATATGAGTGAAGGTAATTGAACCTCAATGGGCAGGCCTCCTTCTGTTTTATATACCAATGAATATCGAGTTGACCACGTAGCAGTGCAGGTGGTGGTCTGATAAGACCATAAAGCATGAAAAAGTTTATCAAGCCATGATTTCCCATCTTTATCCACCATATTTTGCAGTATTTTTTAAATAGTATTATTGAAGGCCTGTATTTGTCCATTGGCGGCTACATGATACTGAGATGAATGGTTGGATTTGATGTTGTATTCTTGATACAACTTTCTCACCTCACATGAATAGAAGTTGGTACCATTATCCATCAATATGGAATGAGGAACACCAAATCTGGTAATGATGTCAGACTTGACGAAGCTAACAATGATATTAAAACTATCTTCTTTGAGAGGTATTGTCTCTGCCCATTTGGAAAAGAAGTCGGTATCAGTAAGAATATTCTTAAAATGCGTAGATGTAGCCAGAGGATAAGTTCCTTCTATATCCATTCCCCATGTGGGAAATGGCCATGAGTATTTTTCTTTGTGAAGAAACTTTGGGGATTGATGAATGTATTTGGAACATACTTGGAATCAATGACACTTCATAGTGAAATCAACACAATCTTGCATCATTGAAGGCCAGAAGTATCCAAGCCTTCAAATTTGACCAGAAAGTCTATGTTCAGACTAGTGGGCACCACAAACTCCTGCATGAACATCACTAATGATATCCATTGTCTCTTCACCATCAATACATCTGAAGATAATTCCATTAAAACCCTACTTTTAGAGAATTGTTTAGTGATCTAGGCTATCATATAGAGTAAAATTGACAACATGTCACTGGACTTGTTCTTTCCCAACATTATCAGGTGGGAGTGTTCCATTTTGAAAGTATTCCCTAATGGGTGTCGTCCATCTTGTAGTATGACCATATAGTTTATAAATGGGACTGATTTCATTGATTTCATCTATTATGATTTGAACAAAAGGTGAAACTACAAGGTGGTGGGCAATATTGATGATTGCTTCATCCCGGTTTGAATCCTCCAGGGCTGTGGCTACATTAGCCAGTGCATCATTTTGGGCATTTTGTGATCGAGAGACATAAGAAAATTTCGGTTCCAATGGAAATATTACCATTAACTTTCTAACATAATCACATAAATGGATTAACTCTTCCATTATGATGGAATAATTCCCATTGATTTGTTTGATTACTAAATCTGTATCACCTTTTACCTTCGGGTGATTCAGCTATGCCTGAAGCTCTAATTCCAAGACTGCGATGAGAGCTTGATATTCTGCTCCATTGTTTATACAGTCTTCCAACAATAATAAGGAATAGGGTTGCACTCCGTTTTCTGGGGAAATAAGCATGATTCCTAGCACAACTTTGTTGAATTTAGGATCTTCCATTTTCTTCCCTATTGGACTTCTGGAGGCACCATAAGAGTATGTTTCTCATGTTTGTTGATTATCTTGAATAGAGAAGACCTCCTCATCATTAATTTTAAAATTTAATGATGTATCTTCTATAGATGGGTGTTTAGTAAGGAAATCAGCCAGATATTTGATTTTGTTTCCTTTTGGGACACATATAGTATATCAAAATGCTGAAAAATAACTACCCACTTTTCTAGATGTCCTGTAAGCATCAAATGATTACAGATAAATTTGAGGGGGTAGCGAGATACCAACTGGACCTCATGATGTTGCAGGTAATGTCTCAATTTCTGAACTGCAAAGATTAATGCCAGTTAGCACTTTTCAATAATTTAATATTGAGTTTCTACCTCAAGCATAGTCTGACAGAGATAGTAAAGGTTGTTTTCATTCCTAGAATCATCCTTTTGAGAAAGGAAAGCACCAAATGATCACTCTAAAGCCACCACATAGAGAATAAGTTGACTTCCTTCAACTAGTGGCATTTATACTGGTGGAATCAATAGATATTTCTTGAGGATATTGAATTCTTCTTGACATTATTCAATCAACTGGTAGGTGACTCCCTTCTTCATTAATCTGGTGAAGGGTAAACAATTTCCTTCCAAACTGGAAATGAAACACTGAATATAGGCCATGTTCCTTTAAAGTCCTCTTAATTATTTCAAATTTCTAGGAGGTGAAATTTCAAGGATTGATTTTTTCTTCTCAGGATCAACCTCGATACCAGGATGGCGTACAAAAAAGCCGAAACATTTTCTTGAGGTTACCCCGAAAGCACATTTCAAGAGGTCCATCTTAAAATTGTGTTTTTCAAGTTTGTTGAATATGATTTCCAGATCGTCTAAGTGATCCGAACGTTTTCTGGATTTAACCACCAAATCATCCACATAACATTCAAAAAAATTTCATAAAAAATGTTTGAAGATATAGTGCAAGGCACGTTGATACGTTGAACCTACATTCTTCAGGCCAAGGGGAATTACCCGATCACAAAACACACCTTCAGGAGCTCTGAAGTCTGTAGACTCTTCATCATCTGGGGCCATTCGTATTTGATTGTACCCAGAGTAACCATACATGAAGGAAAGAGCTTCATAACCATATGTTGTATCAATTAAGAGTTTTGTGATCAGAACAAGAAAATCATCCTGGGGAGAATGATGATTAAGATCTCTGAAGTCAATGAATACTCTAATTTTTCCATTATTCTTTTTCACAGGAACAATATTAGCCATCCATTTGGGATATTTAACTTCTCTGACGAAGTTATACTTGATAAGATTATAAATTTTAGCTTCAATTTTGGAGGCATAAGATGGGTGTGTTCTTCTTGCTACTTTCTTAAATCCTCAATGTTCTTCTGAAAAACACAAATAATGAGTGGAGACATTGGGATCAAGACTTGGAATTTCTGTATAATTCCAATCAAATACATCTCGATTTTTCATTAGAAATGAAGTATTAATTTCTTTCCCTTCAAGAGTCATCGCCGCACTAATTAAAGTATGGTGTGGATCATATTTTGTACCCAGATTTATTTCTCTAAGTTCATACACAGTCGCAGAGATACCCTCTTCAAATGTTGGAGAAGAATCCCTGAGATCTTCCTATTCTTCTTCAATATGTATTACTTCTTTTGAATCTAGTTTCATAGTAGATGACGAAGAAAAATTTCCATGGTCAGGGGAGAAGTTAAAATTTGAACATCTTGGAGAAGAGGCTTCCATTTCTGACCCTATTGATGATGAAGAGTCTTCTTGGGGTGATAAAAAGGAGATTATGGATTGGGAATTGACATCATTGTTTTTCTCTGACATTTCTATAACTTCTTCTGGCCTGGTTGATGAAGTATAGAATTGAAGGATTTCAGTGGATGAAATGAACACATCTCCATCTAAGATTTCATCATTGCTTTGTGAATCAACAATTTCTCCCATGTTGTATTGATTGATTATCGTAATTGACATCATGGAAGTTTCGATAAGAGAGATTGGATTTAGGTCTACCCTGTCAATTTAACTGATAGGCAACAGATAATCTGTACTCACATGTATGAATGGGTTTACAAGAATCTTGCCCAAACCATTTGGAGCATTAATTTTGGTGACCTTATTTGCCGTGGATTTTTTCCTTTCCCTCCATGTGATAGAATTCAGCCTCAATATATTGAGATTCACATGTTTTGAATTGGGCCTTGTCACCATACAATGTCCCAATTTGACCATTGAAAAAATATTTGAGACATTGATGGTATGACGAAGGTACGACCACATGTTGATGTAGCCAATGTCTTCCAAGAAAGATGTTGAAGGCTGTATCCAGATGAACAACCATGAAATATGAATTAGATACAAGGTCTCCAAACTAAATTCTAAGTGTAATATCACCCCGTGTTTCTTGTTCATTCTTATCATATACTTGTAACATCAAACTAGAAAGAGACAAATCAGATTCGGTGTAGCAGAATTGATGAAGTTTACGAATAGGAATGAGATTGACTATTGATCCATTATCAATGAAATCTCATCAGATGACTATATCATTGACTTTTCCAGATAGATACAAAGGTCTGATATGTCCATGTACAACATCGTCTTAATCTTCATCTATAAAAGATATCATTTCATGGCATTCTTCCAGACCATTTTCTATATGGTAGAGATCAGCCGCATCGATTTCAGTTTCGAATTCTTGAGGACTTGACAAAGCCTCAATAAGCACCTCCTGAAGATCTTTTGATAGATTCAAGGCATCCATAATTGATAACTGGTGAGGTACATGGGACAAATGTTTCAAGACATCATAATTTTGGCCCAAAGGTCTGATTTTCCAAGAATGAAAATGTGATTTTGCAGGTGCCATGAAAATTGATGCATTGTCATTAGATGCGTCCCATATCAGTGCAGGAATTGGAAACCCTCATGGATTCGGTAGATTAGACCGACTGGGTCTACCTATTTTTTGAGAGGAATAAGGGGTGTCCTCTAACCGGTCTTCCAAAATAACTATGTCAGGACCAAATCAACCACGTGTGGAAGAACATTCTTGTTCCTATTGAGCCTACTGAAGGGATTTTTCATGAGTTTCTGCGGCATATGCAGTTCCAGTAGGGGTAGGATTGAAATTTTATTTTTTGGAATATCCACATCTTCCCTGTATCATAGACCTCTATCTCTTCCTTTAATTCCTCTATTATATAAAAGGCACTTAGGCTCATCATAATATAAACTTCCATTGGAATAGGGATCTGTTAAATGAATCATACTAACAGAACTAAAGATCAATTCTTCGTCTGTTGAAGATTATGCCCGATGAACCAATTCAGGTTGTGCCATTTGGCGTGGCGGTGCCTGTGATTTTGAAGAAGATGGAATAAAATGTTCCAGAGTCAAAGACAACACAGGCTTTCACATGATATCATCTTCTTATGACTACTCTTATTTCTTCAAATTATGTCACTTCTTCGAGGATTTTCTTTCTGATGAAGGGGGGTTTTCTGTGGCATTCATATCAGAAGACACAATTGGTTGATTCAATTCTGTTCATAAAATGGTATGAGTTTGGTTGATCATTTTCCTGACCATAAAATCATCATATTTTTGTGCATTTTTACTTTTGACTTCATGCCACTCACCTTCTTCCTCTGGATCTGTAACAATAACACATGCTACCTGGGCTGAAGAACCTTTCAGTTTTATTTTTCCAGAGTCTACCATCTTTTGCAGGAGGCCTTTGAAGACAAAACACTCCTTAATGGGATGTCCCAACTTCTGATGAAATGGAAAATAGTTGGTAAGGTCTTCATATACTTCCTTGTTTGGCCTTTTGGGCCTTGGCAACTGAACCGGATTTTTTTCCAGAGCTGAGATGATGTAACCAATAACATTTTCATTCTGGAAAGAATAAAATTTATTTTTTAAATCCTCAAATTGTTTCTTCCTTTTATCTATTTGATGATCTTGATGCGGCGGCTGTTTTTCTTGACGCTCAGGAGGTGGACCCCTTCGATATGAAGAAGGTTTTGAAGGGGAAGTAGGTACAGGTGATTGTTTAGGCATAACTGTAGCATCCTTTTCATTCCCTATTCTCCTTCCTGGAACTGTTGTAATTATAATACTTTTAGACTAAGTCTTTATAAGAGAGTCTTATATCTGCTGAATGATTGAAGTAAGTTATTGAAACCCTCTTTTACATTCCAGAGGGATCAACAGTGTGCGTAATTAATCACACATATTTTCCACACATATTTGCAACAATTATTCTTGAGGTAGTTCTAAACTTAAGGAATATGTTAATCCCTACAAACGAGTAATGAAATATGAAACTCTTTCATTTTCCATTTTCTTAAAATTGTTAAGATCAAAAACTGTTGTCTTTGGCAACATTGAGGTAAATCAAAGAAGAAATATTTGAGAGAGATCCACCCACCCAGTAATTGACCGATATTGCAAACTTGTATACCAGACAGAAGCAGGTCCTTGTAATGACTGCACAAAACATTTGTTCTTAACTGCTTCTTGTTTTTGAGAAGTTCCCATCATAGGATCAAAATGAGAAACAAAATGTGTTAAATGTTGTTCTAGATCTCCTGTACCATTAACTATTGGGAATGTGGTACTCTCAAAATTTGATGGGGGAGGAATTGCATACACAAATTCAGGGTATGCTCTCTTCTGCGGTTGAACTGGTGCACGCTTTCCCTCCATAGCTTCTAACCAAGCTGTTAATGACTCAATGGAAGTCATTAATTTTTGAGAAAACATTTGGTTGATATTGTACTTGAGCATGTGCAATAATTGAATTTTGGATGGGTGTGGTGACCAATACTGATACTGATGATAGTATTACTGGTTTCTATTGTGTATGACCCATAATATTAGACCTGTGAGAGTGTACTTGTAAAGGAGGAAATTCTTGATCCATCCTAGTAGCTACAGAAACGTCCCTTGATTGATTAACTCTAGCATACTTAGGAGGAAGGCTAACTTGAAGTAGTTCTGCATTTAACCTTCTTAACACCTTTATTTATTCTTCTTGATGTGAGAAACACTCTTCTAATGAGAGTGATTGTCCTTCTCTAGAGGTAGGGTGTAATGAAACCAGAATTTTTTCCATTTCCCTTGCTAGACGCCTTTCGGAGAGGGGGGAGTTGGTTATTTGAAGGAATACCTAGATTCTAGGTAAGCCTTTGATTTTAGGTACACACACCTTCTTCATTAGACTCAGTGTATACATCCTCTTGAACGTGAAATTCCTCATCATGTTCCTCTGTTTGAGCCACATGGTTTGGGGAATCAGTGACAATGACATTGATGACATTTATCAATACATAACTCATTACAGCCCTTCTGTCAGTGCTTCTGCAATATTATCTTCTTCCATGTCCTTTATGAGACATTGCCTTTTGTTTGGTTGATTCCACAGAAACTTCTTGATGAATCGTAATTTGGAGGGAATATCCTGATAATTTGGCTCTGCATTCCTCTTTTGGATTCTTCCCTAATCGAGAAAAGACTGATTTTCTCTTAGGAATAGATTGCGAATTTGAAAAAGTCAACAGTCTGATAGACTGGGTCTATTCCTGTTTTTCCTATTCAACTCCTTGAATCATGTATGTTGATCGTGACGGTTTGATTAAAAGAGTCCCCAAGATGGAAAGCTGAGGTGGAACTTGAGATTCTACTTCTAAAACTATATTAAAAGCCCTCATGATTTGGCAGAGTGTAGTCCGGAAATTGGCCGAATGCATCATCCTACATCCACTCAAATCACCTGGCTCAGTTGACCGTTGGATTATTTCTAACACCTCTTTCACATGATGATGTGCATGCTCTAAACGAGAAGCGTATTCAATATTCTCATTTTCTTGATGCAAGAGTAATTCAACAACTGGTTCTTTATATTCCTAACATTAGGAAGAACTAGTTGATGCCTGTTCTTGAGGAAGCCTTCGATTACACACATAACCAGTTAGATGTGGTCAGCCATGAGCAATAACATTGCATTGGACCACTTTTGGCGGGAATTGTTGACTTCAGAGCACAGTGAAATGAAATGCTCCATGAACACCCCATCCCGTGATATGAATACCAGATGGGGAATTGGTAATTAAATGGTGCAACCTTTCTAATGTGCCAAGGCATGAACGCTGAAGGGGTCTCTGCTTCTTTTCAGCCATTCAATGTCGGGAAACTGAGAGAGATGCCAAGTCAATTTGGCATTGACAACCTTCTATAATAATGACAAGATTTTGATATTCATCATAAGATAATATTTTCTATTTTAAGTGACAAATAGTTTTCCATATGTTGAGACAAATATCGTGAATACAATATTCAATCAACGTTTCTGGAATATCATACCGAGAGTAATCCAAATTCCAAAACATGACTAGTATTTCACCTTTCTCCAGATGTTTTCACATATTCAGCACTTCCTCTTTGTCATTTGATGAATATTCTTCCACCTAATTTGACCAAAGTTGGTGCTTATTTGTTGCTTCATCAGACTCAACAAGATTGTTAAGGAATTCATTTTTCAAATAAAAAGATAAATGACCCAAGGGTGGTTCTGATAATGACCTACACCATGGGCTATCTTCTGATTGAGAATGTATTTCACCTTCTAGCAGTAAGGCATCAAACATGATTGGTTTCTCATTTGCACGTGCCTCAAGATAAGAGGGATTTCTCATTACTGCATTGTCCATTGAAGAATTTTCCGGGAAATGAGAATCACTACTACAGAGTGGACTTTTGTATCTAAATTCATCATCATGGGGAGGACCACCATGGTGGGTTACATCAAAAGAGGAAACATTTTTCTCCTTGATCTTCTGACCATGCAGAGGGTTATCGTGGCTCTCATCTAAAGATGATACTTCGAGATAGACCGAATTATCATAAAGCAATCCTTCATGAGGAAGTGTCTGATGATGATCTTTAGAATTATTGTTATTACTTCTAGATTTTGGAAATGAGAGAGCAGAATCTTCAGTTGTAATAGACAATTGTCTGAGGGCTTCAAGAACTCTAGTATTGAGAAAGTCTTTATTTCATATTGGCTCTTGATTTTTCAACTTTTCTGGATGGTTATTTTTCTTCGACTCATTATTACTCACTTTAGAAACCACTTGTTGATGAAAGTGGTTATTATGGGAAGGTGTGTGTTCCTGCACTGCAGAAATGGCCTGTTTAGGCTGACGATCCTCATTTGAATCAGGTGTATGTACCTGACTCGGTTGTCTGTATGACATGGGTGAGTATGCCCCACAACCCACATGGACTGGAACAGAGGTATGTATCTACTCCGTAGTGACATGTTGATGAGTCTCTCCACCTATAGGGATAGATTTATGTTTCTTTCCCTTAAATCCTGCTGAAGCTGTTATAATATCTTAAGAAGCATCTAGGATATGAGCAGGTATTTTCTTCTCCTCTTTCACCACTGACAGAATGTGCTTGGTGAATTCGGCTACCGGAACGAAAATATACATCCATTTTGGGTTTGGAGTATTTTTATGTTCATTCTCTTGTCCTCCTTTTCCTGTCAACGGATATTGATAGTACTTATGCATAGGGGCAGAGATTTGAGTATTCTCTAAATTTTTCGTCAGAGCTTTCCGACTGAATTCTCCGGGTGCTACCAAATGAGACTGTTGGAAGACTTGATGAACATTGGCAGGTTTATGTGCCTACTGGATATTCTCCATCAATTATGGTTAACAGATTTCCTTCAATACTAGCAGACGATACTGTTGAAAATATTGGTGATTGTAAACAGGTTTATGTTCTTGCTTATAGGAGGTCACCACATTTTTTTGGCGTGCTTATTTGGATGCAGTCGGATGAGCCTGCTGACTAGATGATGAATTATAAACAAGTGTATGTGTCTGCCTATAGTACTCCGCCAGAATTGCTTGGCAGGATTGATGTGTTATTTCCAGACGAGTCTGCTGGGCAGTGAAATCAGGACTGACCGGTGTATATGCCCATTCGTTGTTTTCCATCATGTTAGGTTGATGGACTTCTTCGGAGGGGGAAGAGGTAGGAACCTTCTCCCCGTTGACTGAATTTTTCCTATGACGGTTAGTCTTGCATGCTCGGGTCTGAGGAACCAGATCTGAATGCCTAGAGGCGATACCCTCATCAAGTTAAGTGTATACTACCGCACGAGTCTGGTGGCGATTGTTGATGGGAGTCCCCCGTAAGGAGTCATGTATTCTTAAACTGAGGCTTTGAGTGACCTCTTCATTCACCTCCCTAAAATATGGGGGGACTGGTTGTTGCGTTTTGGGGATAACGACCCGAAATGGTTGGAAACGGTGGTTGGAACCACCTACTTGTCAACCACTGGTTGTCTCTGTCCGGACAACCAGGGTGAGTTGTTAACTTGGAGGTCTTGTCGAGTGGCCTCCATAGTCAAGACGGTATCGTGTTCATGGTATTCCCTCACTAGTTCATTCGAGACCCAGCATTGAAGAACTCAGTAGGTGATGTCATCCTCAGAGCAGACAAAGATCCAGCAGGAGTAGCGGCTGAGGCATTCACAGCTGTGAATTTTAAAGAATTCATTCTGTGTTACAGAGAGATCTTGGAAAAAATCTCTTGTTTGATAGATCAGGAATTATCAAGATATGTCTGGCCATACTACATCTTTTGGATGAGCGCATAAGTTCTTTATTTCTTTTTTGGCCCTCATATTGAGTTTAATAGGGCCCTAATCAAACAAGTAAATCATCATTTTAACTTGGTTAAGGATTCACATCGGGTTCACCATTTTTTTGTTTCTTCTAGAAATGGGGATGACTATGTCTGTTTAAAATTCATAGTTTCCAATCAGTTTTCAACGGGTTTAATTGTAAGACCAGAAACACCCAGTGATTCTATATCCATTTGGACCTACTTTCCAAAGGTAGGTGCTCATTATTTGGGGACCAATGAGGCTTAAGAATTTTCATTGGTCAAGAGGATGGGAGGTCAGGCTCATCAAACCTTTTGTGTGTAATTAGTGCCTACTCCAGGACTCTCATATAGATTTAATTTATGTTCATGAATCCTCATTAATTCACCAAGCATGAAAATGTGTTTTTTATTAGATTTGGAAAACAATGATTTATATGTATGGGATTTGGAGAATCTTTTATATGTATTTGTGGTTCTTCATCAATGGAGAATCATCCATATGTATTAGATATCCTTAGTCAATGGTATCCTTCAATACATTAATTAGAAATATCTTGGTCATTATGATTACCATACTGGTTTTAAATCCACTCAGTAGAGAACTTGAAGATTATTTTCATTCAGAAATACAAGGATTATTTTAGAGTTGGGATCGTAACCATAGATGGGATACCAACATATCCTTATTAAAAAGGAAATCAGAACCCATGGATTTCAAGAATAGGGGTATATATTAATGTCATATAAGACAAAAAAGAATTAATGAATAATGGGATTGAACTTCATAAAGGCTTCCTACATAATCTACTTTTAAGGAATAGTTCAAAGTCTACATAGTTAGGATAATTAAATATGTGTTTTCTGCATGGTTAATGGCTCAAAAAAAGATTTTGTTGTTACTTTCACACTCTAAGATCACGTGAGTTATGATCGGTGTGAGAAAAAATAGGTATCAGTAAAATTAAATATGGTACCATGAAAGATCCAGTAATGAGAAATGATGTGGGGCTTACGTATGTATGACGGCACAAGTAAATGAAGACCAGGAATTAAGAAATAAGACCATGAGAAAGGTCCATAAAGGTATTTTCACTTTATGGAGATTTAGATTTTTAACCTGGGACATACTCTTGAGAAGGAATCTCAGGTTAATGAAATTATGACTGGGACTTACTCTTGAGAAGGAGGCCCAGGATAAGGAAATTATGACTGGGGATAACTCTTAAGAAGGAGGCCCAGGTTAAGGAAATTATCCTTGGGGCTTACTCATGAGAAGGAGTCCCAGGTTAAGGAAATTATGAATGGGGCTTACTCCTGATAAGGAGGCTCAAATCAAAAGATCATCTCATTTCAAAGGATGAAGTTATTTAGGAAACCCTTAACCGTGGTGATATAAATATTGTTAGTCATGATGTTTTGGGATAGGTTCTCATATCATTAATTTCAGATAAGGAATCCAAAAAATCAATCATCCCATACATGGATTTATAGAGGGTTTTGAAGGTTATGTCCTGAAGAGGAGAGTTGGATTTGAGGAAAGGAGGATACTATGAAGAAGGCACACAAGTATTGTTCTGGGACGCATTTCCTGGTCGTGCATGTAGACTTGCACAGCATGAGTCACCTTGGGCGACTAATAATATATAAGGTAATACTTTGGCAACTTTGAACTCAAGCCCTTTCTATCATCCCTAGAGGATCCCAGAAGGCTAGCGCGCAAGTTCCCTTGAGAGGACAAGGTGGAACACAAGTGCCTTCATTTCCATTAATGGATGGACACTTAGGCGTGCAAGAGTTGTTGAGTTCTAACACATAGGCCTTATTAATCCTCTTTAGAGCTTCCATTCTAGGTAAAGAATTACCTTAAAAGAGTTCTAAAGACGTCAGACAAATACTTAGGCGACAAGAGCTTGAATCTGCGTTTTTGAAAATTCGTCCCTGAAATGGGGGGCCCACGGAGGCTATTTATAGGCCACATGGAACCTTGGGTGAAAAAAAGGAATAGGGCATTCATGTGACTTTCACGACCCATATGTGGCATGTAAGTGACTTGAGCGATGAGGAGAAAACTTCTATGAGTCCTTTTTAATATGTTCATTGTTCGTGACTTTGTCAATTATTAATGTTCTTCAAAGGATGACTCTCTTTATGCTTAAGGTATTCCCCTTTTCTATTCCTTTGGACTCTATGAAGGAAAAGAGCATCAACAATCAAATTTTTTCACATAATAATAAAATAGAAGTTTTAGAACCTAAAACATAATGATTATTCAATTACAGTTATATATGAATGTGATGAAGAACAATAATCATATGCCATCAAAATGTTATGGTTAGAACATAAACAATTAAAAATACCCCCTCTAATAAAACTCAACCCTGATTTTCAAAACCAAACCAAATACATCATCTCTAAAAAATTCAAAAATATAATATAATAGAAGTTTAAGGGATATAGATATAGAATTGTTGATAAAAGGGAAAACAAAAACTCATATGTTGAAGACAACATACTTGTGATGTTATATAAAGATGTGTCATCTCTAGGGATAATGATTATCATGTTCAATTTTCTGATCACCTAAGGGTGGGGAGAGGGGGATTATATTTAATTAGAGGAGGAAGTGGTTTGAGTTTAATATTTATTAACAGAATGAGTGGTTTGTAATGTTCATACGATTTTGATATGGGGCTATGTACCTTTAATGATCTACAACCAACCAAGTCACCATACCATACCCCTCATATACATAGAGTTTCATGGGATCATTCCAATATAAAAGAATCAATTACAACATATCATTGATGATGGACAACTTACTATAATAATTCTAATTAATTTAATTAACTAGATCAATTAATATTAGTATAGTATGGTTTATTCCAATTCCCAGAGAAAGTGTGTAAAATACATATGAAGATATTTCATTTCATTGATGGAAAACATATAAACAACATTACATATAGGATCTTAACATTACATTTTCCCTCTGATAAGAAAAAATCAAACCATTCACCAAAAAACTCCTCCCTAGCTAAACATACACACTGTATTGGTCTAGAGAAAATCCAACACACAATATCATATACCAATCCAATGTAAATTATCTATAAGAAACCAATTCCTATTATAATTGAGAGTAAAATGACCACTATAATTGACCCCCATTAAGATACCTCATATATATGAGTCATTCCATCAATTTATCACAACTAATATTAAGGAGGAAATAACTCAATGAAATCATCTTCATGAAATAACATTAATATATAAATATTCTATTTATAAATCAAACTGACAATAGGGTGGGAAACCCATAATAACATAAACAAAAATCTTCTCATCATCCAAATTAGAATAAAAAATAAAGAAATAAAGGATTCAAAGAACACATTAGTTAAAAAAAATTAAATTCTTTAATCTAGTATGTCGTACCTACTAAATTACTAAATTAATGTGACAAAAAATACTAACAACATATACTTCTGATATAATTGAATTTGAAAATAAAATTCTATTTACATTATATCATCATCATTATCTATATGATTCCAATATACAAAAAATATTTTCATCATGAAGGTTCCATGAAATATATATCATGTAGAAAACATAATAGATCATATCGATCATTAAAGGATGTTATTACCAATACACCAAAAAACCCTTTCACTCCAACATTTTTAATGGTCCCATAAACATGATAAATCATATATCCCTAAAAAACCATTTGTTTCCATGATGTGGAGAAACCTTTAGAAATATTTGATCACCAACATCAAATATCAAATCATTCCTCATTCTATATTTATAAGTATTTTAATGCATATGATATTCATTCTTCTTGTTATTGATCTTGTAAACCATCATAGTTATATTTTTTACAATACCTATTCTAAGAATCCCTTATGAAATAATAACATTCAATCACATTGAAGATCTATAAAGATTCTAATTAAAAACATTTAATTGATCTATATGAATTGATTAAAGATTTATTTTATTATTGCTAAATAGAACCAGTGACTGGTTTTTCTCCCATGAAACTCTATAATTGAAAACACAAGAAAAACAATTTCCTCTAAAATATGAATATTTTACTCAATATATCTAATTCCAAAAGTATTGAAAAAGGTTCTTAAGAACACATGAGATCATAAAAAAACTAAAGACCATTCCTTAACTACGAGCCTAAATTAGGATCATGATCAAATTTAGTCATAACTAATGCTAAATTTAAACTCATAATCACACCCACATACCTTCTTGAAAAATAATCCAACAATATGAACTTGAAAATGACTATTAACAGTGATTAATTAAAAAATTAATCATTTATTACCCATATGAAATCACATCCAACCATATCTCAATGACAAATAGTAATGAAATCCATTAATCTAACCCCCATTTAAATAATGAATATCCTGAAACTACTATAGTCGAGAAGGATAATGATGTTTATCTAGTGCTTTTTGATAGACTAACTATACAGAATAAAACTATTCCATTGACCACTTCATCCATATCCAAAAAAAGACTTTACAGTTATCTATTAATATTAGTTATACCATTCCTTCTAAAAAATTATCTAAAACACTCATAGGTTTTTACCTTCTGTACCACTGATGGAATGAATTCCCTTCAATAAAATGACTTATGATTTTCATCAGCAGACAAAAATTCCTTTAAGGAATCACTATTAATTGAGGTAGTTACATTATAGTATTTATTCCATTTTAGAGGTTTTTAATTGATGGTTTTAAATATGATATATTGAGATACATTGGATATTAATTCTCTTTCACAGATATTTTTATGTTAGGTTTTATGTATTTTGGAGCATCTAAACCATATAGGGTATATTTAATTATCAGAGGGATCAATATCTAATTACAATTATTGATAAACAAAAAAGTAAAATCCATATAATACATTGAAAATCCAAAAAAAATACTGAAAACCATAGAAACCAATGAAAAGAACTTAAATAACATGTTAAATATTAAGAAAAAGAAATCCAAATAAAACCTAAAACTAATCAATTAAGACGCTAAAAATAATTAAAATCAATTGAAAACCTTTAGATTTTGTTAAATAGTTGCTGAAATTATATTGTAGCACTCAAGGAATTGTATATATTAGATTCTATTAACTATTATTCAAATTAGTAGTACTTGTGAAACAAGGTAACTTATATCTTATTTTCTTTTTAATAGATAGTTGTAGTGTCCTCTAGAGTAAAAGGTTGTGTACCTTACAACATAAATATGGGTGTTGTTGTTATTTTTATTTTTAGTTGGTTATATTTATTCATTCATTCCATGTAGAACAGGTTTTATGTGGGTTTATTTGGTGATCATGTGTGAGAAATTATTGTATTATTCTATTTTCACACAACATTGGTGTTTATTTTCACCGAGTTGAACTATTCTAAATAATGTTTTTAAATGATGATGTCTGAAATACATGAATTCTGACCTATGAGTTTTAATATAATATAAAAACCAAGAAAAAATGAAAATTGTGAAAACCCATTAAAAATTCAATAATATTTTACTCCCTTACAGACTATGAAATCTGACAAACCCCATTAAAACAAATAAAATCATTATAAACCTCAAAACACTGAAAAAGTAAAATAATCAAAAAAATATGAAAACAACTATAAATACCTAGAAGAATATAATATAATTTAAATCTATAAATACCAAGAAAATTTCAAATAAACCACTAAAATCATTTAAATTTCTAGAATATCACAAAAAATAATGAATAATAAAACCCTATTAACCTCATCAAACATCATTATGATGAATGGAAAACCATTAATACACTAAAAACCTATATATGTCTTGGAAAACTAAAAAATACCTTATCAAACACTTCCAAATCAAAAAAACCCTAATAATTACTAAAACTTATAGAAAACCCCCAAACCCCATAATAACATGAATAACAATCAAACACATATAATACATGAAAAGAAATTGAATCCCAAAACCCCCATACACATCCTAAAACCTTGAAAATCCTATTAATTCCTTTAAAAAAACCAAAAACATGAAATCCATATAAACTAGAAATGATAAATGAAGATTCAGGAAAATCCCAATAAATCGTAAACCCATAAAAATTAATAAAAATACTATGAAACCATGAAAATTATATGAAGACCAAAAAATAAAATAAAATCATGGAAATTGTGAAACAGAATGAGAACTAGTTAAAACATTTATTTCCCATAAACATGCTAAAAAATTCAAAGAAAATTCAAACAAACAAAATAATGACAATGAAAATAACGAGACACCACGAAAACCATAGATAACCTATGAAAATATTGGAAATAAAATAAATCCTATTATAAAATAATAATAAAAAAACTTAAATAATATAATATTATAGAAAACCATATAAACTATTGAGAGAAATAGAAAATATTAAATAAATTCAATAAATCCATGAAAAATACTCAAAACCCTATCAAAAACTTTTGAAATAACTCCCAAAACCTAGATAAAATATAATAATTTTCATTCCACAATACCCCATTAAAAAACTAAAATAACCTTAAAAACCATGATGATTCCAAAAAAATATTAAACCCATGATAAAACATAAAGCTTAAATATTATAAAATAAATTGTGAATCACTGAAAAATAATGAAAAACCGTCAAACATTTATCTACATACATAAAAAGGACTTAACAATGAAAATAAATTAAAATCACTATGAAATTCTTAAAACCGTGTAAAATACAAAATAAAAACTATTAAAATACTTATAAATCCCTTAGAAAAATATAACCCTAAATAACCTTAAAAAACCTTCTAAATCTAGGAAAACTGAGACAAAAATATTGAAAACACTAAAATATTTATAAATATCTATAGTGAAAAAAAATTAAATAAAACATTAGAGACACATAAGGAACCTAAAATGCATGTAATTTTTTTAATAATTTAAAAAAATGAAAAAATTAATGATTGTAGGAATATTAATAAAAACAAATTAAAATCGGGAATAAATTTGAAAAATCATGAAAACCTTTAATAACACATCCATCCATCCAAATTTAAAATTTTAATTAAACCATTATTAAGAGAAAATGAAAAACCATAGTTTACAAGAAAGATACCACTATGTGTGGAAAGGGATCACAAATCGTTTAAACACCATACTAAGATTACTTGACTCAACTTCTCTATTATGTTTCTAATGAAGCGTACAAACCTGGGTATCTAGATCCTCTCTAATGAGCTCTTCAGGGTGAGTGATCTTCCTTTCTATTTTCTGAATAAATTCCTCTGTGTTTATTTTTCTTTGATGGAAGCCACATGCCAGTATTTATTCTTGTTTATTTATCCAAACTTCTTTCTCCTCATTGGAATTACCTAGAAAACTTCATTCATAAATTCTTTTAATATCCTCATATGAGATATTGGGAATGAGATATTTTTTCAGAATTTATTCCTTGGAGTATAGGATTCGATTCAAGCACTCCACATCCTCTTCTTCCATGTATCTTATATTCTTGGTAAATTCATCACATTCCCAATACTATATATGTTTTATTTCATTGTTTCTACCCTTATTGGCTGACCTAGTCCCCATTGGTTTTGGAAAGTGTGTGTAATCCTTGCGTCCCATTTTTCCCATGAACCCCGATATATTTCCATGGGTCTCGGATGCCTTTTTATTTCAATGGCTATGAGGACCTTTCCCCTGAATCCGGTCTATACAATCCACTAAGATGTGACTATTTCTTTCATCCCTTGAAGAATCCTCCTCTTGAGGTAGTGGTGGATCTTGGACCTCCAAACCATCAAAATGGTTCCCCTGCTTTATTATTGAGCCTTCCTTGAGGTTCATCTACTTACACAGAGACTCCTTATTACCTATTTTATTCTCTCCACACGAGTTTCCTTCCCCTGTTCCCATCCTTAATATGAACTTCTATGATGGCACATAGAGTGTTTGGGTCTACGGTCCCCAAGACATACACTCTGTCCAGCCTCCCCTGTTCACAGTGGGAATCAGTTTCGTCCAACAACAAGGTCTTCCCTTACACTATTTCCTATCCTGTGGGCTTTTCATATCCATGTCTCATAAACTATGGTTTCTTTTTCATGTCCTCCCTGCCCCCATCATGAGATTGAGTAATAAATTTTCCATCAATCACTATCTTGATAACCACACCTTCCTCGATGGATATGGTTGTACAAGGTAGATCCACTGTATCCATAGCTAAGGGATCTTTCTTATCTACTCTATTTTGTCCCAAATCCATTACTAACTGGGAAAATATATCCACTACCCCAAACCACGTGCCATTAGGATTCACACACATTACTACCACTTCAGAAACTAAGGGACGCCACTGTTGGAGATGAACCACCCAAGTACTAGTCTCCACAACTAGGAATTCATGTTGTCTGACTTTATCCATCACCTTTGGTAATTCCCCACACTAATCTTTTAGCTCGCCCACACCTACGATATCCTACACATTCTGGTTCACTCTAGGACCCCCCTGTAGCTCATACCCCTTGGTTGTACTAATAACAGCTTGCATATCCATGAGTATGTGATGACAGATAGAGACCACATGTCCAAACCTATGACATCCCTGAAAAAAATCATGATATGATTCAAAGAAAAACCTTGGTATCCATATGAATTATTCTCCAACCCAAAGCCACATCCAATCCTTAGAAGGCTTCGAAAAATCAACCTCGTCACATATGCTAGGGGATATTGGTTTCCAGACCACTAACATGCAACGATCAGAGCACAAATATCATCCTACCATATTCCCTAACTTTCATATAAATATTAGATTAGGGAAAGGGAGTGTCAGTTCTGGAAAGCATACCCATACAATAGAATAAGGTGCATCGTGGTTCATGATGAGTTCAAAAGACTTTATAAGAAAGTAAAATATGTATCTGTTGATAAAATGAGGGACTCTAGACCAAGGGATGATCAGATCACTCTCCGAGGAGAAATGAATCATCAAGTGGCACCGATCAAAGTTACTCACCACTATGAAGTCTTAAAAATACCATGATTCGAAGGAAAATTTATTAAAATCATCATCCAATGGATGGTGACCCGAAAATCAAGCTATACACGTTGACCTGGGAAGATTCAAAGCTTCGTTGAACGATTTTTTAGAAATCGCAAGCTGGGTCGATCCATTGTGAAGTTTTGGGGCCTAATGGAAAAGTGGGATCGACGGGAAGGGAGAAAGAAAATTCAATTTCGTGAAAGGGATGAAGGAAAAGTCGGAAGGTAGAAGGGAGAACATTCCACCCTCCCTCCTCCATGAAGGCGGGGGCTGGAGCCTCGAGCATCTCCTCTAGGGTATCGCCGCCGAAGCTCTAGCTCCACTTAAACATTTCAAAACAATTAATAACAAATGAAAACCTATAAAACACAAAAACAACATCAAAACCCTTTAAAACATAAAAACCATGGAGATATTCTAGAAACAATATAAACCATTAAACCCCCTAAAATAATATATAACAAAATTAAAAGACCTTAAAAAATTAAAACCCCATGACAAATCTAAAAACCCAGAATTACCCATAAAACCTATAAAAATAAATTACCATTTAAAATACTAAAATGTTATGAAAACTTATGAAACTTCATTTTCAATAATGAAGAATCAATAAATGCATGGAATTGTATATAAACTCTTCATTGCTCCATGAAATTATGATAATCACAAAAAAACAAGAAAATAATAAAAAACACATAAAACCACATGAACCCCATTAGAAACCAAAGAAAAACATAAAAACCATTGAATATCATAAAAATGTTATAAAATATTTAAAACATTGGAAAAACATAAAACATTAAAAGAAATGAAGAAAAATTTTAAATCGTATTGATATATATGGAAAACCCAAAAAATCTTGAAAACCTATCAAAACCCAGGGAAAGAAATGTGAATCTTGGAATAGTCTTTGAAAAAATTATAAAACCTAGAGAAAACTGTAAAAAATTAAAAACCAATAATATCCTTTCAAGATCTTGAAAATATTGAAACCCCATCAAAACCATATTGACTTTTAAAAAAAGAAATTTAATTAACTCAAAAAAATTGGAATATCAAAAACCTTTAAAACTATATTAAAATGATAAAAATCTTTGTAGCACCCTAAAATACCTCAAATACCCTAAAAATTAATAAAAAAATTAATAAAAATAATTAACATTTAAAAATATCATAAAATTCTATAAAATACAGCAAATATCATGAAAACCAGTACATAACATAGAAACCAATAAAATTATTTAAAATATCCAAAACACTTATAAATTATATAAAAACTAAGGAAGATCATTTTGAACCATGGTAAAAACTAAATTTGACCTAAAACTATAGAAAACCACTAAAAACAATAATACTCTTAAAAATTATAAATACCTATAAATCCTTGAATTGAATTTCAAACCAACTAGAATACCATAGAAATACATTGCAACCCATAAAAAGAAAAAAAAACTTATAAAATCAATGGATATATATGATAGAATTGAAAAACATAAATACATGAATACCCTATAGAACACTAAAATGATTAGATCAAGATTAAAGATCCTAAAATAAACATAAAAAAAATAAAATAACTTTTAAATTCATGAAAAATAAAAAAAATCCATGAGTATCATTTTTAACAATATAAACCCCATTAAAACACATGAAATCACTAATAAACTCATAAAAGTACATTTAAACCATTGAAACCATTGGAAACCCCAAAAAACAAAAGAAATTCATTGAAAAGATAAAAACTCTAAAAAACATGAAAACAATTTGATACATCGAAAAATATACATACTGTACAATCTATTGGAAGAAGTTTTATTACTATGATAACATTTAAAAACATAAAGAAAACCATAAAGGAAAGATGACCACGAGTAATATTCAAAACCATATAAAAACACTAATAATATTATATAAACAATATAAAACAATGAAATAAAAAAATTAATGAGACACCACATATATATTTTAAATACATATTAAAAATATAAACCCTAATATTAATTAAAAATGTAAAATATGGTAACAAAACCATGAGTCCATTTCCAAATCAAAAAATCCCAAAGAAATTCAAAACCTAAAATTATCAAAAAGATTATAAAAACACTATTAACCACTAAATGACATTATCAACCCCAAGGAATATTAAAAAACTATGTATATCATTGGAAATATATGTAGAAAGCATATTCCCTTTAAAAACTAATAAAAACCATGTAATAGAATAAAAAATAATGAAAATCCATAACAAACATAAAAACTAAAAAATAATGAAGAAAATAAAAATTTATGAAATCCCATGATAGTACTGAATTTTAATTAAAACCATTAGGAACCATGTGATCTGTTACAATAAGAGAAAAACATAAAAACCATTAGATTCCCATTAAAGGAAAATTCATAAAACCCTACAATTCACTTGATTTTACGAAAACCCTAATAAATATACAATGAAATCTATAATCTAGCCAATAGAAAATTTTAAGACCCTATAAAAACAATCAAAACCCTTGTTAACCCCCCCCCCCCCCCCACCCCCATCCCAAAAACATCTGCATAAGACTATACAGTAAAAGAAAAAATGAAATATACTAAAATTCATTAAAACTCATTAAACACCTTTAAGCCCTGTTATAAAACCTAAGAAATTATAAAAATATGTTAATATAAATTTGAAACTTATATGAATTATAGGAAAATACAATAAAAGTATCAACAGTATGAAAACAAATCCATACACTAAGGAATCCAAAAAAATATGAAATTAATTGGAAAATAAGGAAAAAACATAAAAATCGATGAAAATAAAAAAAATAAAGAAACCCATCAAGAACTATAAAAGAATAAGAAATCCATTAATAGCCTCTAAAATACTAGATAATCATTAAAATACTAAAAATCACTAAAATTAATAAAATCCATCAAATACAATAGATGATAATTGAAAATCAGAAAAATACCTTCAAAACCAATAGAGTTTTGAAAACAATGAGTAATAATTATACATAATAATAGAACTTAAAAAGAACCCAAATAAAATATTTAATAATATATAAATTTATCAAACACTTAAATACCTAGAAACCCTAAATAAATCCTGGAAAATAAATTAAAATTCTAGAATATTCATAAAATTTTGAAAAAAATTGACCCATAAAAATGTAAATACTAATGAAAAATTATATAGACTAACTATATACCCAAAATATGTGTGAGAAGATTATTTTATAATAAAACCCCTATGAATCCTCTAATAATCAATAATATCTAAGAAAATCGATGAAATATTCTTAAAACCCCTCAAATTACATTATTACAAATTGAAAACACAGAAAACCCTTGTAACACTTCCAAATCCAAAAAAACACAATAAAAACACATTAGAAATTATTACGAATAAAAAATTACCTATGTGTTTAAAAATTAAAATTATAGTCTAAAAACAATAAAAAACCTGAATTTTCTTTAAAACCCATAATCCCATGAAAACAAAATTATGTTTTTTAACAATAATTAAAACATTGATATAACATAAAAAATGTATAAAAATAATTAAAAATAATTAAAAACCGTAGAATAGTTACTACTAAAAAAATATAAATATTAACAATTCCTTACAAACACTGGAAAACCATTCATATCATTGAATGTATCATGGAAACCCTATAGAATTTAATGCACCAACAAACCATACAAAACTATATTATAACAAATAAACCGATAATAATGCCTATAAATCCATGAAAACATTAGAAATCCATAATACGTATGTAAACCCCTTAAAACCCATGTAAACAATAGGAAATCCTATAAAAACAACTATATGCCTATAAACATAAAAAATCCAATATAAACGGATGAAACAATTAAAAATACATGGAAATATTTTTTATAAAATGTTGAAAATAAAAAGAAATCACGTATATCATTGAATATTTATAAAATATAATGGGTAATCCTATAAAACCCTATAAAATAATGAAAATATCTACAATCCCTAAAAAATTTAAAACTCCTAAAAAAATAAAGAAAATCTTCAAAAACACTTATGGACTCTTTTAAAAAAAACAAATGAAAATTGATCCTTACCAATGATAAAATATGGAATTAATAAAAATCATTGAAAAACCATGAAATCTAATGAAGATAAATATATTTTTTCAGAAACACATAAAACCAAAGAAAACCCTTAAAGTGAAAATAAAAACCAAGTAAAAAGAATGAAAATATCATTAAAATATAGAAGAAAAAATAAAATCCAAAGAAAAATTAATAAAATGAATCATACCTATAAAAACAATGACTATACCTAGATCCCACTGAAAATAATGGAAACCCATTAAATAATAAGAAAAAATTGAAAAATTAAGAAAATGTAACACCCTAATGTTTTAAAATATATTTTCTCCTATTAAATTATTTTTTTTAAAAGAGAATTAATAGATGATACCATGTAATTCAATGATTAATTTTTATCTAATAACTGATAAATCATTGTATATTATTTTAAAATTATTTTATTTTATGAAAATTAAATTTTTATTCACATAATATATGCATTTGATCGTAACGAAAAATTTTCAAATAATTTCTTATGAGAAATATTTTTACTATATATGATTTATATAATCCTTTATTCATATAATTAAATGCATATAAAATTACTCTATCCATTTGAAAAAAATATTTAATTGTTTACAAATTAGAAGAAAATCATTTTATGTTAATAAGGGATGTTTTTTATTTAATTGTTATATTATATGATAAATATGATTTTTCTTAACAATCTATATTACTCACTATAGATGAATTATTTTGAAATAATTCATAGAAAATAGATTCAATACTTTTTTTAACATTCATGAAGTGATTTTTATTAGGAATGGATGGTATAAAAATTTAGTTTTATACTTAAAATGTATTTTTCAGGAAAAAAAAATTATATTTAGCATATTTTTTAAAGACATATTTAATCATGTTTATTCTAATTTTAGAAATATATTTAATTAATATGTTCTCAATATTCTTCTTCATTATGAAAAAAATATTTCATGATTGAAATTTCACTTTTTTCATACAGAATAAAAACCCTGCTAAATTTGTATCACCGTGGTAAGGGATAAAGGATTAATTTGGATGAGGGGTACACATTGAGGTATAGAGTAAAATTACTATAAAACATGTAAAAAAGTTATTTATTAAGTAAAAACGGTTCCACCCCTATCCTATAATCAAATTTGTGGTGTCATAGTTTCGAGTTCCCTATAATGTTGAATTATTGTATTTGAATGTTTTAATTATTATCAATTTTTCCACACACCTCACTTTTAAATTTAAATAACCACTATACATATATTCAAAAAAATTATCCTTCTTGAAAATTAAATCCCTAAACAACTACCTTCATCCCATATATTACCATGTAATAGTGTGTTTCTTCATCCAAAAATACTAACCAATGAATACATAAGGTGTAATCCAAAAGAGAATTCTCTAGGAAGAGGTAAGAGAATTTATCAATATATTACAATTTTAATTCATCCATAACTTCATAAAAAACACATATAAACATTTTTACATGACAAAATATATCAAATTAGTATCCATAATTTTTTTTATTCAACCATATTTTACCTCTAATCCACCCTATGTGAAATGATAAGGTCACAGATGTGTACAATTGAAAATCACCTCCCCAAAGAAATGTGATTCATTTTTAAAGTCCCACAAACAATTAAAATTCATATGTACTGATTTTATGATATTTATGAAATTGATCATATTATTAATATTTTTTTAAAATAGTTTTTAACCATTAATTCTTTGAATTTTTTTGGAAAATAAAAACATTACTCATACATACATAGAAACTACCTTCTCAATAAAGTGATGTAAACAATTATTAATCACCACTATATATAAATGGTAATAAAAGGTATATAATGAATTAATATTATACAAATAATGTTATTAATATTCTATATATGATGAAACTATGACTAAAGTGGAATAAATAAACCAATGAATAAAAATATGCATTTTAATTTAAACATCTTACACCCATGTATTTATTTTAATGATAAGATGATAATTAATAAGTAAACAAAAAATAATGGATTTATATATTTTTTAATATAAAATATTTTTTTGTATATATGTATAAAAATTATAAATATCGTATAAGAGAGATTATAATATTCTATAAAGAATGTGAGGCACCAATGTAAGGGTTATTATACTCAATATCTATTCATTGATATATGTTTTATGTTATGAACCAATTTGTGTTTATATAGTGTTTTAACACCCTAATGATATAATATATCATTAGTAACATATAATTAATTGAGTTTAATGTTTTGTATGAATTTATGAATTTTACCAGTGTTTATTGTTCAAATGATACCCAAGATAAAAGTATTTATATCACAATATAAATCCATTTAGGTTTTCTTTATGTAAAATAAATTTTCAGGTAAATTATATGATACTTTTCTAATATATATATCATAAATTTTCTTCTCTATATTTTTTGTCTATATTTTTCATTTTTTTTCATTCATTGTCCTCTTTATGTTACATAAAACGACTGATAAAATGTTTTTAGGAAATGTTAATAGTTTTTCTTATTTGGTCGATGAACATTTTCTTTAAAGCCCATGGATAGTGAAATGATATTAATAATATTATATTTTAAGAATAAATTAGCGTTTAAATACATTTTAAAACATATTATATACTACTTTTATTTTTTTGAAATATGAAATTTTCCATTTTTGATTAAAATGTTATATATGAGTTTTTATGAAATGATTGAGAGGAAATTCTGTTTTAACATTTTCCTACCAAAAGACTTTTCTTATTGATTTAACTATTCATTGATTTGAATGGTTATTAACACATTAATAATTTTAAAAAATGATTAAAAATATTTACATTGGATTTATTTAAAATTTTATAAAACCAAATTGTTATTTTTTTCTCGTTTTAAATGAAATAATCGAATGTTCTTTTATGGGTATTTTTTATCTATGTTAATATCCATTTATGTATTCTTTATAGGGGATATGGACTTACAATACCCTCCATTTTCTTTCTCTATATGGTTTATAATTTTGTTTAATGGATGATTTCATTAAAACCATTTTTTCCCCAATGGTTTATTACACTATGATGAAATGATTAATGTTTTTATAGTCTTGTGTTGCACATATTTTAATTTTTTTCGTATTATTAATGATCATAAAATTTATACCCCTGTAATTCTCTAGGTAATGGTTAATATTTCATCAGATAATGTGATAGAATAGGGTGAGTAAACCAATTCCATGATTAAATAGAGGACAATATATGAACCCAATCCATTATGGGATTTTATCCATAGGGTAATGATTTTCATTACGGTAAACCATTACTAGTGAAATGAAATTATATCTATATAAATTTGAAGTTATTAATAAAATATGTTTTCATGCATATTATATTCACTTTTTAATAAATATATATTAAGGATGATTATTCACTCATAAGACTCATGTGTTTCGATATTCCAAATCCTAATACTTGAACTTCTGATCTATGAGCTTTGATTGATGATAATGAACATTATAAGTTTATCTCATGATCTCGTTATAATATAATTATCTTATGCATGCATATGAGAATTTATTAATATATTCAATGTCTAACCATATTGATCATCTGTTATAAACCTTTCGTATGTTTTCATTTCCACATGATATGATGTAAGAATCTATATAGGATATGTATGAGAAGGTTATATTGAGATAAAAACCTTCTGGGATATGTTGAATATCATTCATCAAATTAATACTTATGTATCTAGTATCAAAATATAATAACAATTATTTAATATTTTATATGAATTTTTTTTGTAATATATTATGAACTGATAAAAAATATTAAATGTGTATTTATAATTTTCTTGATTTAACAGACTTTTATTAATGATGATTTTAATTATTTTTAATGATTATTATATATTGAAAATGAGAGAAGAACATAATGAAACCTAAGATTAACTAAAAGTTATATAGGGTGAACCAAAAATATACATGGGAATCTAAAGAGTTATCATAATATAAAAAATGATAGGATGATTAATTATTATTATTTGATTTCTAATTTGATTAGGTATTTTTTATGCACACTGAATTCAAATTTGATTTAGTAAGGTATTGAATATAGACTGTTTAAATTTTGGGGGTGGTAGTTGTGTTTTTATATTGAAATATCTTATTTCAGCCTATTCAAATGAATTACATTATATGATTAATAGTGGTCATGAATGTTAATTCAAATCCAAAATGATTAGTTGTCGAATAATTTGTGAAAACACATAATGGTATGATGATTAAAAATCAATTCAATAACTCCTCTCTAATCGATGATTGTGGTAATGTCGTTTTGAAAAATATTTTTTATCATTTTGTTATTGAGTATCATATTATTTTTGGAATAAATTTTATTTCTCTATATAGGGACCATACAATGTTCGGATGAAATTAAGATAGATATGTTATTTCATATAACCCGATGATTTCCTATAGGTGTGTCGAGAAACATGAATATTCCATGGAAATCACATCCATTATATGGTTCATATTAAATATTAAAGGGGGTATTTATCATAAATTGTTGTATTAGAACACAACATTAAGGATATGACCATAATGTTAGAATATACAAAAGTTTTTTATAAAGTGTTTCTTCGTCATCTACTAAATAGTAATTATGAGTATTTGATAGATCTCATACATTATCCTACACATATTTCAAATACACCTTACAGAATCTATCTATTTTATCTTGAATTAAAGAAGAACTCTAGGAGAATATTTATAAGAGATTAATTAATCCAATGGGACCACCATGGGGTAGTGATGTTATTTTTTCAAAATAATGTGTGTTTAATTCAGCTATTCATTAATTACATGGAACATTAGAAGAAGAAAATCTAGAATAAGTACCCTCTACATCATAATGAGTGTATGTATCATTGATTATAAGGATCTAAATATCATTGAATGATTTTCGAACAACCATGATATCTTAACTTAATGTCCTAAATGGATAACATATCCAAGATATCCTTCTATTGTATGTATGAATACAATGACTTTATAGAGATTCCATTTTTATATGAAAATTCGCTACCTATCTTAATCGATCTAATGTGTAGAGACCTTATAAACTACCATTCTCAGTTTATGGTAGACATTTTAAGAGAAATTCTTATATATTCTAAAAACAAGGAAGAGAATAAAGATAATTAGATTATAGTGCTTAAGAAAATGAATATTTTGAAATTTCATTAAATTTACTATCTAGGTACCCAAATTATTATTCTATGGTACATGTAATTATGATCATTGGGGAATATGTGGATCCTTTAAAGATGTTTTTTATTAACTCATGGAAGAGAATAAAGACATTTTTTAATCTATTTTTTTCATTGAATGTTTATAAATAGTCTATGAAATGTGAGAACATTATCAAAACATTTAAATTAGATATAAAATTTGATATGGACTAGACTTAATTTACATTGGAAAGATGAATGTGGGGAAATTTTTAAGAAATAAAGAGAATCTTTTTCACCGAACCTATGCTCAAACTGGCTCCGTTTAGAGTATGGTAGTAACTGAGATGGGTTCCCATGATGAATTACATTGTAATAAATTATTCCTTACACCATTTTATGTTTCTTGAGAATAATTATCTGACTCATAACATGGGACTTGATGCCATAATATTTTATTTTAATATATGAAGTATTTATCCAAATAGAAAAAGATATTAAATATATATGGATCCCTAAAATATAAAATTATATATCAATAAAATGTTACAATATTTTCTAGGAGCATATGTTTGAAATATATTAATGATAATGTGTGATTCCCTCATTCCTAAAAACATTACATTTGTGTAATTCTTGTTTTTTGAGGTGCGAAGCGGTTGTTTGGTGTCTTCATTTCAATGAAATTATTACGTTATTTTTTGATCTAACTATGTAATATTGTTCTATTGATATCATACTGGTCAGATAGTCAAATATTTTCTTGATATTAGCATATTGGAATAATTTTACAACATTGGTCTAATGGTTGTAGAAGAATATTGCCGCCTATTTTTTCAATGTTTTTAGTTTTCGTAAAATTTTATAATTATTATTTTTCAATTTAAAAATAGGTTTAGAGATATATTTATGCTAAATTAAGTGTCTTTTCAATGGGTATATTATTATCTTTAGTTTTTTATAAGACTAAAGCATTTAATATGGATCTCCCACATGTATTAAATCCAAAATTCATTATTATTTAACTATTTTTCAACCAGATAGATAACTCTTTAGTCTCATATCATTAAGTTTAAAAAAAATATAGAACCTTATTTAGATTATGTTTTGGGTTTTTACAATTATAGATGAAAAAATATTTTGTTCTTAACCCTATATTTTCCAAAAATAGAGGGAACCCAACTTGTTCTAGTTTTTTTGTTCTGTAAGTAGTTTCATTCACAATTTATATACTATGTCAGTTGATCACTATCTATATAGGATCTTGTGTCACTTTATGTATTCATTATTTTCTACCAATGTTGAATATGTTTTATATGTCTTTCTTCATGACATATAGGCGAATACATCGACATTTCTTTTTGAAATATGTTATTGGTGGATAATGGTATTAGACATACATTCCTCACTAGGGATTCATTTTGACTCTTATTTTATAGGAAATCATTATGTTATCATTCTTCATTACATTGTATAATAGTTGAACATACCTCTATGATAATTAAATACAAATAATGAAAATAATTATTTCAGGGTTATAATGATGACATGTTTTCCACTATGATTACAGTTTGCCTCATGTTTTACTAGATAATATGACATCTATCCATGCATCTTTTTTTTATTTCACTGGATATAATCTTTTTTCTACTATGAGACGTAAAACGGGGATGGTTAATTGTCGTTGAGACTTATTTAGATATGACATGGGTTTTGGAAGAATTTTGAAATGTGAGGGTGGAATGGATTCATGGTGATTTGAATGGTGATGTTGAGGATGGAATCATGACATATGTAATGGGTTCATGTTGCATTTCCCCAATGTAAATTTACTGAATTTTTGGATTATTTCTTGTTTATAATCATTCTTAAATGCCAAATAGATGTATTTTTCAATATATCTATTCATTTTTCCACTGCTTGAGTAGTTAATTATTTATAATTATGGATCATTTTTATGGAAAAAATAGATGAGATATATTGTACATGGAATTATCGAAAAATAATTTGTATTTAATTTTTTATCCAATGGTGTAATTTTTTTATTAGAATTTTAATAGTAAATAATGAGGAAACATGAGGTCAATTTAATTATGCCTAGCGCGCCAAGACATGGTTGGTTACTAATATAATGAGATATTTTTATTTAAAATAATTAATTATATCAATTTATTTTGAACTTATAGTGGTATTATTGGATACCACATCCATTGTGATGGTGTATTAATGTCTATAAGAGTTTTTCTATAGTTATCCTTGGAACTATGTTGATTCCAATAGTGTGATTTTCACATAAATATATCATGTTTGTTCTATGATATAATGCATCCTACCCATTTTGATTGGGATAATGACTCCCAATTAAGTATTAAATGGTCTTTTCACTAATATCTTGGTTGGTGATGAATGGATGATGAATAAAACTTATTTACTCACTCCCTTCTCATGTTAGTAATATGTTTTATTATTCATGATGGTAACATTTACCATATATTTTAGGAAGATGGATATAATTGATTGTGGTAATTTCCCACACAAATATTTCTATATATATTATCCTAAGTATTAATGAGGATATGTAGTGTATTATTTGTAATGGATTGAGATATTATAAATGACGTACTAGATGGCGTGCCCTTTAAAACCTACCTGGTTACTATGTTGATTACATAATTGATGAGGTGCATGATATGAGGTGATAATGAGATTCTTTTCATGCATTGGATTTATATTATGATACTGATACCCAATTCTTTTGGGAAGACATACTATTTGGAGAGAGTTTTCATAGCGCATGAGATGTTGGGATAGAGCATCAAAATAATGGGGGAGTTGTTGTGGGGTAATTTGTATGATATTATTACTATTTTAATGTTATTATTGTATACAATATTTTTTTGGTTGATCCTTGTTGAGGTAGGGAATTAATTATACCTGACTAGGTGAAATGTTTTTTTACTTTTTAATCATGGGTATTTAGTAATCTTTCATCATAATGTTTTATAAGAGGCCATGGGTAACTCCCTACTAAATATGTCCTTTTTACATTCTTACATTTATATGAACTATGTTTTCGTTCATAAGAGTCAGTTTGAGATTTAGCAATTCATTTATATCTTATGGATTTTTTCAGTGGTTTTTTGGGCTTAAAGGCCAGGTTAGGTCATTTTATTTTTGAATCTGTAGTTTCTTTTATTGACGTTAGATTTTATTTCATTATGTGGATGTATTAGGATCTCTCTTAATATTTTTTATTACTATGATTTTTTTGTCAATATTATTTCATATTTCCCAAATCATATGTGTCAAATAATCTAATTAATGCTTATGAAAACTGATATTTCATGATGTAATCTCTTGGACTATTGGAGGTGAAATTAAGGAATAACTATATATGCTCTCTCTTTATTGGAGTATGTGGGGTCTCTTTGGAGGGAGAGGTTTTTTAAGGAGTTTTATCAATTGTTCAGGTCTAGAGATAGGTTAGTGTTTAGAGCAAGGAACTGGAAAAGACTACATAGGTCGGTATGTGAATGATGAAAGTTAAATTTAATAATGATGTAAATAAGAGAGACTATTTTGGAACAATTATTTAGATATCACAATAATATGATTCATGGATATTTAACATTACTGAATGAAAAAAGTTAAGTGACAATGTTTGAGGGTTAAATACATAAGAAATATTGATGCATCATTCTTATTATCACCAATGTTTGAAATTTTTTGGACACGAGTTTAGGTTAATAATTAAATAATTAATTATTCTAAATATACCAAATTATAGGTTTATGAGTCCCAAATCAATTTTTAATTTTTATGATTAGATCTAGAGTTATGTTCTCAATATGTTCATGCCAATATGGATTAATAGGATATTCTAGAAGATGACCTCAGTGAAGAGGTAAACAAAAATGAAATATTGTGAAAAAAACTCTAATTATTTTATTTTTAATGTATGGTGAATTATGAGTGGTTACTTTTATACTTAGGTAAATTATACTGGTCAATGGATATAGAGATAACCTTCATTTAGATCCATACTCAGATAAAGCACTGCATCTAATTTCTGGTTATAATGTTGCATACTGTAGAAAATAATTTTATGTTCTATTTCATGGGTTATCATGGTGATTTTATAGTTTCAATATACATGTTTTTAGATCAATAATGAGAAGTGTTTCTTTCATTTACTATGATTCTAACAAGCATCTTGGGGGCACAAAATCTTTTATAGGGGATATGCATCATGTGAAATATTGGGATATATTTAACGATCGTTCTTCAATATTATTTAGACATATTTTGAAATGAGGAGAATAGTGTGACGAATTTCATGGTGGAATTGCATTCAAATATCAAGAAATTGTTTACCTAGTTTATATTATTAACATATTATTTAGTAATTACAATGGAAGAGGATGTTGATATGATGTTGGTCAGGACTAGATTGTTAGAAAAATATATTCTTCATGATTTCCCATATATAATATTTTGGTTAGAGGTACATGTATTTTGTGAAAAAAATGATTTTAGATAACTGGGGGTAGGTACAAGCCCTCTCCATTTTGTTTCTATTAGGATACTTATCAGGGATCAACAATATGTTTTTTTATGGTGTTCATGTCCAGCATTGATGAGTTATATGAACCTCAATTAGGTGGTAGTGTGTAGTAGGTGTTCTTCTTATGGTTCACCTATTTTAGAAACTCTATAAGAGTATGCATTAAATGGGTTCTACAAACCTTTATCAATATAGGGGATTTGATAATAACATAGGATATATATGGGATATATTAATTAATATAGTGAATGGTGAAGCTGCATAAGTAGTCCTCTTTTGGGACATATAGGTCATAGAGTGCCTTGTGGAAAGTGTTTCACTTTATAGTTTCCAATGATGAGTGATTAGAAAAATGTTAAAGAAAGCATATTGTTTTTTCAATATTGGTGCATGGTTTTTTTCATTTTCGAGCAACACAATAATTATATAACCATACCTAGTTTTTTTCCTTTAATTTGAGGTGAAAATATGTTGTGTTCCCTTAGAATTGACTAATACATTTGAAGATTATGATTATATATAAACAATATGTGTATATTATAAGGTAGTTATTATAGAAAACCTCACTTTAAGAGACATTCAATGTTTATTTATATATATACACGACATCATCCCCAACATATACTATCAATATTTTTTATAACATATTGTGGATTTCATCTAGAAATAATTTTATTTCTATAATGAAGTTGGAGGGTCTTTGGTGTTTTTTGGTCAGTGATATCCTCAAATTGGATAGAGGCATGTTTCATCCTAATGATTATTCATCACCAAGTTGATGATAATTTCCTTGGATGTTCATCATATAATTCTTCCTAGGGTTGTGGAGGAGTCCCATTCTGATTTTTTGGAGGTGTTTTTTGTATTACCCCCTCCATAGTTGATCTATTTATCAATAGTTATATAGTAGTGAACTTGTATAATACATATTTCTTCATATAAGATGTCTCCTTTTGAGTAGCAATAGGTGAAGGTGTATATCAATGATCTGTTATAGCGAGGATTTATTTTACCCCGCGTATAACCATTTTTTCCAGCAATTATGTTCATAAGTAAGTTTTATTGAATTTTTGTTCTTTATATTGATTACAGTCTCTTGAATATGGTGATTGTGTATAATCTCCATCCGCTTCGGTATACTGGTGATATATTTTGATCGGATGAATGGTTATAGTTGGTTCTCAATGATCAATCTATGGACAAGATATGTATAGATATGGGTAAGGTATGAGGATATTCAGACAACCATTTCTAAAATATATATTTCCATTATGAATTTATTATGATTCTATAGAGTGTGATGAATACTCTATAAGAATTCACAGGGTTGGTAAAAAAATTGTTCAGAGTGTTCCTATATCGGTTTATAGTATTATTCATCCTTGAAATATTAATGTACACTATATTTGAGGAGGAGAATACAAATAATATATAAGTGTTTTTTGGTATTCTTCATCATCAGTAGCTTCTAAACAAGATATTTATGTCTGCGTTCTAGGATAATGATTTTTTTCATAGGAATCCTCTAAGACATTTGAATATGTATAGAGTTTCCTTTGTCATGAAGTGTTATATAGGAGGTGTGTACATTATTTATCTCAGATTTCAACACCACTGAGATACTTGAGTACAATAGGTGAAACATTATTATGGACTTGATATTGTTATTTAGATTTTATGTGTCTAAATTAGATGGGTTGAAGCAATCCTAGTCATTATTTTTTCATAAAATAGATTTTAGTTTGATATTTTCTATAAAACATAACATGTTGTATGTGGATATTTATAGATTTAGAATAGATAATTTGTTTTTTATAGTTCCCAGTTGTTATGGTGCCACATGAATAAAAATTTCACCCATGATATCATGTTGATGGTTGATATGTTTTACATTATTTTTTCCTGAAATTACCTTATTAATGAATGATTTTGGTTTTTTTACTGATAAAAAATGCTATATTTATCTCTTCTCTTAATAATACCAGAACATGAATAGTTATGGTGGATAATATTCTTTTTGGAGTATGACTTCAAAAATTATATATACTACAGTAAAAGTTAATTTTGTATATAATTCCTGGAAAACTGTGTTCTTTATTACACATTAGTTCATAATTTAATAAAATATATTAAACAAAATATAACTTGGATGATTGGAAAGTATTGTGTATTTTTAAGTTTGGTCTATTACATAATAATATAATTAAGAAAAAAATATTTATTTAAAACATCCTTAACATGCTCAGACTAACAAATAAAGGGTATAACAAGGGGACATATAAAATAAAGGGTTTTGATATAAATCACATTAAGGTAATAAAACATGTAAAAAATGAAGAGAATAATAAATTCTAGAGAATAATCATATCAATAGGGCATAAAAATAGAAGGAATCTGAAACATGAATGATGATACATGATATACCATGATAATCATAAAGGTGGCATGGGAAATGTGGCAAAAACAGAAAACACTGCATTATAAACTTATGTGATGGCTAACTACCAATAAAAAATGTTGGAAAATTACCATTAATGAATCAGTTTCACACCATGTCCCAACAAGACATCTCAATAGACTAAAAATTATCCAATTAATTGGAGCTCTATATAATTCTCGACTCACCCGTCACATTAATTTCATTCTCATGCTTAAGGGTTCCACATAGATCATACAACATTGATTAAATCAACCTCGTATTTTATTCCCTGGTAATGTATTGTGGAATAGATACATGTGCATCCCAATTCACATATATAATATAGTATAAATGTGAACACCCATAATAGAAGTGGGTATGGTATTCACTGCAAAATTGTTCTGTCATTGAAAATCACGATGAAATCTCAGTAGGATAATGACATTAAAAAATAATAAATTAAATGGCTTGATGTGACATAACGTTTTATATCACCATTTTAACATTAAATAACTTGTTACAATGGAATGTATATACATATATCAACTTATGTAATTAAAAATAGAAGGAATAAGATTGTATGGAGACATGAATAAATAATGGAAAGTGAGGATCCCAAACTTGAGTGTGTTCCTACAAATGATTGTGAGGAGATTATAATGAGCATGAGGGAGCCATGGGAGGACTCTATAGAGGGGAAGGAAGAGTAATATTGTGCTCTATTGATTTTGAGTGAAGATAAATGGGAACATTGGTGTGTTTATAAAGGAAATGAGTGGGTATTTCTTTAATATTTCTCAAATTTTGGTTTTTGGCTCCATATAATAATTAACCCAGGAAAAAAACACATTGTTTTTTCCATGAGTTTTATAAAAAAAATAGTTATTTTAAATATTTTATAATTCTAGGTGTAAAACATATTAAAATATTCTCTCATTATGTGGAAGTGAGTCATACTCTTAATGAAATGATATTAAAATAGTAAAATATTTTAGTAGTTTTAGAGGATCAACAAAGACATTATAAAATTTAGAAAATAAACATGAAGTCTCATTATTTTAAAAGGAAAAATATATTTTGTATTTTATTCAATTTATATTATTTATTACACCACTTCCAGGTCATTAATATGTCATAATACACAAAGTATATTAATACGGTATTTAATTTTAAACTGAAAATTATCGTACCTCAAAAAAGTATGAAAATTTCACCATTGGATAGTTTTTATGTTATGATTCCAAAATTAAACTTAATCCTATCTAAATATTTTTATATATATTTTTATTTTCACATATAAAATAATAATCAATATTTTTTGGAAAATGTTGTGTTTTTTACAATAATAGTTTCTGAACCGTTATAAAAAATTAAATTCAAATTCATAAAAACTAAAGTCTCTTTTATATTAAATAAAAATAATATTATAATAAGATTTTATTAAAATATTATTTTTTTTAAAAATAAATTGATTCATCAAAACAAATCCCTCAATTAAATTAGAATATTAAAAAAAATACAATTCATGTTTTACTCCATCAATGTAAAAATTATTTTTAATGTACCAATAATATGATGAAAAGATAATTATTTTTATATAAAAAATATACATACTCATATATCTAGGTTCTTGATACATAACCATTTAATACTTGAAAAAAATCTATAATAGTATGGTCTGTAATGTGATACTTTTATACGTTTGTTCAATTTACATGGTTTGGACTTTCATCTTAGTGACCTAGAGATTCTCCCGTAAAATATTTCACATATTCTAATATTGTAGGATCTTAACTTTGGATTTATCAATGGTGATGCCTAAAAATTATTTCTCCCTTAGAAGCTCTGATAAATGGGATTTGTAGAGTATAATCTTATTGGTTGAGGCCATCACTTATTTAATCATAATCAATTGGTTTTATTAATATCACGTATTCAAAATAATCATGTTTTCATAAATTAATGTATATATTATCAATGATAATGATTCATAATAGTCATTTAAATAGGATATAATATATCCAAATAAGTGAATTTGTATTCTATAATTTTAATAAATATCAATATATTTAAAATAATCATAAAGTGATTTTTTTTATAACAATTCTTTTCGTTACAATCACCCCCTTAAGAAATTTATCCGTTAAAATTTTGTTTCCCCATTATAAAATAGATGACGGATACTATGTTTTGAAAATTACTCTAGTTCCCACATCGGTTCTTCAAACATGTGGTGTCTCTATATCACAATGTTTATGTGAATTTTCCTATTTTGTAGAACTTTTTTTTGACGATCTAAGATCCTCCCCAACATCTCTTCCTATGATTGATCATTCTCAAATAGTACCCTCTCTAAATTGAGTAAATTTTATGGGTCTATTATAAACTATCTTAATATGGACACATAAAATACATCATATATTTGTCATATGGTATTTGGGGGTTCTGTCGGTGCTCCGCAACTCCGATGTGATAATAGATCTGAAATGGGTGATTTATATTAGACTACACATTACCTTCTTTCCAAATCTCATGAAATTATTCCATGGAGATATACAGAGGAAAACCGTGTATCAAACATCAAACTCCAAGTATTATGGATGTCCATGAGCATAACTCTTCTGTCAATTCTCAGCATCTTTCTTTTGCTACTGAATGGTGTTAACCTTTTATAGTATTTCCTCAAACATTTCATGACTTATCATTTTACAATGCCCAACTTCTTCACAACATGTAGGTTTATTGCACAATAACCCAGATAATATTGTTTCTGAAGGTTATATTTGGATTTCCCGTGATAATTTAAATGGTGATTTTTACCATCTCTATGTAGGTATGGGTGATTGTTTCTTTATTCCCTTGAATTGTTTCATTTCCAATTTAACATTCATACATACAAGAAATCATGATGTATATTCTTGTGTTATCCTTATTCATATTTTCCAACCTATAGTGTTATCAGAGATCACGATACATCATTGTGATTTCTAGGTGGATAGAGAAGGTTGATATATGTGAATCATCTAATAACTGTTTCTTTAACTCCGGATTTGATGGTAAACATAGTCTAGGACCAAATCATAAAACAGCTTTATTATTTATACTGAACACTAAGGATTTTCAATTTCATAGAGTTTTCAATTTTTTCTAAATACCCATGTCATCTCTTCGATCATCCTTTACCATTTATTGAATATACGGTTTATGAATCATTTGTGAAAGGAGTGATGATGTTCCTTCCAATATTAGTATCACATCCACGCATTACAATTCTAAAAATAATGTATCCTTATCAATTTTCATCTATGATAAAATTTCTGGATCCTCTATACTTAGAGCATCTTCCACTTTATTCTCATTCCCAGGATAGAAGTGAATTGCGAATTCATAGTCCTTAATCAGCTCTAACCATCTCATTTTTGGAATATTTGTCTCTTTCTATTTGAATATACAACTGATTCTTTCTAATCCATATATATCTCACACCTCTCCCCAAATAAATAATGCCTCCTTATTTTCAAAGTGATTATTACTAAATCCAATACTAGATCATGCATTGGGAATATGTGTTCAAGAAATTTCAACTTCCTTGAGGCATAGTCTATGAATATTTCATTTTACATTAACAAAAAACCCAATAATGTTGTTGAGACACCGATGAATACTAAGAAATTTTCTCAAACTATGGTTAATGTGAGAAATGTGCAGTGATAAGACTCATTTTCATCACTTGGAATCTCCCTTCAGATTCATAATTCCAATAAATATTGAATACATTCTATGTTTTCTTTGATAGAAGGTTTGTAAGTCATGGGAAATTTCTAAAAAATCAATGGTAGTACCTAGATAATCTAAGAAAAAAATATATATTTACCATAGATGTTGGCCTCAACCATCCTTAAATTTAATTTATTTTTTCAGGATCAACCTATATCCAATTTATTCTAATGATATTCTCAAATAATGAGACATCATTCAACCAGAACTCTCATTTTTTTGTAATTTTGATAAATTTTACCCTTTCATAAGGTCTTTAAAATAGTTCTCATATTCTCCTCGTGACCCTCTTTGGTCTTGGATAATATTATATTATAACCTATAATAACTACCTCCCATTTGATGAGGTAATATCTTAATACTCTGTTAATAATGTCAATAAAGATTCCTAGAACATTAGGGATCCTGAAAGGCGTCATTATGATTAGTTTCAATGTTTTGATAAACATATGGATGGAGGGTGGTTCTACAGTGGTAGTGAGCACTCCTGTGGGTGGTTCTTCAGCGCCGGAAACTAGTACGGTTTTGGAAGATGGTGAGGCAATGGTTGGGGTTGGGGCTCCCCCGAGGGCCACTTTCAAGGATGTTCTGTGTGGTGTGGTTTCCAAGTGCTGTGATGGAGGCCTTTCCTACAGGGCATCTGAGACCTTTCCTGAGATCCCACTAGTTGAAGTGGTGAGTCGTCCCTATCGGCAAGTGGAGGGTCTCCATGTGTTGAGTTCTTCGGCGGAGGAGCTACGGGACGCGGTATCTTTTCACGATCTCTCTCTGGTGGCATGTTTTGGACATAATAAATCCTCTTTGAGTTATTCTTGAAACATTGTGAGATCGTGGAGGATTTCCCGTCCGACGGTGGTATCGGAGTTCTCGAGGGTTGGTTTTTGTATCCATGTTGCTTCCAGGGAACACTTCGTTATGGTGTGGACGAGTGGGTCCAGACTCTGTGGTTCTTGGCATTTCTCTTTAGCGAGGTGGTCCTGGGACTTTCATTACGGTTGGGATACTTCTTCGGATGCTGTGTGGTTATCACTCCCAGGCTTACCTCTTCCTTTGCATAACCCGACGATGCTGAAGGAAGTGGGAAAATCCATTGGATCCTTTCTGTGTGCTGATGACAATACCATGAGTCTTCAGGCGGCTGCTAACCCCTACATTTGTGTTGATATAGATTTAGTGGTGAGGCGACATTCAGTGGTTTTGATTGAGTCCAATGATGGATTTTCTTGGAGGCGGAGGATCTTCTATCAACAGGCTTCGCGGTTTTTTGTTGGATGTTGTTTGCATGTCCACATGGTGAAGTCTTGCCAGAGATGGCGGGAAGTTGCGGAGACTTCCCGACGGGGCCCGGTTGCTGAGACGGGTCAAGATCTGCCCGCCCCGGATAATAAAGCAATAGGTGATGTTAATGTTACACCTCGCCCTTTTTCAAATTCAAATTCTTCTAAAGGCCCTCGTTCGGCGGAGACAGCAGATGGGGAAAAAGCAGCTGGCATGCTCAGTATGCGGTCAGCCTCTTCCTCATATTTTTGGATCTCATTTCCTGGGCACCTGTACTAGTGGTCGAGAAGCTGTCTCATTCATGTAGCAAGGGGATACTTTCTCAGCAGGATACGAAGGTCTGATTTGATTTTTCATTAGGGATCCCATTTAAATCTTTGCCTCTCCCATCCTCTCCTTTCTGTATCTCCACCCATCTATCACTGGAGATTATTCAAGCGTCCCTGGTGAGTAACCTGACTTTACCATCACATGGAGTGAGGGAGAAGAATGGCATGTCAAGAGGTGTTGAAAAGTAATTGATTGTCACCCTCCTTTCACCTCAATGGTGACTTATGTTCTCCTTAGCTCAAGGAGATTTAGGGGCAGGCGGCTTGGATTATCTTCCATCGGGAAGGAATTTTCATTTGGAGGATGCGGTTAGCCCTTTTAATAAGGTTATTTTATCACCAAAATGGAGCAATGGTGAAGATGAATTTTCTGGACCAATTACTCGTTCCATGGACAAAGAAAACTGTATATTTTCACCGCCCCTTTTTCCTTCCTCTCCGTTAAAGAAGGCCCGCAAGGGCTCGTTGTAATGTTTTCTCTCATCATCTGGAATGCACACAGTCTTGGAGATCAAGCCAAGCGTGCTTACTTGGCTTCTGAAGGCAGGAATTCTAGGGTGTCTGTGGTAGTGATTATGGAACCAAAGAAGGATCCATGCAAGTTAGAGGGGTTTTCTAAGAGGATGGGATTTCCGAATTCATTTCCTGGAGGTTCTATCAATTCGCAGATTTGGATTGGATGGAGATGAAACATTTCGGTGTAAATCAGGAATATAATTCCTCAGTGCATTGATACAAGGATTGATGTGTGCAGTTCTACAATTTTTTTCTCGACTTTTAATGCGAGTACTATAGTTAATGGAAGAAGGGAATTATGGAGCCACTTGGAGGAAATGCAAACAGGTTCTCTACCATGGATTGTGTGAGGGAATTTCAAAACCATTGGATATTTCTCTAGGAAAAGAGGAGGATATGGGTGGAACCAGGAGATTATACTGGAGTTTTAGGAGTGCATGACGCACACATGCCTGTTGGATTTGGGATTCATAGGTTCTAAATATACATGGTGCAACATCCGTAAAGGGTCTAACCGCATCTCGAGCAGGCTGGACAGATGTATCACAAATATGCAAGGTTTGGATCTTTTCTGAAGGTCATCGGTCACACCTCTCACACATATAATCTCTGATCATGCTCCACTCCTGATTAAAGTTCAACGTGAAGAGGTGCTGGGTAGGTCCTTCCATTACTCCAGTGAATGGAATCGTGATCCTTTGTTAATGTAAATGCTGAAAGTTTCATGGTTGAAGGAGGAAGGAGAACAATCATGGGGAGGGCGTGTGAATCATCTAAAAAGCCTAAAACATGATATTAGAGGTTGGATAACCAATCAACCAGATATTTCCGATGGGGTGGCGAGTTTACAGGCCGAGGTGGAAAGACTGGAAGAATCACTCCAAACCTCTTGGGATGAGAACAATTTTATTATTTTATATGACAAGAAGGTTATCCTTGCGGAAAAACTCTTCCAGATGGAGATAGTTTATAAAAAGAGGTCTCGGGTACGTTGGTTAAGAGAGGGAGATCAAAAGAATGTCTTCTTTCACGCCTGCATTAAGGAAAAGAGAAGCATGAAGGTCAACCTAAAACTAGAGGATGGGTCCTACACGTCAGATGTGAATATTGTTTGGAATATGGCATTGGAGCACTTTGAGGGTCTTCTGGCTGAGAGGAACACTCCGAGTTTTGAGAGGGATGCGTTGGATTATCCTGAATTCTTAAACTGCCTTCCTCCACAGGGGAATGATGTGGATAATGCTTGCCTTTCCTCTATTCCACATGAAAAAGGAGATCAGGGAAGCACTGAGGAGTATGCCACAGGAGAGCGCCCCTGGCCCAGATGGTTTTCCTGGCCTCCTTTTTCAGCACGGCATGGGATGTCGTCGGACCACAGGTTGTGCATGCGATACAAGATTTTTTTGGTGGAGGGTCTCTGAAAAAGGGTGTATCCTTATCACGGGTGGTGCTTGTTCCAAATATCAAGGTCCCTATCCTTCTTAATCATTTCCGGCCCATTTGTCTCTACAACGTTTCGTATAAGATTTTGGCCACAATTCCAATAATAGACTGTCTATAATTATTCCCAAGATGATCTCAGCAGAGCGACATGGATTTATACAGGGTCGAAGCATCCAAGGGGCAGTTGGCATGGCTAGTGAGCTGGTCCATGACCTCAACAGACATATCGTGGGATCCAATATCTTTTTCCAAGTTGACATGAACAAATCTTATGATAGAATATAATAGAGTTTTATCATTCATGTCATGAGGGGGTTCGGTTTTCAGGAATGGTTTTGTGACATCTATTTCAGGTGCTACTCCTCGCCCTGGTTATCAGTATCCATGATGGGAAAGTGTTTTGGTTTTTTTAAAACCGTCTGAGGTGTTCGACAAGGCGACCCACTGTCCCCAACTATTTTTGTCCTTTCTCAGGGTGCATTGTCCTGGAACCCCCTTAGAGGCTTAGCGGAGGGAAAGTTGAAACCTTTCTATGGAAGAAGTAATGCAGAACACATCTCACGCTTGATGTTTGCAAATGATATTCTTCTCTTTATGAATGGTTATAGTAGATCCTTGAAGCACCTCCAAGACATCATGGCTAGGTATAACAGGTTTAGTAGACAGTCTCTCAACCATTTTAAGAGTCATGTGTTTATCTCGGATAAGTGCCCCAGAAGCTGATGTAAGGTTATCCAGGGGATTCTGGGGTGCAACCCGAAACAACTTCCTATTTTGTACCTTGGGGTACTGCTTTCTTGTGTTCAAATCAAGAAAGTCAATTTAAATGAGATCCTCGGTCAGCTTTTTGGTAGATTTTTCAATTGGAAAAACTGGATTCTGTCATTTGGAGGATGGGTTATCCTCATTAATAGTGTCCTTATCTCCACTCTTATGCACATATTCTCTGTTGTCAAACCACCGAAAGGTACGGTGGAGAAAATGTAATGTATTCTTACTACATTCCTTTAGGATACTAAAATGGAAGAAAGATGCCACTGGGCATCTTGGAAGCGGCTGGCCCGTCTAGTAGAAGAAGGAGGAGTTGGTCTCCGTGACATCTAGGATACCATATTGGGACTGCAAGCATAATTAGCATGGGAAGTCATTGTGGGGGAGACCCTCTGGGTGAGGTTTTTCAGAATGAAGTATGGCTCAGAGGGGATGTTTAACATGCAGGGATTGATAGGATTAGCTAAGTGCATGTTTTCTCATATTGAGAGCTTGTCTTGTAATGTCAGGTGGATTGTTGGTCGAGGGGAAATCAATTACTGGGAGGACAATTGGGCTGGTGAAAGGCTAGCCTTCTCTGGTTGCCCTTCGCTGACGATATCTTTCGGGGAAGCAAGTGTCAGGTACGATTTTATCCAGGCAACTCTTAATCCCAACAAGTTAAAACTGTTTGAAAGCATCATGATGAGTGATGAGCCGGACTTGTGTTCTTTCACGGAATCAAGCTCTGGGAGTTACAACGTCGGTGACTATAGAAAAATCCTCCAGAGAGATCGTCCTATGGGGGAATGGAGACCGACTGTTTGGTGCAAAGAGATACTGATGAGAATGAAATTCCTGGTGTGGAGGATTCAAAATAGAGCAATACTGACGGAGGATAATATACAGAAAAGAGGGGTATTCATGGTGTCATGATGTTATTGTTGTTACAAATCGAAATTAGAAATGACGGACCACCTTTTTCCATGGGCAATGTGCCTCCTATCATTGGCCTCTCTTCACCCATCCCCCGTTTCTTGGTGGGGAGTCCCGGTCCGTCCAGGATTTTATGTCTGTCTGGTTGCCAGGTACTGAAAATAGAGCAATGGAGCGGGCTTTAAGAACCATAATTTTGGTTTTTATTTGTTGGGTAATATGGGAGGCGAGGAATCAGGTTAGGCTTGGAACCAAGGGGTCTTTGATTTCTATTCAGTTTCATCTTAAGTCTCTCATTGTTGAACTGGCTTTGCTTGTCAATGGGGGGCTCTCATCAGTGGCAGTGTGAAATTTGTTTAACTGCCCATACATTCCGCATAGAGGGAGAGGATATTGGGTGAGGTGGCACCCTCCGAGCCAGGGTCTGAAGCTGAACACTGATGGCTCCTTTATGGGAGGATTCATGAGGGGAGTTGTCCTGCTTTAGGATAGTTGGGTATTTGTTCTTCTATCTTTTAGTGCCTTTTATGGGCTAGGGAATTCTTTGGGTGTGGAGGTTCAGGATTTTCTTTCTGTTTTGATGGTTTTTTGGTGGAGAGGGTTGCAGGTGACAGAGGTGGAGTCAGATTCTGAGGCTCTAGTGAAGATGCTACAGGGAAGCCATGACACACCTTGGGATTTGATATATCTCATCCGATGGTGCAAGGCGGAGACCAACCATGTAAGGATTATTCATCATAGTTGGAGGGAGTCCATCTTTTCGGCGGATGCTCTTGCTCGCTTGGGAAGACAGGAGGAGTCACTTATGATCTATGATAGTCTGAACACTCTTCCCCTTGAGTGTTTTTCCATGGTGCAAGGGGATGCCCTTGGACTTCATTACTTTCGACCTCCTTTAAGGGATGATCCTTATTTTATGTTTCCCACTTCTAAAGAGTAATTAAAAAAAGTAACTTTCAGCAGAAAGGCATCACTATGAACTCGCAGTTGCTATACATCATTTGAAAATCTGTCATAGGAATATCCTCCTTCTTCACCCAAACTCAGTCATATCCTGACTTTAGATTAATCTTGGAGATATGTTGCAGCCCACATCGCTTATTGAAAAATTCTCCAATCATTCTTTGTAGGTAATTTTTTTTCATGGTCTTTTTATGGTCAGAATAATCAATGTAAAGGTTCATAGACCTATCCATCTTATTGACGGAGAGGACTACTGCACCCCATGGTAAAGTACTAGGGAATACGAACCCTTTATCTAGATTCATCAGTAGTTATTTATTTAGCTCCTCAAGATCCACGTTAACTATTTTATATAGAGTGGCGGATAATGGTTACACCCCATGTATTATATTGATTAAAAATTTAATATATTCTCTTGGAGGAAGACTCGTAATTTCCTTGGGAAACACATCAGTGAATTCCCTTATAATTGGCATGTCTTCAATGATGATTCATTATATAGAATCAATAATATTAGCTATATTTTCTTTATCATAGGTAAATAATATCTTTGATTGTGATTTTTTGGAAAAATAAGTTTCATCCTCCACCTTATACTTGTAAAAAATTAGAGGATGATTTATGATACAGAGAGTCATTTTCTTTTAGAGACAATTTATGTTGCCTCTATATTGGGAAATAAAATCCATGCCTTGAATTACATCAAACTACACTAAAGAGAGTGTTATATAGTTCATTTTAATGAACATACCTAAATTTCTATAGGGGTGAGTTACATAATTGTGATGAAATAATTACCCCATTTTCCATTTTCACCAACAACACCACATCCATTCATATTTATTTGTTTTAATTGTTTTACTAGAGTTTCATGACATGGAGGTATGTGTAGAACCATAATCAAAAATTAAATTCACTTTCCATTATTGAATAATTTGTGTACTTATCACCACTTTAATTTCAAGGACCACTTTAGTTGTTGTGAGGGGAAAATATCTCTATTTATACCATGGATGTTGTTGGATGTCTCTGAAAACCCATGCATTAGTGTATTGATTTGAAAAGTGTGTTGGTTTCTTTTAGTTTTAGAAGTAAACATAATGTTGAGGGTTAAGAGGATCATTAGTCTCTTCCAACACATTTATTGTTTTCCCCCTTTCGAAATCACTAGCTTGGTTTCTTTCCTTCCTGCACGAAAAGAATTTCTTAATCTTCCTTATGAAATTTATGATGTGATTCGTTCTACACCTTTAAAAAAGGAGATGTAGGAATTTCTTTTAACCATTATATTTCCCAACCAGACTACCATATTTAAAATCCATATTCATATATTTAACCTTGTGATGTTGTTGAGATTCACCGATCTACATTTCAACTTTGAATGAACATCAGAAACCTTCCTCCTAGACATAAAATTCATGTACTAATATGATTTTTTATATGAGGTTTTATCCCAAAATATAGGCTTATAGCTTTTCATTTGTGGGGTAATAACAACTATGTAGGGAGATTATTCAATTCTATTGTTTTTTACCTCACACGCCCTTATAGATTCATTTTTTTCTTGAGGGAAAGGAAATAAATTTCCATTTTAAGATATACTGTTAGGGGAATATATATACTGAAATAAATATTCCTTATTTCCATCCCACTATCCCTTTGACCTCTTCCTCAATATTTATATTTTTTATCAATGTCTGCCACTGATCAGCTTCCCCCTCTGTATGATAAATAGCCTATAGAACCATCTCTTGTTCCGAACCTTGAAGGGTGGGGAATATCTTCTCAATGGAGATGATGCATTGTTATGTGATTAAGGAATCATAAAATAAATTATAATTCAGAGTTATTTTTCATATAATGGAATCGATTTAATCTTGTTCTTTATTTTAGGGAATTCACTGCTCCTCCTGATCTAGGTTTATTTTAGAACCAGAGTATGCTAAGAGAGTATCCTTAGAAAGATTTCTATTTTTACTCCTGTCTGGTTGGGCATCTTATTTGGGAAATCATAAAATTTTTCATCACATTGAATGTTTAAATGATTCCTCATAAAGTTTTCTCTCTTTCTGTAGTGCAAAAGAAGATTAATCCATATCATGTGAAACCACCATAATCTTCTAGACTAAGAAAAAACATTTCAGATGCTGTTAGATCTGCGTCGAATATGGTTTTCTCTAATTTAAGAGTTCCCACTTCTAGGAGGGTCATCAAGAAATGGAAAATGACCAACATTTCATCAAATCAAGAGGTTATTTATGAGATGCTAAAGTTCTATACATTCTCTATTTTATCCCATTTCTTGACCCCAAAGTGTGTATGAATGTGTAAATTTAATGAAATGATCGATCAAATTGCCATAGATTGGGGCTTTGGCGATTAAAGAACAACTTCAATGCGGAAGGGTTATTTCCACATTGTGTTTATCTAGGATCATCATAAGATATGGGCTCGGAGATTTGGGTGAATATATTTTGTTCTTGTAATCTTGAGAATCTGAGAATGGGATCAGAATTTTGATCCTTTCCGTGTTTGGAACACTCATACTTAGGTGTGGATTCGCATCATTAAACTCAATTGGTTGTACAGGCATCCTAGGATTCTATGGGATATTACACCCTCAGTTGGAAATCCAATAATAATTGGTAAGAAAATGGAAAACCTAATATATGTACAATTTGAAAGAGTTATTATCGATGTTGATGTGGCCAATACTCTGGTGGAGGAGGTGGTTCTTTCCATAATAGATGACATATTTGAATTGTATATTGTGTACGAAAGAAAGCCTAAATTCTGTTGTTATTGTATACTATTTTGTCATCAATCATCTTAATGTAATTGGTTTAAGGTATGTGAAAAATGAAATGTAAAATGTCACGATGAATCCTCATGTCAAAGGGGTCTTCATAGTGGGAAATGGAATCCTTAAATCCTGAACTCTAGTACAAGTCCTAGAATTATTGTATGTGATTATAAACATGTTATGGCACCCCTCAATGGTCCACAATCCTCTGGTGACTCCTGTTAGGAGAATACGCAACTTGACCTTTATTTAGCAGCACTTATTGATATTGTTGAGTTGGAGATGGCCAATAATGAAATTATTATTTATCATTATTTTAATACAATTATTGAGGTTGAAATGCATAACATATGAAATGATCTATGAAATATATATTAAAGTCTATGTGATGATGACTCGTCCCAGAAGGGTGATAGGAAGGTTGTCCCAGTTGACTGTGTACTTGTTCAGTGCTCAAAAAATGATGTGATTGAACAGGTTAATGATCTCCAAAATCAACATGATGATGATCATGTTCCTTCTCTTACTATGAGGAATAGTCTTATACATATCAAACCCGGTCTACAACAATCTGAGAAGACCAAAAACATCCTGAAGCAAGATTACAATTTCCCAGACTAGGTCGGTGGTAAAGAGTGGGAGAACCTGAACCTCGGCGGCTCATTTGAGGGTGATGCATATTCAGGGATGATAATGTCTTCTATCCCAGATTCTCAGGTGGATAGACCATATTTTTGGCATGTGTCTTCAATACCTACTATTAGATCTATAGCTGAGTAGGTCCCCACTGGATAAGTGGATTTATTTACCCAAGTAAATCTTTCAAAATCAGCAAGAAGGGAGGTGATAGGATCCCTATCCTCGAGCACTAATCATTATCCAAATCAATTTATCCTTCACATTGAGGGGGTATGATGTGTGGATGGTCATGGAAGTAACCATGACTTACCACCTTAAACCATTAAGAATGAAGAAGGTTTGATGGGTGGGAAGAGTGATAAGGATGTGACAAAAGGGGGAAGTAAGAAGAAAAAAATACCAACCATCATGGGACAAAGGGTCACAAAAAAGGTCTTTAATATCATCTCACCAATGTAAACCCTTTATTGGAATTTTCAAGGGGTTAAGAACTCTCCCACAGTCATGTCCTTGAGACAATTCATTTTGTCCAACAAACCATCGCTGATTGGTCTTGCTGAACCGTCGATGGAATTTGAAAAATAGATCTCCCTTAAATGGGCCACTCTTGGTTATTTTATTGTCTCACAAAATGAAAGTGAAGTTATTTCTGAGCATCTCTGGGTCTTAAAACATAATAATATCATTTCTCAGTCTTACTGAAGAATCCACCAAGACATTTTGGTTGATATTGGAATTAATAGGATGACAATTTCTCTGAATTTTTTGTTTGTATCCAACTCTTATATCCAAAGAAGGGTGATTTGGAACAATGTTGGAAGTATTTTTTATAAGAAAACGCAATCATGGGTTACACTAGGTTATTTTAACACTGTTCTATGGCCTAAGTAAAAATAGTATATCATTTTAATAATGCGCCAGTAGCAAAAGTTTCATCGTGTATTGACATGTGTAATATGGTTGAAGTCCCAATTATTTGTGGAGATTATACGTAGTGTAGACAAAACCTCAACGGAATTCATGTGAGAAAACTAGATATCTTCTTTGTTCAAATTAATGATGGTAATGATACCATTGATGTATTGGGTTTGATGCTTCCAAAATATTACTCTTACCAGAATCCCATTGTTGTGGATATATTCACCAATAAATTGAGGTCATCTCTACTGCCGTTTATGTTCAATAATGTTTGTCTTGTTATGCCTGTTTGTAGGGAGGTTGTGATAAAATAATGGGATATAAACATATTGGAATTCAAACCCATGTCATGGCCATAAAGTAGAAATATTTAAGAAAAAATAGATTCATGATTGGAGCAGGGCCTCTTTACTCACTATTGATAATGACATTAATGAGGTTGAAGAGTTTTTGTGGAATTTCCAAAGTAAAAATCAGAACCAAATTTCAATTAAAATGATGATATTAAGGCCTTGTATTGGTTGTATAATCTATTAATAATCAAATAACGGTTGTTCGAAAACCAATATAACACAAGGTTTCTACAATACGGTGATATAAACACCCTATGTTTTAATTGTCTACATAGGGAAAGAAGAATATGAAGAGGGACAACATCCCTCATCAATGATGGTTCATTAAAAAATTTATAAAATCAATTCTCTAATATAGTGGTTGAATAATATGAATAATTATAGCAGATTCACATTAAAACATTAGATTGATTACTCATCGTATATTCTATATTAAATATTTCCATCCATTAAATCCTCTTATAAAGATCTCATTAAGTCCTCTGAATGAATTGTTTACACGAAATATTCTTTGACTGCTTAGAACACACCATTGCTGAGAAAACTGATTAGGGAATTCTTCACTGCTCCTTGTCACATGAAGCATTTCTCTATTCATGAGGCTTTGCTGGATGAAAATGTTCTGCCCTCTTTGACTCTTTATATCAAGATGGAATTATAGTGTTATTTCATGGTTAATTTTTACATGTTAAGGTGGACTCCTAAACACGTGGTATTCTTCTATTCAATGGGATTATATAGGAAATATTGTACTGAAGGAACTGTTTCTGCTTTATGGATAAGAAATTTCAAGTAATGCTTCATTAAACATGCCAACATACTTATCCTATAGAGAATATGGATATCCCGGTTTCCGCTCAATTGGAAACTACAGTGATCTGTATTTCATCTTGCACATGTATTCTTCCTTTTTTTCCTCAAATTAAATATTTGACCATGTCTCCACTTCTTTCAAACTATCGTGCCAACTAAGGCAGGAAATTTAGGCAATTTTTGATGTTATGCTGAGGACCGATAGCCTTGAAGACATAATATTGGATTCATGTTATATGTAGTGTCAAAAATAGATTCATGACATGCTATATATAGAAATACCTACCTTTATTTCCTTTATATGGAGAGCATGAAATGCTCTATCTTTTGATAATCAAAGTATGTCTCTGCATGCTGGAATCATGGCTATCTACAGGGTGGTTCTTGATACCACCAATTTCTAAACGAGTACTATAAACAATGCCCCCTCTAACATTGTTATTATGAATACTTTTGGTGTTGATGGAAGTGTCAAGAAACATTTTGTGCTGAATTCTATTTTACAGATACCTCTAATCTCACCTTGGTTAAAAGTTAATATGGAAGGTGCATCATCGGGTTCACCTGGTCTATTGGGCTGTGGAAGAGTATTCCTTACACATCAGGGCATTGTGAAATGATGACTATATCATTATATTTACATTTGTTCGGTTATTGAGGTATAATTATGGGAAATTATTAAGGCAATCAAATAAGTATTCCTAGACAACTAGAGATGTATTTGGGTAGAATCCAATTCCACCACTGTTGTTCATTACATAAAGACCAGATCTCGAGGCATCGCATTTCGAGTACTCAAATTTTGGATTGAATGTCTCTGTCTAAATAAGAAAATTGAACGGGATTTTACCCATGTATACAGGGAATCCAATCAGGGGGTAGATGCTCTATCCAAAAGGAAAATTCTTGAAGCTAGATTGAGATGTTCCTTCATCACACCTGATTTTGGTTCTCCTTTGGTAGAATCTGACATGTCTGGTGTATTTCATTATCAATTGGGTAATCCCATTTGTAATTGTACATTGCATTTATTTTAATTAAATTTTGTTCGGTATGGGTTTCTCTTGGATCCTGAACGTTTTTTGTTATAATATAAATTTATTTTTTAACATATGAACTACTAGGCTCTAATCTATGTTATACATGATCAAATTCCTAACATATATTATTATAGGAATTTTTTCATTCACATAATAATAGACCATATTGAGATTATGAATTTACCAAAGTATACAGTATGGGAGTGTCAGACTAGGTTCATATTAAGGCCCATTTTCGTGTACAAGGTTACATTGAGTTAGGCCCGACACACAGTGTCGAATTTAATACCTCTAGGTACATCTACGTGTAAACCATATCCACTAATAGTATCCATAAATTGATGTATTTTCATGGAAACCCACTTAATATATACATAACAATGTTTTGGGATTTTTTATTATATATAGTTCAATCCCTATTAATTTCTCTTGAGTTTTCTATTCTTAATCCTCAAAAAATAAACTATTGTGTACCTACTATTACAACACTATAATTTTTTTCACATTAATTCATGATTTATTCAAAAATGTTATAGTTAATACAACTTGATAGATGGATAAGTCTAGAGTATTTTTATAATTCGGTACATTATATAAGAATTTAAATAGGAAAATAACACCTTTATTGAAAACATCCTTAACATGATTGAAATAAACATAATACAGGATCATTTAGGGACATACATAAGAAAGGGGTGACTTGTAAATCCCAGTAAGGGAATAAACATGGAAAACATGAACAAAATAATATACTTTAGACAATAGACTTATATATAAGGAATAAAATGAGTAGTAATCATAAACATGAACACTGATACATGAATATCATGATATTCATAAACACAACATGGGAAATGTGGAAACAATATAAAGCAATGAAACATAAACATTGTTCAAGGATAACAGCCAAATAATAGTGAGGCAAAAAGTCCCATAAAGGAATCATTTTTAATCTCTATCCCTTCTTGATGTCTAATGATACAAAAAATTACCCAATACATTGGAGCGCTATATAATTCCATCACACCTAACATATTAATATCATTCTCATGCTTAAGTGATCCACATAGATAATACGAAAGGGATTCGTTCATCATTTTATATTATTCCATGATAAAGGACAATTTAATAGTTATATATAACTCCCAATTAAAATAATTATATATTTATAAATGTGAATAACCCTAATAAGATATGGTTATGGTATTCACTAAATATTTTTTGTAATTGAAAATCAAGTTGAAATTTCAGCAGCATAATGACGTCACATAATAATTCATAAAATGGGTTACACAGAGTGAAAGGGGTATCTCATATTTTTTAAATCAAATGGTCAGTTAAAGGGGAATTTAAATACACATCATAACATAAGTAATTCCAAATCTATGGTATATGTTAATAAGGAAAATTGAATAAATAAGACATTTTGATGATCCCTTAGTAGATTATGTGACTCCAGATGCTTGGTAAGAGATTCTTGTGAGCCTGGGGCACCTTGGGAGTACTATTGAGAAGGGTGGAAATATTAATTATGTGCTCCAACGATTTTTAGGGAAGTGAAATGGGATATTGGATGGGCTTATATATGAAATGAGTGGGTATTTCTTTAATATTTCTAAAACATAGGTTTTGGACCCTATATAATAAAATAACTAAACCAACAAAATATCCCATGGTTTTTCCAATTTTTCAAACAAATGGGAGTTTTTTTCATTGTTATATAAGGCCACCTGGTTAAAGTTTTAAAATAATACCATTTTTTATGTGTAAGTGAGTCATACTCTTAAAGAAATGATTTTTGAACATTAAAATATATTAATGGTTTTGTTGGATTCATAATGTCTTTATAAACATAAAAACATAAATATAAAAACAAATTTCTATAATTTAAAAATATATATATATATGGTCATATATTAAATTTAATGTATTCACTACATCACTTATGAGTAGTTATGAATTCTTAATACAAAAATGATTTTAAACATAGTTCAATTTTTACATGAAAATTCAACTATCTCAGCAAATTATAAAAATTTCACTACCGGATAATTTTTATGTTATGATTCCAAAAATAATATATATTTTATCGGAATAATTTTCAAAATATTTTTATTTAAAAATTTAAAATATGAATGTACTTTTATTTTGAAATCCTCTATTTTTATTATTGTAGTTTCTAAACCCTTATAAACATTACATTCAATATCATGAAACATATATGATCACTTATATTCGATAAAAATTATTTAATAATAATATTAAATAATATTATTATTTATTTGAAAAACCAACTCAATCCTGAAAATAAAACCCTTAATTGAATTTGAATATTACTAAAAAATACTATTTTGTTTTTATTCTATCAAAATAAAAATAATTTATATATTAATAATAATTGGATGAAAATATGATCATTATTGTATTAAAATAATTTAACAACTCATATCTCTATTTTCTTGAAACATATCCCTTTATAACACAACAAAAAAGCTAAGGGTAATGTGTGTGACATTGAGGCATTCATGGGGTAGTTTTGCGTTCATGGTTTGGGCCATGATCTAACTGAGCTTCAACTTCTCCAATAAACGGTTTCAGTTATACTGAAGTCACTGGATCTTAACATTGTCATGGATAATGGTGAATTACATAGATTCTATCTCCCTTGGAACTTTTGATAAATGCATTTTAAAGGGTACAAACCTATAAGTTGAGAACATCAATTCTTTGTTTGTGTCAGTTGGATTTGTTAAAATACTATATTTATACTAATCATGTGATCACTATTAAATTTCTTTATTTTGGATGTAATCATTATTAATGTTAATTTCAAAAGGATATAACAATACCAAATAATATCGTGTGCTTCTTATAACCAAAATACATAATAAAACATTTAAATGAATCAAAATTTTGAATTTTATTTATAACAGATGGCTCATTAAAAATGTGTTATGTCGAGATTCATGCAGAGGTGTTATACATTTTTTTTGAAGGGTAGAAAATTTTATTGATAAAAAAGAAAGGGGTTATACAAGTCTGAAGGAAGGTATTTTGTAGAAATCCCAAGCATAATAAGGGATTAATTCATAAGGGAGATCATCCATCCAATGTAATTCGTGAGTAACTCCAAGATTGGCAATCCCATCAGCGATCATGTTGGCTTCGCGGAAGGCGTGAGTGGAGATGATGTTATGCCCAATGAGCGAAGTCAAACAGTTCATCTAGTTGGAAGTAAGAGGCCAAGCAAGGTGAATTTTACCATTCCAGATGGTCTGAATGATTGTAGTAGAGTCTCTCTCAATCCAGATATTGTCCCATCTGTGAAGTATCGCAGAGGTGATGACATAGATGCTACCCATCATCTCAGCTTCCAAAGCAGTAGCAGAATCGTATGATCTATAAAAGCATCCAAGGATCTGGTCCAGGTGATTTCTAAAGACGGCACCACAGCTCGCTGGTCCCGGGTTTCCTTTGGAGGCTCCATCCACATTGATTTTAATCCATCTCGGAGGGGGGGGGGAATCCAAAAAAACTTCAAGAGTAGAGTGGGGAAAATGGTAAATCCCCTCCACCCCAATACGTCTACGGATCCCAAGGTCACAGACCGAATTGTTGCAGTGATATTTTTGGATAGAATACGCTTCGCGGATAGCCATGAGGATTCTCATTTTCCCTGCACTAATTTTAAAAGTGTTATTGCGGAAATGAAAATCATTTCTACCATACCAGATCATGTGAAGAAGTTCTGAAACCGCCGCAACCAAAAGGTTGTTGATTTTCTGAGACGTAGACAACTTCATGCAATTCTGAATCTTTATGTTGATAGTGTCAAAGAAAATCCATCTGCACTCAAAAATGTCAAGAATATAATGCCAGAGAGTGGTAGCTATGTCACAGGAGAGGAATTGATGATTAATATCCTATCTATGTTGATTGCACATACGACATTTTGAAAAAAGAGTTATTCTGAAAGTTTGTAAGCAGTTATCTGTATGAATTATTTGAGGATAAATCCGTGAGACTGAAGTAAATCTTGAGGGTTTTATCCAGGGTTTGTTAAAATTGTCTATCTAGGGGTGTATATTGTCATTGTTGTTCAAAAGGAACTTATAATAGATTTTGGAGTTAAGGATCCCATTGCACGCCGGTTCCCAAATAAGTAAATCATTAGTATTAGCGATGTGATAATTATCAACAATTTGGGTAATATTCTCAAGGAGATCAAGATTATGCATATGAATGATCAAGTCAATTGAGTCCTAAAGATGGGGAGGGGGTTAGTTGGTATCTGTCAATGAGATCAGGGGAACACCAGTCCAATTATCAAACCAGAATTTTATGCTGGATTCCTTAGAGGCTATCCATCTAGAGTAAGACATAATAGACAAGAAGGTGCTTTTGATGGAGGGACAAATGGAGGACTTAAAAGGATAGAGATTGTTGTATCTAAGCTTGTCAAAGAAGTGAGTTCTAAGAAAATTCATGGAGGGAGAGGTGTTCTGAATAATGTTCCATGTATGTCTAGCTTGCAAAGCTTCATTGAATTTAGAGATATTTTTTATTCCAATCCACCGTTTATCAACAGGTTTACAGCAGGAGGCCTAGGGGATAGTCACCAGCTTCCTCTCCATAGTGCTACCAGTCCAAACTAAATTTTTAATAGAAGTGTTAAGGTGTTTTAGAAGACGTTTTTTCCATTTATATATCTTCTTTGAATAAACAAGTTTAGAAACAATTGTAGATTTCATCAAACAAATTATACCTTCCATCGAAAGGGACTTACACTTCCATGAGGAAAGGTGCTTAAGCGTTTGATCCGTAATGTGAGAGAAGTAATCCGCTTTAGGACTTCCCCAGAATATTGGCACACCTAGATAGGTAATGGGGAGAGAGCCTTCTTTGACACCCAAGATGTTAGATATGGAATGTTTTCATCCAGGAGGAATGTCTTCACTGAAAATGATGGAAGGTTTGTTCCAGTTCATGTGTTGGACAGATATTTCCTGGTAATGGAGCAGAATATCTTTAAGTTTGAGAATGTTCCTTTTTTCTCCCGGGGTAAAAAGAATAATATCATCAGCATAAAGAAGATTTGAAGGAACTTGTAAATTTCTGGAGGTAGAGAAAGGTTTTATGGCTCCTTTATCAATCTCCTGGGTAATCAACCTACTCAGGTAGTCTTCTACAATAGAGAATTGAATAGCAGAGAGAGGGTCACCCTACCTCACACCTTTAGTGCAGTTAAAATAGCCTCTAGGAGATCCATTAATGAGGATGGAGATGTAAGCAGAGTTGAATAGAGATTTGATTCTATTGATGAAAAATTCATTGAATCCGAATTGTGAAATAACTTTATACATAAATCTCCAATCAATGGTATCAAAGTCCTTCACAATATCATGTTTGAGGTCAACACTCCCCCCTATGCTCTTTTTTTAAATGATTATTAGATTCAGAGGCCAGACAGATGCAATCTTGAATAGATCAACTTTTTATGAAACCAAATTGGTTCAAAGAAACTATTTTGCAACAAATGGAGTTCATTCTATTGGAAATTATTTTCCAGATTTTTTGAAAAGATAATTGATAAGGGCCATGGGTCTAATGTTCTGAATCATATCGGCGTTCTCCATTTTGGGGATAAGAACCAGAAATTGGGAGTTAAGGCCATGAGGAATAATACCTTTGGAGAAGAAGGCTTTAACCAGATGGAAGACATCTTCTTGAAGAGTATCCCAATGGCTTTGATAGAAGCCATTGTTAAAACCATCCGGGCCAGGAGAACTGTCAGGATTATGGCTAAAGACAGTGTCTCTCATTTCATGATCAAAGGGGATGCTGTTCAAAAGAGTGTTATCTTCCTCAGAAACTAGAGCAGGAATGATGTCAGGTTTGAGGTCTTTATCAATATTATCACCATTGAAAATATTTTAAAAATAAGATATTAAGTGATTAGAAATTCCTTCATCAGTGCCAAGAATTTGGTCCCCATTTCTGAGAAAGGCTAGGGGTATATAGGCTTTCCAAACCCTATGAAGGGCATTATAGAATTTAGTATTACTATCCCTATCATTATGCCACTTGTCTTTGAAGATTTGTTTTTTGAGATTATCCTTTAGATTGAGTAAGGAAATTTGCATAGAGGAAATTGTGATTTCATGTTGAGGGTCCTGATCATAGTTTAAAGAAGAGTTGATATTATGAAGTTGGTTAAGTTTTGTTTCAAGAAGGTTGATGTTATTATCCATTTCATAAACCCTACCTTTGCACCAATTTTTAGGATTTTTCTTTAATAATTTTAGTATCATCGGGCAAGCAAACGGGTCAAACTAACCATGTATATTTTTCCGTGTGTCCTTTATGATGTTTGTACATTCGGGGTCAGCAGACCAGACATTATTATATCTAAAAATCTCCCTCACCTTACTTTTTATGTAGGATAAGGAAAGAAGGATGGGGTGATGTTTAGAGATGATTCTCACAAGGGTAATGCTGGAGATATTTTCCCAACTATAAAGTGCATGAGAATTATTAAAGTACCTATCTAATTTTTTGGAAAAATTTCTATTATAGTGCCTCCTATACCAATTAGATTTAGCTCCCAAGAGATTAACCTCTGTGAGGTTGTTCATTTCAATACAAGCTTTAACTTCCATAGTGGAAATAGGAGTAATAGGAGGACCAATTTTCTCACTCGAAGAAATGATGGCATTGAAGTCACCAGTAATAAACCAAGGGTGGAAAATATTAGCATTAAGATTAGAGATATCATTCCAAAGTTCTCTCATGTCTTGATCACTATTATAGTCATAAATAAAAGTAGAGAAGATGTGTGAATTCTCAAATATGTAGTCACAAATAATTGCTTGACTTGAACAAATATATATGTTAACATTTTGAAATGAGGAGTGAGAAAAGATCCATAAAGATTCAGTTGGTGATCCATTGTTTCAAGCCCCCAGGAAATGGTAACTAAGAGGGTATTGGTGTGAGCGCGAGGAAAAATTGATTTTAGTTTCAGCAATGGAAATAAGGTTTGGAGTGTGGGTGTTGGTTAATATTTTAAGGACATTGAAGGTGTCAAGGATAGAAATTCCTTTACAATTCCAAAAAAGAATATTCATTTTGACCTTTTCATGGTGGGGTTTTCCCCCTTTTCTTTGAAATTTCAGTCTTAGATCTGGTGGAAATTCCAGATGATTGATCTTTCACAGCGTTTTCATGATTAACTTTCAATGTTAGTTGCATGGGAAAAGTAACATTCGTTGTATCACTGCCCTATTTGGTAGGAACATATTGCATGGGAAGAATGGGGATATGTTGTTTTCTCTCTTGTGCCTTGAGGGCAGCTGGATGGAGTTCCTGGTCTTGTACAGAAGTAGAATTGGGGATAGTAGGCTCTGCAGCTTCAGAAGACCTTTGAATCAATTGTGTGGTGTTTTCATCATTGGTATCAGAATGGAGAGTAGGGATAGAATTGGTCTTCTTGTTGTCAGAATCCCAATAGGCAGTAGTAGGAGAATCCTGGACTTGTTCCAAGATATAGTTAATAAGCCCTAGGAGTTTAGAGGGATTGGAAACCGGTTGTGCAGTGTGAGACACAGCCGAGGTCTGCTTCTTGGGGACAGTAGAATGTGGTCCATGTTCTTGTGCAGAAATGGGGGTAGAAGATTTTGCAGCTCCAGAAGACCGGTGAGTCAGATGAGTGAAGTCTATATTTGAATTATATTGATGAGGGGAAGTAGGATTAGGCTACTTTCAATAAAGATCCCTGCAGATAGTAGGAAGAGGAGCCTGGGCCTATACTGAGGCAAAGATAGGGATAGCAGGACCTGAGATTTCATGAGGTTAAGATTCAGGTTGTGCAGTGTGTGACACAGCAAGAACCTGCTTCTTGTCCTTACAGATAGTTGAGGATAGGAGAGCATCCATATAGCTAGGTTTTGTTGTCATATTATTCTCAGCACTGTCCAATGATGAGTAAGTTTCAGAGGTATTGGAATGGATTTGAGTTTGCATAAGGAAATTTTCCGATGAAGAATTGTGTGTGATAGAGTTATCAATTTCCTCTGAGTTAGTGATAAAATGGTTGTCTATATGGTAGTATCTGCTCGAAGCATCTGTGAAAGCATTGTTAGAGGTAGGATGAGTGAGTGATGTTGGATCCAAGGTAGGACCATCCAGGGGAAAACATGGTCAAATTCATCCTGGGGATTGGACAGTATGTTAAGAACATCCTTATCAATGTACTTTTTAAAGTTTTGAGTCAACACGTCGAGATCTTGGTCTTTAGCTAAGTCAGCACAGGATTTTCCTTTATCAAAATGAAGTATGCCAAATGACTTGGATTTAACAATCCTTTTTTCTTCCCTCTTCTTGGATGTTTCGGGATTGTCAGCAGGACCCTCTTTCTCTCTTCTATTTTTCCGGACCTCAGTCCATCCAAAATTTTTGGATTCTGGAGGTTGATTATGTACTCTTCTACACTGGTGAATGGAGTGTCCAACAAGTTTATAGAGTTCACAAAAAAGAGGAAGCCTTTCATATTAGATCCTCACCACTATTTTATAATATTTGGTAGTAAACATGATAGATTTTGGGGGATGTGATTCATGGTTAACATCAATTATCACCCTTTCATAAAGGCCTAAATCCCCATTCAAAGTTCTCTGGTCAATTTTATGTGGGGTGCCTATACAAAAAAAGATATCATTTAAGATCTGAGGGTGCCAAAAAAACCAATTGAGGTAAAAGAACCTAACCCAAACCTGTGTTTTGTTCTTCCAATGAGTTTTAGGGTTAAAAGAACTGTCCCATTAAAATATTCTTATTAATACCGGCTTCAAATTAAAGTTCCCCATATTCAAGAAACACTCCAGCTCGGTTTTTGTAGGAAATAGAATATGAAAGTAACCCATTCCTAGTGGAACGAGTTTCCCTTTAGAAAAACCCCAAAAATCAAATAATCTTACTTTAAGATCAGCATAGGACCTGGGGGTATCACCTTTGAGGTAAGAAATACGGCCCATGACTGAGTACTTATAGATCTGTGAGCGTTGTTGAACAGCAATTGGATCCTCTTCCACACAGAAGCCGCCATCGTCCATTTTCTTGATTCTGGTCGACTTCATCGAAAGAGCTTTGGAAGACTTTGTACTTATAAGGGCTTCAAGGAATTAGATGCCCTTTCCCCTCGTGTTCTCCAGATGTAGAACTTCTTCCCTTTGCGAAGATTCCACTTCTTTTGAGTGAATCTCCCCAACTATGTCTGACAGCTCCATTACAATCAGAGGGGTAGAAGAAGAGGAGAATCATGAGGAAGATTGTAATTCTAGGGTTTATGAGGCAGGCTTTCGAACCATTGGGATCCGCTGGTGATGATCCATTCAATGAGATCAGTACAATGAATTCTCTTTATATCAAACACTCTGTCACTCTGCAGAGTTGTTTTACATGATACTAAATAATATTGTAGAGTGATAGATTCATTATAAATGATGAATATTTATACGATATAGGTTATTGTTAGATTATTCTTTTTTTAGAAGAATATTAATTAATCTTTCGTGCAGTGGGTGGAGGATACCTATTTGTGGGGTTTAGAGGTGGAGGTATAGTGATATAAATTATTCTATGGTGATACCACTGATGGTTTATATGAGAATTATCTTTATCCAGAGTTTCTCGAAAAGGTTTCTTCTTTTCTTGGGAGTGATGTTTTGGATCTGGGAGTACGTCTTTTACCTAATCATGTTTGATCTTTTGTGGTTATAGATCATGTTGGAGTTACTTCAAATTAGGTATCACTTCCCAAACTGGTGAACTAGATGCATCATTTCTTTTTTGTTTCATAGTGTTACATCTATCATCACAAAAATTCACAAAAACATTACCTTGAATATATCAATTTTGATGATTAAATTATCTTATTTAGTGTCTTATGTTAATTATGGACTGACAATTTAAGGTGTTCTTTTAGGTTATTATTCACATAGATTAGGTCTATTGGTTGAATGGTGGTGTATAAGAGAGATCCTAAGAATTTGATTCGTATATAAATTATTATGATTGTGAATTTTTCAATTTGGGATATTATTTTATAATTTTTTTGGTTTATTTTGAAATTGTTTTCATTTATATAAAGGATCTCCCTTTTATTATTCTTTTTTATTATTTTTTCCATTTTTCAGAGGTATCACTCCTAGAAGATGGTTTATTTTGTTTGGTACATGCTTCTTTAATTTAAATAGTTGTGCTATAGTTATAGTAATATGGAATCATTCTAATCGTTTCATATTTCTCATAGTTGTATTTTTTCCTCCCATTAGTGGTTTTACATAGGATGAAACAATAACTCTAAAAGGTTTTCACAGGTGATTGTTCAAACAAAAAATTCATTTTCCTTGAAAATATTTTTTAATTATTGTGTATTTTCTTTTTTGAGAGGTAATTAATGTAAATAATAATTTTTTAAAAAAACAATTCTCTCATCATTCACGTAGTTTTTGAGGTTCTAATTATGTGTTTGGGATTCTTATTTCCCAAAAAATCTCAAGTTATATATTTGTTTAAAAGTGAATGATAAGTGTAGCGATATGAGAATACTATAATATTATATTATTCAACTTATAGTATCATAGTTTTTTCCTAATAAAATATTTTTTTTACAGTATCATATTATTCTAACTGTTTCATAACAAAGTTATATTCTATTTTTTAAATACATTCATTATCCCCAGAATATTGAAATTATAAATTTTTAACCTAAAAATAACATTGAATCCTTTGATTAAAGAAATTATGGTTCATTTCAAAGAGGATATTTACCTCCATTATTTCATAAAAGATAAATGATTTTAATATGTCTCTTTAGTTTAAATTAAATGAGACATAGGGAAATTTATAATAAATGTTTAGCCTACTCAAAATGCTAATGGTCATGTATCCTTTTCTCTAAAATTTTTATCTAACTGTAGTATGATTCATTGGTTTATTTCATCATGTGTAAATGGACCATATTTTTTTGTCACCCATTTAGTGTCATATACCTCAATGACAATAATCCAGTTCTTCTTTTTAGTGTATATTCTCAGTCTATTTCACAAATTTTTTCTATAGTAGTGAGTTATTATTTTGGGCAGTAACTTTTGAATATATTTATTTTTCATATTCTCTGAATAATATGATATTTTTTTTGTGATTTATCATTAGAGAATTTATGTGGTTATTTAATCCAAATAAAATCAAATTTATATTCGGTGGGGATATAGTTGGAAATATCCTTCCTACATGGGAGTTTCATTAATTCTCAAATTTTAAGATAAATCATAGTGATACCATTATTTTTCTCATGGGATAATGTTTTAATCAAAGATAATTAATATTAGAAAATATTGAATAAATTAATTATATTATTTTTATAGAGATAAAATAATATTTTATCTTGATAAATATTTGTTAATTTTTCCTAATATATTTTTCTTTATATGTCTATGTTATAGTCTATCTTGTTTTTCTGTTTTCTAAAATTTAATAAAAACATAAATATTATAATTATTGTTTACTAAATAATTAAAGAATCATATTTAAATTCATTGGTATTCCATTTAATTTAATTTATGAAAAATTTGATTACTGAACTAAATTAAATGATATATTTCTTCCTTAAAATTCTATGAAACCATATGTTATTCTTGAAGCATGCTTAAAAAATTTATAGCTTGTAAAAAGTTAACTCTATACAGTGCCTCATTTGTTTACCGATGAAACATTAATTAGTTAATTCATGAAATAAGTGAACCAATTGATTTCTAAAGACATATCGTTGGGGTGGAATTGTTTTATTTTCATTTCGAAGACTAATTCCTTTGTTTAGGGCCTAAATACAAAATGGATAGTTTTTTATTTTATTATTTCCTTCTGTGTATTCCGTAGATGGAAAAATTCCCATACATTATTTCATGAGCATGGGACAAAATATTATTGATGAGAGAAGGTTTAGGAGTTCTGGACTTATGGTTATTGTTGGTGTTGGAATTGAAAGAAATGAAACATTTTTATATGCATGGTGGTGTTATGCATGTCACAAGGACTGATTGAAAATGTAGAATCATGTCCTTGTAATTGATTTTGTGTAGAATGCATCGATTTTTTTCCTTTAGTTAAATTTACTTAGATGTCAGACAGCTATGATTCTTATTACTATATTCCCCTCCCCAATGCATTATGTAGAAGGATGTGTCTAGTTTATTCACATATTCGATGTATTATAAGAATGAGTCCAAGAGTATTAATAGAAATGGAATGAAAAAGTATAATAAATTTCTTCTTTAAAGGGGTTTTTGGTTTAATGTAATGTTAATAATAACTCTTCATGAAGAAAGATATCAATTGAATTTTTCAAGGTGCTCATTTACTTGTGTGTTAATAAATATAAAAATAAATATTGAAAATAAATATTTAATTTATTGAATCTCTATTTAAATTGGACTGTTTATATTTGATGTATAGCCCTTAGTTGTGGAATGCATTTCTCATTGAGAATACAGTTATGGCTTATCATTAGAAATTGTATATTCCCATAGTTTATTTTTGGGAGATATATATCTGGTATATTATGTAATTTCTTACACTACCCTTCCCATGTACGTAGAGAAATTGACACCCAGTGGACTCGAAGAGGGTGTTTTCCACAATATCCTAAGCAATGAGGAATAGATGGTTAACTACCCCCTCTTCCCTCACTCCCATATCTTATTTTTATTTTGTACATTTATACATGTTTTTTATATTTCTAATATATGTATATAGTTTTTAATAATGTATTTTTTTTAATTTCATAGAAAGGTATATCTATATATAATGTATGATGGATTGTTATAGGAAATTTTTAATGGGATGTTATGAATGGATGTACAACCCACAATATACGAGTTATAGTGGATCCTAGAAACTTTCTATAACTATGTTTATTATTTAATTCATTTTTTGGATGATAAGTTCTTATGATGATCTATTTTTATACATGGAATTATTTTTTTGAATCATTTTTCCATGTGTCTTTGGGAAATATTAATTTTTTAAAAGAGATGACTCAGGATGTGTGACTTTGGGGGAGAGTAAAAAAAGTAACGGGGAGGTGGTAGTGTGGTAACATAGTTAATATTATGATCTATATTATAATATTATTTTATGTGATTCTTTTTTATAGAGCATTACTATCTCTAGGAACATAACATTGTAATTATGAGATGTGTTACCTTTCCTTGGTGTACACTACAATTTTTTTTATTTAATTGTTTTTTATAAGTGCCTAATGGGTATATATTTTTGAGAAAACAAATTATGATCAGCATATGTATATATATATATATATTCTATTTCTAGGTTTAGAGGATCTAGTTGGAGACCATCCTAGATGTTAGTAGCTCATTGAATTTTTTATGGGTGTTAATAGATTTAAGGCCATTGTCGATGATGTATTTTTTATACTTTATGTTTTTTTTATGTTTTCCATTTATAAGACATTGAAAAAATGTAATTGGATCTCAATTTACATTTTATGAGTATAGATTTTTTTTATTTTTATGTTATCCATATTTTCTCAATTATTAGATGTAAATTCTTAAATCTTTGTGTATAATATACTATTTGGTTTTGTAATACCCTACCATCGTAGGAATATGAACATGGTGGTAAAATAATTGTGTTGGATGATCCATTTATATCATTCATAACCATGAATTTAAAGTGATCCAAAATATATTGTTTTTAGAGTATGAGTTGTGAAATACTATAGAATAGAGAAAAATCCTAACATTATGAAAACAAATTAAAATAAATTTGTTTTTTAATGAATAAATATTTGGATAATAAGGATATATAAGTGAAAAATAAGTTAAGGATTATTCCATATTTCAACAGATACCAAGATAGAATTATATGGTTTTAGAAGAGTGTATGTGTCCTATAAATACTTGGATTGAAGGATTTGTCGGTTGAATCAAATATTCCATCATTTCCAATACCTATTATATGTATAAATTTTTATGTATATATTATAACCATTTTTTGGATAATAATAATATAGAAATTTTATAGTATGTACATCGGTGCTTCGAGTGAAACATAGTAAGGTTTAAGGATATAATACTATGAGGAATATTTACCAATTACCCATAACTATGTGGAAGTGAGAATACATAACTATAGATTTAAACATGGGACTCCATAAAAATCATAAAATAAACAATTTATTCCTATTTTACTCGATTGGAATTTGAAATCAGTACATATCTTTTCTATCAGAGAAGAATTATCTATTAATCAGGAATTCAGGATATATGTTTACAAATAGGTTTTGTTTGATTGATTTCTATGATCAATTATATCTTATCAATATATTTTTTTACTAGAGTAACTATTGAATAATTCAGAGATATTTGAATACATATAATTTCGTTACCACATTACATGATCATAAGACACATAGTTTATCTAAGTAGAACAATCATACACTTGATGATATACAGATCAATTTAGGTTTGGATTTTAATGGATGATGATATTAAATCCTTCCTAAGGTAAAACATTTTTGAAATAATATAGTTTATTAAATAATTTAGATTTATACTTATGAAACCATCAATTGAATGATATATAATAATTCAACATGTTGTCATGATGTTTAAGGAATGAACTATTTGGACCTGAGAAAACTGAGGAATGGGAGATAAAGGTTGATTAACTAAATAACATATTATATAATCCTACAGTTTACATATGTGATATTTTTATGATAATATATTATATTTATTGAATTATATTTGTGATAAATAACTCTAACTAATATCACTTTCCAAGTAGGTTATGATATTTATAAAGGTATATAAGGTGATCCATATATACATTGGTCCCTGTGAGATTATTAATCATATTAAAAAGAAACCATATCCCATTTATATTCCTCAAAACATAACACATGGTCACAATTAATTCCATATTTTCACTTTTTGAATGTACATACTTGATAATTAATATATAAAATAAAATAAGGTTTACCACGAGTGCATGATATTTATATAGAGGAGAAATCAATAATAAAAAATGGACCATATTTATTAATTGATATAGAGGAAGACTACTAAACATGTAATATTTCTTCAAAGGAATAAGATATTTTTGTAATATGTATTTTTATTTAATGAAGGGGATAAGTTGAGTTATCCATAGTTGTATGTATCGAAGTGACATAACTCTCGAGATGAAATTTCTCTATGAGGGTTGAAAGTTTCTCCACAAGAATTTAAGACAAATTTCCTAATCAAAAAATTATTGTATTTTATATATTTTGAATTACAAATCCCTAATATATGTGAATAAATCTTATATATTATAAAATTAATCACATTATATTTTAATTAAATTAAATATAAAAGTTGAAAATAATTTCTAATTCACATTTGATATAATATTTATCCTGTTAAATTGAAATAAAATAATTTGTTTAAGAACATTTTCTCAATATATATATTAAACAAATATTCAACCATTTTAATAAACCTAAAAAATTATTTTAATATTTTTATTTAAAAAATTATTAACTTAGAATCAACTATTTATACTTGAAAATAAAATTGTTTTGTGTTTAGATGATGTTTTCTTTCTAAAAAAATTATATGTTAGCATTTTTTTAAATCATAATTAATTATATTAATAATTGTTAATTAATTATAGTAGTGAAAGTACCATTAATATATTGAATAAAAATATACTTAACTAATTTATTGATTTCTAATTGGAAGTAAATAAGAAAGAAATCTTATTTTTGGTCAAATTAAAATTTCTAAAAAATATTTCATTATGTTATATGGGGTTATTTGATGTTTTTTACAAATTTTAGAAATTAAAATTAGTAAAATAGTTTCAAAATTTGGAATAACATTATCCAAAATTCATATTTGTTTCCAAATATTTTTTAAAACGAAGAGAAAACAAGGTAAATTATCATCATCAAGGTAAGTGTTAAAAGGAATAATGAGCGAGTTAAACATAGAAAACAATTAAAAAATATCTCTAACCTATGGATAAATGTTATTGGATATGTTTAATCAATAAATATTATATTTATTTAAATTGGTTTTCCTTGGATCCACTTTAATGTGAATATGTATTTATTACATTTTAATTTATTTTGATATTTAAATGTTTTTAACCTAACACTTTACAATAATAGAACATCCTCTCCATAATTATTAAAAACTTTTAAGGAACCATGATAGACCAATATCAATAAAAATACCTTCCTATATTAATTTCCCACATCATGTAGCATTTTTTATTCCATAATGATCAACCTTAAAAATCATAAGTAGTATTTCAATAGATTTTCCCTAAAGAATATGTAATTTTCTTTACTAGATTTAAATGAGTTTCTTTATTACTTAACCCCCAAACAATATCAAATTACCATATTTCATTGGTAACATTAATTTCATTACTATAATGAGATTTTGTTACTCTAATGGTATAACCATGTTATGTCTTCTTTCTATCCTATCATAAATGATAATGGTGCTTGTGCGAACATGTGGGCTATGAACTCAATGAAGCGATGTGATTCATTTTTCATTTTAGTTGTACATTTTTGGGAATATATATCTATTTAATTAATTAAAATGATATTTTTTATATTATTAACAATTTATGTAAAATTATTCTTATTTAACTTTTATTAAATCTCTTCATTCAAAAATGATAACATCAATCATGTGTCCTTTTAGACTAACCATCACCATAAAGTGATGAAATTCATTTTTCATCACCACCTTATACGAATGGATATCAAATATTATATAATAAATATATATGATACTGGTTAATAGATTAATATTCCATATATTTTGAAACAATGAATTTAATCACCTAGGATAGTCATATATAAATATAACATGTTTTTTGAAAAATATTCAATACATTTAAAAACACACAAATGTAGAAAATAACAATTTAGTATCTCTAGATACTAGAACCAAAATTTTCTAATTTATTTAATGATATTTTAAATCTCACAAGAAATATTATCCTATAGTACTCCTCTTAGGATACAATATCTAAAACATTCTTCGTAACTAGGGGATGGAAACATAAGAAAGGGTTTTCTCATATTTTCAGTAATGGTAATGAGAGGGGATATCCATCTATCAAAAAATGTAAGTATAAGGTAAAAAAGGTATATGATCATGAAATATTCATAATAATTTTATAAAGAACCTCTCATAAATCATAAGCATGATTAAAAAATAATTTTAGAAAACAACGGTGACATGTGTGAGAAATCATAATATACCAATCGTTAACTATAATATTATTTCATAAAAGGGTAAAAAAATCTTAAATTTAGATTCCATTTCATATGAAAATGTTAACTACCAATATCATCAAAATTATAGATCATTACTTATCCCCCGTTTCCCATTAGGGATTACGATGTACCATATTCCCATAGTGGATTAGGACTCACCAATTGACTATTGTGGATCAATACCATCAACTATTTTTCCATCATTATCTTCTGAGATATAAAGGATTAGACAATTAATAAAGAGGATATATAGTTCCCATAAGTATTATAATCAAAACCATACTTATGTGTTCGTAAATATGATAAAATATATTTATATCATCACATAAAAATAATTCTAAAGAAAATGAGTATCATAAGAATAACAACAATTAAAATAGTATAATCCATGAAAAAAATTAGTTAAATAAAAATTTTATCAACATAAACATTAACCAACCAAATAAATAAAAATGATGATGTTTTTCAATATTTTTCCTAGTAAATCATAGAAAACCCCAAATGGTTTTTTCTTATATTAATAGAAATATGGGAAAAAATAATGACTAAAATAAAAAATATATTTTGAAATAAAATATAAAATTATACACACATCCAAAATAATAAGGTAGATATATTATTTGAAAATTTCACTAAATTAATGTACTAGAATCCATTAATATCATTTAAAACATTTTGTGGGAAAATAACCTTTCTACATATAGAAAAAAATTAATACTTTAAAAATTTTCATAATATTTTAATTTGAATATAGCCAAGAAAACATAAAAGTTATGAATGAAAATTAACATAAAACTATTTTTTAATATAGTCTAATAAAAAATAGACATGGAAGTAAATTAATATTCAATAGAAGAGATAAGTAAAGACAAATTTTCATTAAAACATTCTTGATATCATTAGTACATAATGAAGGGAAGAAGAATATAAATCATGTATTATAAATAAATAAAAATGTTATTATTATTCTAAAGGGTTTCTTGATATATATATCATATTATATCATTATCATAAACATTTTCAATAAGAAAAATGAGAAAAAAATGATATTATAACATAAAATATTTTCCACTTCAATAAAATTTTAATAATAATCCTTAATAAAGAGAGATGAAAAAATATAAATTTAATTCCATTAATTATTAATATAATCTTTATTAATGAAATTTGTGGATGTTATATACACCAAAAAAATGAACATGTGGTTCACATTGAATGTATCAAACAGATATAAAATGTAAGAGAAAAATAGTTTAACTTGAGTTCTTCATAAAATAAAATCACTCGAGACTCCTATAAAATAAATATAAATTCAATATAAATCTATTATAGTACCATAATATAATTTTATATATCATATATTATTCAGTTATAATATTTTATTACATGTTTATTTTCAATTCCATGTTAAAATTGTGTTTCGGGTGATAACCACTACACTTTACAAATATGTTTTTCTTTAGAAGATGGCATCTTGTCAACTTCATCATGTCTCTATGATGACCTAGTTCCTGATAAAGGATATTTTGGATCCCCCTCCCTATTATATGGGAGAGTTACTTGAAAACATCTATACCCTAAGGGGTGTCTTCACCTATTTCTTCCTTTCTCAAATCCAGAGTTTCTTCCCCTTTTCACAAGGATTCTAATTTTCTAAAATGTTCCAGATCTATATCATGGACCACCTAACCTATATTTATTGTCTTTAGAGTTCAATAATGTCTTGGATCATTTCTCCCAAACACTATTGGCATGGTTCCAGAATTGATGGCCCTCCTTTGATGCATTTTATCGTTTTGTCTTCGTGTTTTTGGGTTTATAGGAAAGATTGGTTATTAGTATTCTTCATTGAAGACATGATATGATTCAGTTTGGATCAATTCAAGAAATCCTTATTGCGTGGTCCAATGCTCCTTGCAAATGTGGTGGTTCCTTTTTATACCTTCTTTTGTGGAACATCATGTTTCATATGCAATGTGGTAACTGACTACTACAACCTGGGTATGCTTTCATGTGCTCTTGTTATCCTTACAAAACCCCTCTACTTTCTTTATTCTTGGTAACCTATTTGGTATTTACTTGTATTCCAACATAACAACATAAGTAGTGTATCATCCCATTTTTCTTATAGTTTGAGTAGACGTAGTGTATCTTACACCCTAGTGAATTGGGTATGGTTTAAAGATGGGAAAGAGTTCATGTGGAAGAAATATACTAAATTTGAGCCATGGAATGATTATTTGTTTTCTTGAAATGTGTTAGGACACCATGCTTTGTTCTGTTAAAGTGGTTCTACAAATAATAGGAAACAAGAGTTGAGGAATGAAGATTATATTTCTTGTACTGGACCTGTTATGGATTATTATATGAATTTGGTTTTCAATATATCTTCTTGAAGCACTGTAAATGATGGTCATGTGAGTTTAGGTGATTTTATTATTCTAAAACAAACAAGGATTCTTCGTACACATTCAAATATTAAATTATTTTTTGGTAGGATGAAGAGGGACTTACAGTTGGTGAGCCCTTCATGGGAAGTTGTTAATTAGGGATAAATTGTTGTTGTAATTGATTACCATTTAGGAACAACTATTATTTTGGACCCTTCATAGCTTCAGGATTCATAGGCTGCAATTGGAAATTATCCATAATTGAAGTCTCCAATGGTGATAAGTTCTCGAAGGGAAGTGGAAACCATTGAGCTGGGAAATGTATTAAATGATTACATAATGATGATCTGATTCAGGAGTCTAGGATGTTAGGTATATTGATAGAGAGGCTCAATGTTATTCAATTAGTGAATTTATATTAATGGTGTCTTCCTATGATGGTCAATCCAATGTCTATAAATATCTATGTTTGGTCTTTGAGGATACTAACACACTTCCCCAAATACATGGGTTATGGATTTTTACAGGCCATAGGTTCAGATAGTCTAGTGTAGGATCCAAGAATTTAGGATCAGTATATTGACACACAAAAATATAATTTCCATGATGATATTCGAAAACTATATATCTCTTCAAAAGACTTTTGTCTGTGGGTGAATTTCACTAATGATGATGAGGAGAGGGTGGTAATACCCCTCAAATTAATGTTTCATTCATGTATTTTCTCAGAAATGGGACACTAAATGACTTGTCTCCCCCTAATAAAAGGATGAGTAAGGATTAATCTAATGTAACATGAGCTGTTTCCACCAGGTCCACCTCAAAGATATTAAATAATGATTGATGCTGACGTGTTTAAGTAATTTAACAGACAAAACTCTGCAGCTAAATGGGAAACTGTTGATGTGTTTGGTCTTGAAACCAATTTTTTATACTAAGACTTTTAATAATTTTTCTAATATATTTGGGTGATATTTCTACCCCATTCATTTTTTTCACTTTTCAATTTGTTTTTTAAATAATAAATTTTAGGAGTAAGTTCGCCTGCCTCCTGGATCTTCAGGATATGTTTTTCTTTGGAAATTTTCATCTTTTTATTGTGGTCATAGTTTCATAATTTAAAAAATGTTATCCATGATATAAATATCATATAAATTATTTATTTTTGTATTTATTTTAATCTATTAATTGTAATAATTGAAAATTAATTACACCATCCATCGAGAAGTCATATTGTGTGTATACATTGACATCATTCACATTTTATTAAAAATGGAACATAAGAAAGGTAAATAATATTTCGAGCATCTATAATATTTATGATTTCATATATATCATAGATATATATATATATTATATTTATTATAAATATATTTAACTAATATATCGTTATTATAATAAAAGGTAAAAGAAAAAGAAAAACACATCACATATGCTTGCGATACAGTATTCTACTGTTCATATGAGCAACAATATTGTTTTTAGATGGTATCGAAGGTGATAAGTTATATTTGATATTATATTTCAATAATATTGGTTTGGTCACAATTTCCACATATATTCTTAAAAATTAATCATATTACCTTCCTTGTAAGGAAATTGAAAAAAACGAATCACATCTCTTCACGAGGCGGTAACCCATCATACACTAGAGAGACATTATAAAATACACCTTTGAATTGAATGGAAAAGGGTATACGTTATATCAAAATTGAATATGTTTAAATATGAAATAAATATAATATAAACACTTTAAATCCTCCATTATAATATGAAGTGTTGGATTATGGTGGGAAAAGAACTACCTCAGTTCTTCGGTGATAGTACATTGCACACAAGATTGATGATTTCTTCTTCCATTTGTGGAAAATGAGATGGGTATATGTCATTAACAAAAAATAATAAGGAATAATTGTATTAAATATACTAGGTTTATTATATCAGCATGACTACATATGGTTTTATTTAGTTAGAAGAATAAATAAATAAAAATGTAGTGTTATGAATTATACCTCTTCTTTTGGGAATACATATACCTTTACACCTAAACCCTTCCTATGAGGGTTTCCAAATAATTCAAAGGCCTATGATTAATGGGAATGCAATATATGAATTCATTTTTTCATGTCTTGGATTATCTAATGTGATTTGGAATTATTAATATGAGAGTATTTTGGGTGGTCTTTTTTAAATGAAGAAAAAACCCACTTGAAAACTATTCAACAATTTTCCAAAATAATTAAAAATGACAAACTCATTCAAATTAAAAAAAATGAAAAAATTACCCTAGATCATAATTATGGAAATATTATATTTAAAAAAGTTCCGTAAATGATATTTATACATGTTTTAATGGAAATATTACCATTATATTTTATATTTAAACCCCCATAGAAACCCATTTTTACTATACCCGTGATAATTAATTTTAAATATTTTCAATATTCATTATAGTGAGAAAATAAGTTGAAAATATTAAATAATATTTATTATTATGATTCTAAATATTTAATCCATTTTTAAATATCCAGTTCATATACATGGAATAATTTAATTTAAAAATAAACATGTGGATGTGATGAAAACGTTTTTTCTAAAGATAACTTTGACATATGTCTAAAATGATTTAACAACAAAATTCATATGAAAATAATTCATAAAAACTAAATTTTATTAATAAATCTAAAATTTACCTAATTTGAATTATAAATCAAAGATATTTTTTTAAAAAAATATTTAAAATAAATTAAAACTGTTAATTAAAAAAATATTATTCACAATCCAATGAAACATGTATCCTTTTAAAAAATTATAAACAATTCAATCAAATATACATGTTACATATAGTTTTATAAAATGAATTTTTTTTAAAAAATATGTTTTCTAAAATTGGATAAAATAATTTTTTTATAAAATTATATAACTATTTTTGAGAAAATAGTATTTTAAAAACCTATAAAAACATTATGAAAAATTATCTTCTTTTTAATCAATAAGATTTATTTATATAAAACCATTATACTTAATTATTTAAAAAACATTTTATTTTCCATATATATATTAAGTGAATATGGTATAATGTTTTTTTAAAATAATTCTAATAATTTATCATATATCGTTAAAACTTAGTGTTGTGTTTAACTAGTGATAAAATCGGTGTTACATGTACTGAGAAATACAGTCGGTGTTGTGTGTAAGTAAATATAAAACTTGTTTTACATATAATACATCACATATTAAAATAATTAAATTTACCAGAACATATATTGGACAACATGTCAAGATTTTCTATTCTATATCTTAAAAATCAATTTCCCCCTGAAATTCATCACCTTTAAAAAAATAATTTGTGGTTATTCTGCCTCATCATATAATAATTTTCCCTTGTAGATTCCTGAAGATATTATTTTCACCACATAAATTTGATGAAGTTATTGGTCTTATTTCATAGAATATTATCTGTATAATCTAAAATATCCACCAATTTGACCTCATAATAAATATTTTGATCAAGTTATACGATCTCTGAGTTCCTTACGTGTGATAGATCTTGTATGTACTTCACCATTTAAGATACATAAATCACATCATGGAATTGATATAGGTTTATTGGATATTCCAAATGATATTATATTTTACTAATATGGTCATTAATATAAAAGGGACAAATAAATCAAGGTCTCACCTTTCCATTATATCATAAACAAAATTTCATCATTTGGTTGTGCTTCGATTAACATCCACTTCATTTATTATTCTCTCTAATAAAGATTCGTGTTGATTTTTTTATCGCTATTTCACTAAAGGAAACTATGAAGCATAAAATAAAAATAATACATTCTTTATATCTGTAGTAATCATCAAAACCAAAATTGTTAGCACTATTTATCAAATATGAAAAAAATTATATGATGATATAATAAAATAATCTAGAAAACCTTATCAAATGAAAAACATACCAAATATTAAATTGATAACCTTAATACCCATCTAAAATTTTAAAATTTATATAAAATTTAACTAAATTTACAAAATAAAATTAATAATCATCCTATAAATATAAAATAGCTCCTAAATGTACATTAAAAAATATTTGGATAAGGCAGTCACATATTCTCCTGAAACATTGTTATAATATAAATAACTGTACACCATAAATAAATTCACACATTAATTATTGTATAAATAAAATAACATATTATTGAATACATACCATGAATGAAAATTTTGATTAAATAGAACACTTTTTTGTAAAATCACTAATCATTTCTAAATCCATAAATACTATCAAATTTATTTTATCTATATAAATCACCTATTAATCAAAACATCATTATCTCGTCATAAAAAAAATATTAAGGTTTAAATTACCTTCAATCTTGTGTTTTCAATAAAATATAATCTTTCCATTAAATCTCTTTTCTATGTAACTAATATTATTCAAAATTTTCTTGAAAACTATAAATGAAAAACATATAAAAACAATCCATATAAAATACATGGTTTATATAGCATAAATTTTAAATTTCAATAAACACATAAATTCTGACACTTAATTTTTAAACCATTAACTACGATTTATCATCTTATTCCTCAATATCTCCTTCACATCATATATTTTTCATAGTCTCATTATCGATAATAAAATACCCATTACTCTTACAAAATTGTTTATTATAATCAAGAGAATTCACCATAGGACATAATAATTCATAATGTTCATACCTTACTATAACATCCCAGGTAAATAAAGAATAATAAATTTTCATATTTATTAACATTTACGAATTAAATATTTATTTTACTTTAAAGGGTTTTCTATGTTCGATAGCATACCCGATACGCAACAAAGAGTTTCTTTGAAATCTTACGTTGCATACTAGTAATAAAATAATATTATTTTAAATGGTAGTTAACACGTAGCCGTTGTATTTGCGGGAATGAATAGAAATAACTAAAATATGATTATATATGTTAAATTTTTTTACATTTATCCAATAATGGATAAAGGCTTAAAATAATAAAATAATTCAATTTTAGGCATAGATAATCTAATATTCACTAAAGGTCCACTAATCACCTTTTGATGGCGAACCTTCATTAAATATAGTTTTGGTCACTCTTATACATTCTATTGGACCAAATAAAATTCTTCTTTAGAATTGGGACATCAAAATTTACTTTGTGTAAATTTTTGGTATTTTTCTGATAAAGTTCATTTTTTTAATGAATAGTGAAAAATGTTGTATTTTAATTCAAAACCTCTTTTCAATGTAATTTATTTATATGATTAGACTATCATTTGAATTGGTTTTAAAGTGAAATTAGAATATATTATTACAATTTAATCCAATATTGGTTATTTGAATTAATTTCACTTTGAAACCGGACTTAAACTAGTGTCAATCTTTTGATACTTATTGTTTCATAAAAACACGCTATTTGCTCTAACAGTAGGAATTAATTATTAAATTAATTAATGCAACTTATATGTTTTTAATTTTTTAAAATAAACTTAATTTTTGAATTCGGAATATCAAATATAGCTTAGGGTTAATTTTTTGTAATTTTCTGAAAAACGTCAATTTTTGATGAATAGTGAAACCACTAAGTGGTAGTTAAAGAAACTAATTTTTCTTTTAAATGAAACATTACCACTTATGTGTTTTGAATTTAAAAAATCCTAAATACATGGTTATCATTAGGATGTAAAATTTGGTTCAATGTGATTAAAATAATTTTTTTGGTGAATAGTAACTTTTAAATTTTTAATCGCGATTAGAGTAATTAGTGTAGTTTAAGGTAAAAATAATGTTTTAATGATATTAAATGACCTAGAAACATGTCCTACCCTCATTGGATTTGTCATGGACGACCAAGACCATCCATGGGTCGACTTGGGGACCCCATTTATCCACTTTGGTTGGAAAATGACATTAATACCTTTTTATTTTATGTGAAAATTAAAATTTCACAAACATGTGTTGTTTTACTAAAAAAAATTATATGGGGTTATCGAAATCATATTTATGACGATAAATATTAATTAGAAAGATAAAAAGATTTCATACATCATGATGTTTGTTTTATAATTTTTAGACACAAAATAAATTAAATTATTAATGACACCATGATGATGCAGCGATTACCTCATTATTTAACTATTTAAATAAAATGAAAAGATATTGTAAAATCTAAGACCTAAACATGTCACAAACCTATTGTATGGGTGGATTTCGAAAACGTATCACAATTCCCTCGAAATATATCGTTTTGGGACCTTTAAAATCCGAAAATCATTTTATAATAAAGTAATATTTTATAACATTCCAAGAGTGGCCATCCTTTTCTCTTAATATAGGCCCCCACCTCTACCACCATACCCACACCTCTCAAGCCTTTGGTTCGTCCAAGATCTTCCCATTTTGTCTCTCCACATCCCTCTCTTACTCCTAGAAGCCTCACTTTGGGCAGAAGTCTTCCCAAGGAAGCCTTTGAGCTCAAATCAAAAAGAGTTACCCAATTTAAAGGTATTGTCTTCTCTTGTGTTCTTATGTTTTATTTTTCTTCTCCAACCCCATAAACTATTTTTATTCATTTATTTTGTAACAACTCCAGTATCTTAAATATATTAAGATGTTTTTATAATAATTATTCTAGCTAAACCTACACACACCTTTGTCTAATGGTTAAAGAACATACTGTTTCTGTGGTCGGCGAATTTCTGTCTCACGAAACGATGATTGTTCAATCTTCTTTTAACACCTTTAATGGTGGACATTAAGATGTAACTATATTTATATATGATATATATTATGTTTATGTTTTCCTTATGCTTCTGTATTTTTCATTTTTGGTATACCTTTATGGATTCTATTATGGGTATACGCGATATCTTCATTTTAGGAAGTGCGGACTACCGCCCCCTCAAATTGATTTGATTCGGTAATGCCATATATGAGACGTATAAAGGATGGATTTGAAGTTATTATATATGATTTATGTTACAAATAAATGATGAATATAATTCTGGAATTAAAATATACATACATCTCATTTAGTTTTAATTCCATTAATATGTCATAGAAATGAAAGTAGCGTTCATGTGTACGTACGACTTATCGTCTCCATGAACGGTGAATTTAATTTCATACCTCTAAATGATTATGTAATATTATAAATAAATTTATATGCTTGATATATATGATATATATGATATCCAAATCTTGAATATCATTCTGGATATAATGAACCTTTGACCACACAAACAACATGTAATTTTAAGAAGTCTACTTTCGACTTAAGAACCAAATATCAAAAAAACAAACATTATTAACATAAATGATTACATAATGTTTATCACATGGTAATAAGTGATATAAAAGTAAAAAAGAACTTGAAAAAGGTTCTTAATCAAGTAGAAATTAACTCAAGTTTATTATTCAAGACGGTAAAGAATGACGGAGTCAAGTCGGACCCGAGGTAAGGGACATCGTCTCAATCTCCTTTCATTGAGGCATGTTTTGTTTTATACACAACTTTCTTTTATTCGGTGTATAAACGCCTTTGACTTTTAATTTTATTCAAAAGGAATCTTTTTATGTGAAGCGTTTTATTAAATGACAAAAAGGAATATTTCTTTTAATGTACGCAGTGACAATGACCTTTTCCACCACCACGAGTAATATTTGGTCTTTAGCGTCCTCAACAAGCCATGATGTTTTTTAAAATGAAATGAATACCATATAATAATTTATGTATTTTGTTATTGAAAATGGTTTTTATAATGGATTTGTTATGTCAATATATTTAAATGATATATTGTGATCAAAGTGTGGAAATGTTTTCTTTCCATTATATTTTTTTATGTCTTATGATTTTATAATGTTACTTGTACATTTGATGGATGGTTACGTGATAAACCATATGATGGGTGGTGCCCTGAATACCAGGACGGGTGGTTACGTTATAGCCTCCAATGCATTGGGTGTGGAAGTCGGCCGTATTGCTTTTCCATTAAGTGATATGTGTGTAAGTCGACCGTATTGTTATTCTATTTAAGTATGTTTATGTCCCAAGTTACCATTATACGTTATGTGCTCTTTATATGGGTTTTATGGTAATATTATGGTTAAAAAAGGTTAAGTAATGATCTTTTATTTAGTGAAGAGGTTTTACTACTTCATAAAGGTGAAAAGTATTACTTTGATAAAGTATACATGGTTTACTTGTATTTTTGAAAAACTAACAATTTTCCTGCTTTGTGTATCCCTTACTGAGCTTTTTATGCTCACCCCAAGTTTTTCAAATGTTTTTCACAGGACTTAATGTGGAATAGGGTTAAGGATGGGATCAAGGAAAAGTCGTGATATCTAAAACATGGGACTAGACATGTTTATTTTTAAGAGTTTTTTTTATTTTATAAAAACATATTAGAAGTGTCTACTATGTAATCTTTTGAGATGTAATAGTTATGAAGTAATTCTCTAAAACTATAAACCTGAAAAGATTCTCAATGTGAATTATTCATTTAAATCAATATTCAAGTAAGGTTTAAGGCTGGGGCCTTATAGTTTGTATCAGAGGTCAGTTAAGACCACATTAGGAGTTAGAAAATTGTTAAATTATAAATTAATTTATGGTATGATTAAAATGATATAGCATTTGAAGATTACCATGTTGCTTCACCTAAGATATTTTTGTGTTAAGAATGGTCTTTCATAGAGGAAACAGAGCAGATTTTCCAAGAAGGCATACAGAGGGAAATGACCTTTCAAATCAGTATCCTGAGATGGTCAGAATCAGAAATAAACAGTTTGTTGTAATGATGGATAAGTTGAATCAGTTATGCTTCGTTGAAGGGACATGGTTGTGTCCTTATGCAGAATGATGAAGTAATTGTTTATGCTTCACGTCAGTCAAAAACTCATGAGTTATCAGTGAAATATTCTCTATCAGAGAGAATCAAGCAAGCACATAAGTAGGACAGTGAGTTGTAGAAAAAGGTAGAGCGGGTTCAGAAGCATAAGTTTCCTGAATTCAACATTGATAATGATTGTGTTTTGAGATTTGGGAAGAAATTGTGTGTGCCTTGTGATTCACAGTTGAATAGAGGTTTGTTATGTGATGCTCATAGTTCTCTATTTTCAGTTCATCCTGGAAATACTAAGATGTAAAGAGATCTGTGGGAGTATAACTGGTGGGATGGAATGAAAAGAGATATTGCTGATTTTACTGTGAAGTGTTTGACTTGTCAGCAGGTTAAAGCAGAACGGCAGTTACCGAAAGGGATGCTTCAGCCTTTACCAGTTCCAGAATGGAAATGGGAGAATATATCGATGGACTTCATTGTGGGATTGCCGAAGACACCTCTAGGTAATAATTCAATTTGGGTTATTGTTGATCCCTTGACTAAATCTTCTAATTTCCTTGCTATACGAGATACTTTCTCCCTAGATCAACTTTCTTGTTTGTATCTTAAAGTGATAGTGAGGTTACATGGAGTTCCCCTCTCCATTGTGTCTAATCGTGATCCCAGGTTTACTTCTAACTTTTGGAAAGGCCTTCAGAAGTCATTGGGTAATGAATTAAATTTTAGTACAGCTTTTCATCCGCAATCAGATGGGCAGTCCGAACAAACAATTCAGACCTTGGAGGATATGCTACGAGCTTGCACTATGGATTATCAGGGAAGTTGGGAACAACATCTTTCTTTGGTTGAGTTTTAATGTAATAATAGTTTTCATTCTAGTATACAGATGGCACCATTTGAGGCATTATATGGGAAGCGGTGTCGAACTCCATCTTTTTGGGATGAAGTAGGTGAAAGGAAGCTGATGGGACCAAAATTGGTAGAAGAGATGGCAGAAAAAGTTCACTTTATTCAGAAACACATGAGAACAGCTCAGAGTAGGCAGAAGAGTTATGCAGATAATCGGAGGAAGGATCTATCTTTCGATGTAGGTGATCATGTTTTTCTCAAAATTTCACCGTGGAAAGGTGTGATGCGATTTGGTAAGAAAGGAAAGGTGAGTCCAAGGTTCATTGGACCATATGAAATTCTGGAGAAAGTTGAATCAGTTTCTTACCGAGTGGATTTACCTCCGAGTTTATCTCAGGTACACAATGTTTTTCATGTTTAGATGTTGAGAAAGTATTTGCCAGATCCATCTCATGTTTTGAGCCCAGAGGTAGTTCAGTTGAAAGAGAATCTCTCTTATGAAGAACAACCAGTCCAGATTCTTGACCGAAGAGAGCATGTGTTGTGAAATAATGTAATTTACCAGATAATGGTTTTGTGGAAAAACCATATGGTAGAAGAGGCAACATGGGAATCTGAAAATGCTATGAGGGATAAATACCCCCACTTATTTTGATAAGTGAATAAAATTGTGGGGACACAATTCCCAAAAGGGGGGAAGGATGTAACATCCCAGGTAAATAAAGAATAATACATTTTCATATTTATTAACATTTACGAATTAAATATTAATTTTACTTTAAAGGGGTTTCTATGTTCGATAGCGTACCCGATACACAACAACGAGTTTCTTTGAAATATTAAGTTGCCAACTAGTAAAAAAATAATATAATTTTAAATGGTAGTTAACACATAGCCGTTGTATTGGAGGGAATGAATAGAAATAACTAAAATATGATTATATGTGTTAAATGTTTTTACATTTATCCAATAATGGATAAAGTCTTAAAATAAGAAAAGAATTCAATTTTAGGCATAGATACTCTAATATTCACTAAAGGTCCACTTATCATATTTTGATGGTAAACCTTCATTAAATATAGTTTTGGACACTCTTATACATTCTATTGGACAAAATAAAATTCTTCTATAGAATCGGGACATCAAAATTTACTATGTGTAAATTTTCGGTATTTTTCCGATAAAATTCATTTTTTAATGAATAGTGGAAAATGTTGTATTTTAATTCAAAACCTTTTTTTAATATAATTTATTAATATGATTAGATTATCATTTTAATTGGTTTTAAAGTGAAATTAGAATATATTTTTACCATTTAATCTAATAGTGGTTGTTGGAATTAATGTCACTTTGAAATCGGACTTAAACTAGTGTCAATCTTTTGATACTTATTGTTTCATAAAAACACGTTATTTGCTCTGACAGTGGAAATTAATTATTAAATTAATTAATGCAACTTATTTGTTTTGAATTTTGTAAAATAGACATCATTTTTTAATTCAGAATATCAAATATAGTTTAAGGTGAATTTTTGGTAATTTTCTTAAAAACATCAACTTTTGATGAATAGTGAAACCACTAAGTTGTAGTTAAAGAAACTGATTTTTCTTTTAAATGAACCATTACTACTTCTGTGTTTTGAATTTCAAAAATACTACATACATGGTTATCATTACGATATAAAATGTGGTTCAATGGGATTAAAATAATTTTTTTGGTGAATAGAAACTTTTAAGTTTTTAATCGCGATTAGAGGTAATTAGTGTAGTTTAAGGTAAAAATAATGTTTTAATGATATGAAATGACCTAGAAACATGTCCTACCCTCATTTTATGTGTCATGGTCGACCAATAAAATCCCTGGGTCAATTTGGGAACCCCATGGAGCCACTTCGGTTAGAAAATGACATTAATACCTTTTTATTTAATGTTAAAATTAAAATGTCACAAACATGTGTTTTTTTACTAAAACAATTTTTATGTGGGGTTATACAAGTCATATTTATGACTATAAATATTAATTAGAAAGATAAAAATATTTACTACATCATGATATTTGTTTTATAATTTTTAGACCCTAAATAAATTAAATTATTTATGACACCATGATGATGCAGCGATTACCTCATTATTTAACTATTTAAATAAAATGAAAGGATATTGTAAAATATAAGACCTACACTTGTAACAAACCAATTGGATGGGTGTATTTCTAAACCTTATCACCATACCCTCAAAATATATCCTTTTGGGACCTTTAAAATCCTAAAATAATTTTATAATAAAGTAATATTTTATAGCATTCCAAGAGTGTCCCACCTTTTCTCTTAATAAAGGCCCCCACCTCTACCACCTTACCCACAAATCTCAAGCATTTGGTTTGGCCAAGCTCTGCCCATTTTGTCTCTCCACATCCCTCTCTTACTCTTAGAAGCCTCACCTTGGGCAGAAGTCTTCCCAAGGAAGCCTTTGAGCTCAAATCAAAAAGAGTTACCCGATTTAAAGGTAGTGTCTTTTCTTGTGTTCTTATGTATTATTTTTCTTCTCCAACCCACTAAACTCTTTTTATTCATTTATTTTGTAACAACTCCAGTATCGTAAATATATTAAGATGTTTTTATAATAATTATTTGAGCTAAACCTACACACACCTTTGTCTAATGGTTAAAGAACATACTGTTTCTGTGGTTGGCGAATTTATGCCTCATGAAACGATGATTGTTCAATATTCTTTTAACAACTTTAATGGTGGCAATTAAGATGTCACTCTATTTATATATGATATATATTATGTTTATGTTTTCATTATGCTTCTGTATTTTTAATTTTTTGTATACCTTTATGGCTTCTATTATGGGTATACGCAATATCTTCATTTTCGGAAGTGCGGACTACCGCCCCCTCAAAGTGATTTGATTCGTTCATGCCATATGTAGGACGTATAAAGGATGGATTTAAAGTTATTATATATGATGTATGTAACATATAAATGATGAATATAATTCTGGAATTAAAATATACATACATCTCATTTAGTTTTAATTCCATTAATATGACATAAAAAGGAAAGTAGCATTCATGCGTACGTACGGCTTACCGTCTCCATGAATGGTGCATTTCATTTCATACCTCTAAATGATTATGTAATATTATAAATACATGTATATTATGGATATATATGATATATATGATATCCAAATCTTGAATATCATTCTGTATATAATGAACCTTTGACCACACGAACAACATGTAATTGTAAGAATTCCACTTCCGACTTAAGAACCAAATATCGACAAAACAAACATTATTAACTTAAATGATTAAATAATGTTTATAACATGGTAATAAGTGATATAAAAGTAATAATGAACATGAAAAAGGTTCTTAAGAAAGTATAAATTAACTCATGTTTATTATTCAGGACGTTAAAGAATGACGGAGTCAACTCGGACCCGAGGTAAGGGACTTCGTCTCAATCTCATTTCATTGAGGCATGTTTTGTTTTATACACAACGTTCTTTTATACGGTGTATAAACCCCTTTGGATTTTAATTTTATTCAAAAGGAATCTTTTTATGGGAAGCGTTTTACTAAATGACAAAAAGGAATGTTTCTTTTAACGTACACAGTGACAATGACCTTTTCCACCGCCGCGAGTAATATTTGGTCTTTGGAGTCCTCAACAAGCCATGATGTTTTTTAAAATGAAATAAATACCATATACTCTTTTATGTATTTTCATATTGAAAATGGTTTTTATAATGGATTTTTTATGTCAATATATTTAATTGATATATTGTGATCAATGTGTGGAAATGTTTCCTTTCCATTATATTTGTTTTATGTCGTATGATTTTATAATGGTACTTAGACATTTGACGGATGGTTACGTGATAAACCATATGACGGGTGGTGCCGTGAATACCAGGACATGTGGTTACATTATAACCTCCAATGCATTGGGTATAGAAGTCGGCCGTATTGCTAGTCCATTAAGTGATAAGTGTGGAAGTCGACCGTATGGTTATTCCATTTAAGTATGTTTATGTCCCAAGATACCTCTATATGTTATGTGTTCTTTATATGGGTTTTATGGTAATATTTTGGTTACAAAAGGTTATGTAATGATATTTTATTCAGTGAGGAGTTTTTACTACTTCATAAAGTTGAAAAGTATTACTTTGATAAAGTATACATGGTTTACTTGTTGTTTTAAAAAACTAACAATTTTCCTCCTTTGTGTATCCCTTACTGAGCTTTTTATGCTCACCTCATGTTTTTCAAATGTTTTTCACAGGACTTAATGTGGAATAGGGTCAAGGATGGGATCATGGAAAAGTCGTGCTATCTAAAACATGGGACTAGACATGTTTATTTTTAAGAGTTTTTTTATATTTTATGGAAACATATTAGAAGTTTATACTATGTAATCTTTTGAGATGTAATAGTTATGACGCAATTCTCTAAAACTCTAAACCTGAAAATATTCTCAATATGAATTATTAATTTAATTCAACATTCAAGTAAGGTTTAAGGTCGGGGCCTTATAGTTGGTATCATAGGTCGGTTAATACCACATTAGGAGTTAGAAAATTGTTAAATTATAAATTAATTTATGGTATTATTGAAATGATATAGCATTTGAAGATTACCATGTTGCTGCACCTAAGATATTTCTGTGTTAAGAATGGTTTTTCATAGAGGAAACAGAGCAGATTTTCCAGGAAGGCATACAGAGGGAAATGAACCTTCAAATCAGTATCCTGAAATGGTCAGAATCAGAAATAAACAGTTTTTTGCAGTGATGGATAAGTTGACTCATTGATGCTTCGTTTTAGGGACATAGTTGTGTCCTTATGCAGAATGATCAAGTAATTGCTTATGCTTCATGTCAGTTGAAAACTCATGAGTTATCAGTGAAATCTTCTCTATTAGAGAGAATCAAGCAAGCACAGAAGCATGACAGTGAGTTTTAGAAAAATGTAGAGTTGGTTCAGAAGGGTAATTTGCCTAACTTCAACATTGATAATGATTGTGTTTTGATATTTGGGAAGAGATTGTGTGTGCCTTGTGATTAACAGTTGAAGAGAGAGTTGTTATGTGAACCTCATAGTTCTTTGTTTTCAGTTCATCCTAGAAATATAGATATGTACAGAGATCTGCGGGAGTATTACTTGTGGGATGGAATGAAAATAGATATTACTGATTTTACTCTGATGTGTTTGACTTGTTAGCTGGTTAAAGTAGAACGGCAGTTACCGAAAGGTATGTTTCAGCCTTTACCAGTGCCAGAGTGGAAATGGGAGAATATATCCATGGACTTCGTTGTGGGATTGCCGAAGAAACCTCGAGGTAATAATTCAATATGGGTTATTGTTGATCGCTTGACTAAATCTTCTCATTTCCTTTCTATATGAGATAATTTTTCCCTAGATCAACTTTCCCATTTGTATCTAAAAGAGATATCTAGGTTACATGGAGTTCCCCTCTCCATTGAGTCTGATCGTGATCCCAGGTTCACATCTATATTTTAGAAAGGCCTTCAGATGTCATTGGGTACTGAATTAAATTTTAGTACATCTTTTCATCTTCAATCAGATGGGCAGTCAGAATGAACAATTCAGACCTTGGAGGATATTCTATGAGCTTGCTCTATGGATTATCAGGGAAGTTGGGACCAAAATCATTCTTTGGTTGATTTTTCATATAATAAAAGATTTCATTCTAGTATACAGATGGAACCATTTGAGGCATTATATGGGAAGCGGTGTCGAACTCCATCTTTTTGGGATGAAGTAGGTGAAAGGAAGCTGATGGGACTAGAATTGGTAGAAGAGATGGCAGAAAAAGTTCACTTGATTCAGAAACACATGAGAACAGCTCAGAGCAGGCAGAAGAGTTATGCAGATAATCAGAGGAAGGATCTATCTTTCGAGGTAGGTGATCATGTTTTTCTCAATGTTTCACTGTGGAAAAGTGTGATGCGATTTGGTAAGAAAGGAAAGGTGAGTCCAAGGTTCATTGGACAATATGAAATTCTGGAGAAAGTTGGATCAGTTGCTTACCGAGTGGCTTTACCTCCGAGTTCATCTCAAGTACACAATGTTTTTCATGTTTTGATGTTCAGTAAGTATATGCCAGATCCATCTCATGTTTTGAGCCCAGAGGTAGTTCAGTTGGAAGAGAATCTCTTTTATGAAGAACAATCAGTCCAGATTCTTGACCAAAGAGAGCATGTGTTGCTAAATAAGGTAATTCACCAGGTAATGGTTTTGTGGAAAAATCATATGGTTTAAGAGGCAACATGGGAATATGAAAATGATATGAGGGATAATTACCCCCACTTATTTTGATAAGTTAATAAAATTGTGGGGACGCAATTCCCAAAAGGGGGGATGGATGTAACATCCCATGTAAATAAAGAATAATACATTTACATATTTATTAACATTTATTAATTAAATATTAATTTTACTTTAAAGGGGTTTTTATGTTCGATAGCATACCCGATACGCAACAAAGAGTTTCTTTGAAATCTTACGTTGCCTACTAGTAATTAAATAATATTATTTTAAATGGTAGTTAACACGTAGCCGTTGTATTGGCAGGAATGAATAGAAATAACTAAAATATGATTATATATGTTAAATGTTTTTACATTTATCCAATAATGGTTAAAGGCTTAAAATAAGAAAATAATTCAATTTTAGGCATAGATACTCTAATATTCACTAAAGGTCCACTTATCACCTTTTGATGGCAAACCCTCATTAAATATAGTTTTGGTCCCTATTATACATTCTATTGGACCAAATAAAATTCTTCTTTATAATCGGGACATCAAAATTTACTTTGTGTAAATTTTTGGTATTTTTCCGATAAAATTCATTTTTTAATGAATAGTGAAAAATGTTGTATTTTAATTCAAAACCTCTTTTTAATCTAATTTATTTATATGATTAGATTATCATTTGAATTGGTTTTAAAGTGAAATTAGAATTTATTTTTACCATTTAATCCAATAGTGGTTGTTGGAATTAATGTCACTTTGAAATCGAACTTCAACTAGTGTCAATCTTTTAATACTTATAGTTTCATAAAAACACACTATTTTTTCTAACAGCGGAAATTAATTATTAAATTAATTAATGCAACTTATTTGTTTTTTATTTTGTAAAATAGACTTCATTTTTGAATTTGGAATATCAAATATAGCTTAGGGTGAATTTTTGGTAATTTTCTGAAAAACATCAACTTTTGATGAATAGTGAAACCACTAAGTGGTAGTTAAAGAAACTGATTTTTGTTTTAAATGAAACATTACCACTTCTGTGCTTTGAATTTCAAAAATCTGACATACATGCTTATCATTAGGATGGAAAATGTGGTTCAATGGGATTAAAATAATTTTTTTTGGTGAATAGTAACTTTTAAGTTTTTAATCGCGCTTAGAGGTAATTAGTGTAGTTTAAGGTAAAAATAATGTTTTAATGATATTAAATGACCTATAAACATGTCCTACCCTCATTGTATGTGTCGTGGAAGACCCAGAAAATCCATGGGTCAACTTGGGGACCCCATGGAGCCACTTTGGTTGGAAAATGACATTAATAACTTTTTATTTAATGTTAAAATTAAAATGTCACAACCATGTGTTGTTTTACTAAAACAATTTTTATATTGGGTTATACAAGTCATATTTTTGACTATAAATATTAATTAGAAATAAAAAAATCTTTACTACATCATGAATTTTTTTTTATAATTTCTAGACACTAAATAAATTAAATTATTTATGACACCATGATGATGCAGCGATTACCTCATTATTTAACTATTTAATTAAAATGAAAATATAATGTAAAATCTAAGACCTAAACTTGTAAAAAACCTATTGGATGGGTGTATTTCGATACCTTATCACCTTATCTTCGAAATATATCCTTGTGGGGATTTTAAAATCCGAAAATCATTTTATAATAAAGTAATATTTTATAACTTTCCAAGAGTGCCCCTCCTTTTCTCTTATAAAAGGCCCCCACCTCTGCCACCTTACCCACACCCCTCAAGCCTTTGGCTTGGCCAAGATCTGCCCATTTTGTCTCTCCACATCCCTCTCTTACTCATAGAAGCCTCACTTTTGGCAGAAGTCTTCCCAAGGAAGCCTTTGAGATCAAATCAAAAAGAGTTACACGATTTAAAGGTAGTGTCTTCTCTTGTGTTCTTATGTTTTATTTTGCTTCTCCAAACCCCTAAACTCTTTTAATTCATTTCTTTTGTAACAACTACAGTATCATAAATATAATAAGATGTTGTTACAAGAAATATTCGAGCTACACCTACACACACCTCCGACTAATGGTTAAAGAACATACTCTTTCTGTGGTTGGTGAATTTCTGCCTCACGAAACGATGATTGTTCAATCTTCTTTTAACACTTTTAATGGTGGCCATTAAGATGTCACTATATTTATATATGACATTTATTATGTTCATGTTTTCCTTCTTCTTCTATATTTTTCATTTTTGGTATACCTTTATGGCTTCCATTATGTGTATACAAGATATCTTCATTTTAGGAAGTGCGGACTACCGCCCCCTCAAAGTGATTTGATTTGTTAATGCCATATGTGGGACGTATAAAGATTGGATTTAAAGTTATTATATATTATTTATGTTACATATAAATGATGAATATAATTATGGAATTAAAATATACATACCTCTTATTTAGTTTTAATTCCATTAATATGACATAGAAGTGAAAGTAGCGTTCATGCGTACGTAAGGCTTACCATCTCCATGAACGGTGCATTTCATTTCTTACCCCTAAATGATAATGTAATATTATAAATACATGTATATGCTGGATATATATGATATATATGATATCCAAATCATGAATATCATTCTGGATATAATGAACCTTTGACCACACAAACAACATGTAATTTTAAGAAGTCCACTTTCGACTTAAGAACCAAATATCGACAAAACAAACATTATTAACTTAAATGATTACATAATGTTTATAACATGGTAATAAGAGATATAAAAGTAATAATGAACTTGAAAAATGTTATTAAACAATTATAAATTAACTCATGTTTATTATTCATGAAGTTAAAGAACGATCGAGTCAAGTCAGACCCGATGTAAGGGACATCGTCTCAATCTCCTTTCATTGAGGCATATTTTGTTTTATACACAACATTCATTTATACGGTGTATAAACCCCTTTGAATTTTAATTTTATTCAAAAGGAATATTTTTATGTGAAGCATTTTACTAAATGACAAAAAGGAATGTTTCTTTTAACGTACGTGGTGACAATGACCTTTTCTGCCGCCGTGAGTAACATTTGGTCTTTAGCGTCCTCAACAAGCCGTGATGTTTTTTAAAATTAAATAAATACCATATACTCTTTAATGTATTTTGGTAATGAAAATGGATTTTATAATGGATTTTTTATGTCAATATATTTATGTGATATATTGTGATCAAAGTTTGGAAATTTTTTCTTTCCATTATATGTGTTTTATGTCTTATGATTTTATAATGGTACTTGGACATTTGAAGGGTGGTTACGTGGTAAACCATATGATGATTGGTGCCGTGAATACCAGGATGGGTGGTTACGTTATAACCTCCAATGAATTGGGTATGGAAGTCAGCCGTATGGCTATTCCATTAAGTGATATGTATGGAAGTCGGTCGTATTGTTATTCCATTTAAGTATGTTTATGTCACAAGTTACCTTTATATGTTATTTGTTCTTTATAAGGGTTTTATGGTAATATTTTGGTTACAAAAGAGTAAGTAATGATATTTTATTCAGTGAATAGTTTTTACTACTTCATAAAGGTGAAAAGTATTACTTTGATAAATTATACATGGTTTACTTGATGTTTTGAAAAACTAACAGTTTTCCGGATTTGTGTATCCCTTAGTGAGATTTTTATGTTGACCCCAAGTTTTTGAAATGTTTTCTACAGGACATAATGTGGAATAGGGTCAAGGATGCGATCAAGGAAAATCTGTCCTATCTAAAACATGGAACTACTCATGTTTATTTTTAGAGTTTTTTTTATTTTATGGAAACAAAGTAGAAGTGTCTACTATGTAATCTTTTGAGATGTAATAGTTATGACCTAATTCTCTAAAACTCTAAACCTGAAAAGATCCTCAATGTAAATTATTCATTTAATTCAATATTTAATTAAGGTTTAAGACTGGGGCTTTATAGTTGGTATCATAGGTCGGTTTAGACAACATTAGGAGTTAGAAAATTGTTAAATTATAAATTAATTTATGGTATGATTCAAATGATATAGCATTTGAAGATTACCATGTTGCTTCACCTATGATATTTCTGTGTGAAGAATGGTTTTTCATAGAGGAAACAGAATAGATTTTCCAGGAAGGCATACAGAGGGAAATGACCTTTCAAATCAGTATCCTGATATGGTCAGAATCAGAAATAAATAGTTTGTTGCAGTGATGGATAAGTTGACTCAGTGATGCTTTGTTGAAGGGACTTGGCAGTGTCCTTATATAGAATGATCAAGTAATTGCTTATACTTCACGTCAGTTGAAAACTCATGAGGTATCAATGAAATCTTCTCTATCAGATAGAATCAAACAAGCACAGAAGCAAGACAGTGAGTTGCAGAAAAAGGTAGAGCTAGTTCAGAAGGGTAAGTTGCCTGAATTCAACATTGATAATGATTGTGTTTTGAGATATGGGAAGACATTGTGTGTGCCTGGTGATTCACAATTGAAGAGAGAGTTGTTATGTGAAGCTCATAGTTCTCTGTTTTCAGTTCATCCGGGAAATACTGAGATGTACAGAGATCTGCAGGAGTATTTCTGGTGGGATGGAATGAAAAGTGATATTTCTGATTTTACTGTGATGTGTTTGACTTGTCAGCAGGTTAAAGCAGAGCGGCAGTTAACGAAAGGGATCCTTCAGCCTTTACCAGTTCCATAGTGGAAATGGGATAATATATCCATGGACTTCGTTGTGGGATTGTCGTAGACACCTCGAGGTAATAATGCAATCTGGGTTATTGTTGATCACTTGACTCAATCTGCTAATTTCCTTGCTATACGAGATACTTTTTCCTTAGATCAACATTCCCGTTTGTAAATTAAAGAGATTGTCAGGTTACATGGAGTCCCCTCTCCATTGTGTCTGATCGTGATCCTAGGTTTACTTCAAACTTTTTGAAAGGCCTTCAGAAGTCATTGGGTACTGAATTAAATTTTAGTACAGCTTTTCATCCATAATCAGATGGGCAGTCAGAACGAACAATTCAGAACTTGGAGGATATGCTATGAGCTTTCTCTATGGATTATCAGGGAAGTTGGGACCAACATCTTTCTTTGGTTGAGTTTTCATGTAATAATAGTTTTCATTCTAGTATACAGATGGCACCATTTGAGGCATTATATGGGAAGCAGTGTCGAACTCCAGCTTTTTGGGATGGAGTAGGTGAAAGGAAGATGATGGGACAAGAATTGGTAGAAGAGATGGCAAAAAAGTTCAGTTGATTCAGAAACACATGAGAACAGCTCAGAGTAGGCAGAAGAGTTATGTAGATAACCGGAGGAAGGATCTATCTTTTGAAGTCGGTGATCATGTTTTTCTCAAAGTTTCACCGAGGAAAAGTGTGATGCGATTTGGTAAGAAAGGAAAGCTGAGTCCAAGGTTCATTGGACCATATGAAATTCTATAGAAAGTTGGATCATTTTCTTACCGATTGGCTTTACCTCTGAGTTTATCTTAGGTACACAATGTTTTTCATGTTTCGATGTTGAGAAAGTATATGCCAGATCCATCTCATGTTTTGAGCCCAGAGGTAGTTCAGTTGAAATAGAATCACTCTTATGAACAACAACTAGTCCAAAATCTTGACCTAAGAGAGAAAGTGTTTCGAAATAATGTAATTCACCAGGTAATGGTTTTGTGGAAAAACCATATGGTTGAAGAGGCAAGATGGGAATCTGAAAATGCAATGAGGTATAAATACCCCCCACTTATTTTGATAAGTGTATAAAATTGTGAGGACGCAATTCCCAAAATGGGGGAAGGATGTAACATCCTAGGTAAATAAAGAATAATACATTTTCATATTTATTAACATTTACGAATTAAATATTAATTTTACTTTAAAGGGGTTTCAATGTTTGATAGCATACCCGATACGCAACAAAGAGTTTCTTTGAAATCTTACGTTGCATACTAGTAATAAAATAATATTATTTTAAATAGTTATTAACACGTAGCCATTGTATTGGCGGGAATGAATAGAAATAACTAAAATATGATTATATATGCTAAATGTTTTTACATTTATCCAATAATTGATAAAGTCTTAAAATAAGAAAAGAATTCAATTTTAGGCATAGATACTCTAATATTCACTAAAGGTCCACTTATCACCTTTTGATAGCGAACCTTAATTAAATATAGTTTTGGTCACTCTTAAACATTCTATTGGACCAAATAAAATTCATCTTTTGAACCGGGACATCAAAATTTACTTTTTGAAAATTTTTGGTATTTTTTCGATAAAGTTCATTTTTTTAATGAATTGTAAAAAATGTTGTATTTTAATTCAAAACCTCTTTTTAATATAATTTATTTATATGATTAGATTATATATTGAATTGTTTTTAAAGTGAAATTAGAATATATTTTTACCATTTAATCCAATAGTGGTCGTTGAAATTAATTTCACTTTGAAATCGGACTTAAATTAGTGTTAATCTTTTGATACTTATTGTTTCATAAAAACACGCTATTTGCTCTGACAACATGAATTAATTATTAAATTAATTAATTCAACTTATATGTTTTGAATTTTTTAAAATAGAATTAATTTTTGAATTTGGAATATCAAATATATCTTAGGGTGCATTTTTTGTAATTTTCTGAAAAACATCAACTTTTGATGAATAGTGAAACCACTAAGTGGTAGTTAAAGAAACCGATTTTTCTTTTAAATGAAACATTACCACTTCTGTGTTTTGAATTTCAAAAATCTGACATACATGGTTATCATTAGGATGTAAAATTTGGTTTAATGGGATTAAAATAATTTTTTTGGTGAATAATATCTTTTATGTTTTTAATCGCGATTAGAGGTAATTAGTGTAGTTTAAGGTAAAAATAATATTTTAATGATATGAAATTACCTAGACACATGTCCTATACTCATTGGATGTGTCATGTCTTACCAAGACAATCCATGGGTCAACTTGGGGACCCCATGGAGCCACTTTGGTTGTAAAAGGACATTAATACATTTTTATTTAATGTTAAAATTAAAATGTCACAAAAATGTGTTGTTTTACTAAAAAATTATTATATGGGGTTATAAAAGTCATATTGATGACTATAAATACTCATTATAAAGATAAAAAGATTTCCTACATGATGATATTTTTTTTATAATTTTTAGACACTAAATAAAGTAAATTATTTATGACACCATGATGATGTAGCGATTACCACATTATTTAAATATTTAAATAAAATGAAAAGATAATGTAAAATCTAAGAACTACACTTGTCGCAAACCTATTGGATGGGTGGATTTTGAAACCTTATCACCTTATCCAAGAAATATATCCTTTTGGGACCTTTAAAATCCGAAAATCATTTTATAATAAAGTAATAGTTTATAACATTCCAAGAGTGCCCCTCCTTTTCTCTTATAAAAGGCCCACACCTCTACCACCTTACCCACACCTCTCAAGCCTTTGGTTTTTCCTATCTCTGCCCATTTTGTCTCTCCACATCCCTCACTTACTCATAGAAGCCTCACTTTGGGCATAAAGCTTCCCAAGGAAGCCTTTGAGCTCAAATCAAAAAGAGTCACCCGATTTAAAGGTAGTGTCTTCTCTTGTGTTATTATGTTTAATTTTGCTTCTCCAACCCACTAAACTCTTTTTATTCATTTATTTTGTAAAAACTCCAGTATATTAAATATACTAAGATATTTTTATAAGAAGGATCTGAGCTACACCTACACACACCTCCGTCTAATGGTTAAATAACATATTGTTTCTGTGGTTGGAAAATTTCTACCTCACGAAACGATGATTGTTCAATCTTCTTTTAAGACCTTTAACGGTGGCCATTAAGATGTCACTATATTTATATATGATATATATTATGTTTATGTTTTCCTTATGATTCTGTATTTTTCATTTGTGGTATACCTTTATGGCTTCCATTATGGGTATGTGCGATATCTTCATTTTAGAAACTGTGGACTACCGCCCCCTCAAAGTGATTTGATTCGTTAATGCCATATGTGGGACGTATAAAGGATGGATTTAAAGTTATTATATATGATTTATGTTACATATAAATGATTAATATAATTCTAGAATTAAAATATACATACATCTCATTTATATTTAATTCAATTAATATGACATAGAAATGAAAGTAGCGTTCATGCGTACGTACAGCTTACCGTCTCCATGAACGGTGCGTTTCATTTCTTACCTATAAATGATTATGTAATATTATAAATAAATGTATATGATGGATATATATGATATATATGATATCAAAATCATGAATATCATTCTGGATATAATGAACCTTTGACCACACAAACAACATGTAATTGTAAGAAGTCCACTTTTGACTTAAGAACCAAATATCGACAAAACAAACATTATTAACTTAAATGATTACATAATGTTTATAACATGGTAATAAGTGATATAAAAGTAATAATGAACTTCAAAAAGGTTCGTAAGAAAGTAGAAATTATCTCAAGTTTTTTATTCAGGATGTTAAAGAACGATCAAGTCAAGTCGGACCCGAGATAAGGGACTTCGTCTCAATCTCCTTTCATTGAGGCATATTTTGTTTTATACACAACTTTATTTTACACGATGTATAAACCCCTTTGAATTTTAATTTTATTCAAAAGTAATCTTTTTATGCGAAGCATTTTACTAAATGACAAAAAGGAATGTTTCTTTTAATGTACACGGTGACAATGACCTTTTCCACCGCCGCAAGTAATATTTGGTCTTTAGCGTCCTCAACAAGCCGTGATGTTTTTTAAAATGAAATAAATACCATATACTCTTATATGTATTTTGGTACTGAAAATGGTTTTTATAATGGATTTTTTATGTCAATATATTTAAGTCATATATTTTGATCAAAGTGTGGAAATGTTTTCTTTTCATTATATTTGTTTTATGTCTTATGATTTTATAATGGTACTTGGACATTTAACTGGTGGTTAAGTGATAAACCATATGATGGGTGGTGTCGTGAATACCAGGATAGGTGTTTACGTTATAACCTCCAATGCATTGGTTATGGAAGTCGGCCGTATGGCTATTCCATTAAGTGATATGTGTGGAAGTCGACCGTATGGTTATTCCATTTAAGTATATTTATGTCACAAGTTACCTTTATATTTTATGTGTTCTTTATCTGGGTTTTATGGTAATATTTTGGTTACAAAAGGGTAAGTAATGATATTTTATTCAGTGAAGAGTTTTTACTACTTAATAAAGGTGAAAAGTATTACTTTGATAAAGTATACATGGTTTACTTGTTGTTTTGAAAAACTAACAGTTTTCCTACTTTGTGTATCCCTTACTGAGGTTTTTATGCTCACCCCATGTTTTTGAAATGTTTTTCACAGGACTTAATGTGGAATAGGGTCAAGGATGGGATCAAGGAATAGTCATTCTATCTAAAACATGTAACTAGACATGTTTCTTTTTAAGAGTTTTTTTTATTTTATGGAAACATAGTAGAAGTATCTGCTATGTGATCTTTTGAGTTGTAATAGTTATGACCTAATTTTATAAAACTCTAAACCTGAAAAGATCCTCAATGTGAATTATTCATTTAATTCAATATTTAAGTAAGCTTTAAGGTTGGGGCCGTATACTTACATATATAAAACATTCTACTGTTGATGATACCCTATGGAAACCATTATTCTGATCCGTTCAATTAATTTAACTCATCATATTCACCATATAAATTACTTACTTATCATCATTCTTATCGATGAAAGAAATATATTCTCATTCTATTGATACATTCTCTGGAGTTATTCTTCCCACATTTTGAACATATAAGAAACTATATCATTCTTCTACTTGTGTTTCAATCACATGAACTCTTAGAAAAATCAATCTCTATCTACATTAATGTTTCTGAGAGTTTTTTATGCTTCGTGTTGGTAATCACATATCATGATAACTGGTTATTTATAATAACAATTACCTTCACTCAAGTTATCCTCAGATTATGTTTCTCACCAAGAAACATTCAAACACATACATTGATAATCTAGTTCCTTTTAGTTCAATCCATTTACTAAAACTAAAAATCATTGTGTCTGTAACACTAATCATTGGGGGAAATTATATATTTATTAGAAATAATTTTGTGGAAGTCTAAATCAAAACACCTTTTTTTAATCTATGAAACATTTTTATTGTCTATTGTAATGTAAAAGTTGACACTTACGTTCTACCTGATGTGACTTTTTCAAAGTTACTACACCCATGTACATTTATTCAAAAACCAAATTTACATCTTTAATATTATGACAGAGATATATTTATAGTTAAATGAAAAAACCTATTCCATACAAATTCATTCTGATGTAATCCTATAAAGAGTACTATCATAAGGGTTCTCACTATATTTCTCCCTTCCTATTATACAAATTTTAAGTAAACCTTTTCTTTGATACAATATATAATGACTCGGGATTTTCATATACACCAAAAGACTAAAATATTATAGTTTCATTATAGAAAATAAATAAAATATTCTTATTTTGTGAAATCTCATAAACATATATAGAAAATACTTCTCACACAGTACACCTCTTAAGAATAGCCTACAAAAAATAGTTCTCATAATATGGTTAAGGAAACATAATAATGTGTGAGTTCTTATTATTAGTAAGGGTAAAAATATGATTTATCCATCAACAACCTTATGAAAAAATAATATAATAATAAGGTTATGGATCATGAACATAACTTATGAAGTTCAAACCTAACCTTCCAAATATAATAAACACAAAACACTATATTAAAAAGTATAATATCTGAATACATGGGTCACAATTGTGAGAAATGATTATATATAAATTTTAAAAAATTGCATCGTTTAATAAATTTGTGACACCATCATAAATATAGAAATCTTATTCATATTTCAAATTTAAATACCATAACCATCAAAATAGTGAATCATGACTCACCACATTTTTCCCATTATAGATTAGGATTCCCATAATTCCTATAGTAGATTTCCACACACCTATTTTCGATAGTGGATAAATCTCATAATATTTATTCTCATCTCTATTTCATAATATTTATATCATTACACAACTAGTTTAATGAATAAATATTTCCCACCGATGATATAATGAAAACCATGATTATGTTTTCCACAATCTCACAGAACATTCATAATATCATAACATAATAGCACATGTAAAGAAAAAAGGTCTTCATAAACGTTTCAATAATTCCCTCTAGAGTAACCAATGAAAAAGAAAAAGTTTACATAAAAATTTCATCGACTAATAATTTACCATCTATATAAATAATAAGGATGATATCATTTAATCGTTTCCCCAAAAAATAATAAGTTACACAAAATGATTTTTAAGTGATAATTAGAAATAAAATAAAACATTACTCCAAAAAATAACCTTTATATTTTTAGGACACATAAAATAAATATTTTGAATATAATATTGGAATTATTCTGTTTAAAAATAATATTTAAAACACGTAATTAAATCCTTAATGTTCATATTAAACATTTATTGAAAAAAATAACCATTAGCAATTGAAAATAACTTTTTAAAAAATTAATCATTTTAATAATACATTTCAATGAAAATTAAAATGTGATATTTTAAGTGAATATTAAATGATATTTTTAAATATTTATTCAAAACATTTTTATGAAATATGTACATGGAAGGAAATTCAATTTTAACCGAAGAGATAAATAATATTTAATTTTCTCAAAAAAACACATTTATTATCTCATGAGTATATGGGGAGAGGAATATATAGGAAAATAAATTAAAAATAAATTTATCTAGGAGAATAAATTCATGAATTCTTGGGGTTATAGTTTTTCAGATTTCATGATTAGTTATACAGTCACAATCGATGCCAATGAATAATAACATTCTTACACAAAATATTTACCAATTTGGTAACATTTGTATCCTAATACTCATGAAATATAGATGCTTGAATTGATAGAAAAATACCATAATTTTATTTATATGCATATTAAAACTAATTCATATGCAATATAGACCCTAAAACAATTTGGAATGTGGTTCATAGGACATGTATCTCATTGATATAAAAACTAATATGGAAATCCCTTACCCTGTGTTTCTTTAACATCAAAAGTAATCTAGATTACCATATAATAAAATGTAACTTATTGAAAGTATATTATATTAACATAATAATTGATATAATACAATAAATTAAGTACATATTAAATTTTATTACCATTTTATTGATAATTACTTTTTAAATTACATTTCAGGTAAAAGCTGCTAAAATTATCAAGTATGACTTGGTCTGTTATTTTCAACCATTCTCCATTGATCGTGAATATATTATATAATAAACTATTTACATGATATAAATTTAAAATATACTAACAATATATGTATTTATAGTAATCTATTAACGTTTGATATGAAAAACTAATTACATCATTCATAGAGATGGTTGGATAAATGTACCCACGAATGTCATTTCCATTTTCACTATGAATGGAACACAATAATGGTAAATAACATTTCACCATTAAAAAGAATTATGATGTAACAAATTGTATATATATATATATATCATATATAATTATTATAATATATCATTATTACCATCCCTGAAAAATTGAAATGTAAATCATAAAACATCACTTCATGAGGCTATAGTTTTCCATACAAACATGTGATAATATTATATTCCTATATCATCGAGTGTAATACGTCAGATGTCAAATTATATTTAAATAAGTATTTTGATTTAATAAATATCACATATATTCCATAATATTATCCTTATTAACTTCCATATAAAGTGTTAGTAAAAAGAAAATCACAGAACTTCATGGGGGAATAGTCTACCATACACATGAAAGACATTATTATATACCATATAGAAGGGAATTTAGAAATATATATGTGATATAATAATTAAGTAAGTATAATTTTCTTATAAATATAATATATGTACATTAAATAAATCATTAGAAAAATTTAGTGGTAGTGATGGAAAACCAACTATAACATTTTGTGAGGCAGTAGTATTCCGTACACTGAATTGAAGATTCCATTTTCATTTTAATAGAAGATTTGAGGGATATATGTCATTGTATTACCATAATAACATATAAATATATTTAATGTACTTATGTAATTATATAATCTTGGTTACATAAGGTTTTATGTAGGTGGAATAACACATTAAATGAAAAAATAGGTTTTGGGATTACACCTCTTTGTCATGGAACATAATTATGATTACAACTAAATAATTCAAATGCGGTTTCTATAATAAAAATAAGTTTTTTAGGGAGTCATCATTAATGTAAATAATTATTTTCATTTTTTGGGTTATCCAATGGGTTTTTATGGTTTCTCTAGTGGGGAGAGTGGATGACCTTTTATAATTTTTGAATGGTACCTACTAGGAAACCACATGTAAATGTCCTAAAAACCTAATTTGATAAATTAATTCAATTGATAAAAGCCCCTAACTGAAACTAGATTGTAAATTTCAAAGTATAATATTGACATATATAAATAAATTATTATTTATAGATGTTATAAATGAAATTATACAATTATGAGTTACTGTTGAACTTCGATAAACTGGTTTTAACCTTAACTACAGAAATATATTTTTATAGTTTTAACAATTAATTATGGATAAAATTTAATGTAAAAGTATTAGAAAATATTTTTTTATATGGTATTTTTTTCCATTTTAAAAATTAAATTTATAAAAAATTAGCAATTTAATTTAAAATTAAACCCCATACATAATGAAAATATGGTTTCCCATAGATAAAATTTACCATATTTTCAATGGTTTTAACATCAAGGTTCAACATGAAATAAGATACAATGACAAAAATTGGATTAGCTCATATAATATTGTGCAAGCTTTACTTTTAGAAACATATAAATATATATGTAATTTTTTTAAAGGATTTAAAATGAATCAAAATTATTATTGAAAACCATTATTCTAAATATTTCTTTAGAACATTGTCTTTTCAAATAATTTTTAAAATTAAATCAAAGATGATTTTCAGACATATATTATTAATTTAAATATAGTTTTTCAAATAAATTTTATAAAAGTGGAAACAATTAGTGTTATTATTTTTACACAAAACTAATTAAACCAATTTTTTATAATATCTAATCTTCAAAACATATAAAGACTTTAATAAAAATTAAAAACGTTTTTATCTGTAAGGGATCCTTATATAAAACCATAATAATTAATAATTAAAATGAATTTAATTATATTCATACATACATGTATAAAGGATATGATATAATGGTTTTTTGAAATTATAATATTAAGAATATATAATTTTTCATTAAGATTCATTGTTTCATGTAACACAATCTAAACTGGGTGTTGCGTATAACACAAGCTAAGCCCAGTGTTGCATGTAATGTATGATGAAATAGTTTTTTGTGTGTAATGTATGAAATAAGAATTAAATTAAATATATTTTATGAAAAAAATATCAACAAGTATCTATATATTACAATGACCAATTTGTAAGGACCAGAACCATTAAACCCAAACATTTATGGGAAACATAATATTTAACCACTAAATTTTTATTTTATGGATTAATATTGAATTAATATGTAATTAAAAATTTAAATGGAATGATATATTTTATGGTATTTCTGAATATATTTCTCATATATATATATATAATATTTTTAAAATATTTATACATGAGATTAATAATACATTCAGAAAATTCTTGGACTTGAGGTAATATTTAATTGCCTCAGTATTGTTTCGTTGGGAAATATTTCATGATGTGAAACTACTTTTATTTTTTGGGTTTATATATTTGTACTATGTTTTACTAAATAGTTAATAGATCCATATTAATGTTATTTAATGGATTATAGGAATTTATTTCTATCTATATATTTACCGTTGAAAACTTACAAAATCAGAAAATGATTATATAACAATCTCATTTTTTGGGATTAACTATGATAAATTTACTATTTCTGAAATTATATTATAATTATATTTTTAAAAAATATCAAATTTCATTTAATATGATAATTAATTAGGTTATCAATTTTTCATGTAATTTTTTTCATTATGGTAAATAAAATGAACATTAAAATGATTTTATGAAAATCCTACCTAATTTCATCATTAGTGAGAAAAAAATTATTCCATTTAAATGTTACGTAATAAGATTTCAATAAGATACCATTCTATGATCCATTTATTATTCAATTTCATTTTTCAAAAATAGTTTCGTTCCATTTTAATGTTTTATTAATTTATTTTCAATTATTTCCCTAATTAGTTATTTAAGAATTTCATTAATTTTTTTGAAAGGAATCATTTTTGGAAATATATTATATTAACGGTGTATTCCACCATTATTATAAGACTTTTTTAGAATCAATTTTCATTTTTCATTATTATCTTGAAATAAATGAATTTATGAAATATTCTATTAATTTTTATTTTAATTGAAATTAATTGCTAATGATATTTGTCTCATTTGTACATTCAAATGTTCTAGTATTATTTTAATTTTATTTTTCGTATATGTCATCATTCATTAATATATGTTTCCCAAGGGATATAATTTTTTTATTCAATCCATTTTATTACATTAAATGGATTATGATGATGATAATTTCTAGATGATTTAATTAACTAGTTTCTACCCCAAATTTTAATTATAGTATGATGAAATGATGGATTTTTAATGTTTTTAGGACACAAATATATATGGATATTATTATGTGATGTGTTTTCCTAGAGTTATATATCCCCAAACTGAATTGGGTGATAATTCATATGGCGTGATATAATGATAAGAGGATAATAGGTGAAGTAATTTTAATAAAAAAGTGGTTGAAGTGTAAACCAAATCCATTATGACAAATAATTTAATATGTAATGAATATCCTAGTGGTGAGCCTAGAGTAGTAAAATGATTTTATATTTTAATGATTGTTCTATATTCATTATTATATGTTCTTTTTATTGTATTACTTTCTAAAATGTCATGATGTGTTATTGATTATTCCTCACTCGTATGACTAATTTCATTTTAAATTCAAATTATTTATTCCCTAAAACATGATTATGATATATTTCCAATTGGGTTTCAAAACATTGTGTTATAATTATACACTTTTATCCTTGTATATATCCAATTCTTGGAAATGATCATTGATATATATATATATATATATTACTATTCATTATTATATTATCTCACCATTTATTATGTTTCCCATTACAATGTTCATGAATAAGGGTTGTAATTAAGATAAATATATTAAATATATATTTAAAGAAGAAATTTTTGTGACATTTTTAATATAATTCATTAAATAATAGGATTTTGTATGAAGACTCCCAAGATAATTAACATTTTTTGTTATAGAATGTTTATTATTTCATAATAAATTATTTTTTTAATTAAAATTATGAAATATATATGTAATTTTATCTTAGGAAATATATAATATTCCCAAAATATCCCAAAACAACATAAAAACTATCAAGACTAAGATTACCAAAACATTTACTATGTACTTTCTTGAGGCCGGGATATATCAAGAGGGTGCTCATAGAAATTATTAGTTTTATATTATTACATCTATTCTTTTAGTTAAAAGACTGACCTTTTAGTTAGTTATTGTGTTATTGTGGTTGGTTAGTCTATTAATATGGTTGGATTATTGTTATTCTGGCCAGACCGTTTTTTTTGTGATAAAATAGTTCTATATATGGAAAATTTTATCTAATAAGTGGTCTATCTATTCAATCATTCAATCAAAATGTTCCATCTGTGATAAACCATACGGGAATGAGTTAAATCATTCCCATTTTAATCTATATGGTTTCTTGAGTCTTTCATGTCGTTAATCCCTTTATGTATTCACTTTATTAGTTTTTTAAATGATAAATTTCAAAAAACAAATCCCCCTAAATGACATGAAATAACCTTTTAAAATTAAATATATAATTTATATCATAAGTTAATGACTTATAAATAAATAACCTATTATTTTTTATAATATTTTATTTTAAAAAATTATAGATTAAATTGAACGTAGGAGACTTAAAAAATAAAATAAACAAATCATTTAATAATATTATTTTTATATGATCTCTAAAAATAATTATTGATTTGGGGAGTACGAATTGAGGTGAATTATTTTTAATATAAATATATATATATATATATTACATAGGTCTTGTGAATTTATTAATTCATATTAAATAACTACTAATGATCTAAAATTCCATTTTATTCTTCAAAAATACATTTTCTTCAAAAAAAATCATTTCATTTTTTCCATAGATAAATAATACTAATTTATATATATTTAAGAAATTTATTTTTAAATTGAAAAATTATCTTTTAAATCAAAAAATAAATATAATTATATTTTTAAATGTTTATATATTACAGAAAATATAGATTTTTATGTCATTAGTGGAAATTAATGATTTTAGTAAACCAAATATCTATTCAAATAAATAATGTAATTTAAAATTATAATTTTGTTTTTACATTATTATAAGATATACTAAGTCTTATTTAACAACAAAAATTCCTATTATTTACATAGGAATCTATAATATACTATTATTTTTTAACAATAAATTATTGTTTTTAAAGTGATTTTATCTAAAAAAATCATCTCATTTCACAGTTATAATTTATATTTAATTTTAAAATGTAATTGGAATTTTAAATAATTAAATTATTTTATTTTTTTATTCATCCATTAAAATTTATCATAATTTATATGTTTTATGTTTTTCTAATTTATTTGTTTTCTTTTTTAAATGTGAATTAGTACATTTCTTAGCAAATATGACATCTCTAATGATATCATCAACCCATAATTATTATATAGATATTTATAAAAAATATTTAATCACTATTGAATTATATTTTAATTTAATTTTTTAGAAATAATCAATAATATATATAATAATTTATTCCATGATAAATAAGACTATATTTTTTTGTGATGACGTAGTGCTTACGAAACAATGTAAAAGTAAAATTTTGAATTTTAAAGATAATATTTGTTATGGAAGAAGTCTATCTTTGAAAATATTAATTAATTTTACATGTAATTAATTATATTTACCAGTATTTAAACAATTTTTGGTTATATGACATGATAATTATCAAAATATTTATGTAATCCATATATAGGGAAATGTAATCTAAAATAACATATTAAATAAACATGCATAACATAGACATGAGATTATATACTTATTCAAAAAATTTGTCATCATAAATTTAAAGAAGTTGATATTTTTTTAATAATTTATTATCATTTTTTAAAATTAAGATAATTGTGAAGAACATGTAAATCTTAATGGAATATTTTTGGAAAAATAAGAAAATGATGTAAGTTATATAAAAAAATTTAAAAAATGAAAATATTAAATGAATTTTCATAATACAATAATTTTATTGATATTTAAAAAGATTATGGGATTTTATAAGTGAATATATTTGAAATTTTTTTATTTAATTCTATCTTTATTTTCAATATAAGATGATATCAATAAAAATGAAATTATTTGGTTTTTATAATAAAAAACATTTTATCACTTGTATAAAAGGTAATAAAAATTAAATTTGTCAAAAAATGGGAAGAAATATGGTTAGTAATGTTAAAACAATTGCTCTCTGAGGTAATTGTTAATTTAGAATTAAATTTTCAAACTTTTCTGATAAAAACTTTTATTACCGAAATATAGGATAAAATTTGTTAACAAATGCATCTAACATAATGTTAAGATTTAAATAACCACATAAAACTATCCATATTTTATTTCAAAAATATATTTTAATGGATAAATATTTTAGGGAAAGTATTATTTCAACTTTGTTCCAATTTAACTTGAAATATAATTTATTTGTTTAAATCTTATAGGTTATAGAAACCATGTCTTCTTCATTACAATAAATGGACTCTACCCATCAATTTTTATTAGAAGAAGATAAAAAAATAGTTCAAAAAAACAATAATAAAAAATATTATTAAAATCTTTATAAATTTTCTAGATGTTATTTTCCCTTCAAAATAATATCCTTGGGATCCTTAAATAGTTTTCCAAATAAAGGTTCTCTGAGAGAATGTAATATTCATAACAGAACTCTTTAATATTAATTATTATTTTACCCACTTAAAAAATAAACAAACAATTCAAATATATAAAATTACAACCAATTATATAATAATATTTTTTTATGATGATTTAATAACCATTTTACATTATCTTATCTTTAAATTAGAAATTAAGGTTCCACTAGTTAGTACGTGCGAACTACCACTTTACGTTTCAATGTATTTAATTTATCATCACCATGACACATGGATGGTATCTAAAGGTTTATATCATTAAATTAAATGATATTTTATAAATAATTTTCAAAATTAAATGATAAAATCATAGTCACCAATTTTCCCATCATTCTATTGTCAATCGATTTCATCACTCATGCGTACGCATGGACTTCCACATATATAAATCATTGTGATTAGTTTATTATTAACAACATAAATTTATGGTTATACAAACAAATATAATGAATAAAAAACATATTTATATCATTGAAATGATTATAGTGAATATTAAATGGTATCCTGTGAATAATATTAGTAACTTTCATGATAAAACATGCATGAGTAAACTAATAGATTTACACCCAACAATTATTTTGACCAACATTTGGTAATTAATGGGTAATGATAATAATTAAAAATTATGATAAATATTAACAAGGTTTCCTTATGAATTAACAAAAATTTAATACCATGATACGGTATGTAAAAACATGTTAAACTAAAAAGAGTTCTGATAGATGAGGTTTATTAACTCATTATCATTTCATACGGTTTTGTGGATTATTCAATAACAATGATAATCCATGAATTTCTTTAGTGTCCCTTGATTATATTATTATATGTTTCTTCTTGTTTTGTGTTAATTTAAATTTATATTAAAAAAATAATTTATGTGATTCATTCTCACTTCAATGTTAGTATAATTTCAAAGATTTTTTCTCTCAAAGTACACTTCATTGAGATATATTTTGTGTTATTCGACTAATTAATGTTATGTTGTTAATATAATAATATTTTTATACACTTAAAATGAACATATGTATATATTCTTTATATTTAATATATTAATCAATTTTTTCTCTTTAAAGAGTATTAAATTTAAAATACTCCAAAGATAAAGGATGTTTTTTATAATATCATTTTTTGGATTGGTTAATTCTTTTGTAAAAAATATTATATCATATCATAAACCCTTTTTGTATTCTTTTCTTGTAGATATTTAATTTTATTCTCATGTTTTCATATTTATTTAATTATTAATGATTGTTATGTAAAGAAAATAAACACTTAAATGAAAATAGGAATTGACTTCTATTGTTTATCAAAAATATATTATTCAATATATTCAGTCTTTTGTAAATTATTTAAATTTCCATTTATATATAGATATGTAATTTTTGAAAAAAATAATATTTAATTTATTATTTCCTTTACTTTGTTTTATATAAATGGTACTAATATTCTCTAGAAGGATCATTTTCTACAGTCATTCTGAAAAGTTAAAAAGAAGGTTTTTTATGTATATGGAGTTGTCATATTTTTCCATAAACATAAAGAGTTTATTCTATTTAGCTACTTCACCAAGACTCTCATTGTTTAAAAATAATAAATCATTAATGATAAAATTCCTATGATTATATTTCATTTGAGATTACTATTATATTACATTTAAAAATTCTTTTAACATAGATATTCTTATTTCTTAAACATTATTCCAATTACGTATATGGTGTTTGTTAAAAAAATTTATTTTTTATATCATTAACAATATTTATATTTGATATTATTTACTCACTATGGAAATGTTTTATAAGAACCACAATAATTTAATTTAATTAATCATTAAATATATTATTACAATGCAAGATAAGTAGCTATATATGGGGACCAGTAATAGATATCCCTTATATTCATGTACATGTCTCATTGGAAAAAACTACGGGTATGACTTGTTAAATGTGTTTTGGTGTATACATACCTATATATCTACATATCTTTCAACAGGGCCTCTATCTGGATATCGGACATAATAAATTACTTTTTTTCATTTATTAATTATTATACACGATATTAAAACATTGATATTATGCATGAATGTATTTTAGGCTCATGTGATTATTTAAAAAGAATGTAGTATGAGTTTTCTACCTTACCATATTGATAAGGAAATATTTACTCATAATATATTATGTTATAAAAACTATTAATAATCATTTTAAATTAGTTATGTTTTTTTCTCCATTCCCCAATATATAAACTATGCATTTTTTACCGTGTTTCAAGTATGATGATTATTTTATTTCCAAATGTTTTATATTTTATTTCCATATAAAAATATCAGTCTTGTATTAATATCATTCCAAAATAATACTAAAATGATTGGTCCTTTTATATATTACCCCTTATATCAAAATAAAATTTATGAAAGAGGACACTGACTATAGGTAAATAAGGTTAGGAGTTGTTTCCATTTGGGTCAAATTATGTTTAGTGGAAACCAATGGAATTAAATTTTTTAAAATATTAATTGTAGAACATAACACTACAATATACTCAGAGGTTATTTCTTTTTATTAGATAATATCATTATATTTTCCTAAATTAAAGACCGTGATGATTTACTAGAAAATATATCCATTTTTAGATGTTGGATTGTTATTATAGTTATAAAAATGATTTACGTTAATTTAACATCACTAAAGGAGAATATATTTTATTATATCAATCCTATCGGTGCATGAAAATTGGGCCTAATTTTCCACACCTAGATATACATTCCCATGTGGTATTCTTGTGTCATTTTACATTTTCATTTTAATCCTTTTTGATAAATGAAATGATATATAATAAAGAAATATATAATATTTCATATTGATATGAGATAAAAATAAGGTGTCATGAAATGTTATATAAATTTATCACAATTTTAAATTCATTCATACCCATTTTGAGATTTTATGCTATGGTAGATAAAGATGATTACATATTTGTTTTGATAAATTTAAGGAATATAATTTTCAGGTTTTGTTAGTATTTTAGTGAAACTATTTTGTGATGAATAATTATTTTATTTTTGTAGGACATATGTTTAAAGTTATATATAACACTATGGTTTAAAATAATCATTGATTTTGTGGTAGTTTGGGGTTATCATAATCTTTAATATATGTTATATCTTATTAACACATAAATGATTGAAAATTTATTAACTTCAAAAATTTGCAATGATACTTTTTATAGTTAACCTCATTCAAAACCTTATATGAATTAGGTTATAGGAATTATTTTTAGTTATTTTTTTATTTAATTTGATGAATAAATGTTGTTATATCTTTTAGAAGCATATACGAATTTCATAGATTTATATAGATTAATTTTGTTTATTAGAATGATTACTAATTTGTTGAGACAGTATTATTTTGAAAATAAATTTTTCATATATGAAATTAATAGTGAGTAATGTTGTTTGAAGATTAAATGAAAATTTATATCAAAAGAATATGTGATCATAACATTTTGAATTATGGGTTCTAAACTTGGTCAATAATATTTCTTTTCATGTTTTTAATGATTATGACTTTTTTGATTTATTAAAGGTAATCTTTTGAAGTTATTTTTTATGACTAGAAGATAAATGAGGTACACCCTTTAATTAGCATTTATTCATATTGGTAATTAATCTGTCTTGCTTAAACTCTTTTAGATTTAGATGGAAACAATAAATTTTAATCATTTTTTGGATGTTATTATTAATTAAAAGTTTATTATAGTGAATTATCTATGAACAAATCATGATGATAATACACATTGAATGATTTAATGATACCTATATAATGTGAATAAATATTTTACGTAATTTTTATAATATTTTATATCACCATTATAATGTAAATCCTCAACCTTAAGAAAATGAAAGATAAATATATCTAGTCCTAGGTAGATATATTAAATCTACTACCCCTATAATATTTCAGAAATTCATTTTATTATTATAGAGATATGAATAATTGGTTTCCTTTTTATAACCTAGAAATTAATGTCCATGACAAAATATATTTCCAATTTTAATAATATATTATATTCAATTAAGGGGAAAATAATTAAAATCAAGGGAACAAAATTTATACAACGAGTGGAAAATGTAATACCCAATTATTTTAGTTTATATTTTCATTTAATAAAAATATATGTTTTATTCTATTTATTTCAAATTAAACAAGTTTTTTGATAACTAATAAATAATATTATTAATATATCAATTTTATAAAATATTATTTAAATTATAGGGAATAAATATAATAAACCGAGTATATATATATATATATGTAGTAATAAATAAATATGTATTGATTAATTTATAGTAAATAATTATATAATCTTATATAATATCCTTTTATGACTCAATAATAATTTCTCACCCAAACTAGCTTTTTGTTAAATTTTATTCACTGATAATTAAAATAAATTTATATTAATTTTTAAATTTTTTCATTAAAAGATAAAAAAATTTAATCACCTTGTAAAGATTATCTTAGAGTAAAATTTGTTTATATGTTTTATATTAAAGAATTTAATGTGATTAGAGAAAATTGGAGAATTTTTTAAAATTTATATTTTCTCAAGAAATCAATTCATTTAAATTTTAAATTGTGTTTCGAATTTGATAATAATGTAACAATTTTATCCATTAAGTAGAAATAATATAATAAACATCATATGAATATATAATATAATTAATATTGGTATATTTTTATTATTGGCACTAAAAATTTTCAGAAAAAAATATCATCAACTTTTGTTGGAATATTTTAAATTTAATTTCTTCTATATAATAAAATTTTGATAGAAAAATGTTTTCTAGATTTTAAATTTGAGTAGAAATTTAATATATTTAATTTTATATGCATGTAAATTTTAAAATGCTCATTCTTCCTATAATTTGAGCTTAGATAATTTTCATTACCACTCATATCATTCTAGAAATTGTGTTCTACCCTATTATTGGAGTTTGGTAGAATTATAAAATCATGTAATTTTCATTGAATGATAATTATTTAATATTTTTTTAATTAAGAAATGATTTATTCACACGTATTCTTTTCAGTATATCATTTTAATAGAGTATCAAATTCATATTATGACTCTAACATTGGGTTTAGAATAGGGGGTCTCTTCTAGGAGTGGAATAACATAGGTTAGGGTCCGGGTCTAGACCCGTTCCCCATTTTTGTTTTCTTTTCATCCTTCTCTTTTTACTTCTTTTTGTTATTTTCATTAAATAGATTCTCATGTATTCCCACTTATCCCTCCTCTATCACAGGATTGAGAGATAAATGGAGTGGGAGTGAGGTAGTTAGATTCTTGCGAAAGAAGTGCCATAAAAGAGCAAATGATGAATAGGGTCATCATAGTGAAGCTACTAATCATTTAAATGGGAGAATCATTTCTGGATTCTTCGCTAAGGTAGGTCCTCTTTATGTTTTTTTTTAAATTAATGTCTATTTAAAACATTCCAGTTTTAATTTTTTTATCACTTATTAGGACCCATTTAGGTTTTCTTTAAAACATTTTTATAAAAAGTGGCATTTTAAGCTGATAAGGGGGGCTTCTCCTTTAGGAATCTGGATCACACATTGTGTTATGAATGAAAAATAATCATGTCTTCTTCACTTTTGTGGAAGATGCTATTTTTAAAATTACTTCTCTTGTATAGTGTATACACGCTATAAACTATAACTCATATGTGTAGCAGAGTACAAGGTCAGAAATCCAGTACTGGGACACATGCCATATAGAGTACACGTCTAGACCCAGTATGGGTCACTTGCCATGTTGAGGTACATGGAAATGCTCTGTTCATGTACATTCCATGTTAGGTATATATAAATGTACACAATTTTGGGTACACAATGTGTACCCAACTTACACACCATGTCCTTGGTCTTTACCTTCCTTCTTCGACTGAATTACATAACTAGGAGAGTATTTCATGGTACATACCATGTACCTTTTTATACACAATGTGTACTTTTACCTTGCGAAAATATTGATGTTTTTCATGTAATTCATCCCATAAGTCACAATTGGATGTTTGAGTAGCACATTTTTGTTATATATCACTATATATCATAGTGGTGAATCCTTTGTGGTGACTTTATGTCTCCTAGGAAATGCTTTCAGAATATTACTAAATATATAGGTTATTCCTCTAGTAGTTTAATCCAACTATGTCCTAAGAGTGTGACACCATTTATCTGAGATGAGGCACTTGTTATATCTCTATAATAACTATTTGTTTGATCATAAATTGAGGACATCATCATTCTAGGATGTTTCCATCTGGCCTAGGAGTCCATTGGATTAGTTGTTCCCAAGGATCCCATATATGATTACCTTACTTACATTTTTAAGTAGAGGATCCCATATAGGATACCTCTACAATACTAATATACCAAGAGTTCATTATCGAAAAAATTTATTATATGATGACATATGAAATCCATTTTTAAATCCCATTACTTATATTCTATTCTAAGGATCATATGTAGGATTCCCTGACCTACCTATATTGTTAATTTCATTCCCATGTATGATTCCTCTTCTTATATAAAATACTAAGGATCCAATATAGACTGACTATGATTTCTTATCATCATAGGATTTCATATAGGATTCATCATGTCACATTCCCTGATAAGTATACTAAATAGGATTCCACTATTGTTTTATCACATGAGGGACCCAGTGAGTACTCCTTTTTTGATAAACCTTAAGCTAGTACATTGGGTTTGGGTATAGATGGTAGTGGGTTTCACTATTGATCTCGTAACAAATAATTGGGTTTGAGAGGTTGTGGAAGTAGTGATGGGTTTATAAGTTCGACCAACCCAAATATTTATTTATGTATTAACATGGTTACTATTTATATAGATATGAAAGTCATAGGTGCTTCCCGGTTCTCGATTGATGATCCTGAGGAGATGTGAAATATAACTTTTGGATGACCATACGTATTTCATGGGTTCCATATTATTAATTTCATATGAAGGATATAATTATTTCGATTGATATTTTTTCTAATATTTATATTATTTTAATATTAATAGAATATCTAGTGATAGTTCCTAGGATCCAGTTTCTAAGATCTAATATTATAATGTTCATGCATAGAATCCCAAATTATTATGATATTAGAATGATGAGTATTATTATTCTCTCCCTGATCGATTAGTTGATAATGTTGATGGACATGAAATTCCCTACCAATGATGTTACATACACTCAAGGATAATTATTCTCTCCTAGGCAATGGGGATGATTAAAATCCACCCAATCGATTACATTACCATGGTGTTAGACATAACTCTCTACATAATTTATGCACAGAAGGATGATTACACTCTTATAAGAGATGTATAGTATTATCCCTATGGTTGGGTGGACTCACTATTAATACATCTCCCAAATTTACTTCTTGGTTACAGGGATGTTGAGATAAATATAAAAATTGATACCAAGATTTCACTTGGGTTCAGAGACATTCCATTTACATATCACCTAAATTTCTTCTCCATAGGATTCATTCAAGCTCTAATGTCCGGATCGCCATTAGAACGAGGCCTAGTGATCAGACATTAGACAAGATTTACATGGCTTGAGTGGTACGACATCTATCTTTAAGACCATTTAAAATATTTCTTGTTATTAAATATAATCCTTCATTATAGTGATTCGTGGGGTGTACGGGTGAACCTAAGGTAATGATATGTATCCCTCTATGGTGAAGTAGCTTAATGGGATACGATTTTAGATCTAAATGAAACTTGTATTGTCCATCAGAATTATGCACATAGGGATCAACTTAGTCACACACTGATTGAGTGGTACGACATAAAGATAAACTGTTCTTTACATGATGTCTAGATGATCAGGATTATGGACCCATGAAAAAAAATTATGTATGTTATTATTCACCATAATCAGTTATATACATATTTATGTCTATACACATATATATGGTAATATTTATATATACATATGAATAAATATATATATTTGAATGAAAATTTCCCAGGTGAATAGGATCACAGAACCATGGATCGATTATGGTTACACATGATGTGTTTTCTTTATTATCTTGAGTTATGTCTATGGTAGGGTAAGTTTATTGCATGAGCATGCACTTATGATATAAAATTTTCTAGTTCATCATTAGGGTCTCCTACTGATATAATTTTCATCCCGTTATGTCCACCATTGTATTATTGTTGAATTTACTTCTTATTTTCATTTTAATAACATATTACATGATGTATAGGGATGAGGCTTAGGGCAACATGATTTCACAGGGAAATTCTTGTTGATTCTTCTATCAGGATAGAGTAGCTGGGTAGTCTCTTGTAGACCACATCTATGGTCTCGATCATATTTATTAGTATATCCATTTACTTTGATTTATGATTCCATTATATGCACATATATATGTGATTTTTCAAGTTTAATATTATTTTTGAATGTATGACAAGTTTGTTCAAGATTTTATAACATTTCATTTATTATTACAACCTATTTCTAATTTAGTTATTTTGTACTCCCATTATTTACTTATTTGATAATATCAATTTTTTTGGTACTCCAATATTATTTTATAGTATCACCATTATGATACCTTTAGAACCTCGCTTCTAGTCATCAGTTTCTAGTCTATGTGGAGAAACACTTGATGCCTTCTAGATAACTCACTAAGGAAACCGTTTTAGTAGTGTCCAGGTTAGGGAATTTTAAATTGGTATTAGAGGGGCTTATTTTCTGTTTTTATTACAATTAATTTTATATTAGACATGATTATTAAGAATATGTTGGATCTTGTAATGGATATAATAACAGTGCATCAAGAACACATTTTATATTAAGAATGTCTATTTTTTAAGGATATAGGATGGATGTTCATGACCTGTGATGTCATAATTTTCTATGACTTTATATTTGAGAGGATCATATGTTGTATTTATTTTATGATTTATTGTTTTATTTTTGACTCATCACTGTTGGAAAGTGGTTAGTGATAGATTTATACTCCTATATAGTGAGGAAAAGAGGCATCTAATGCATCATGTTTGGCATGTAGGGTTCACATGTTGCTGGAATTATAGTTTTTTATTATTATTGATGATAGAGTCCAATAATTTAAATCCCCAAGAAGAAGAAAAATGGATTTTTCTATACTAGGTTATTTTTGGAATTCTTTTTTTGTTGATCCGAAAAGTATATATTTCCCCCTAATTTCATGCAATGTGGAACTACTACAGTGTGATGTTTTATGGTGAGGATGATGGAATAGTATTCTTGAAAAGGATGATAAATTACCCTATTATGTCAACATGGAACATTATTCCCTTGTTTTTAACCCCTCATAGGGTGTTTTTATTAAGTTTTATTATTTAATGTATATGTACTAATCTATACAATGTTTTCTTATATAGAAAAGACTTAAATTCAATTAAACATGACTGTAATAATGATCTATGGTATAGATCATTGTGACGAAGTAGTGTACATACAGTTGTCCCATACAGGTCAAATATTGTAGTTGATTCCTTCTCTTATAAATGTATAGTGGGATCAATATGTATGAAACCAATATATAGAAATTTATTTCTAGTAAACTATACCTCTAGAGGATATTACTATTTGAGGATTCATGGGGAGTTTCAATTAAATATTTCTAATTGGTTCATATAATGACCTCTAATGACTAGTTCCTTTTGTGCATGGTCGTATAGGACTAAGAACTTATTGGCCGTGTTGAAATTTTTTAACTTCATTCATCATTTTAATCATTTCATCCCTTGTATAGGCTTGATCTTATAGTCATGGTGGTTATACATAGAGATAATAATGTAAGACATGATCGATAGGGAATGGTGGGGTTCCTTAAGGCCCGTTATTATAACTATATCCCTTCTTGATTGATGTATCTTATTATCATGGAAATCTTGTTTTAGAGAGAGAAAAGGATTATATATTCCTTTTTTGAAATTAACCATGTTGTATACTCATTTGAGACTAATGCAGGGTAAGTGAATAATTTTTACTATATAGACATGATAATACATTCAATTTCTAATAAGGAACCGAGGGTGATAATATTTTAAGATCAAGTTCAATGTCTATGACTGTTTGGGTTTGAGGCCCAGTCGACTGGTGTTTACACTATTTTGGAGTGGTTAAAGTGTTGGAAGACACTCAGGATAGAAGCGACATCATGTAATGGAGAGTCGTAGATTAAATCATAGCGTGAATGGGGTTTATGATTTTGAAGAGAAGATCCATGGTAGATTCCAAAGTGGTGAAATTAAAATTCCATGTGTCATGGTCTTATTGTCCTAGTGATGGATGAGTCATTTGATAATGGGTTAGTGTATCATGGTACACATAAGTTACACACAGTTTTTTTAAATAATAAATCATTTAGTGACCATATGTGAGTTGAGGATTGATATTTTCAATAAATTTCCTTTGAATGGGTTCCCTTGATTCATGTTAAAATGATGAATCCACCCTCTAGTGGAGGAGATATCAAGAATGTATTGGGTTATGTGAGATAGTTTATGTGTGGTTGGACCTAGACTCACTTTCTCAGAAGATGTGGGGTAAGGAGTTGATTAACGGAAAATTAGCATGTTGGTTGTCATAATATATTGGGAGAGATATGCATTCTTATTTTTAGAATCTTACTGTACTATTATTTAGAGATAATCCTGATCGATCTTGATATATTCTTAATTATGGTGAGAGAGTTTTGACTCTACATCGATAATGTGTTCTTCATGATTATATTTCCTTAATTGATGATGGAACCTGTTGGGGATTCATTCATGGAGTGCAATGAGGTAACCCATAAGGTGGGGAGGGCAGAACTATAATTTATGGAGAGTTTATTCTTGTTTTAAATTAAAATATATAATTTTCATGGAATTAATACTCAGTAAGTGGGAATGAGGGTTGAAGCATGGTGATGAACAAGGTATACATACGGTGGGAATTACTATATCATTCATAGTTAATTGACTCTTGTACAAGAGATCTTATTAGACTATGGGAGTGGTCCTTGGATAGTCGAGATATTATAGTGATTTAGTTTTCTTGGATGAGAGCATGGTTTCTATATTATCACTATGGATTCTCAGTGAAGTGAAAGATTATAGTCTAGGGATTATAAAGACCTATGTTTTTCTAGAATAGAAATTTGAGTAATAATTTGAATTTTTTTCATTCAAATGCTTATAAGTGTAAAAATAGTCATTTTTTTAATCATATGATCTTAAGATAATTTTTATGACCACTATTTTTGTCCATGAATATGATTCTCTACATAGGATTGATGATTTTAGGAATTCTGATCCACCAGAATTCTCATTGTTATTTAGTATTTAATATTTGATTGATTAATTATTAATACATTTTCGTGTTTTCATTCAAATATTTATTTTAAATGTTGCATAATATTGGTAATTTGTATTCTCCTCTCATTCTGGAATGGATGGTTTTTCTTAGGTGATGTTGTAACTCTTGTCAAGCATCATGGTTGGACGAGGCCCCGTTTTCTTTTTCTTTTGTTCTCTTCTTTTTCTTTTTCCTTCTTTACATAATTTTACTTCTCCAGATTCTATGGTACCCCCTATTGTCATAAAATGGTACAAGAATGATATATAATGTGAGACTTATAGATATAAAGAGATAAAGAGAGAGAGGTAGAGATAAAGAGGAAGATAGGTGTTTCTACGAATCTAGGGAAGAGTGTGATCGTTATATGTAATCTTCAAATCCTATAAATTTGATATTTTTTTTGGATTCCTACCAATGGTATTACATTTTGTTTTCCATACATCTATGAATAATTAATTTTATTTTTTTAAACCCTTTTTATAACTATTTAAGACCCCTTGAATGTTGATCTATAGCTTTTGGTGTGAAAAATATTGTTTTGGGCTGATTTTGGGGGTCTCCAATTTAGAAACCCTGATCACACATCTTGTGGTTTAAGAATAGATTTCTTATATTATTTATATTCATGTATGATAAAACTTTTAGAAGTGAAAGATATGTATGGGTTATACACAAAATGTACTATTCCTCATCTAGGTAGCTAATTTTCAGACAATACATCCAACATAGGGGTATATGGTCATGTATAGTACATGTCCAAGTGCATGGAGGGTATCATTCTTTGTAGAGGTACATGATGAGGGAATCTATATAGAATATCCTTGTTAGGTGCACATAATGGTACCCTATGTTTGGTAAATATTTTTACATCACATAAAGTCCATTTTCATGAGGTTTACATGCCATGCCCTGTAGAAGTGCACTCCATTGTGAATCTATGAAGGAATATATTGTGTAAAATGGTTTACACACCATGCTCTCATCCCATGCGACCCTCTTCAGTGGTTTTCCAGTATTTACACCCTGTATTAATAATTTTACATAATAGTAGTCTATTTTGAATATCCTTCCATGTAAATTATTATTGTGTAACCCCCATTTTTATTTGATGAATCGTAGGATATGTTGTAGGATTTTTATTAAACGGAGCGGTTCTTCCTCAATTATTATAATTCAACCATATCCGTTGAGTGGGAACTAATTATTATAGATGACTCATGATATATCTCTCTTAAATAAATAATCAATATATCATCCTTTGAGGATATCTCCCTTGCGAGATATTCCATTCTCGGCTATGAGTGCATGAGATAAGATGTCACTGAGGATCCCAAGTAGGATTACTCTACTAATGTTTTATCCTAGAGGATCTCGTGTAGGATTCCCCTATATTAATACTATATAAAGTTTCCCCACTGTAATTCCTTAGTTTATATGATGATTTCTGAAATATTTTGTAGGATCCATTTACTTCTATACCATTTTTAGTCTCCCATGTTTGATTCCCCTTCCTGTCTACATAATTATTATGGGCCACATATAGGATGCCTCTTCTTGTGTAACATTTTGAGGATATCCTGTAATATTATTCTATTTTATTTCAATTATATATCCCAATTTAGATTTTATGCTTTTACCTTAGCTACTGTGGATCCATAGTTGTACGCCACTCTTTTGTTACGAAATGATGGACCCTAGTATATCGTTTTGGTGTTGAGATGGTAGTTGGTGTCACCTTATATCTTGTTCCAAAGTTTTGATCCCACTAGTATGTGGTAGTAGTGGTGGGTTTAGGAATTTGGTATCCCAATATCATTATTTATGTATCCACAGTGTTACATTTGATGATGATATGATAGTCGAATGTGGTTCCTGGTTCGGGGGTGATGATCCTGAAACAATGTGACATTTATCTTTGGCATTCACAGACGTATTTATAGAGATATGTATTATTCAAATATTGGAATACACAAATGTATTTCCTTGGGTTTATTGTGTATGTTTTTATTGGTTTTAATATTATTTGGATGTACTGAGGTTCTTCCTGAGATTGAATTCTAATCCCTATAATTATAATGATCATCCATATTGTCCATGTTTATTATGATATTTAAATAAAGGGTGTAAATATTCTCTCTATGATCGACTATTTGATCATTGTGGTAGAGGTGAAACTCCCCACCGATGATTAAATATATGCTATAGGTTTATTACACAATCCCAATTAATGTTGTTGATTACTCTCTCATTGATTGTTTACTTCACAATGGTGTAATACATGTCTCTTCACATAGTTTATGTACTCATAGATGATTACCCTCTCTTAGGAGACACCTAGGAAACTCTGTAGGGTTTTGTGGATGCACCATTACTACATTGTCTTGTGGTATATCCTAGGGATGGAATTGTTTATCCAACTATATCAATGGATATCGAATATGTACAATGGTTTAGAGAGAACTCCATTTATATATCCTATAAGGGTCGGGACCTTAAGGTTCATTAGATCTCCAATGTCATGATGTCCTAAAAATGGATAAATATGGCACAAAAATAGGGTTGTATTTACCTATATTGAGTTTCATTATGTCTTTATTTGAAACCATATGATTCCTAGTTGTTACAAAAAAATCATTATTACTATTTTTTGAGGAAACTATGAATGATCCAAGTGCTAGGATATGTATCCCCCTATAGTGACATAGCATTTTCAGAGGGATTTCTAGAACTAGAAAATTAGGTACATTAAATTGGGATTAAGAACCCATGGATTGAATTAATAATACATGTATTTATTGATATGAAATTCATATTTATTCTTGCGTCACAAGATGTCCACATAATCAGGATTACGGACCTAAAGATCGACTTCCATTAATTTATATTATTGTTGACCAAATTCTTGTATATTTAAAATTATGTCTGTATATATATATATCTGAATATATATATAAATATATAAATATACATGACATATCCCATCCATGTTGACTAGGATCATAGACCAATGTAATAATTTTGGTTTCAAGTTAATTTTTGTCATTATTATACGAGTTGAGTCTTGGGTAGGCTATGAATTTTGCAAAATAATAAACTTATGACATCAGATTTATAGGTCCACCATTTTCGTGGCCTTCTATGATTATTTATCATGCTTATACATGTTGAAAATATGTCCACATTTTAGGTAGAGTACAGATTTCTTGATGAATATTGCCAATCCAATGGGTTGCATGATCTTTTATAGCTGCTTGTGTGGATTCTTTGATGGGGATAGAGCAGATCGATAGCGTCTTAGACACTGGATATATGGAAATACCTAAATATAATTGGAGATCCCTATTCTTTTATTTCAGTATCCTTTATTTACCCCTATATATGTTATAGTCCTTCTGGGCTATTAGTGTTATATATATGCCATGGATATTTTTGTTTAAACGAAATTTATTTTATTATTATAGAATGATTATATTTTAGATATTTACTAATTATATACAATTATTATTTACTTATTAGATTAAATCTATTTATATTGGTTTTGTTGACTCTGATATGAGGGCATTGTCTCCCCATTGTACCACCTTCAGACCCATGCAGCTAGTCACCAAGCTCTGGCGCATGGGGAGGCACACCTGAGGCCATGTGGAAAACATTCTCAGGAATTCAGTTTAGTGGAATATATATTGGGATATTTCAAATTTTTTTATTAATTTATATTTATTTTTGGACTCATCAATTTAAATTTCTGTTTGGTTGAGTTTTTTAATTTTTTTAACAACTTAATTTGTTTATATTAAAAATATATAGTTTCTATATAATTTACTATTTCTTATAATAATAGAAATACATAAATATGATATTAATATATATAAATCTTATGTGAAGACTCTTGAATAAAAATATTTTGAAAATATTAACTGATAATATTTCAAAACATAAAAATAATCATTTATTTGATGATAAATATGAAATTCATTGTTAATGTCGATAAAGTGTAGGGGCAGCTGGGAAAAAGTAAAACATAGTGTCTTAAATATATTACTTAGGAAGGAACAAATATTTTCTAAAAATTACTAATTAATATGATCTATCATTGTTGATATTGAATGATTATTATTGTTTTTTGAGAAATAAAATAAAATAATTTTCTGAATTCTTGTGTAGTGATTGTGCAAGTAAATAAAAGTCAAAATAAAATTTTAAATAAGGTTTAATCATAGATCTATTAGTAAATATACATATAGAATTAAAAAAAGTAATTATTAAATAAAATAAAATAATTACCTATTAAAAATATATTTTTTATTTTTGAAATTATTATAATTTTCAAAAATATTTACATCTTGATAGAACGATGTTTATAATGAGAGAAGAATAATTGGTTAAATTTTTTTAAAAAATTTTATAAAATATTTAGAGGAGTTTAGATATTATAATAATTTTATAGATATTTAGGAATGATATAGGATATTATATTTGATTACATTTAAATATTTTTATTTGATGTTAATTTTAATATTAATATAAGTTGATAAAACTGAAATTTTACTTATGTATATTTATTTATAAAAAATATTTTGAAATATTAATTAAAATTAATAAAAAATATGTAAACAAACAATTGGAATGTAATGTAGATGAAATTTCTCTCCCATGTCCTTTTTAATATAATTTTAACATTATATGTGAATCTGTAACCCATTCAAGATCTATAATATGAGACCAATTTAATTATTGAACTTGGTAAAAAAAAGGGGTTATTTAAAAAAGATAAGGTTTAAAATTCCATATAAGCCCCTAAATTTGTTTGGAAAATGGAATTTAAACTATATAATAAATTATATTATAATTGTTTTCCATTTAATATTACTTTGACATTAAAATTTATTTATAATATTTTAATATTATATGAAATCCCAACTCTTCACTATCCTTTAATATAAAAATATCAACCCCTCATCTATTCATGACATAATTTTAGAAACATAGCATGAAAAAAAATAATGAAACCTCTTAAAAACATCATTATACGTTTTCTATTAGATATTTTCTATTTTAAAAAAAACATAGTTTGCTTAATAATATTTACAATGGTTGTTTCACAATGTGAAGGTAATCGTCCTAATAGGCCGCTTTTATTTTACTTCATCTTTTACCACATTTACAGATTTACTTATCATTCCAATATAAAAAATATGTATCTATCTTATCCATAGATGTTCTTTTATTAATGGGATAACCTTTAATATTATCAAATTCAATTAAATTATAAATGAATATATCACTTTTGTGATTGTATAGACCACCTCTTCCTGAGTCGATGTATTTCATTTTTCATCACCCCCAAATGGATGGTATGAATATTTATTTTTTTAGTGAAATAAATTTATATTTTAAGTATTATTTTAATTCTTAATTCATAAAATAATTCTTACCTTTATTCCCACATATCCTTTATAACATGAAAATAATAATCATCCTTATATGTGGACAACCACTTCCCTGATGTGATGTAATCTGTTTCATATTATCACATTATATTTATTTTTTAAAAATTGTATCAAATGAATAAATATGACATTTAAGGCATTGATGTAATTTTTTATATGATTAAAATAAAATTTATTTTCATGAACTATAACTTCCATGATGATGTTTTCTTGTGGAAACTAAAAATTTAACTCCCAATATTTAATTTTATTATTTTTTTAATGATTATGTAATAGAAAATATTCTAAATTAATATCAATATAAATGTGCTTCTATCATTGGTTAATGACAAGATTTAAAAAATATACTGTTGTGTAATGAATTTTCAACTATATAGAAGCTTTAGGAATGTGGTTTTATAAATTAGTTTCTTTTTATTAGGTCATAATACTTCTTCATTACCTATGTTATTCTAAAATTAAGTGTATAGTGACCTATGACATCTTTATTTTTTACATAATTTTTTTAATTGAATGTATATTTTTGAAAGATAATAATGTTATTGATTACATCTAACATCAATGTTACAATAATTTTATTGTTTTTCCATCTTGATTTGTATTTAATTTATAAATTTTTTTATTGAGAACACTTTTTATTTTATTTTGTGTATATTATACCCCATAGATATATTTAAAAATAAATATTTTTTATTTAGGGTAATTAATATTACAACTTTTTCTTAACCATTGAAGGGGATATAATTAAATAAATAGAAAAGAGGTGTGATGTTATTTTTTCAATCTCGTTTTTTATAATTCTTACATTTTCCTATATGGAAAATTGTAATATATTGTTAATAAACCCATTATGTAATTTTTTTTCTCTAAATACTTATGTAATTTCATTTTTTATGAAAAAATATTCCTCTATTTCAAACATTAATAAAAAATGAAATTTTTAAAGGAAATTCTAATTTTAATCCTATAAAGGATCAGGAATATTATCCCCCATATTGATTTTATTTAAATATTATGTTATAATGTATTTTTATATTTAATTTAATATTTTATTAATGATATAAAATTTAACCATTGAATTATTTCATAAGGTATGATAGGAATATTTATAGTGTTTTGGAAAGGGCTGGTTTTTATTTTCTTTTAAAAAAATGAATGAGTCTTCAAAAAGAATATGTTAATGGATTTTACCCCCATAATAATTTTATGATATCTAGTTTCTTATAACATTTTAACAAGATTTTATCATGAAAATTCATTAATAAATTTTTTTTATGTTTGGAATCCTTTTTGTTTTATTCTAGAATGTATTGATTTCATTATAAAACCTATATTTTTTGTAATTATTGGACATATTGTAATACTTATTAATTTTTAGGTGACTTAATTTCGCTGAAATAATTCATTTTTTGAGGTGATAATTCACCAAACATTATATATATACTCCATCTATATATTAATTTTATTACAGATATGCATATTTCCAAAAATATATACCACTCCTATATAAAGTGTTTGGTGAATAAAAGATACCATGAATTTTATATGATTGAATGGGGAAATATTTAAATTACATATTCATCATATAATAAATAAATTTATTGATAAGAAATACTACTAATGAAGGAAATAGATTGCTACAAATATATAGAATGAAAAGTACATGAAGTTATCAGTGGGGTATGATCATAGATATTCCCTCAATTATTTGATAGGTATAATGAGCCAACAATGTATTTTTTTTCTTATTCAGTGTTTTTTTTTATTAACCCATATTTTAAGTATATAAGAGAAAATACATTATCAAGATTTATGAAATTATACATATGTATAACTTATAATTAAATTAATATTATCAGTGAGATTAATACATTTAAATTAACCATTGATTTTTTACATTGAAATTTTATTTATTATATGTAATGTCTTTTTAGCTATATACTTTTCAATATTGATTATTACTTATTTAATATATATATATTCAATTTCAAATAACTCATACTAAGCATTGGTTACCAAAATTGTTTTTTCACCCTAGTATGATCAGTGAGTCTGTAATTATATTTCATGGTTACAAATTATTTACATTTACTATATTTTATATTTAATTTCCAGACATGAAATTTGAATAATCTATTTATCTAGTTATTCAATGATAATAATATAATCTTTCCCGATTGATATGATCCCATGTATCTTTTTCTTGAATTATAATGTAGACACTAACTCTAGGTTAATTAAGTTGTCTTTGGTGTATCTAATCTATCATGTGGAGAGTAAATTGTATCATTGAATTCATATATTTTCATTGATTTTAATTATTCATTGGGAGATAATTTAATTGATGGTTTATTAAATGATAAATTATAAAATAAAGCATACTTGATGTCAATAAAGATATTTATCTTAATTAATACATGGTATTTTGAAAAAAATAGTCTCCAACTTATGAGACTTTTTTGTTTCCATATACAAACATAATCATGAGACATGGGAGTCATCTTGGTTTGACCTAATCTCTTCCAACTCATGATTCTGAGAAGGTTTAAATAACCCCCCTTCTAAAAACTATTTCTAGAGCATCATGTCATGTTTGATGTTAGAGTTTTCTTCTCTATATCTCTATTATTATTTTTATCCATATTGGAAAATTGATATTGCTCTGAGATTTTTGATATATAGGACATGCCATCTCTATATCTCTGCCATCTGTTTGTATAACGAAATTTTATTATTATCATCATGCAGGAGTTCCATTATCTCTCAATAATTTTAAGATTCTAGGTAATTAAAAATATCATTCTTTACATTGTGTGGATTGAATTTTTTTATTGAACAATATAATGAACTATATTAAATTTAATTAATGACAATGATATGTATTACTGTATTATTTTTCTAGTTTTTTAATTGATCTTAATGATTATTAGTACAAACATGAATGTTTTTTCGATCATGATATTGTGGTTGTTATGAATTTATGAACTTCCTATAAATATTTGACCTTTACTATTATTATTGTTTTAACGCTCAACTAATAAAAGTATATATACATATATAATTCTATGAAATTGTATGTGTTTTAATCTAATATTTATTTAAAGATAATAATAAAAGAGTTGATAAATTATTATACAATCCACATTTAATGAATTTTTGAATTTATCTATTTTATTAATATATTTTTGTGTTATAATGTTGTCTATACATATTTCATAAATGATTTTTCGGCCTTTAGTGCTCGATATATTGTTTTTATGGTGTGATGGTTAGGTTGCAGTACAGATTTTCCTTGGGATTTGATTGTTTCCATTGTGAGGTGAATGTGGGCGTTGGTGTATGGGGATCATTTTTGGATGTTTCTCTATAATGATGAGACACTGAATGGTTATAAAATATTTATTATTGGTATAGATATTGATTAATTATAATGTGATATAATTCACATATGATAAATGAAATAATTATTTTAATGATATTGAAAGGGTTGTACATGAATGAGATTACATAGTGGGGTTATTAGAGTGAGTTTTCATTAAATTTTTGACTAAGTAAATATATTAATAATTAATACTTGCTAATATAATAATAATGAAAATTGTTTAATTATAAAAGGGATAAATAAATTAGGTTTTTTTCTATTTTGAATGGTGAGCTTCGTTACATGGATGTAATAAATTTTAATGAATTTTTTATAAAAATCATATATGATTAAAATTTTGACAAGTACCATTTCTGGTTTTATGGTTGTTTGTACCATTTAACTTGGATCATTACTTTTAATGCCTAATAATTTAAATTATATTATCAAATTACATGGACCTAATGACTCAAAATATTTTATGCATACTTTTATATTATATATCATTATGTAAGACAAAAAATTATCATTAGCCCTTTAAATAGGTAAAAACATGATTTTATAAGTGTTATTCAAGCATAGAATTTATTTTTAAGATAAAATTGTCAATTTCATCGATTATCATGACATATATACGTTCAAATATAAAAATTAAATTTATATGGATTTAAAATCCATCAAAAAATATATTTTACCCAAATTATATTTAATTATATGAAAAGATAAAAAAAATTATCAAAACAAAATTTTTTTATTTTCCCTTAAAAGTTAATAATAATTTTTATATATTGAATATATTAATTATAAAATTTATATTATTATGTAATAGTACAATATATATATAATTTATAATATTTATTCACTTCTATTTCATGCTTATAAATTCATAAAATTTTCAGTATTGGGAATAACTATATTTTTCATTATTAACTAAAAACCAATTAATTCATATAAATCCTAATAATTCACCCAAAGATAACTTTAAAAAGCTAAATTTAATTATAAAATAATCTATAAAATATCATCCTAATAAATTTAAAACATTAAACACTTAAGGATAATCATTAATAAATTATCGTTAGAATGTGAATTTTAAAATTGTTTTTAGATGTAGTGTTTACCTAAAATAGGGAGGTCCCTCATATTACACGAAATATTAATCTTTTTGGATTTTAAGAGACATACCTTTTTATCTTTATTTTCATTATCCTCTTACCAACACAATATCCCATCCAAAATTAATATGATACAATACCATAAAATCGGAATATATGATATTTTAAAAACTCAATCATAATATTTATTCTCTATTGGAAAAATCATTTAAAATTATGGTAAACTCTTTTTAATTATTTCATAATTAGATCAACATATAACTCATTCACTTTGACATAGGTTTTCAAGGAATATCTTCCTATTTTGTTTTCAATCCACCGTGATCATCAAATTCAAATATATTTAAATCATTCCAAATGGTTTCAAAATTGAATGTGAATTAGCTAAATATTTTCCCCATAGTGTTTTATCCCTTGAGTACACTTTTATTATAAATCATCAATCAATTATTTAAGATTGTTTTAAAACTCATCCCACCTTATTTGAAGTGATTACATATTGTTACAAATGTGTTACAACAACATCCACATTATTTTATAAATACATGTATTTTATTTCATAGAGAACTCGACAATATAAAATTTAACAAACTATAATTATTTTTACTAACCATTTAGATTTTTAATGAGGTGTTTTTAGACATTGTTTCATATCATAAACCCCCCCAAAACTACAGTAATCCTAAAAAATATATAATCCTACTAGGATACCTAATATAAATTAAAAATATTGTATAAATTATATTTATATTATATTTACATTATATTGTAATCATATAATATTTCTTAATAATTCATGTCCAAACAATTATAACAACATTCTAATGTTTTTAAAAAAAACCCAGTGGGACAGTGTTATAATTATGTAATTTTTCTTTAAACTATCTAAAATAATATTAATATTACAATTAAAAATATATAAAAAATAAATAAATTAAAATTAACTTAATAAAATTTATTCTACAAACCATCCATGTAGGGGAGTTTAAAATGAAATTTATCATTTTTTGAGGTGATAATCCCCACGTATTACTGATTAAACATTCAATATTTCAATGAATGAGTTCAAAAGATGGTATATGAAAAATTATCATTAAGAAAATATAATTTTAAAAAATTAGTCATATTATATTATCTAATTAACCCTTAATACCATCTATGAAAGGTAGTTATGGGAAAATAATTACATCGATTCATTGTGGTTATAGACTATAGGTAAACGCAAACAATGTTATTTTATTTTTCAATTTTTTTGAATTATTTACTATTGGTTTCTTAAAAACATTATATTATATATTTTATAATGGAGTGATTTTAATATGGGCTCTATAAATATGTTTGAAGATAATGATTAATAAGAATTGACTAATGGTGCACGCCATCACTCGTTGTTGGTCTCACACGGTCGGTAGTCAAATTAGAATTCATTTTTCCAAAACATTACTAACTACATGGGTGAAGTATATTAGAAGTTTCGGGTCAAACCCATGATGATAAAGTTGTTTCATAGGGGGTCACTGGTTTTAGGCACTAATGGGAGTCCTTTCATGAAATTTTTTTATTTGGGTTTTTTACGTAATATCTTTTTGGGAGTGACTTTAGTTATTTAATGAGTGGTCGAGATCAAGTATGGGTATCTGGGTAATAGATGATCTGTAATTCTATTCTTGGCAGGGTACTATGGTTTAGTTTGTGAAGAAAATTCAGGTCTCTAGTTAACTTTGGTCTAGTCACCTATTTCAACATAAGAATTGGCTAATTCATGATTAGAAGATATTAACAACCTAGATGCATTAGGTTTCGTTACTAGGGAATAATGTTTCCTAGGATTGTGATTGTAGTCAAGTCTACTTCTATTTGGATCGGTTTGTTTGGTTAAATATCCCAAAGTTAGGGAAATTCTCCCAAATTGGATAAAATATTTTGTTTTTATCCACGTTACTAATCGAATTATGGTTACCAAGTTTATAATTAAATATTATTTATGCATATAGATACATTTACTCTTGATCTCTACCCCTAAGTTGTTTCAGAACTCATAACGATTTGAGATGCTATTAAATAAACAAAATAAATAATTTTTGGCATGTTTTATGACATTAATTCAATTTAAATCATGCGAGTGTGTGGTTTTTAAATGGTATTAAGAATAAAAATTTTCAAAACATAAATCAAAATAATAATAAATTTGTAACTAGAAATATAACAGGAACGAAATGAATCGAACAGGTGTCGCGAGTAATCGAAGATTGATAATAGCAAATGATGTGGTAGGAATTAAAAAGAGTAGAAGAATAGCACAAAAAGGATCTTGGAATGATTAGAAATGAAAAATATGAATAAATTTGGTGTTTAGAGGAAATGATACAAGGGAACTCGAAGGGATGTTAAAATAGGGAGAAAACTCATTCTAGGATGATCTCTAATGCTCTCTCGCACAACTATACTTATGGGCGTATTCTTTCACAACGTGTACTAGGGGTAGAAGTCGTGTACCATAAACCTACGTAGATCTCTATAGATTTTGGATCTCTCACATTCCCTGTGAATATCTTGATTATTTATGAGGTTTTACTGAGGTTACGTCATGTGTGGGGTATTCATGATAGGTAGTGGCCTCCAGCTATCCCTTTGAACAGATTTCTCGTGGATTTCTAGCTAACTATTTTTAATTACATCACATTATGTTGGGGGAATTCATGACAAGTACTGTTAATATCCATTCTGGACTTGTGGCTTTTTCAAAACATGGCTTTATGACTTGGGACTATTTTGATCTCGTAATACACACCATGTACCGATAAGTCGCGATGTGTACTAGCAAACATCTGCATTTTTCTACACTTCTTCCTTTGTATCATGTGATGTGTTACTAATTCAAATTGGACATATACCACATTCATTATCAAGTAAAACAGTGAAAATATTTAATTAAATGATACTATAAAGTATATACTAATTCCGATTATCCACCTCCACCCACACACACTTGAACAATTACCTTTCCCCAAGAAAGAACCTCTAAATAAATATTTCAACAAAATATGATAAATTTTTAAAACAAGAAACATTCATTATGTCTATGTCATTAAAATTGGGTGTAAGGACAAAAGGTTAGGTTTCCGAATTACCTATACATAGAAAGTGAGTTATTCCACATTGTCCAGTTTTTCAAAACAAATTATTGTCTTTTAATTACAACATCTCAACTGTTTCTCAAATCATATACCCAATCGCAATTTACCTCACAATGGATTTTTTCTCATCACATTTGGTAAACTTAAATTGGATTTATGCTCATACTCTGAGTACATGTTCTTAAGAATATTTTAATAAAAATAAGTTATGAAAGGAATATATATCTCATTTTGATAGTTTTATATTTTGGGATACATTAAAAAAAATTATATGTTTCCAATTTATATATATATATGGGTTATTTATAAAAGAGATATTACCTATCTATCTAAACCTATAACCCCAATTGGTATTTGGGAATGTAAAAAAGGGAATTATTATGATTGATTTCCCGATGTGTCATATAAATGTTTGTGGTATATATTTGTCAATTCATAATGACCTATATCAAAGGAATGTGTGTATAGTTGAACATTTAATGAGGGAACACACTCATATATTTAATTAATCTTCCTACTTATTAATAGATGGCGAATTAATCAAATACCAATAAAACATATTCTATATCATGGGATATTCTAAAATCAAAATCTATGTCATTATATTTACTATTTTGATGTTAATTCCAATCAATGGTTGGAAAAGGTTAATAATACTAATGAAATTGGATTTTTTTTAAAACATGAAATAAGTTGATTTTATGAATGTAATTGTTGAGAACTATTTTTATAAAAATATTCCATATAGGGAGGAAAATAATTTCATGAAATTAAAACCAATGTAGAATGATATCATGGTAATGTATGAAGAAAACATTAGATGGTTATCATAGTATGCACCAAATGTTATTCATGATCTGGATAGTATGTTTTATCAATTTTACTTTGGATTAAAGATAATTTGTAGAAGGGTATTGGATTCTGATGAATTTATAAGTTATGATCAACCTATTTGATGAGTATATATTTTTGAAATTACGTTTTTTGGGGATCATGTGTACATCATAAAATGGTATAAAAAGTTGACAGTGTGGTAGGACAAAGGTAGGTATGGGTAAATGAAATCTGATGATTGGAAATTTTAATTTTTTCATATTTGTGATTTGTTGTCAAAAAAGACAATGAGGAATAACATATAGAGTTAGTCAAGTACTTCAAATGTGATAATTTGGGGAATAAAGATTGTAATTTACATGAAAAATATAATGGTATTGGTAAGTTAAATTGTGATCTAAAGGTAGTAAAATGTTTTAAATGTAAGTAGATGGGTGTTTATGTACATGAGTGTCTAATAATGAACTTGAATGATGGGAAGTAGCTAGAATGTTATAAGAAAGGTGTGGTGAAATCCATTGAAACCACATCAATAGATCTTGTCTCGTTGAATAAAGTTGTATCAGGTATATTTCACGTTTATTCACATTGTTCTAATGTATTTTTTGTTTCAAGGTCTACACATTCATTAATTAATATGAAATATTTGAGTAAATTGGAAATTCCATATCATGAAATGAATTTAGAACATATTTTAAAAAAAATGTTGGAATTGTTAAAAAATTGAATTAGAAGAATATTTTTATTATTTTAAGTTGATAAAAATTTCATAAAAACATAATTTTGTTTCCCCAACAAGATTTTGATAATAATATTGTTATGGATTGTAGATTTATTTTACAAGCTAAGATAGATTGCAAAACTAAATATGTTTTTTTGGATGATTTTCTGTTTGAATATAAGAATTAATCCTTACTAAATATAACATATCAATAAGTTGAAAACTTGATACAATGTGGAAGTAGATGTTATCTATTACATATTTTTGACAATAAGGGGAATGTATCTATTAATGATGTATTAGTAGTAAATGAATATATGGAAATTTCGCTATATTAGTTGGTCCATGTTATACTGGATCGAGAAGTTGAATGTAATATTGTCTATATAATGATGATAATATAATTTCAAAACCCCATTATCGAATGAAACAAGTAAAACATCTGGAATTGAAAATGTTTTTATAAGAGTTCATTGATTAATGATTAATTCATCCTATAACTTCAAAATTGGGTTACCATATTTTCTTCAAAATTAAAGAAGGTTTAATGAGTCTTTTTAATGATTATAGTTATTTGAATATCATTTTGGTTAAGGGAAAATATCATTTACCACATATTAATTATTTTTTGGAGAATATCAAGGGATCCATGAAATTTTTAATGGTTGGATTATGTTCCATGTAATATCATGTGACGGTGAAGGAGGGTGGAATTCAGAAAACAAAATTTGAGATTTGATATAGGAATTATGATATTGTACTTATACACTTTTCATCAAAAAGCCTAGTTTTATTTATATATTATTTTAATAGATTATTTTATGAATATTTGGATAATTTTTTTAGTTTTTTTGTTCATATCTATATATATTTTTAAAATATTGAGGATGATGAAAAAATATAAATACTTTTTCTTCAAACCTATATGAAATAATTTTATATGGACAATATAGTAAATTTAATTGATGGTTACTAAATATCTGATTCCAGGGAAACATAATATATAAATATTTCATGACTTTTAGTCTCTATAAAAAAATTTGGTTATGAATGGATAAGATAATAATTTATTATATAGAATCATATTTTTCTTTGGTTACTAGGTTAATAATAGAGGTATGTTGAAAAAATACACAATTATCTCTACCATTTTTAATGTTAACTCAAAAATGAGTTAAATTCATTTTGATTGAAGAATTGAATGTTTATTTTTAAGATCTAAAATTAAGATATGAGAAGACTCCAGTTTTATCCTTACCCATAATGAATGGTTATTTTGTCATATATAGAGATTCTACACAAAAGTGAGTTGGTTTTTTCCTAATATAGAATGTTTTTTAATCGGTTATACTTCATAGTAACTAAAACCAAATGAGCTAAATTATCAAACACATGATATATAATTCTCAGTTGTGTTTTTTTCATTCATAAATTCACAACATAATTTATTAGAATCTATGTTTGAAATATATACTAATTGAAATTTTTTATGTATATATCAACTCAAAAGTATTTGAAAATTAAATAGAGGATTCAATATAATTGATAAAGGCTCATTTTTTCACAGTTTAATTCCTTCTATAAAAATAAACAGCGTAGTTGATTTTTGGAGTAAAAAATTCTTAATTAACCAAGTTAAATTTAGAACCTGACCCTTTGGTTAATTATTTTATGCAGTTTGGCCTTGATGTTATGGATATAATACTATATAATATTTTCTTTCAAGATTTAGTAAAATATCCTATGTTAAAGAGAATTTAGAAATATCTAAATAAAATCCCTAAGATTGAAGAAAATGTATAAATGTTTATGATGGTTATTTTTCCATAATATGACATCGATAAATATTCTATGATGGGGTTTGTAAACATATAGGTTTTTCCTGGTGATTCCAAGATGAAGAAATAATAGTCGAGGAATGCTCTTAATTTCCCATTTTATATTCATCTTGGAATCACAAATATTCACAAAGACAATTGGGATTATTAATTGTGGGTTTGAAAAAAAATTGATATTGTTGATTTTACCAGGAAAGTTTTTACAAATAAACAGGTTAAAAGTGAATAATAATTACATAATTCAATTCTTATGATTTTACCTTTATTGGAAGAAAAATAGGAAAATATAACCATGTATTTTGTAGTCGGATTAAGTAACTGATCTCGAGTTAATAGTGTGATTTGGGTTAATACTGCTCATTTAGCTCAATATACAAATTTTTATCCAATTTGGGATACTATGAAATTAGATCATGTTAGTTTGCTATATGTCACATATATATTTCGGATACATGGAGTTAATCTATAAATTATATTTTTCCGTTATCATATATCCACCACAGATTTTAAGTGAGTACATTTGAATATTTAGGGTGCTAAATTAAAATATAGTACATATTTTTATTTTCCATATGATGGAAAATCCATGGAAATATTTCAAACCTTTGATGAAATGATTAATGATTGGGGAATGGATTACTAATGATGGTGGTATCAAACAGTTTCTATTGTTTAGTTATATTATAATAAAATGTTTCATTCAATTACACATATAGAATCGTTTGAGAAATTTTATTGAAATTCATGTTGGACACTTGCTTTATGGGATGAAATAGGTGGAATGAAATATATGGGACCATAATTGGTATAGAAAATATTAGAGAATGATAAATTAATTAATAAGAATATGTTGATATTTCAGAATTGGTAGAAACATTATATAGATAATAGGAGGAATAATTCACCATTTAATGTAGGAAATCATGTTTTCAATAAATTACATCAATGTATTTTTGTAAAAATATTAAGATAATTCAACGGTTCATTAGGCCAAATGAAATAATGGAGTTATTTGTATCATTTTCCCACTGAGTATCTTTTCTTACGCATTTATCCTATCTACACTATGTTTTTATTATTTTGATGTTTTAATAGTACAAACTGAATTCATATCATGTATTGAGACTTGCGGTAGTCTAGTTTGAAGAAATAATTTCTAATAAGGAATATAATTTTCATGTTATTAACCATAGATATTTTGTATTGATAAACAAGTTAATTCACCAGGATAAGGTTTTTTAATGGAGAAACTCATATAGTGGAAGGGAAAAAATGGAGTACAAAAATGATATGAGGGAATGATTTCCCTAATTGATTAATAAGAGAATAAATTTATGATGATGCAACTTCAATATGGGGGGGAGGATGTAATATCCCATGTATTGATTATATAAATCATTTTCACCTATTTAATTGTTTGATAATATAGAGTTATATTCATTTTAAAAATATTACGTATTTTCTAATTCAAATAACATGTAGTTTTATTAACCATTTTTATTATAATGTTCTGTTTAAGAATTTAATTTCTAATTTATATAATTTTATTTTTAAATAATTAACTTTATTTTTGAATTCGTTATAGCCAATTTATGATACATTGATGTTTTTATAATTTTTTGAATGATGTTTATTTTTAATGAATTTTGAAAAAAGATAATTTTTTTTGAAAAGTATATCTTAGTTTAAAATATTTTTAAATTAGAATTGTATTTTTTAATTTTTTTAATTTTTTTTTGTATTTTTATTCATAATTATTAAATAATGTTTTTAATTGAATATTATACTATAATTTAGTGTAAATCATTTATAGATATTTTTCTAAAATGTATTTTTCATTTCATTCTACCGGTTTGATTTTAAATTAGATTCTTACCCATTGTGTTTTGAAATTCAGAAAATTGATTCAATATTCGGAATAAGTGGTCCAAATTTTGTAAATATGCCCCATTTTATTGTAGTCAATATAAATATTAACATTATATTTTTTGTTACTATGGTACAGGGTAAATTGAGTTATTAATTTAATAAAATAAAATTATAAGTGACAGAAAATGACTAAAGAACTTTTCTTAATCATATGGGGTGATTCTATTACGTCTATTATCATCCAGGATTATGTAATATGTTATTTTTTTCACCTCTTTTATGATATTGTGACCATTATAGTATTTTATGTTATGAAAAGCCAAAATATCACACTGTTGTTTTTATTAACTATAATACTAATATAGAGACTACCACATTATATGTTTAGATATAAATAGTTTTTTGAAATATAAAAGACATGCCTTTGTCTTAGTTATTTATTTTTAATTTTTATTAAATAAATAGTTATTATAAATTCTTACACTATACTGATGCAGTAATTATTCCAATAACTACAAAATAAAATAGATGATTTTAAAAATAATTAAATTAATATAATTTTATAAAAATAATTTGATAAAAAAACTTATATATGATCAAGACATGTTTTGGTTTTATTAAAATATTTGGTTAAAATTTTATTTATTTTTCTAATACTATATAAATCAATGTAATGAATATTTCTAGAAAATTCACAACAATGATAATTTCTAATAAATAACAATTTCATAAATGATACAAAATAAAATAAAACAATAAATTAGGAAAATGGACTCTTATAAGGTTTATGATTTAAATCACGGTCCATTTAATGGGCGGTTTCCCCTAAAAACTAAATTGACCATGAACGAGTAAAAACCCTTAATTCTATAGTAAGTGTGAAATGGTTTAGTAGTGGGTTAAAACCAAATGATAAAGATAAAACATATTTGGAATGTAAAAAATATTAATTATATAAAGTAATTTTTACCAATAGTTGTATTATATTCAAATTAAATGAGTTTATTTTCATTTGGAATTGAAATTTACTTATTATTTTTGAAAATTCTAAGACTACCCCCTATTATAAAATGTTTTATATTCCTCTCATTCCAACACTATAAAACCCCAACTGTATCAGTAATTACCATCTAAAATTACTTCCTACAATACTTATCCCAATGACGGAGGACTTCTCTTATCTATAACAAAAACCTTATCGATCTTAAGGTTTTTATGGAGGTTATCCAACAAAGGGTTGTTGTTTTCATCGATTATTTTAATTATTTAATTTAACTCACACTATATATCATCTTTAGCTATGAAAGAAATGAAATAACTATCATCCATATACTGATATTTTGTTATTTTAATGCAGTAACCCATAATTGTCTCATATTCTATCAAATGAGAAACGAATCTATCATTCTTGCGTATGGTGGGTGATCGCCTCGTGAACCAATGTAATTAGTTTTCCATCATCGTCTCTTATGGATATTTATAATAATAAAATTAATTAATATTTATGATCTTCATGAAATATTTATCATTATTATAACATAATATATCATTTACTTTATTCTCATTCTATTCACTAAAAAAATGACAACGTCGCCCACACGTACTTGTTGAATACCACCTCCACGAAGAGATGTGATTTTTTCATCTCTAGATTAGATGGATGATATATATTAGTATAATTAATAAAATAATATTATAATATTATAAATATATAATTATAAATTGATGCATATCTTTTTTATATAATGATCATTGTAAAATGGAAATGTTACCCAAATATACGTATAAGCTACAATATACATGATTATAACATAGTTCTCTCTTCTGAACCACATTTCATGATTGGTTTTAACAGTATAATTAATATATAAAAACTATAATTATTTCATGATTATTACTTTATAGATGACAGAATTCTATATAGTTTATCCATAATAATCTTACCATTTCCAATTTGTAATTATATAATGTCTATCGTAAAAATATCATACAGTCAATTTATTAATAAAATAAATAAATATAAAATAGTATAAAATAAAATAAAAGGAATAATAGTTATTTAAAAGGTTCCTCAGAAATTAAATAAGTATACAATGTTTATTAATTAAGAAGATAATGAACATACATGACTATTCATACTCAAGATAAGGGAATTTCTTTTGAAAATATATATTAATTATCTATATTAAAATCCATTTTTCTTCAATATATATAAAAAAATTGAAAAGAAAATTAAATAATGTTTTTATTATTCCCTTGAAGTCTAAATTTTTTTTCTTCTTAGTGTAAATTACATTTTTTATAAAATATTTTATGTAGTGTGCTATGTTTCATGGGAATAATTTTTGGGGATTTGTGGTTTTGTTATAAACTCATGGTTTCTGAACCCATTTTAGTTCTGCAATGAATTTTTTAACGATATATTTTAAACCGATTAGGTTTCTACAAATATATAATAGAAATGTACCTTTATTGTTATAACAAGTTTAACTGTGATAGGTAATTGATGAGTAGATTTGATGGATACTATATGTTAATGTTTAAATTTCCACCCTAATGGTATTAAAAGATTTATAATGATGGTTAGGCTTATCCCAGTTATAAGTAATAATTATATTAAAATGAAGCCTCGAGTTACCTAAATGATTCATATACATAATCTATGTGATTTTTCAGAAATCATATGATTTATCAATGTAAGGAAAAGTATATACTATATCGTATGGATGAAACGTAAAACATTATGAAAAACAATTTTATAATGTTATCATTATTTCAAAAAAAACATTTATGTTTTTTATTTTTCCATTTATATTTCCTATGAATGTATTTATGAAGAAAATTTGGATGAGAAATTAATTTCTTTGGGATAAAAATGATTATTTAGAGCCCAAATTTTAACTTAGAAAACATCAAATAATTTTATGTATTCCTGGAATAACAATTTCATTATTACCTATTATGTACCTTACTGATCATAATATGTTCATCCCAAATAATAAATAGTTATCCATATGTATTATGGATTTTTAACGGAACAGAATAATTCTACTGTAAAGTCAAAAAGAATTTTCCAAAAACCAAAATGTGTTCTATTATAAAATTTTTATATAATATAAAAAATGGGTACTGATTATAAGTTTAAACTTTGTATATATATTTTTTTGTTACGTAATAATATTGACCAAACTCTCTAAAAATATATAACTAAAAGATCATTGGGAATATGAGAAATTTAATTCTAGATTAAGGCTAATAGAATATGAAATATTTATATACATGTCCTTAAAAAACCATCATATTATGTCACTTTTAATATTATAAAATCCATATATTTCATAATAATAATAATTTAATAAATATTATGTCATCATTGCATTAAAATATTTAGATATTATTTCATCACTAATATTTAAAAGTAAATTTTCCTGATAAACAATCATTAAAATTTTAAAAAACAATATATAAACTAAAAATCATTTTTATCACTATGTAAAAATAGTATAGTTAATAAAATAGTGAGAATGACATATGTTTTATTTTGACAACCTTAAATGATATAAATTTAAAATTCATTTAGAAATGGGAAAAAATGTTGTATATCATAATTTTGGATTATTCGGGTAAAATAGATTCATTCAATTAAATTATGTAATGTGTAATTTTTAATTCATAGTTTATATAATATTGTTTTAATAATACTTACCCAGTTTACCCATTATTGAGGTGATAAATTTTACCTTGGTTACTTGTCATAATAGAAATAAAAATGGGACATAAAAACAAATTTCGTACATCCAGATATGAATATGTAATTTAATTCTCTTGATTTAGTTTCTATAAGTCTAAGAAATTAATTTTCTATAAAATTTATAGATATGAAAAAATCTAATATTTAGAAAATATGTTTTTTTCATTAAACAAGATTTATTCTTATCCTATTTATAGAGAAAATGATTTTGATCAATGTTAAAAAATAATATTGAATATATAATAAGTATTTTTCATTAATATCAGTCCCCAATACTGATCAATATAATTCATTAAGAAACAAACACGTTGGGATTATAAACACATTTTTCCCTAAAATTCATATCATTTTCCGTAAAAAGTTGATATTTTTATATCTAACAAATTGATAAATAATGAAATCATAATATTTGTATAAAAATTTTATATAATTTATTTAGTCATATTAATACCAACTAATTTAATATATAGGTCTTAATGGTCAAATTTAAATATTTTAATATTAGAATATTCTTTAGGTACACTTGGTCTTGCAAGCAACATAGGCTATAATAGAAAATAAATTTATTTTAATAGAAATAGTTCATAATATTTTGAGATGTTACATTCTACCAAAATTATAACAATTAATCTCTAGAAATTACATTACACCTCAAAACACATTTGGATATACATCTTAATAATCACTTCCTCCATCTTCTATATAGCTTAAATAATTTTATGATTTTTCAAAAAAAAATTATTTGTTGATTGGTCATGTTAAGTATAACTATTTCTCTATGATCCAAAATCCTAATCATTTATTATGTAATAGGTATATTTTTATTCAAAAAAATTACACAGGAGTTTAGTAAATTAAAACGATTATGAATGTACTTCCTCATGAGAGATACATGGATAATAATATGAACTTGAGGGAGAGTCTATGGAATTCCTAGGTTATATGTTTCCATCCAAACATGATCAATAATTTCAAAGGGTCCAATAAATCAAGTTATTATCTTTCCTCTCTTTCCAAAAAATCCTATATTTCATCTGTGGATATATTCATCAGAATACCTTATAACAAACTTAAAAATATAAATATCTTTTATGGTTTTTATAATAATTGTTTTTTCAACATTACGAATCCATTTTGTGTTAATAAATGGACCTAACATTTGATTATATTTCCTCAGATATATAGGTTCCCAATGTATTAATTTCTCTAACTCAATTTATTATCATTAGGGTTCCACAATTCATTCCATATAAATATTTGAACAGATCGTTTTGAATTCCCATATAAAATCTATTTTTGTAAGATAATTACACCAAATGAAGGTTTTGATCCCAAGAACATTCAAATTTTATTAGTCAAGATCGTAATATGTATTCTATAGTTTGACCGGTCCAGTCAAACTAACTAGAAATATGAAGATAAAAAGTGGTAATAAAACTCAAATATTTACTTTTAGATCTCAGATGAATTTTATAGATCATCGTGGTAAATCCCAGATCCTAAGCAGATAAAGCAAAATTTTGTAAACCAAACATCCTTAATAAATCATTAATATATATTATTATAATTTTAATTTGAGAAAAATCTTCAATGATATAAATAAACTGTTTTTACTTTATAAGTTTATAAAATACAAAAAAAAATATCATTATAGAGCTTTTATGTTTTGGGGAGTCTGATGAAAAATAAATATTGATGTCTTCCCATTACCATTCTGGAATGGTTAATGTTTATCACATCCCCAAATATTTTTTCTCTAAACCATGATTTTTTCCAATTCCATGATTCTGGAGACATTTTCACCAAAATCTCTTTTCTTATCTCTCAATAATTATTATTTCAAGTCTCTATACATATTTCTACGTCAATGAGGAATATTGATTAAAGAACTATGATAATCATCCAGTAACTAATTCTTAAATTCAGTTATTTATGGTACACATAAATGGTTTCTAAAATTTGTCATTACATCATGTTCACATTTGAGCTCAATAACATTTTTCACATACCTCTGTAATTCCATATATTCATTATGAAACTTCTTTAATTCTATCATAGATGGATTTTGGAACATTCATATGAGAAAGACAATATTTATCGGCTTTATTTTGGATTTAATTATTTATCTATTGAGATTAAATAAATAATTTATTTATTTAAATCCACATCATGGAAAAACTAGTATCATATATCTAACTCAAATCATCCTCCACAGTGTTCACCACCTCAGGTTGTTGTTGTATTTAGAAAAGATAATCATTAATCAATACGAGCCATTTTCTTGGGAATTTATTAAATTATTTGTTTTTTAAAATTTATACTTTCTGTTTTTCATCATTTGTATATATATATATATCATTATTTACAATGCAGATAATGCCTCCAAATATTCAATGAAATAATGAACATTACTAACTCTAAATCACATTTTAGGTAATTTTTCTCATGAAACATTAATTGTTTTTCAAGGAATTATCTATAACTATATCATTATTCATGTGGAATATTCATACTACCTTATTTGGAGCATCATTATTAATAACAACCCCTTTTACGTTTCTAGGTAGTGTAAGTACATGTGCATTGACTGACCTTGTCTTCATCTTATTAACAAAATATTAACATTCATTTTTTCAAAAGAACATAAACCATAAATTAGTAGACTTTATTAGCGGAATATTTAATGATGATAAATATACAAAAAATGTATATTAAATCTATGTAACTCAATAAAAATATGAATCACTTTTACCAAGGTAAGTCATAGACACATCCCAATAACTTCAAAATCTGTAAGATCCACTAGTATACCTTAACATGAGATTATATAACCAAAAAATGAAATTTTTTATTCCAAAATCTGTACATTGTAATTTATCATAAAAATTTTATCTTCTCTATGTCGTCCACATATTCTCAAATGTTCTTGATGATCTTACTTAATCCATGAATATATAATAATATCATTTATATAGCCTACTACAAACTGATCAAGGTAATCTCTAAAATATATATTCATTACGTCAAGGATGATATCAATATAATTGTTAAGTCTAAATGGATTTACTATAAATTTGTAATGGTCATACCTCATATGGATAGATTTCATGTTTATATCCTCTTTTATTATCTTTATAAAATAATATCTAGATCAATTATTAATCCTGGGAAAATATAGAGATCCCTGTAATTGATAAATAAAAACATTGATATAGGGAGAGAAAATATATTCTTACTAATAACTATTTTATGTTCTTTTTAATCGATGAAAATACTTGTTTCCCCATTTTTCTTCGTAATAATAATAATAATTCCACCTCATGTTGAAGAACTATGCCTAATCCATTAATTACCCAAATTTTCCTAGAGTTTGTTCTTCATTTTTTTCAACTTCTATAAGGATATGATTTTTAATTTCATTAAAATATGTGTTACCCAAGAATGAAGTCAATTGAAAAAAAAACATCACAATTCAAGAGAATAGATAGAATTTCCTAATAAAATAAAAAATAATATTCTTAAACAATATGAAAAAATATCTAGTTTATCTTTTTTCAAATCCATTTAAAATAAAAATACAACAAAAATAATTAAAAACCCCCTTATAAAGCATTTAATTTCTACTTGATTTTAGGTTCATCCAAGAACTAATTGTGGTTCGTAGGATAGATTGTAATATCAAATTTAACAACCCTTCTTAGAAAATAATTATGGGATCATTTCTAAGACAGAAAAACCATAAGAAATTACATTAAATTTAACTAGAGGGGGAATAAAAATATTTTCATGATGTACATTTCTATAAATATTTATCATATAGGATATTTATACATGATTTTAGGTTATCCAACATTTATTCATTTTGATAGTCAGTTCAACATCAAACTCTTAAGGTGATGATTATATACTCTTATAAAATTCATTATATATATGTTTTCCCTAAACTAGAATCAAATAAAAAATTTAATATTCTTGTGCATGAAAATTATACCTTCCACCACGTCACTAGGAACATCCACTCTATATTTATTAACATAGTAATCATGGATTTCACCCCTTGGATTATTATGAGGTATGTTCCCTAGATGTTTGGGGAATTGGATTGAATAGTTCCATATATCCATGAAGATAATGAACTTCACTTTTATTTAATATCCCTTTATCATTCATTCAAGAGAATGATGTAATTTTTTCATAGTTCAAGTGAATCCCATTTCATTTTATAAAACTACCATATAGTTTTAATCCACAAGTACCGCAATTGGAAAAACTTTCTTTCTACTCTTCACGTTGTCCATTTTTTATTTCTTTTAAAATTATTTTTTTCGTTCCTTAAACTCTATACTGCATAGAAAAAAAATCGTATTTGGTCTTGATGGACCATGATATAATAACCTCATATAAGGAGAATTTTTTGGATACTTGTTCTTTAAGAAGTATTGGATTTAACCAATCAGTGAAATGTTTTTTCTTACTCTTTGTATTATAAAAATTACCTATATAATTCGTTTTTTTCTTTGAATATATAATTTTAGACATAGCTACATTATCACATAGCATCTAAATTATATAAAATAATATCCTATCTATATTCAAATAATATACATGAGGGAAAAAATTTCATTAAATGTTCTATAGAATCCTTTAATCCCTTGTTCACGATTTCATTCTCATCATTACTTTTCAGAATTAATGATCATAATTGATCATCATCCCTTGAGAGACAATAAACTACAATGAAAACCTTCATCATTTCATAACATACCGTGGATAAAGGTATATTATTTGAGGAACGTATCCACTCCACATCAATAAATATATTTTTATTCATATTGAATGATGGGGTTATTGACACCTAATTTAGTTTGACATTTTTGCACTCCATTTTGGATAAGTAGGATACACTAGATTGGAAAAGGTATTTCTCATAACATGATTTATCCACCCCAATATAGTTAAAAAATTATATCTTATTTGATATATAACTCTATTGTTATAATTATTCATAGTTGGGAATTCTCTACATAGACCATTTGCAATTATATAGTTTTTATTCCTTTTACTAGTTAAAATTTATAAAAAAATGGGAAAATTTATTAAATCATTAATTTATCAAATATAATGTATAATTTTTAAACTAGTGAATAACATAACTTACATAAAAGTTTTATGAAAAAATAATATCAAAATAATAATCTTATTTTCTTTATGAATATTATCAGTGTCAATATTAAGCTCACATTCTATAATCATTGTATTCCTAAAAATTATTCCTTATATTTCTATTCAAATTTTTTTGATGAACACTATATATTACCAGATCATAGTATCCATTATTGAATTCTCAATTTTATATATCGGCACTATAAAGAAATAATCACATCCTCATTGATCAATTAGTTTAATAGTCTTAGAAAAATAGATACTTATTGAGTCACAAAATCAAATATTAATGAAAAAATATTATATTATCTGTGAAAATTATAATTTCAAACATAAAATCCCAAAATATAAATAACAAATATCTTCTTGTAATCATATTGAATTAAAACATAAGAAAAAGATGATTTTATATTCTTAGTAAGGGTTTAAATACAATAGAAGAAAACTAATAATAAAAAAGGTATGAATAATATATCCAAAATGAAAAGATGATCTTACTCATACATATAAATAATCAAATATCTTGAAACTTATAAATTAATAGAATAATTAAATCAAATAATAACATGGATACTAAAAACAATTACAATAATGATGGAACAAAAATTTTTGGATATCTTAAACATATTTTTAGGCTGAATGTCCAGGCATATAAAAATGCTTTCAAGGCCTCATGCTAGAAAATCTATATATATTTTTATTATCAAAGAAAAATATCGAATATATTTTTCTATTGAAACATTCTGATAATCCTATAATCTATATTAATAACTACATTATAATTTTAATTCATTCATGGAATTCATAAACAATACATCATAGTCTCCATGACTTAAAAATAAAAAACTATTCGTATTGGATGTGCAACGGACCACCCCTTCCCATGATCATGATATTTTCCACCTTGCGCCAATCACACATATTTTTTATTCATTAGACTCTGACCCTCAAGAATACCCTAGGAAAAGGCCCAGTGATGGAAGAGGTATCCACACTAACATCTAAAGGGGTGCTTAGTGCTCCTCCCCCTTTAATGTGAGATTTCCATAATCCACCCCTCTTGAAGGGCCCAACATCCTCACTGAAACATCAAATGAAAACTGGATCTAATACCATTTTTAAAAGCCCAGCATCAACTGTGATCATGATATTGTCCAATTTGGTCCTATACCATATGGTTCTGATTTCCTTAGGCACTAAACCACATGTATCCCCTAGGAAAAGTCTTCATGATGGGAGAGGTATCCACGCCAACTTAGAAAGGGGTGATTCATACTACTCATCCTTTGGTGTTTGATTTTCGTAGTCATTCTGATATTTTATTACTGGTCAATAATTTACAACTTAAATCATGTTGTCGAATTCCTTTTCAATTTTTGAGAAATAGTTTTTTTGATTTGGTAGGATACCTTTAATGGTGAAGGAGGAGGTTTATTGTATTTTCATCCTTAACAAATGGTTTTTTTGTAGACTGATAAAGCATTACATGTCATGTACCATAATTACACATCATATAATGGTTCTAAATTAATGTCATGAACTTTTTCATTCTATGATGGGTATACATCATGAGTGGTCACTACACATCGTGAAGAAGTTAATGAGTAGTTTTAAACTTAGTGTGTCATGTTTTAAGAAAAAATAGTACACATTTATATAGTTACAAAACATATGTATTACATATCATGTATTTTTATTACACATCATTTAATACCCCAGCCTTAGAGGGATGTTATAATTTTCAACACGTTCCACCATTACAAAAATTATGTCTTTCAAGGTGTGTAACAGGAGTAGATATCGTGTAACACCCTATCAGTAGCCTATAATAGTAATAGTGTGGTTGGTATTTCTTAATTAATTTCTCTCCAATTATTCTTCCTTCAACACAAGGCCTTCCCCCATTAATTCATTTTTCCTTTCACCCCTTCCAGATCCAACATTTTGGTGTCAGTCATCATTGCTTTGGTAGGGGATATCTTGGTAAGTGTTCTACATTATTCATAAAGTTTCTCTTTTTTCATCTCTTTTATTTTTAATGGATCATCCTAAAAATTATGGATCTTAAATCCATGATGTTGGATCTGACATCTATGTTGTGTTTTGAGATATCATATGCCTTCATTCTAATAGATAGGTGTCTTTGTGAGTATTGTGTTTCAGGAAAAGGGTAGATGCTGTCATATTGATTTTCCAAAATTATTATCCTTGTATCGCATGATTTATTTAAATTATTGATTTAAATTAAATTGATCAAATTTACATTCATTTAGATTTATAAAATACTAATTCTAGTGAATAAGGATATTTGAAATTATTTTGGCCCAAAAATTTATGAAATCACCAATTCCTTTGAATTATGGTCTTGTTTAAGGAAATTGGTTGATTTTAATTATTGAATTATAATTATGGGTTTGACTGAAAGTTTTTTTAATTAAATTTTTTCATTTAATTCTGGAAATGAATTTTGAAAGTTATGGAATTTTTTTAATGTATTTCAATGTTGTTAAAATGAAAAAAAAATGATCTCATAGAAACCCTGTCGTTTTATCTTGTGTAAACAATATGTTTTTGATTAAAACAAGTTTTGGTTTCAAATGGACGAAAATTTGAATTTTTAAATTTGGAATAATGTAATTTATTTTATATTAATCTATCCTCAATTTAATTTCCCATCATTTAAGAGTGTATGAAATTATTAGGTATTTGGTGAGCTATTTGGATACACTCTATGCTATTACAATGTTCTAAAACATACCTTTGGTGGGTCACATCCCTGATGGGAGGGTGATGAGTCACATCTGTCCAGTGGATAGGGGTCCGGAGTATACTAATTTTTCTTATATCACATAGTGAGTGTAGAATTCAAGATCTAGTAAATACTATGATAACTTTTTTTCATATGACCATGTTGCTCGCTTATTTATTTATATTTAAGATATAAATGACTACAAATATTGAAAACCATCTCTACATGAATTTGCTAGATTTACATAAACTATTTTATGTAAATTTTTATTTAATCCATTGTTTTATAAATATTTCATCTTTTTTAAAGTAAATCTTGTGCTTTAAAAATAATTTCAATCATTTTGAAATTGTATAACATGTTTTTTTAAAATATGTTCTTGAATTTTTAAACATGTTAATTTTAAAAATTGAAATATTTTCATTAGATAATTTATATTTGGAACATTTTTTTGAATCATTCGTGGTATCCTAATGGGTGTAGGCTCATTCCCTAATTTTTCCTTTGGTTGTTTGTAGACTTTCTTCTTCCAGGATTGAGCAAGGGGAATGGATCTCTTAGAGGAGGATCTAATTATTCAACGATGGTTGGCGTGAGTTATGTCCCTAGAGACCTTATGTTATTTTTCACCATTTGGTACATTTGTTTTAGTATTTTGGGCTTTATTCCTAGTCTTATTCTTGTACCTTACTCCCAGTAGAGTTTTTTTATATGAATATTGACTTAGTTTTCTTTATTTCACTATGTTTTGTGGAAAATTCTCTCCCATTTGCACGTTGTATGATGCTAGGTTCTAATCTCTATCCCATGGGAATCTAAAATGTCCTTTGGGGAATGTTAGGACTGACTCAATTTTCAGGTTACCTGGGTACCCAGGCTGGTTCCTGAAAAAGTGGCATCTGATGAGTTTGGTCATCTTTTATCATGAAGTCGGTATGCATTTTTGAAATCTTGTCAGGAATTAAGAGGTAGTTGTGAATGATTGCCTGACAAAATCTCACAGTAATGAACCTAGCATCACTAGGGCTAGTTAGGGAATGAATTCTTATTGACTAGTTATGTTCTTTTACCTATTTTTGATTTGGATGGACAGAAATAAAAAAAAATCAGTCCATTCTATTGGGATTTATGTTTCACTAGTTTCTCTGTTTGAACATTCTATATAATCAATCAACTAATATTGGGTAGCATCGTGACTCCAAAAAGAAAATTACATATGATCAAAGAGAAATATTATACTTAACCACGTCATTTGAATCCTCTAGTGTATCCAAATATAGTTGATGTGATCGTTCATGTGGTCTAAGCTCTGGGGGAGACACCACCTCCTATCCCCATTCAGGCTCCAGCTATGGAAACTCATAGGGATGTTTTTCAGAATCACTCTGAAGAGTTCCTACACCATAAGACAAAAATTTTCAAGGTATTATACGACCCTCAACAAGATGGAAAATGATTGGGTATGATATAATATCTTTTTCAACTCTTTTATACACTAGACATGATCATGGTGCAGTGTTCCACCTTCATGGTTGAGGGACCAAGAAAGAGATGGTGGGGCATGATGGTGATGGTAGAGAATCGTGAGGGATCAGTTTAAAATAACTTAATTTTTATTTTCACTAACCAATTCTATAAATATTCATTTGTATTGGACAAGTATGTAGATTTTTTCAAGGTTGAGCTACCAGACAATACCTTAAATGTGTATTCAAATCACATTATGGAGATAATGCAGTTTTCATTTAAGATAGTTTTTAAAGAAAGTATTAAAACTCGAATATTTGAGTTGGTGCTTCAATTATATATAAATTCTTTGGTTTTATTATTGAAAATACCCCCATATAATGATGTGATGGTTAGGATGAAGATTATTGAGATGGACATGGCTGGAAAGTCAGGGCTAAGAGGAGTTTCTTTTTCTCCCCGTGGCAATGATGGTCCATTCATAGGAAATTGGATGCGTGATGATTCTCATGGTAGTTCTCAATGGTAGAGTCATTCAAGTCCTCCTATAGTGATAGTAAAAAGTTATTTGACATTCTATAAGTGTGGAAAACTAGGACATTGAAATAGTTTTTACACCGAGGCACCAAATAACTATAGCTCCAACTGACATTTAGGGCACTTACAGAGATTCCACAATTAATTTTCCACTCTACATAGTGGAACGGGATCATCATCCCCTTTTAATTCTGTATGGTAATAAAATTATTCCATTAAAGAAGGGTTCCAGGCACATGTATATTGAAAAAATCTTCTTCATGTAGTTGAAGAGTCTCTAGGGGAAGCATACCAGGGCCTAACGACCGTGAGAGGTACCATTACTATAGCATCGTCATTACTAACTACCCTATGTGATAATGGTGCATCTCATTAATTTATTTCAACCTTTATTTTTAATCTACCTAATCATCCATTGAAGAAAATATCCTTTTAAATGGATATCAATACACCCCTTTCTACGTAGAGAGAGTAGGGCCTTCATTGTCCCTTTTGTGTCTTCACTCCTTCAGATGTTGAGTTTTCCAGGAGTTTTCAAGTTATTGGTGTGAAATATCTTGACGTTATATTCTGGATGGATTGGATGATTTCCAATAATTCCAAGATTGATTTTTATCATTGATTAGTCTACTTTTTTATACCTAGTTGTGCATCTCTTGTCTTAGAAGGAGATCAGGACTCAAGCTCGAGTAGCGCTAGACCTTCTTATCCAAATTTGGGGAATGTGATATTAGATTTTTCATTTTTTTAGAGTGGGATTCAATGAGTGAGAATCTCCCTCTAGTTTCCATTGAGAATTCTGACATGTTTCTTTCATATTTATCTGGTCTGCCACTAGTAATGGATGATGAGTTCACTATTTACTTAATTTCTGGTACTCAACCACTTTCAATTCCATCCTACCAAATGGATACGTCTAGAATAATATATCTGAGGTCGCAGTTGGATGATCTTCTTGAGAAATGCTTTGTACTCCTTACTTTTCCTCCTTGGGAAGTGTTAGTTCTCTTCACCAATAAGGAAGATGGTTCTCTTCGCCTATGTGTTTAATATCGAAAACTCAATCGAGTTATGATAAAGAACATGTATCTATTTCCATGTATTTATGATCTATTTGAAAATTTTAAAGGTGAGAAGTGGTTTTAAAAGATCAACCATTGATCTGGTTACCAACAGTCAAGGATAATGAAATCTCACATTTAGAAAACTAACATTCGGAGAAGGTACCCCCATTATGAGTACCTGGTTGTGCCCTTTTTTCTAAAAAAATTCTTTTATTATTTTTAGGGATTTAATGAATATATTTTCCATGAGAATCTAAATAATTTTATACTAGTCTTTATCAATGATATCCTTATTTAATCTAAATATGAGAAGGACTATGTGCAACATTTGAGAACAGTTATGAGTCTACTGGGAAATCACTTCATCTATTCCAATCATTCAAAGTTTTAAATATAGATTTAGGAAGTGAAATTATTGGGGCATGTGGTGTCTGAATAGAGTATATCAGTTGATCATGAAAAGTTAAATGTTGTTATAAATTAGGAGTAACCACAAAATGTATTAGAAATTCGAAGTTTCTTGAGCATAGTTGAATACTACCATAGGTTCATGAATTACATATCAATTTTGGATTCGTCGATGATTCTCTAAATCAGATGGGTGTGATGTTTTTTTGGGAAGATAAATGTCATAGTTATTTTTGTATCCGAAACTTCTTTTGATTACTATGTTGGTGTTGAATCTTCTAAAGGCTGAGAAAGGCTACATGGTCTTTTGTGGTTAATCGGGTTTGGGTTTGGGTTGTGTTCTTATGCAAGGTAATCATGTCGTTGCCTAAAGATCTCATCAGATTAGGCCACATGAGAAGAATTATACTTCCCATGACATTGAACATGCAACTATGATGTATGCATGTAAAGTTTAACATCACAAACATTACGGATAATTGTTTATTATTTATACAGGCAACAAAAGACAATCTAATATATTCTCTCATATAGATTTGAATCGTCTCCAAAGACATTGGGTGGAGAACCTATAGTATTTTGACTTTCACATCAACTATACCCTGGCGAGAGGGAATTTTATTTTAGATGTGTTGAGAAGGAAACTTCTGACCCATACATGAAAAGAATCATTAGAGGGGTGACATTTGATGGATCTCTTTTCATAGTTTCATATTAGAGTTTTGGAGAAAGTTTATGAGATTTATTTAGGAATCATTCAGTAGATTTCTACTCTTATTAAGTAGATTTATAAGGACCAAGATCTTGGTGATGAATTTCATATCATTAGAGACTCTCTTTATGGTGGCCCGATGGTCGCTCTCTAAATAAGGTGTTTATTCTATCGAAATATCTTCATTATTCCTTTATTGGTAAGGAATATTGTGATGAGGGATTGTCAAAATTCCTAGTGGGCAGTGCAACTAGGACCACAGAAATGATCTATGAAATTTGGTGGTAGTACTAGGGTCCAGGGATGAGGAGAGGCAATGTTGAGTTAGCCTCTCATTTCTACACATGCCAATAGGTGAAAACTAAGAACTAGAGACCTTTGATTTTACCTTGTCCAATTTTAGTCCCTACTTGGAAGTGGGATGTTACCTCTATGGACTTTGTTCTTGGGTTTCCACATACCTAGAGATGGAATAATGTGATATGGGTGGTGATAGATAGGTAGACCATGTTGGCTCACTTTATACCCATTCGAGACACAACCATTGTTAAGGAGATAGGGAATCTCATTGTGAATGAGATTTTTTGTTTTCATAGAGATCCGTCTGTTATAGTCTCTAATAGTGAAACATGATTTACGTCTCATTTTTGGAGAGGCCTTTAGAGGGAATTGGGATCTCAGGTTTCATTGATCATGTCCTTCTATCCATAGTCAGATGTCCAGATAGAAGGATCTATTCAGATTCATAAGGATATGTTTTGTGCTTATGTTCTTACCATCGGCGGGGATTGGGATGATCACCTCTGGCTGGTTGAATTATCTTATAACAACATTTACTTTTCTACAATCAAGATGGATCTTTTTGAGGCCTTGTATGGCCGACCACTTAAATCTTCATTATGTGGGTTGGAGGTTGGAGAAAGCTCCTTAGTTGGACAAATCTTGTCAAAGTAGATGACAACTTAGATTCCACTAATTAATTACTAAATGTTTATAGTAAAAAGCATATATGGGACTTATGTTAATAGAAACCATATACCTTTGGATTTTTTAGTTGGTGATTAGGTGTTCTTGAATGTTTCAACCAGGTTGGGTCATCAACAACTTGGGAGGGAAGGGAAGCATTCTCCTCATTTTTTGGGACATTTAGAGGTTGTTAAGAATGTGGGGAATTCTTCATACCATATAGAACATCCATTGTAGCTAAAGTCGATACATAACATGTTCCTTGTTTTGAAAATGGGAAAATATCTTTAAGTTCCATCTCACATCTTAAGCAAGTGTGATCTTGAGATTTAGCTAGATTTATCTTTGACTGAACATATATTAATAGTAGTTCATTCTCAGACCTAGGTACTTAATGGGAGGATGATTCATTTGTTTCATGTGATATGGAAGTATGGATATAAGAGTCATAATACGTGGGATTGTAAGGCGCTGATGAGGGTGTAGTGGCCTTATCTCTTTGGCATGTATGATTTTTCATTGGTTTTCTAGGGACAGAAATTCATTCTGGTGGGGAGGATGTAACATTAATTTATTATTCTAACTGGTATTCCCAATATCGTTTAATGGTTTCCCATTTTATTATTTAGGAAGGTGTTGAATATCCATTGGGAGGATACCTTTAATGGTGAAGTAAGAGGTTTTTTGGTTTTTCAGCCATAACAAATATTTTCCTGTACACTACAAGAAAATTACATGTCATGTAACAAAATTACACATCATGTGATGGTTATTCATCATAATCATGAACTACTTCATGTTGTGATGGGTACACATAATGAGTGGTAATTACACATCGTGTTGATGTTAATAAACAATTTTTACATTGGAGTGTTCAGTTTTAATAAAAAACAGTACATGTTTTGATGGTTAAAAAACTTATGTATTCCAAATCATTTATTCTTATTACCAATCAGGTAATACCCCATATTTAAGAGGTTGTTACAATTTTGATTGTGTTTCAACATTACAAAAATTAAGTCTATCAGATCGTTTGACTAGAGTACACACCATGTAACGCACCGATAGCATAATATAAAAGAAGTTGTGTGGTTGGAATTTCTATATTAATTCCTCTCCAATTCCTCTTCCACGAACCCAAGGCCTTTTACATTAATTCTTAGACCCTTCCGGGCCCTTTTTATCCATTATCTATTCATCAGTAATCATTTCTTTAGCATGTGAGATTCTGGTAAGTGTTCTTCATTGTTCTTTGTGTTTCTCTTTTACTCCTCTCTTGGGTATTCAAATTGATGGATCTTCCCACCCATGAAATTGGATGTCGCTTATAGGTTGATTTTAGAGATCTTTAACACCTTAATTATCATTAACAGGTGTCGTTGTGAGTATTGGGATTCAGGAAAAGGGTAGGTGGTTTCAACCTGATTAGAAAAATTGATTGTCCTTCTATAGCTTGATTTATTTTAATTGTTGATTTTAATTCAATTGTTAAAATTTTATTTCAATTAAATTCCTTACATATTGATTCCATTGAATCGATATATTTGAAATGGTTTTGGAATAGAAGTTTGCATAACCCTAAATTCAATTGAATTGGGGTGTGTTTAAATAAATTGGATGATTAAAATTTTTGAATTTATATTGTGTAATTGAAGGAAATGTTTTTAATTAAATATTTTAATTTAATTGTGTAAATTAATTGTGAATTGGATGGAATTGGTTTTGAATGGATTTAAAAATTGAGAAAATGGTTTTAAAATGATTTGATAGAAACCCATTGGTTTTATCATGTAGAAAAGGAATTTTTTTATTAAAACTTTTTTTGGTTTTAAATGGAAAGAAATTGGAACTATTTAAATGCAAGAATGGGATTTATTTTTTTATTATAAGTATTAAAATAAATTTTCCCTCATGTAAGATTATTTGAAAGACTTAATTAGTTGGTGAGTTATTTGGATACACTCTACACTATTCCAATGTTATAAAACATACCTAGGACTGGTCACATCCCCGATGATAGGGTGACGAGTCTCCTTTGGCCAGTTTTAGGAGGACATGAGTATATTCATTTTCTGAAATCACATATAGAGTGTGGAATCCTATAAATGGTCAAAACTATCATACATTTTTGAAGATAAATATGTAACTCAGTTTTTTATTTATATTTGAGATATAAATGTATTCCAACATTTTAAAATGACTTTACATTCCTTTAGTCGACACACGTAAACTGTTTTATATAAGTGTTTTATTTAATTCATTCTTTTAGAAATATTTAATATCTTTTAATGTAATGTTTGTTCTTTAAAATTATTTTCTCATATATTGAAACTTTATAGTATGTTTTTTTAAATATTCTCCTGAATTTACAAACCTATTTAATATAAAAATTGAAATTTAATTATTTTTATAATCATTTTTTTCTTATATTATAGAATCTTTGGGGGTATCCTACTGGGCTTAAGTTCACACCCTACTTTTTCCTTCGAGTATTTATATATTTTATTCTTCTAGGTTTGAAGAATGGGAAATTATATCTTAGAGAAGGATCCAGCTGTTGAACCTTAGTCATGGTGAGTTGTGTCCTTAGGGAACTTGGGATATTTTTTCCATTTCGTAAATTGGTTATAGTAATTTGGGTTCTTATGCCATATTGTATTCAGGTACCTTACACCAATTATAGATTCTTTTATATTCAGACTGACTTGTTTGTCTTCCTTTTTCAATGTTTTTGGGAAAAAAATTTCCCTCTTGCATGATATCTGATTCCAGGTTCTAGTGTCAAACCCATAGCGATTGAGAAAACCCTTTGGGCCATGAAAGGACCAGATCGGTTATCGGGTTATTAGGGTACCCAGGATGGTTATTGATAAAATAAATTATTATACATGATATAAATAATTTCCCTTGTCAAACATATCATAAAACATCAATTATAAAATGGTCATTTTTAACTTAAGATTATATCACCATTAAGTAATAATATTAAACATTGAATACAGATATAAATGAATGTATTTTAAAATATCACAGAAAGACTTGTTGAAAAAAATACATGTTTCACATTTAAATTGCTTACATAAAATATAATAATTAAAATGATATTAATGAAAATATTTTCTTTAAAACTAACATAGTAATGATATAAAGAAATTATTATAGCATTGAGAATTCCTGACAGCATGTAATTCTGTTCTTTTTATATTATTTAAAACTCATTCCATTAAAACACATATAAAATTATAAAATTAACTCATTTAGAAAATAAAAATAATATTATAATTAAAAAGGTTTTTAAATAGTAAAAAATATTAAAAATATATTAAATAATTCGTTGAATAATAGTTAAAATATTTTTTTAATATTTTTATTCATTGTATATACATGAAAAAAAACTTGCGTCCGAGTAGAAAAACAAAGTCATTATTCCATAAAAACATTATTATAGTTACGTGAGTTCATAAAGATAAAATAATAACATAAAGAAACATAAATTCTAATAATAAAAATTGGAGTTAAAATTATATTTCGCTCAACATATAGTGATCAAATAATTACCCTAGAAGAGACTTAAACCAAAACTACCTCGATTTTTAATATGACTATGGAATAAAACCATACATTATGTTTGAATTAAATAGTATGTTCTTAAACCTCGAGAAATATTTAAATTGATAGAGAATAAAACTATTAAATTAACATAATCAAATATATCATTCCATATATGATATATATCTATATCATTTTTTCACCTAATTATTAATATTTCATTGTTAAAATCATTATTCCAGGTGATAACTGCTTCATTTTTCATTAACGTTTCAGTCAGTATAATCAGTTTTTTGTGTTTTGAACATGGTTCCACAATATCAATAATTTTAATAAAAATTTAATTATGATATATATTCATTTAATATTCATATATAGTTTTCCATTAAATATAGTGATAGAAAAATTAATTGAACCATTCATGGAGATGGTAGTCTTTACGTACGAATTGATGGTGTTTTCACTTTTTTGATTTGTATAACAAAATAAATGTATAAAATAAGTCACATTTATAGATTATTTATTATATTAAATATTCTATATATTCATTAAAAATATCCTTATTACTATCAATGAATATATTAATTGGAAGATGAATCACATCTCTTTGTAGAGATATAAGCCTACACATAAAAACAAGGGATATAATCATTTTATAGCAGATTAGAATGATACAATTTTGATAATATATTTTATTTTAAAAATAATAAGTATTTCATAAATATAATATATATTAATTAATCCCTAATTAAACCCTATAATAAAATATAGTGATGAAAATTGACTTGTATCACTACGTGTATATATTAAGCATTATATATACATGAAAAATACTTTCACTTCCCATTTCATGGAAAATTGGATAGATAATGGTGGTTTAAAAATCATAGTAATCTTTTTATATTTATATGATAAATATGTTATTAATATATGATAAATATAAAATATATATAGGTAATAACGAAATTTTTAAAAAAATTAAGCGATTGGTTAAGGCAATTGCCTCTTATTTGAAATAACTTCTTTAGATATCCTCTTAATGACACTAGAGTTTTAAATATTGGTATTGAAAAACCCCTAAAATTTATCTTAGGATCCTGGAAATATAAATTGGTAGTTATTGGTTGATCTTGGTCTCTCATTATGGGGTAATATAGAGAGGTTATGGATGACAAATTATGAGTGAAGGGAGATGCATTCTTTGAATTTATTAATGTATAAAATTAATACAAATTATATTTTTTTCCAAAATCATAGAAATATTATATAATTAAAATATAAGATTTTTATTATTAAAAATATTCTCATCCAATAATATTTGGATAATTTTTTTATGATTTCCCCAATTCCCTTTCTTTCTAATATCGCATTTACCCTTGACAATTACTAAAATATTCAATTTTACTACCCTTTAAGGGTCAATAATTTTATTATAAAAGGAAAAATCACTCATAAATGAACCCTTGATTATTTTATAACTCATATACTATTCATGTCGAAAATTATAATTTATTTTATTAATTTTAAATCATTTTATATAATACTATATATCATAAAATATCATTAATGTTAGTTTAGGTAATATTCAATTAATTTGACATTAATTAATTCTATGGAAATATGGAATTAAAATATAATAATTTCACAGGACTAAAATATTATATGTTAATATATAAAATTACAGAAAACAATAATTCCTTAAAATTATATAATTTTAAATATTTTCTAAAACATTTACTTAATTTTTATATTAATTGAATATGTGTTGTCATAGAATTGCATTATTATTAAATGTAATAATTTAATCACTAATGAAAAGAAATAAATAAATATCATATAAATAATTCAACATTAAAATTAATATTTATATTCATATATATCCTTTTTATCATTATTTAACAAAATATAGTTAATAAATCAAAGAAAATAACATTTTTATTTTTGGTTACTTAAAATAATATATAGCTAAAAATATCAAAAAAAATGGGAAAATGGTCATATATTTGATTACAATGTGACTATATATTAAATGGACTCATACAATTAAGTTACATCTAGTTATAGGGTTAATTTTTAGCTCATATCATATTATTATTATTCTTAATTTCATATTATATCCATTATAGAGGTGAAATATTTTTCCAATGATACCAATCATATTGAAAAAAATAACATGTTTCTTTTATAAAAAATGGATGAAATTTATTTATAATAAGGAATTTATTTCACAATATTATATCTCTATAATTATAAGAAAACAATTTCAAAATAATTTTAGAAATGTGACCAAATATTTATTTATAAAACTATATTTTTAGCATAAAATTTATATATTCTTATCCAATGTGTATAAAAAAATTAGATAAATAGTTTAAAATTTTATGTAATAATATATATATTAATTTCATGTTAATAATTCTCCATTACCAATCAATAAAATTCATTAAAATAAAAACACTTTCCATTGATAATTGTTTTCTCCGAAATAATATATCTTTTAAAATAAAATGGATTATTTCATTACTAATCAAATTATAACTTATTAATTATGTAAATATATATTTAAAAGATAAATTTAGTATAATTTAGTACGTCATATTCATAATTTATAGTTTCACATCTATATTATTATATTAATGTTTAAATAATTTAATAATACATCATATTTCATATAAACTCATTATTTAATATAAATCAGACTATCGGTGGAAATAAATTCATGTATATACAAGTATATAATAATATTTCTTATTGTCAAAAATGTTATTTTATTTCATGAAACATGTTTTTTTGTTCTATGAGATCAATAACTAAACCTTCAATGACATTATTGACCAGTTTATTGTCATGCTCATTAATGACATCCTTATATTCGAAATGTTGTATAAAAAGTATGTCGGGAATCTATGATCTATTAGAAGGGTGATTTGGCATACGAATTTACTTGGGACTCTTTAAAAGATATTTTTTTACCCAATAGTATAATTTTACTTGAAATTTGGTTTCTAATTATTATTTTTTTCAGGTTTTTAAATAATATTTTTTTTGGGTGAATCATTGATTAAGGAAGTTATTTCATGGGTAGAAACCAAGAATATTGAAGAGGTTCACAATATCCTAGGAATTATATAATAATACCACTGGTTGGTGATGAATATATCATTCATTATATATCAAAGATATAACTAGAAAATGACTAACTATGATTTCATAATAAATATTCAGTATCATTAAACTGCATGATTGAGATGTTTATTAGTGGAATATTGATTCAGTTTCCTGAGTAAGGGGTAATGTTCGAGGTATTTTTAAATCATACATTATAGGATTGTGATGCATCATGATGCAGAAAAGTTTAGTGATAACTGATGGATATTTGTTGGTATACCCTCATGACTGTATATTTTCCACCCACTATCAGTAGTTAGATGTGGTGGTGTTAACCCTTAAACAAGAGTAATTTTGCCTTATTATTGTTTAATTTTTTTTCTTCAAATAACACAAAAAATATGAGGTATGATTTCTCTTAATAGAACCAGAAACTATGTTTTGGAGATCATGGATTTTCATACAACGAAATGATATATTTTTAGATGAATATTCATTATCTTACAAAAATACAATCCAAATATTGTATTATTTTAGTTTCTTCAAAAACATGGACATACAAAAAATTTATTAACAAGTGAACTTTATCATCTCCCACTATGTACTTCATAACTATATCCCTTCATATTGATTTCATACATGAAATCATTTTTCATCAAGTGTAAAAAAAGAAACATAAGAAAGAGTGATTACAAATGCTCAAAAAGGTAAGAAGAAGATATATAAATGATGACATAATCATAACATAAGCCTAAGTGTATGTGAACATGATAATAACAATGTAAAAATATATCATTTTTACCAAATTTCATAATCTTGAGTCATGGAAAAAATAATGGTAGTTCATAACACATGATTCCTATAGGAATGAAAGAGTATAATCCATCAGATTATGACATTAGAATAAGATATGTAATTATTGTGTAAATATAATCATATAGTATCATTTCCATAATATCTAAGTCTCACTACCAAGTGTATAATAGTATAAGGGGTTCATTCTAAAAAACCATCGTTGTAGTCTCGGTTTACACATTGGACTATCATAGTGGTTAAATTTGATTACTGAACTGGGTTCACTATCCATTAAAATCATTTATATATCATGATATATATAGCCAATTCATTGGATCGAGATATAGGCCCAAACTATCACATAATATAAATCCTACATATGTTATCTACAAGACCATAAAACATTAATCATATTATACGCCATGAATATACTTGGGATTTCAAAACATATAATCATATCATAACCCGTGGGAAGTATGGAGGTTTTAAAATAATTTAATCATTTAATTGTAAGATACCCCATGAAAAGAAGCAGGTTTCATAGAAATTACATCATGGTATAACCCACATGAAAGAGATAGGTTTAATAAAAAATCAACTTAAACATAAACCATTTATAGAAATAATAAGAATTGAATCCTTGTATTATATCTAAATTAAAGAAAATTTGACATCGAAGAATTTCAAATTTGATAAAAAAATTATTTAAATATTACCTGGAACATTTCTTATGGAAAATAACATTTCCATTTTGATAAAAATCATTTAAATAATATATAAATTTAAAAATAAATTTCCAAGAAAAATAATAAGTAAAGAGAATTAAGAAATCCGGATAAAAAAAGGATTTTTAAATTGTAAATAATTTTTTTAAAACAAAATCCTTTTTCAAAATCTATTTCATGAGTACTTTAATAGATAAAAACTAATGTAATAAATTTATTCTATATAAAATCTCATTGAAGAATCATTTTTATGAGTATTCTTGAGAGGGGGAACATAATATTTCAATAGTAGATACAGAATCCTAAACAATCCAAATAAAGGATGACATTATAACATAAAATAATTACAACTTTAATTATGTATTAACGATAAAATACAAAAACAAGTGATCCTGAAGTGGAAATATAAAAATTAAAACACATAATATGGTATTCATTAAAGGGACATTAAAATATCATGAAATGATTTTTATTTATCAGACATTAAATATATATAATTTACTACACAATAAAATACATATAATGTTTCAATATTAATCATGTCTAGATGAATAGAAAATACAGACTAATAACTCAAAACACCATTCCCTTATAGTCAGGAACACACTAACCATTTCTTTAATAAAAATAAATAATGTAATAACATATTATATGGAGATATTCATATATTTATTTATCTTTATACATTCATTGATATTCATTCATTATAGTTATATTATTCTGTTATTGTCTATTTTCATCATCGGATTCTAGAAACTCTCGTTTTTTATTTCACTCTGTGTTTTTAATGGAATTATTGATTCTTATTTCCAATAAATAAATAAATAAATACTATTTTATCCAAATTTCAATAATATTGCAGTGTCAATTATTTATCATATCCGATTTTTATTTGGTGAATAATATATCTACGTTTTGGGGATTAATATTGTGAAAAACTTTTTTCGACACTTCTACTGATAAATATGTGATATATTAATAAATATTTTTAATATAAATAACAAAATTCTAATACAAATTAAAAATATTGTATACATTATATTTATATTATATTTACATTATAATATAATCATATAATATTTCTTAATAATTCATGTCATAACCATTATAACATCATTCTAATGATTTTTAAAAAAACCCAATGGGACAATGTTATAATTATGTAATTTTTCTTTAACCTATTTAAAATAATATTAATATTACAATTAAAAATATTTAAAAATTATATATATTATAATTAACTTAATAAATTTTATTCTACAAATCATCCATGTAGGAGGTTTAAAAATTAAATTTATCATTTTTGGAGGTGATAATCCACACGTATTTCTGATTAAACATTCAATATTTCAATGAATGAGTTCAAACGATTGTATATGAAAAATTATCATTATGAAAATATAATTTTAAAAAATTAGTCATATTAAATTATCTAATTAACCCTTATTAACATCTATTAAAGGTAGTGATGTGAAAATAATTACATCGATTCATTGTTGTTATAGACTAGAAGTAAACGAAAACAATTATATTTTATTTTTCAAATTTTTTTGTAGTATTTACTATTGGTTTCATACAAAAATTATAGTATATATTTTATAATGGTGTGATTTTAATATAGACTCTATAAATTCGTTTGAAGATAATTATTAATAAGAATTTACTAATGATGTACGCCATCACTCGTTGTTGGTCTCACACGGTCAGTAGTCAAATTAGAATTCATTTTTTCAAAACATTACTAACTAAATGGGTGAAGTATATTAGAATTTTCAAGTCAAACCCATGATGATAAATTTTTTTCACAGGGGGTCACTGGTTTTACACCCTAAGGGGAGTCCTTTCAAGAAATTTTTTTTATTTGGGTTTTTTACGTAATATCTATTTGGGAGTGACTTCAGTTAATTAATGAGGGGTCGAGATCAAGTACGGGTATCTGGGTAATGGATTATCTATAATTCTATTCTTGGATGGGTCATATAGTTTAGTTTGTGAAGAAAATTCAGGTTTCTAGTTAACTTTGTTCTATTCACCAAGTTAAACATAATAATTGGATAATCCATTATTATAAGATATTAACAACCTAGATGCATTAGGTTTCATTACTAGGGAATAATGTTTCATAGGATTGTGATTTTAGACGAGTCTACTTCTATTCGGATTGGTTTGTTTGGTGAAATATCCCACAGTTAGAGAAATTCGCACTAATTGTACAAAATATTTATTTTTTATCCTCATTACTAATCCAATTATGGTTACCATGTTTATAATTAAATATTATTTAAGAATAGAGATAAATTTACCCTTGATCTCTACCCCTAAGTTGTTTTGAGAACTCATAACGATTTGAGATGCTATTAAATAAACAAAATAAATAATTTTTGACATGTTGTATGACTTTAATTCAATTGAAATCATGATAGTGTGTGGTTTTTAAATGGGATTAAAAATAAAATTTTTCACAATATAAATCAAAATAATAATAAATTTGTAACTAGTAATATAATAGGAAAATAATGAGTCGAACAAGTGTCATCAGTAATCTAAGATTGATAATATAAAATGATGTGGAAATAATTGAAAAGAGTTGAATAATAACACAAAAAGGCTCGTGGATTGATTAAAAATGAAAAATATGAATAAATTTGGTGTTTAGAGGAAATAATACAAGGGAACTTGAAGGGATTTGAAAATAGGGAGGAAACTCAATCTAGGGTGATCTCGAATGTTCTGTTGCACTACTATACTTATGGGAATATTCTGTCACAACGTGTTCTAGGGGTAGAAGTCGTGTACAATAAATATGCATAGATATACATAGATTTGGGATCTCTCACATGCCTTGTGAATATCTTAATTATTTATGAGTTTTTACTGAGGTCACGTCATGTGTGGGGCATTCATGATAGGTAGTGTCCTGCAGCTACCCCGTTGAATAGATTTCTCATGGATTTCTTGCTAAATATTTTTAATTTCATCACATTGTGTTGGGGGAATTCATGACATGTAGTGTTAATCTTCTTTCTGAACTTGTGGAATTTTCACAACTTGTATTTATGACTTGGGACTATTTTGATCCCACAATACACACCGTGTACCAATAAGTCACGATGTGTACTAGCCAACATCTGCATTTTTCTACACTTCTTCCTTTGTATCATGTGATGTTTTATTCCTTCAAATTGGACATATACCACTTTCATTATCAAGTAAAACAATGAAAATATTTATGTAAATGATACTATAAAGTATATACTAATTCAGATTTTCAACCCCCACCCCCACACACACTTGAACAATTACCTTTCCCCAAGAAAGAACCTCTAAATAAATATTTCAACAAAAGATAATAAATTTTAAAAACAAGAAACATTCATTTTGTCCATTTAATTAAAATTGGGAATAAGGAGAAAAAGGTTAGGTTTCCAAATTACCCATACATAGAAAGTGAGTCATGCCTCATTGTCCTATTTTACAAAACAAAGTATTGTCTTTTAATTACAACATCTCAGCTGTTTCTCAAATTATATACTCAATCGCAATTTACCTCACAATAAATTTTTTCTCATCACATTTGGTAAACTGAAATTGGATTTATGCTCATACTCTGAGTACATCTACCTAAGAATATTTTAATAAAGATAATTTATGAAAGGAATATATATCTCATTTTAAATGTTTTATATTTTGGAAAACATTAATACAAATTATATGTTTCCAATTTATATATATATATATGGGTTACTTATAAAAGAGTTATTACATATCTATTTAACCTATAACCCCAATTGGTCTTTGGCATTGTAAAAAAGTGAATTATTTTTTAAATCCACTTGAATACATAATTTTCACTATTATTTCCTCATAGATGGTATAATAGAAAAGTTTAAATAAGTTTAGATGGTCATATAATGATAAAAAATATTCCCTAAAAATAATTTAATTTTTTCTAATTTCAAATTATATAGAATATAAATATTATCCTGTTTAAATATCTAATATATAACTATTTTGAATGGTTTTCCACATAAAGAATAGGGAATATATTGGTGGAAGGAACTATGGGGATGATAAACTTCCAAAACAAAAATATATAATGGTTGGAATTAGAAAAAAACCATTTTTATTATGATTGATTTGCTGATGTGTCATATAAATGTTTTTGGTATATATTTTTCAATTCATAATGACCTAGATCAAATGAATGCATGTATAGTTGAATATTTAATGAGGGAACACACTCGTGTATTTAATCAATCTTCTTGCTTATTATTAGATGGAGAATGAATCAAATACCAATAAGATATATTCTATATCATGGGATATTCTGAAAATAAAATGTTATGTGATTCTATTTACTATTTTGAAGTTAATACCAATCAATAGTGGGAAAAGGTTAACAATACTAAAGAAATTGAATTTTTTTAAAACATGAAATAAGATGATTTTATGAATGTAATTGTTGAGAACTATTTTTATAAACCTATGCCATATAGGGAGGAAAATAATTTCATGAAATTAAAACCAATGTAGTATGATTTAATGGTCTTGTATGAAGAAAACATTAGATGATTATCATAGTATGCACCAAATGTTATTCATGATTTGGATGGTAAGTTTAATCAATTTTACTTTGGATTAAGGATAATGTGTAGAAGGGTATTGTATTCTGATGAATTTTTAAGTTATGATCAACTTATTTGATGAGTATATATTTTTGAAATTGTGTTTTTTGGGGATCATGTGTACTTCGTAAAATATTATAAAAAGTAGACAGTATGGTAGGACAATGTTAAGTATGGATAAAAGAAATCTGATGATTGGAAAATTTATTTTTTAGTCTTTGTGATTTGTTGTCAAAACAACACCGGGGAATAACATATATAGTTAGTTAAGTAAGTCAAATGTGATAATGTAGGGCATATGGATTGTCATTTACATGAAAGAGATCATGGTATTGGTAAGTTAAATTATGATCCATAGGTAGTAAAATGTTTTAAATGTAAGTAGATGGGTGTTTATGCACATGAGTGCCTAATGATGAACTTGAATGATGGAATGTAGCAATAATTTTATAAGAAAGGTGTGGTGAAATCCATTGAAACTGCATCAATAAATGTTGTCTCATTGAATAAAGTGGTGTCAGGTATATTTCACATTTATTCACATTGTTCTAATGTATTTTTTGTTTTAAGGTATACACATTCATTCATTAATATGAAATATTAGAGTAAATTTGAAATTCCATATCATGAAATGAATTTGGAACATATTTTTAAAAAAATGTTGGAATTATTAAAAAAATTCAATTAGAAGAATCTTTTTATTGTTTTAAATGAATGAAAATTTCAAAAAAACATATTTTTCTTTCCCCAACAAGATTTTGATAATAATATTGGTTTGGATTGTATTTTTATTTCCCATGCTAATATAGATTGTAAAACTAAATATGTTTTTTTGGATGATTTTCTGTTTGAATATAAGAATTAATCCTTAATATATATAACATATCAAGAAGTTTAAAAATTGATACAATGTGAAAATAGATGTTATCTATCACATATTTTTTACAATAAGGGGAAAGTATCTATTAATTATGTATTAGTAATAAATGAATATATGGAATTTTATCTAGATTAGTTGGTCCATGATATACTTGATCAAGAAGTTGAATGTAATATTGTCTATATAATGATGATAATATAATTTCAAAACCCCATTATCGAATGACACACGTAAAACATCCGGAATTGAAAATGTTTTTAGAAGAGTTCATTGGTTAATTATTAATTCATCCTATAACTTCAAAATTGGGTTACCCTATTTTTTTCAAAATTAAATATGGTTTAATGAGTCTTTTTAATGATTACAGTTATTTGAATATCATTTTTCTAAAGGAAAAATACCATTTTCCACATATTAATTATTTTTTTGAGAATATTTAGGGATCCAAGAAATTTTCAATGGTTGTATTATGTTCCATGTAATATCATGTGATGGTAAAGGAGGGTAGCATTCTGATAAAAAAATATGGGATTTTTTACTGGAATTGTGATATTGTACTTATACACTTTTCATTAAAAATTTCCTAGTTTTATTTATATATTATTTGAATAGATTATTTCATGAATATTGGGATAATTTTTGTTGTTTTTATGGTTGATATTTATATATATTTTTAAAATATTGAGGATGATGAAAAAATATAAATAATTTTTCTACAAACCTAAATGAAATAATTTTATATGGACATTATAGTAAATTTAATTGATGGTCAGAAAATATGTGGTTCTATGGAAACATCATATATAAATATTTCATGACACTTAGTCTCTCGAAAAAATGTGGTTTATGAATGTTAAGTTAATAAGTTATTATATAGAATCGTATTTTTATTTAGTTACTAGGCTAATAATAGAGGTATGATGAAAAAATACACAATTATCTCTAACATTTTTAATGTTAACTCAAAAATGAGTTAAATTATTTTGGATCAAAGAATGCAATGACTATTTTTAAGATCTAAAAATAAGATATGAGAAGACTCATGTTTTATCCTTACCCATAAAGAATGGTTATTTTGTCGTATATAGAGATGCTTCATGAAAGTTAGTTGGTTGTGTCCTAATATAGAATGAATTTTTAATCAGTTATAATTCATAGTAACTAAATCCAAATGAGTTAAATTATCAAACACACGATCTATAATTCTCATTTGTGTGTTTTTCAGTCAAAAATTCAAGACATAATTTATTAGGATCTATGTTTGAAATATATACTAATTGTAAGGTTTGATGTATATATCCACTCAAAAATAGTTGAACATTACAGAGAGGATATCACTATAATTGATAAAGGATCATTTTTTCATAGGATATTGCCATCTATAAAAATAAACAAAGTATTTGATTTTTTGAGAAAAAAAATTCTTAATTAACCAAGTTAAATTTAGAACCTGACCCTTTGGATAATTCTATTATGAATTTTGGACTTGATGTTGAGGATATAGTACCATATACAATTTTTTTTCAAGATTTAGTAAAATATCCTACGTCAATGATAATTTAGAAATATCTAAATAAAATACCTATGATTTAGGGAAATGTATGAATATTTATGATGGTTATTTTTCCATAATATGATGTCGATAAGTATTCTATAATGGGGTTTGTAAACATATAGTTTGTTCCTGGTGATTCCAATATGAAGAAATAATTGTAGAGTAATGATCGTAGTTTCCCATTTTATGTTCATCTTGGAATCACTAATATTCACAAAGACCATTGGGATTATTAATGGTCGGATTGAAAAAAATTGATATTTTTTATTTTACCAGGAAATTGTTTACTACTAAATAGGTTAAAAGTGAATAATAATTACATAATTCAAGGATTATGATTTTCCATTTACTGGAAGAAAAAAAAGAAAATATAACCATGTATTTTGTAGTCAGATTAAATAACTGATCACGAGTTAATAGTGTGATTTGGGTTAATACTGCTCATTTAGCAAAATATACAAAAAAAATTCCAATTTGGGATACTCTGTAATTAAATCATGTTTCTTTACTATATGTCACATATATATTTAGGATACATGGATTTACTCTGTAAATTATATTTTACCATTATCATATATCCAGCTCAAATTTTAAGAGAGGACATTAGAATATTTTGGGTGCTAAATTAAAATATAGTACACATTTTTATTTTCCATATGATGGGAAATCCATCGAAATATTTCATACATTGGATGAAACGATTACTGATTGAGGAATTCATTACTAATGATGGTGGTATCAAACTCTTTCTATTGTTTAGTTATATTATAATAAAAATTTTCATTCAAGTATACATATAGAAACCTTTGAGGAATTTTATTGAAATTCATGTTGGAAACTTTCTTTATGGGATAAAATATGTGGAATGAAATAGATGGGACCATAATTGGTATAGAAAATATTGGAGAATAAGAAATTAATTAAGAAGAATATGAAGATATCTCAGAATTGGGAGAAACATTATATAGAGAACAGGAGGAATAATTCACAATTTAATATAGGAAATTATGTTTTCAATAAATTACCTCCATTAATTTTTGTAAAAATATAAAGATAATTCAACAGTTCATTGGACCACATGAAATAATGGATTAATTTGTGTCATTTGCAATTTCGAGTATCTATTCTTACGCATTTATCTTATCTACACTATTTTTTTCCGTGTTTTGATGTTTTAATAGTACAAACTAAATTCATATCATGTATTGAGACTTGCGATAGTCTAGTTTGAAGAAATCATTTCTAATATAGAATATAATTTTCTTGTCATATAGATTTTGTTTTGATAAACAAGTTAATTCTCCAGGATAAGGTTTTTTAAAGGAGAAACTCATATAGTGGAAGGAGAAAAAATGGAGTACGAAAATGATATGAGGGAATGATTTCCCCAATTGTTTAATAAGAGAATAAATTTATGAATATGCAACTTCAATGTGGGGGGGGGCATGTAATATCCCGTGTATTGATTATATAAAACATTTTCACCTATTTAATTGTTTGATAATATTGAGTTATATTCATTTTAAAAATATTAAGTATTTTCTAATTCAAATAACAAGTTTTATTAAACATTTTTATTATAAAGTTCTGTTTCAGAACTTAATTTCTAATTTATATAATTTTATTTTTAAATAATGAACTTTATTTTTTAATTTGTTATAGCAAATTTATGATACAATGATGTATTTATAATTTTTTGAAATAGATTTATTTTTAATGAATTTTGAAAAAGGATAATTTTTTTTATAAGTATTTCTTATTTTAAAATATTTTTAAATTAGAATTATATTTTTTATTTTTAAAAAAAATATTTTTTTTATTTTTATTTATAATTATTAAATAATGTTTTAAGTGAATATTATACTATAATTTAGCATAAATAATTTATAGATATTTTTCTAAAATTTAGTTTTTCATTTCATTCTATCGGTTTGATTTTAAATTAGATTCTTCCCCATGGTGTTTTGAATTTCAGAAAATTGATTCAATATTCAGAATAAGTGGTCAAAATTTTGTAAATATTTCCCATTTTATTTTAATCAATATGAATATTAACATTATATATTTTTTTACTATGATAAAGGGTAAATTTAGTTATTAATTTAATAAAATAAAATTATAAGTCACTGAAAATGAATAAATAACTTTTCTGAATCATATGGGATGATTCTATTACATCCATTATCATCCAGGATTCTGTAATATGTTATTTTTGTCACCTATTTTATGATATTATGACCATTATAGTAAATTATTTTAGGAAAGGCCAAAATATCACATTGTTGTTTTTATTAACTTTAATACTAATATAGAGATTACCACATTATATGTTTAGATATAAATATTTTTTTGAAATATAAGAGACTTTCCTTTGTCTTGGTTATTTATTTTTAATTTTTATTCAATAAATAGTTATTATAAATTCTTACACTATACTGATGCAGGAATTATTCCAATAACTACAAAATAAAATAAATGATATTAGAAATTATCAAATTAATATAATTTTATATAAATAATTTGATACATAAAATTTATATATGATCAAGACATGTTTTGGATTTATTAAAATATTTGGTTAAAATTTTATTTATTTTCCTAATATTATGTAAATCAATGTAATGAATATTTCTAAAAAATTTGAAACAATGATAATTTTTAATAATTAAAAATTTATAAAATGATATAAAATAAAATAAAATAGTATATTAGTAAAATTGAATATTATAAGGTTTATGATTTAAATCACGGTCCATTAATTGGGTGTTTTACCTTAAATTGAAATTAAATTGACCATGAAAGGGTGAAACCCACTAATTCTATAGTAAGTGTGAAATGGGTTAGTAATGGGTTAAAAACAACTGATAAAGATAAAACATATTTGGAATGTAAAAAATATTATTTATATAAAGTTATTTTTACCAATAGTTATATTATATTCAAATTAAATGAGTTTATTTTCATATGGAATTGAAATTAACTTATTATTTTTAAAAATTCCAAGACTACCCCCTATTATAAAATGTTATTTATTCCTCTCATTCCAACACTATAAAACCCCAATTGTATCGGTAATTACCATCTAAAATTACTTCCTACAATAATTATCCGAATGACAGAGGAATTCTCTTATCTATAACAACAACCTTATCGATCTTAAGGTTTTTATGGAGGTTATCCAACAAAGGGTTGTTGGTCTCACACGGTCGGTAGTCAAATTAGAATTCATTTTTCCAAAACATTACTAACTACATGGGTGAAGTATATTAGAAGTTTCAGGTCCAACCCCTGATGATAAAGTTGTTTCATAGGGGGTCACTGGTTTTAGGCCCTAATAGGAGTCCTTTCATGAAATTTTTTTATTTGGGTTTTTTACGTAATATCTTTTTGGGAGTGACTTTAGTTATTTAATGAGGGGTCGAGATCAAGTACGGGTATCTGGGTAATGGATGATCTGTAATTCTATTCTTGGCAGGGTACTATGGTTTAGTTTGTGAAGAAAATTCTGGTCTCTAGTTAACTTTTTTCTAGTCACCTATTTCAGCATAAGAATTTTCTAATTCATGATTAGAATATATTAATAACCTAGATGCATTAGGTTTCGTTACTAGGGAATAATGTTTCCTAGGCTTGTGATTATAGTCAAGTCTACTTCAATTTGGATCGGTTTGTTTCGTTAAATATCCCACAGTTAGGGAAATTCTCCCAAATTGGATAAAATATTTTTTTTATCCACATTAATAATCCAATTATGGTTACCAAGTTTATAATTAAATATTATTTAAGCATATAGATACATTTACCCTTGATCTCTACCCCGTTGTTGTTTTAGAACTCATAACGATTTGAGACTCTATTAAATAAACAAAATAAATCATTTTTGACATGTTTTATGACATTAATACAATTTAAATCATGCAAGTGTGTGGTTTTTAAATGGTATTGAGAATAAAAGTTTCCAAAATATATATCAAAATAATAATAAATTTCTAACTAGAAATATAACAGGAAACAAATGAATCAAATAGATGTCGCGAGTAATCAAAGATTGATAATAGCAAATAATGTGGCAGGAATTAAAAAGAGTTGAAGAATAGCACAAAAAGGCTCTTAGATTGATTAAAAATGAAAAATATGAATAAATTTGGTGTTTAGAGGAAATGATACAAGAGAACTCGAAGGGATGTGAAAATAGGGAGAAAACTCATTCTAGGATGATCTCTAATGCTCTGTCACACAACTATACTTATGCGCGTATTCATTCACAACGTGTAATAGGGGTAGAAGTCGTGTACCATCAATCTGCATAGATCTCTATAGATTTTGGGTCTCTCACATTCCTTGTGAATATATTGATTATTTATGAGGTTTTACTGAGGTTACGTCATGTGTGGGGAATTCATGATAGGTAGTGGCCTCCAGCTATCCCTTTCAACAGATTTCTCATGGATTTCTTGCTAACAATTTTTAATTGTATCACAATATGTTGGGGGAATTCATGACAAGTAGTGTTATTATCCTTTCTGGACTTGTGGCTTTTTCAAAACCTGGCTTTATGACTTGGATCTATTTTGATCCCGTAATACACACCATGTACAGATAAGTCACGATGTGTACTAGCCAAGATCTGCATTTTTCTACACATCTTACTTTGTATCATGTGATGTGTTATTAATTCAAATTATACATATACCACATTCATTATCAAGTAAAACAGTTAAAATATTTATGTAAATGATACTATAAAGTATATACTAATTCGGATTATCCACCCCACCCCCCCACACACTTGAAAAATTACCTTTCCCCAAGAAAGAACCTCTAAATAAATATTTCAACAAAATATAATAAATTTTTAAAACAAGAAACATTCATTATATCTATGTCATTAAAATTGGGCGTAAGTACAAAAATGTTAGGTTTCTGAATTACCCATACATAGAAAGTGAGACATTCCTCATTGTCTAGTTTTTCAAAACAAATTATTGTCTTTTAATTACAACATCTCAACTGTTTCTCAAATCCTATACCCAATTGCAATTTACCTCACAATGGATTTTTTCTCATCACATTTGGTAAACTGAAATTGGATTTATGCTCATACTCTGAGTACATGTTCTTAAGAATATTTTAATAAAGATAAGTTATGAAAGGAATATATATCTCATTTTGAAAGTTTTAAATTTTGGGATACATTAAAAAAATAATATGTTTCCAATATATATATATATATATATAGGTTATTTATAAAAGAGTTATTACCAATCTATCTAAACCTATAACCCCAATTGGTATTTGGGAATGTAAAAAATGGGTATTATTATGATTGATCTGCCGATGTTTCATATAAATGTTTGTGGTATATATTTGTCAATTCATAATGACCTATATCAAAGGAATGTGTGTATAGTTGAACATTTTATGAGGGAACACACTCATGTATTTAATTAATCTTCTTACTTATTAATAGATGGATAATTAATCAAATACCAATATAACATATTCTATATCATGTGATATTCTGAAATCAAAATTTATGTAATTATATTTACTATTTTGAAGTTAATTCCAATTAATGGTTGGAAAAGGTTAATAATACTGATGAAATTTAATTTTTTTTAAAACATGAAATATTATGATTTTATGAATGTAATTGTTGAGAACTATTTTTATAAACCTATTCCATATAGGGAGGAAAATAATTTCATGAAATTAAAACCATTGTAGTATGATATAATGGTAATGTATGAAGAAAACATTAGATGGTTATCATAGCATGCACCAAATGTTATTCATGATCTGGATAGTATGTTTGATCAATTTCACTTTGGATTAAAGATAATGTGTAGAAGGGTATTGGATTCTGATGAATTTATAAGTTACGATCAACCTATTTGATGAGTTTATATTTTTGACATTAATTTTTTTAGGGATCATGTCTTCATCATAAAATTGTATAAAAAGTGGACAGTGTGGTGGGACAAAGATAGGTATGGGTAAATGAAATCTGATGATTGGAAAATTTAATTTTTAGTCTTTGTGATTTGTTTTCAAAACAACAACGGGGAATAACATATAGAGTTAGTCAAGTACTTCAAATGTGATAATTTAGGGCATATGGATTGTAATTTACATGAAAAATATCATGGTATTGGTAAGTTATATTGTGATCCAAAGGTAGTAAAATGTTTTAAATGTAAGTAGATGGGTGTTTATGTACATGAGTGTCTAATGATGAACTTGAATGATGGGAAGTAGCTGGAATGTTATAATAAAGGTGTGGTGAAATCCATTGAAACCACATCAATAAATCTTGTCTCATTGAATAAAGTGGTATCAGGTATATTTCACATTTATTCACATTGTTCTAATGTATTTTTTGTTTCAAGGTCTACACATTCATTCATTAATATGAAATATTTGAGTAAATTAAAAATTCCATATCATGAAATGAATTTAGATCATATTTTAAAAAAATGTTGGAATTGTTAAAAAAAATTGAATTAGAAGAATATTTTTATTGTTTTAAGTGGATTCAAATTTCATAAAAACATAATTTTCTTTCCCCAACAATATTTTGATAATAATAATGGTATGGATTGTAGTTTTATTTTCCAAGCTATGAGTGATTGTAAAACTAAATATGTTTTTTTGGATGATTTTCTGTTTGAATATAAGAATTAATCCTTACTAAATATAAAATATCAAGAAGTTGAAAAATTGATACAATGTGGAAATAGATGTTATCTATTACATATTTTTGACAGTAAGGGTAAAGTATCTATTAATGATGTATTAGAATTAAATGAATATATGGAAATTTTGCTATATTAGTTGGTCCATGTTATACAGGATCGAGAGGTTGAATGTAATATTGTCTATATAATGATGATAATATAATTTCAAAACCCCATTATCGAATGAAACAAGTAAAACATCTCGAATTGAAAATGTTTTTATAAGAGTTCCTTGATTAATGATTAATTCATCCTATTACTTCAAAATTGGGTTACCGTATTTTCTTCAAAATTAAAGAAGGTTTAATGAGTCTTTTTAATGATTATAGTTATTTGAATGTCATTTTGGTTAAGGGAAAATATCATCTACCACATATTAATTATTTATTGGAGAATATCTAAGGATCCATGAAATTTTTAATGGTTGGATTATGTTCCACATAATATCATGTGACGGTGAAGGAGGGTGTAATTCTGAAAACAAAATTTGAGATTTGATACAGGAATTATGATATTGTACTTATACACTTTTCATTAAAAAAACCTAGTTTTATTTATATATTATTTGAATATATTATTTCATGAATATTTGGATAATTTTTGTAGTTTTTATTGTTGATATCTATATATATATTTAAAATATTTAGGATGATGAAATAATATAAATACTTTTTCTTCAAACCTGAATGAAACAATTTTATATGGACAATGTAGTAAATTTAAATGATGGTTACTAAATATTTGATTCCAGGGAAACATCATATATAAATATTTCATGACTTTTAGTCTCTCTAAAAAAAGTTGGCTATGAATGGATAGGATAATAAGTTATTATATAGAATCATATTTTTCTTTGGTTTCTAGGTTAATAATAGGGGTATGTTGAAAAAATACACAATTATCTCTACCATTTTTAATGTTAACTCAAAAATGAGTTAAATTAATTTTGATTGAATAATTTAATGATTATTTTTAAGATCTAAAATTAAGATATGAGAAGACTCTGGTTTTATCCGTGTCCATAAAGAATGGTTATTTTGTTATATATAGAGATTCTTCATGAAAGTGAGTTAGTTTTGTCCTAATATAGAATGTTTTTTTAATCGGTTATACTTCTTAGTAACTAAAACCAAATGAGCTAAATTATCAAACACATGATCTATAATTCTCAATTGTGTTTTTTTCATTCAGAAATTCAAGACAAAATTTATTGGGATCTATGTTTGAAATATATACTAATTGTAATGTTTGGTGTATATATCAACTCCAGAATATTTGAACATTAGATAAAGGATTCACTATAATTGATAAAGGCTCATTTTTTCGCAGTTTAATTCCATCTATAAAAATAAACAAAGTAGTTGATTTTTGGAATAAAAAATTCTTAATTAACCAAGTTAAATTTTGATCCTGACCCTTTGGTTAATTATTTTATGAAGTTTGGCCTTGATGTTATGGATATAGTACTATATAATATTTTCTTTCATGATTTAGTAAAATATCCTATGTTAAAGAGTATTTAGAAATATCTAAATAAAATCCCTAAGATTGAAGAAAATGTATAAATGTTTATGATGGTTATTTTTCCATAATATGACATCGATAAATATTCTATAATGCGGTTTGTAAACATATAGTTTTTTCCTGGTGATTCCAAGTTGAAGAAATAATATTAGAGTAATGCTTTTAGTTTCCCATTTTATTATCATCTTGGAATCCCTAATATTCACAAAGACCATTGGGATTATTAATGGTGGGTTTGAAAAAAAAAATTGATATTGTTGATTTTACCAGGAAATTTTTTACTACTAAACAGGTTAAAAGTGAATAATAACTAAATAATTCAATGCTTTTGATTTTACCTTTATTATAAGAAAAATAGGAAAATATTAACTTGTATTTTGTAGTCGGATTAAATAACTGATCTCGAGTTAATAGTGTGATTTGGGTTAATACTGCTCATTTAGCTCAATATACAAATTTTATCCAATTTGGGATACTCTGAAATTAGATCTTGTTTCTTTACTATATGTCACATATATATTTAGGATACATGGATTTAATCTATAAATTATATTTTTCTATTATGATATATCCACCACAAAATTTAAGAGAGGACATTTGAATATTTAGGGTGCTAAATTAAAATATAGTACATATTTTTATTTTCCATCTAATGGACAATCCATAGAAATATTTCAAACCTTGGATGAAATGATTAATGATTAGGGAATGGATTACTAATGATGGTTGTATCAAATAGTTTCAATTGTTTAGTTATATTATAATAAAATGTTTCATTCAAGTATACATATAGAATCCTTTGAGGAATTTTATTGAAATTCATGTTGGACACTTTCTTTATGGGATGAAATAGGTGGAATGAAATATATGGGACCATAATTGGTATAGAAAATATTGGATAATGATAAATTAATTAATAAGAATATGATGATATTTCAGAATTGGTAGAAACATTATATAGATAATAGGAGGAATAATTCACCATTTAATGTAGGAAATCATGTTTTTAATAAATTACCTTAATGTAGTTTTGTAAAAATATTAATATAATTCAACGGTTCATTGGACAAAATGAAATAATGGATTTATTTGTATCATTTTCCCACAGAGTATCTTTTCTTACGCATTTATCCTATCTACACTATGTTTTTAATATTTTGATGTTTTAATAGTACAAACTGAATTCATATCATGTATTAAGACTTGCGGTAGTCTAGTTTGAAGAAATCATTTCTAATAAAGAATATAATTTTGTTGTTATTAACCATAGAGATTTTGTAATGATAAAAAAAGTTAATTCACCAGGATAAGGTTTTTTAATGGAGAAACTCGTATAGTGGAAGGGGAAAATGGAGTATGAAAATGATATGAGGGAATGATTTCCCCAATTGTTTAATAAGAGAATAAATTTATGATGATGCAACTTCAATATGGGGGGAGGATGTAATATCTAATGTATTGATTATATAAAACATTTTCACATATTTAATTGTTTGATAATATAGAGTTATATTCATTTTAAAAATATTGTGTATTTTCTAATTTAAATATCATGTAGTTTTATTAACCATTTTTATTATAAAGTTCTGTTTAAGAATTTAATTTCTAATTTATATAATTTTATTTTTAAATAATTAACTTTATTTTTGAATTCGTTATATCCAATATATGATACATTGATGTTTTTATAATTTTTTGAAAGATTTTTTATTTTTAATGAATTTTGAAAAAAGATAATTTTTTTTGAAAAGTATATCTTATTTTAAAATATTTTTAAATTAGAATTATATTTTTAAATTAATTTAAATTTTTTTGTATTTTTATTTATAATTATTAAATAATGTTTTTTAATTGAATATTATACTATAATTTAGCATAAATCATTTATAGGTATTTTTCTAAAATGTATTTTTCATTTCCTTCTACCTGTTTGATTTTAAATTAGATTCTTACCCATTATGTTTTGAATTTCAAACAATTGATTCAATATTCAGAATAAGTGGTCCAAATTTTGTAAATATGCCCCATTTTATTGTAGTCAATATGAATATTAACATTATATTTTTTGTTACTATGGTACAGGGTAAATTGAGTTATTAATTTAATAAAATAAAATTATAAGTGACTGAAAATGACTAAAGAACTTTTCTTAATCATATGGGATGATTCTATTACGTCTATTATCATCCAGGGTTATGTAATATGTTATTTTGTCACCTCTTTTATGATATTGTGACAATTATAGTATTTAATTTTACGAAAATCCAAAATATCACACTGTTGTTTTTATTAACTATAATACTAATATAGAGATTACCACATTATATGTTTAGATATAAATAGTTTTTTGAAATATAAAAGACTTCCCTTTGCCTTAGTTATTTATTTTTAATTTTTAATCAATAAATAGTTATTATAAATTCTTACACTATACTGATGCAGTAATTATTCCAATAACTACAAAATAAAATAGATGATTTTAGAAATAATTAAATTAATATAATTTTATATAAATAATTTGATAAAAAAAATTATATACGATCAGGACATGTTTGGGATTTATTAAAATATTTGGTTAAGATTTTATTTATTTTTCTAATATTATATAAATCAATGTAATGAATATTTCTAGAAAATTCACAACAATGATAATTTTTAATAAATAACAATTTATTAAATGATATAAAATAAAATAAAACAATATATTAGGAAAATGGACTCTTATAAGGTTTATGATTTAAATCACGGTCCATTTATTGGTGTTTTCCCCTAAAAACTAAATTGACCATGAAAGAGTAAAAACCCTTAATTCTATAGTAAGTGTGGAATGGTTTAGTAATGGGTTAGAACCAAATGATAAAGATAAAACATATTTGGAATGTAAAAAATATTAATTATATAAAGTTATTTTTACCAATAGTTGTATTATATTCAAATTAAATGAGGTTATTTTCATTTGGAATTGAAATTAACTTATTATTTTTGAAAATTCCAAGACTACCCCCTATTATAAAATGTTCTATATTCCTCTCATTCCAACACTATAAAACCCCAATTATATTAGTAATTAACATCTAAAATTACTTCCTACAATACTTATCCCAATGACAGAGTACTTCTCTTATCTATAACAACAACTTTATCAATCTTAAGGTTTTTATGGAGGTTATCCAACAAAGGGTTGTTGTTTTCATCAATTATTTTCATTATTTAATTTAACTCACACTATATTTCATCTTTAGCTATGAAAGAAATGAAATAACTATCATCCATATACTGATATGTTGTTATTTTAATACAATAACCCATAATTGTCTCATCTTCAATCAAACGAGAAACAAATATATCAATCTTGTGTATGGTGGGAGATCGCCTCGTGAACCAATGTAATTAATTTTCTATCATCATCTCTTATGGCTATTTATAATAATAAAATTAATGAATATTTATGATCTTCATGAAATATTTATCATTATCATAACATAACATATCATTTACTTTATTATCTTTCTATTCACTAAAAAAATGATAGCGCCGCCCATGCGTACTTGTGGAAGACCACCTCCACGAAGAGATGTTATTTTTTTCATCTATAGATTAGATAGATGATACATATTAGTATAATTAAGGAAATAATATCCTAATATTATAATTATATAATTATATAATTATAAAATGATGCATATCTTTTTTATATAATGATCATTATAAAATGGAAATGTTATCCAAAAATATGTATGAGATACAATCTTCTTGATTATAACATAGTTCTCTCTTCATAACCACATTTCATGATTGGTTTTAACAGTATAATCAAAATATCAAAACTATAATTATTTCACAATTATGATTTTATAGATGACAGAATTCAATATAGTTTAACCATAATAATCTTACCTTTTCCAATTTGGAATTATAGAATGTGTATCATAAAAATATCATACAATCAATTTATTAATAATATAATTAAATATAAAATAGTATAAGATAAAATAAAAGGAATAATAGTTATTTAAAAGGTTCCTCGGAATGTAAATAAGTATAAAATGTTTATTAATTAAGAAGATAATGAACATACATGACTATTCATACTCAAGCTAAGGGACTTTCTTTTGAAAATATTTATTAATTCTCTATATTAAAATCCATTTTTCTTCGATATATATTAAAACATTCAAAACAAAATTAAATAATGTTTTTATTATTCCCTTGTTATTATTTAATTTCAAATGTACACATGTTTGAACTCATAAAAATTGATTTTAATAGAATATTTTTGACATCTTTCAAATGTGGTACATTGTTACTTTTCTGAAAAAAGTATGGAAGAAATGTTTTTAGAATTCTGTTACATGGGATAACATTCCCTCCGTCATGACTAATATTTTCATTTATCTATTCATTACATGTTTACTAGGTCATCTCTAAGGAAATTGTTTCTTTTGAATTTTCAGTTTGTTGGAAAAATAAGAAACTTTACAATTGAATGGATATTTTCCAAAACAGATTTTCTAATGGATCATTCAAAATCATTTTTTATCTAAAAAATTATAAGTAGAATCATTTTATTAAAAAAATATTGAAATTGGAATTGAAATATTGAAGTCTAAAAATATTTTCTTATTAGTGTAAATTATATTTTTTATTCAATATTTTATGTATTGTGTTATGTTTCATGGGAATAATTTTTGGGGATGTGTGGTTTTGTTATAAACTCAGGGTTTGTGAACCCATTTTAGCTATGGAATGAATTGTGTAACGATATCATTTAAACCGATTAGGTTTCTCCAAATATATAATTGAAATGTACCATTATTGTAATGACAATATTAAATGTGAAAGGTAATTGATGAGTAGATTTGATGGATACTCTATGTTAATGTTTAAATGCCAACCCTAATCGTATTACAAGATTAATAATGATGTTTAGGGTTTTCCCATTTATAAGTAAGACTTATATTAAAATGATGCCTCAAGTCACCTACATGATTTATATACATAATCTTTGTGATTTTTCAGAAATCATATGATCTATCAAGGAATGGAAAATTATATACTACATCATATGGATGAAAAGTATAACATTATGAAAAAAGATAATATAATATTATCATGATTTCAAAAAAAGCATTTATGTTTTTTATTTTCCCATTGATATTTCATATGAATTTTTTTATGAAGCAATTTAGGAATAGAAATTAATTTCTTTGGGAGGAAAATGATTATTTATAGCCCAAATTTTATCTTGGAAAACATCAAATAATTTTATGTATTCTGGGAATAACAATTTCTTTATTACTTATTATGTCCCTTACTGATCTAAATATGTTCATCCTATATAATAAATAGTTATCCATGTAGATTAGGGATTTTTAACGTAACAGAATAATTCTACTGTAAATTCAAAAATAATTTTCCTAAAAAGAAAATGTGTTCTATTATAAAATTTTTATATAATATGAAAAATCGGTACTAATTATAAGTTTCAACTATGTATATATATTTTTTTGTTACGTAATAATATTGACCAAACTCTCTATAAATATAAAACTAAAATATCATTGGGAATATGAGAAATTTAATTCTAGAATAAGGATAATAGAATATGTAATATTTATATACATGTCCTTAAATATAAAACCTTCATTAGGTAAATTTTAATATTATAAAATCCATATATTTCATAATACGAATAATTTAATAAATATTATGTCATCATTGTGTTAAAATATTTAGATATTATTTCATCACTAACATTTAAAAGTAAATTTCCCTGATAAAAAATCATTAAAATTTTAAAAATCAATATATAAACTAAAAATAATTTTTATCGCTATGTTAAAATATTATAGTTAATAAAATAGTGAGAATCACATTTTTTTTATTTTCATTACCATAAATGATATAAATTTAAAATTAATTTTGAAGTGGGAAAATTTGTCGTATATTATAATTTTGGATGATTCGGGTAAAATAGAATCATTCAATTAAATTATGTAATGTGTAATTGTTAATTCATAGTTTATATAATATTTTTTTAACATTACTTACCCAGTTTACCCATTATTGATGTGATAAATTTTACCATGGTTACTTGTCATAATATAAATAAAAATGGGACATATAAACATAATTTGTACCTCCTGATTATTAATATGTAATGTAATTTTCTTGATTTAGTTTCTATAAGTTGAAGAAATTAATTTTCTATAAAATGTATAAAGATGAAAGAACCCAATGTTAAGAAAATATGTTTTTTGCATTAAACAAGATTGATTTCTATCCTATTTATAGTGAAAATATTTTTGTTCAATGTTAAAAAATAAAATTGAATGTATAATAAGTATTTTTCATTAATATCAGTCACCAATTTTGATCAATATAATTCATTATGAAACAAACACGTTGGGATTATAAACACATTTTTCCCTAAAAACATCTCATTTTCCCTAAAAAGTTTATATTTTTATATCTAACAAATTGATAAATAATGAAATCTTAATATATATATATATATATATAAATTTTATATAATGTATTTAGTCATATTAATACCAACAAATTTAATATATAGGTGTTAATGGTTAAATTTAAATATTTTAATTGTAGTCTATTCTTCAAGTACACTTGGTCGTGCAAGCAACATAGGCTATAAGAGAAAATAAATTTATTTTAATAGAAATAGTTCAAAATATTTTGAGTTGTTACATTCTACCAAAATTATAACAATTAATCTATAGAAATTTCATTACACCTAAAAACACATTTGGAGATACATCTTACTAATCACTTCCTCCTGCTCTTATATAGCTTAAATAATTTTATGAATTTTCAAAAAAAACATTTATTTGTTTAATGGTCATGTTAAGTAGAACTATTTATCTATGATCCATAATCCTCATCTTTTATTATGTATTAGATATATTTTTATTCAAAAAAAACTATATTGGAGTTTAGTAAATTAAAACGATTATGAATGTACTTCCTCATGAGAGATACATGGATAGTAATGTGAACTTGAGGGAGAGTCGATGGAATTAATAGGTTATATGTTTCCATCCAGACATGATCAATAATTTCAAAGGGTCCAATAAATCTAGTGATTATCTTTCCTCTCTTTCCAAACTATCATAATTTTATCTATGGATATATTCATCAGAATACCTTATAACAATCATAAAAATCTAAATATCATTGATGGTTTTTATAATAATTGTTTTTTTAACATTACGAATCCATTTTTTGTTAATAAATGGCCCTAAAATATTATTATATTTCCTCAGATAGATAGGTTCCCAATGTTTTTATTTCTCTAACTTAATTTATTATCATTAGGGTTCCAAAATTCATTGCATATAAGTATTTGAACGAATCTTTCCGAATTCCCATATGAAGAGTATTTTTGTAAGAAAATTACACCAAATGAAGGTTTTGATCCCAAGAACATTCAAATTTTATTGGTCATGATCGTAATATGTATTCTATAGTTGGACCATTCTACTCAAAATAACTAACAATATGAAGATAAAAAAGTGGTAATAAAACTCAAATATTTACTTTTAGATCTCCGATGAATTTTATAGATCATCGTGGTAAATCCCAAATCCTAATCAGATAAAACCAAATTTTGTAAACCAATAATCCTTACTAAATCATTAATATATATTATAATAATGTTAATTTTGAGAAAAAATCATCAATGATAGAAATGAACTATTTTGACTTTATCAGTTGATCAAATACAACAAAAATATCATTATAGACCTTTTATGTTTTGGGGAGTCTGATGAAAAATACATATTGATGTCTTACCATTACCATTCTTGTGTGGTTAGTATTTATCATATCCCCAAATATTTTGTCTCTAAACAATGAATTTTTCCAATGACATGATTCTGGATACATTTTCACCAAAATCCCTTTTCTTATCTCTCAATATTTATTATTTCAAGTGTCTATACATCTTTCTACATCAAGGTGGAATATTGAAAAAAGAACTGATATAATCCTCCAGTAACTAATTCATAAATTCAGTTATTTATGGTACACATAAATTCTTTCTAAAAATCATCATTACATTATGTTCACATTTTAGCTCAATAACAATTTTCACATACCTCTGTAATTCCATATATTCCTTATGAAACTTATTTAATTCTATCATAGATGGATTTTGGAACATTCATATAAGAAAGACAATATTTATCTTCTTTATTTTGGATTTAATTATTTATCTACTGAGATTACATAAATAATTATTTTATTTTAATTTACATCATTGAAAAACTAGTATCATATATCTAACTCAAATCAGCATCCACATTGTTCACCACCTCAGGTTATTGTTGTATTTAGAAAACATAATCATTAATCAATACGAGCCATTTTCATGGGAATATATAAAATTATTTGTTTTTAAAATTTATACTTTATGTTTTTCTTCGACAGTATATATATATATATATCATTATTTACAATGCAGATAATGCCTCCAAATATTCAAGGAAATAATGAACATTACCAACTCTAAATCACAATTTAGGTAATTTTTCTCATGAACCTTTAATTTTTTCATGGAATAATCTATAACTATATCATCATTCATGAGTAATATTCTTACTACCTTATTTGGTGCATCATTATAGATCAAAACCCCTTCTACATTTCTAGGTAGTGTATGTTCATGTTCACTCACTAACCTTGTCTTCATCTTATTAACAAAATATTAACATTTATTTTTTCAAAAGAACATACACCATGAATTAGTAGACTTGATTAGTGGAAGATATAGTGATGATAAATCTACCAAAAATTTATAATAAATCTATGAAACTCAATAAAAATATGAATCTCTTTTACCAAGGTAAGTCATAGACACTTCCTAATAACTTCAATATCTGTAAAATCCACTAGTATACCTTCACATGAGATTATATGACCATAAATCTATAAATTTTAATTTATCATAAAAATTTTATCTTCTCTATGTCGTCCACATATTCTAAAATGTTCTTGAAGATCTTACTTAATCCATGAATATATAATAATGTCATCTATACCGACTACTACAAACTAATCAAGGTAATCTCTAAAAAATATATTCATTACATCCTGGATGATATCAAGAGCATTGTTAAGTCTAAATGAATTTACTATAAATTCATAATGGTAATACCTCAGAGGGATGGATTTCATGGGTATATCCTCTTTTATTATCCTTATAAAATGATATCTAGATCATAGATTAATCCTGGGAAAATATATAGATCCCTGTAATTGATAAATAAAAACATTAATATGGGGTATAGAAAATATATTCTTAGTAATAACTATTTTATGTTCTTTTTAATCATTGAAAATACTTGTTTCCCCATTTTTCTTCTTAATAATAATAATAAGTCCACCTCATGTTGAAGCAATATGACTAATCCATCAATTACCCAAACATTCCTAGATTTTTTTCTTTAATTTGTTCAAATCATATAAGGATATGATTTTTAATTTAATTAAAATATATGTTATACCAAGAATGAAGTCAATTGAAAACAAAAATTCACAATTCAAGAGAACAGATGGAATTTCCCAAGAAAAGACAAAATAATATTCTTAAACAATATGTAAAAATATCTATTTTATCTTTTTTCAAATCCATTTAAGATAAAAATACAACAATAATAAGTAAAAAACCCCTTATGAAGGATTTATTTTCCACTTGATTTTAGTTTCATCGAGGAGAAAATTGAGGTTCGTATGATGGATTGTAATATCCAATTTAACAACACTTCTTATAAAATTATGATGGGATCAATTCTAAGACAGAAACCCCATAAAATATTGCATTAAATTTAACTAGAGGGGGAATAAAAATATTTTCATGATGTACATTTCCATAAATATTTATCATAGAGGATATTTATAAATGAGTTTTGTTTATCCAACCTTTTGTTATTTTGATAGCCAGCTCAACATAAAAATTTTATGGTGACGATTAGATACCCTTTTAAAATTCATTATATATATGTTTTTTTAAATAGAATCAAATAAAAAAATTTAATATTCTTGTCCATGAAAATTGTACCTTCAACCACGTCACTAGGAACATCCACTCAATATTTATTAACATATTAATCACGGATTTCACACCTTGGATTATTACAAGGTAAGTTCCCTTAATGTTTGGGGAATTGGATGGAATAGTTCCTTATATCCATGAAGATAATGAACATTACTTTTATTTAATATCCCTTTATCATTCATTCAAGATAATGATGTAATTTTATCATAGATGAATCGAATCCATTTTCATTTTATAAAACTTCTATATAGTTTTAGTCCAAAAGTACCACAATTGGAAAAATTTATTTCTACTCTTCACCTTGTCCATTTTTTATTTCTTTTAAAATTATTTTTTTCCTTTCCATAAAACTCTATACTGATCAGAAAAAAAATCTTATTCGGTCTTGATAAAATATGATATAATAACCTCATTTAAAGAGAATTATTGGGATACTAGTTCTTTAATAAGTATTGTATTTAACCCATCAGTGAAATGTTTTGTCTTACTATTTGGAATATAAATATTTTCTATAGAATTATATTTTTTCTTTGAATATATAATTTTAGACTTAGCTACATTATAACATACCTTCTAAATTATATAAAAAAATTTCCTCTCTATATTCAAATAATGTACATGAGGGAAAAAATTACATTAAATGTTTTATAGCATTCTTTAATCACATGTTCACTATTTTGTTCTCATCATTACTTTTCATAATTATTGATCATAATTGATCATCATCACTTGAGAGACAATAAACTACAATGAAATCCTTCACGATTACATAACATACCGTGGATAAAAATCTATTATCTAGGGAACGTATCCACTCCACATCTATAAATAGATTTTTAGTCCTATAGAATGATGGGGGCTATTGACACCTGATTTAGTCTAACATTTTTTCACTCCATTTTGGATATATAGGATACATTATATGGGAAAATTTATTTCTCATAACTTGATTTATCTACTGCAATATAGTTAGAATTTTTTATATCTTATTTAAAATATAACTCTATAATTATAATAATTCATTTATATGAATTATCTACATTGAAAATTTGAAATTATATGGTTTTTATTCCTTTTACTAGTTAAAATTTATAAAAAATGGGAAAATTTATTATATCATAAATTTATCAAATATAATGTATAATTTTTAAACTAGTGAATAACATAACTTAAATTATAATTTTATGAAAAAATAATATCAAAATAATAATCTTATATTCTTTATGAATATTCTCAATGTCTATATTACGCTCACATCCTATAATCGTTGTACTCCTAAATATTATTCCCTATGTTTCTATTCAAAATCCTTTGAGGAAAACTCTATTTTACCTCGTCATAGTATGCGAGATTTAATTTTCAATTAAGTACATCGGCACTATAAATAAATAATCACATCCTCATTGACAAATTAGTTTAAAATTCTTAGAAAAATAGATACTTATTGAGTCACAAAATCAAATATTAATGAAAAAAAATGTTATATTATCTGTGAAAATAATAATTTCAAATATAAAATACCAACTTATAAATAAAAAATAACTTATTGTAATCATATTGAATTAAAACATAAAAAAAAGATGATCTTATATTCTTAGTAAGGGTATAAATACAATAAAAACAAAGAAATAATAAAAAAGGCATGAATAATATATCCAAAATTAAAATATGATCTTACTATTACATATAAATAATCAAATAACTTGAAACATATAAATTAATGTAATAATTAAATAAAATAATGACATGGATATTAAAAACTATTACCATAATGATGGAACAAAAGATTTTGGATATCTAAAACATATTTTTAGGGTGAATGTCTAGGCATATAAAATTGCTTTCAAGTCCTCATGCTAGAAAATCTATATATTTTTTTATTATCAAGGAAAAATATCTAATATATTTTTTCTATTAAAAAATTCTGATAATCCTATAATCTATACTAATAACTACATTATAATTTTAATTCATTCATATAATTCATAAAAAATACAACATAGTCTCCATGACTTAAAAATAAAAAACTATTCATATTGGATGTGCAACGGACCACCCCTTCCCGTGATCATGATATTGTCCACCTTGGGCCAATCCCACATGTTTTTTTATTCAGTAGACTCTGAACCTCAGGAATACCCTAGGAAAAGGCCTCGTGATGGAAGAGGTATCCACACAACCTTCTAAAGGGGTGCTTCGTGCTCCTCTCCCTTTTATGTGAGATTTCCATAATCCACCCCTCTTGAAGGGCCCAATATCCTCACTGAAACTTCAAATGGAAACAGGATATGATGCATTTTTAAAAGCCCAAAATCAACCATGATCATGAAATTGTCCACTTTGGTCCTATGCCATATGGTTCGGATTTCCTTAGGCACTGGCCCTCAGGCATCCCCTATGAAAAGTCTTCATGGTGGTAGAGGTATCCACACCACCTTATAAAGGGGTGATTCATTCTACTCATCCTTTGGTTTTTTATTTTTGTATTCTTTGTGACATTTTATAACTAGTAAAAAATTTACAACATAAATCATTCTGTGGAATTATTTTTCATTTTTTGAGAAATGTTTTTTTGATTTGGTAGGGTACCTTTAATGGTGAAGGAGGAGGTTTATTGTATTTCCATCCTTAACAAATGGCTTTTTGTAGACTGATAGAGAATTACTTGTCATGTACCATAATTACACATCATATAATGGTTCTGAATTAATGTCATTAACTTCTTCATGCTATGATGGGTACACATCGTGAGTGGTCATTACACATCATGGAGAAGTTAATGAATAGTTTTAAACATAGAGTTTCATGTTTTAATGAAAAATAGTACACGTTTATATAGATACAAAAACCAATGTATTACATATCATGTATTGTTATTACACATCATTTAATACCCAGGCCATAAAGGGGTGTTACAATTTTCAACACGTTCTACTGTTACAAAAATTTTGTTTTTCAAGGTGTGTAACTGGAGTACAAATCGTGTAACGCTCTAGTAATAGCCTATAAAATTAATAGTGTGGTTTATATTTCTTCATTAATTCCTCTCTATTTATTCTTCCTTCAACATAAGGCCTTCCCCCAGTAATTCATTTTTCCTTTCACCCTTCCAGATCCAATTTTTTGGTGTCAGTCATCACTGCTTTGGAAGGGGATATCTGGATAATTGTTCTTTATTATTCTTCAATTTTCTCTTTTTTTCATCTCATTTATTTTTAATGGATCATCCAAAAAATTATGGATCTTAAATCCATGACGTTGGATCTCACATCTATGTTGAGTTTTGAGATATTATATTCCTTCATTCTCATAGATATGTGTCTTTGTGAGTGTTGGGTTTCAAGAAAAAGGTAGACGGTGTTGTCCTGATTATCCAAAATTATTATCCTTGTAACGCATGATTTATTTAAATTACAGATTTAAAATAAATTGCTCAATTTTACATTCATTTAGATTAATAAAATTCTAATTCCAGCGAATAGGGATATTTGAAATTATTTTGGCCCAAAAATTTAGAAAATCACCAATTCCTTTGAATTAGGTTCTTGTTTAAGTAAATTGGTTGATTTTAATTATTGAATTAAAATTACGGGTTTGACTGAAATGTTTTCAATTAAAATTTTTCATTTAATTCTGTAAATGAATTGTGAAAATGATGGAATTTTTTTAATGTATTTCAATATTGTTACAATGGCATAAAAATGATTTCATAGAAACCATGTGGTTTTATCTTGTGGAAATAATATGTATTTATTAAAACTAGTTTTGGTGTCAAATGGATGAAAATTTGAATGTTTAAATTCGAATAATGAGATTTATTTTATATTAATCTGTCCTCAAATTAATTTCCCATCACTTAAGAGTTCATGAAATTCTTAGGTAGTTGTTGATCTATTTGTATACACTCTATGCTATCACAATGTTCTAAAACATACCTTTGGTGGGTCACATCCCTGACGGGAGGGTGATGAGTCACATCTGTCCAGTGGATAGGGTTCTTGAGTATACTCATATTTTTTATATCACATAGTGAGTGTGGAATTCAATAGCTATTAAATACTATCATAACTATTTTCATATGACCATGTTGCTCGCTTATTTATTTATATTCAAGATATAAATGTATACAAATATTGTTAAACATCTCTACATGCCTTTTCTAGATTTATGTAAACTATTTTCTGTAAACTTTTATTTAATACATTGTTTTAGAAATAATCCATCTTTTTTAAAGTAAATCATATTCTTTAAAAATACTTTTAATCATTTTGAAATTATATAGTATGTTTTTTCTCAATAATTTCTTAAATTTCTAAACGTGTTAATTTTAAAAATTGAAATATTTTCATTAGATAATTTATATTTGCAATCATTTTTTGAATCATTGGTGGTATTATAATGGGTGTAGGCTTATTCCCTAATTTTTCCTTTGGTTGTTTGTAGACTTTCTTCTTCTAGGATTGATAAAGGGGAATGGATCTCTTGGAGGAGGATCTAATTATTGAACCATGGTTGGGCTGAGTTTTGTCCCTAGGGACCCAGGGTTGTTATTCCCCATTTGGTACTTTTTTTGTAGTATTTTGGGCTTTATTCCTTGTTGTATTCTGGTGCCTTACACTCAATAGAGATTCCATTATATGAATATTGACTTAGTTTTCTTTCTTCCACTATGTTTTGTGGAAAATTATATCCCACTTGCATGTTGTATGATGCTAGGTTCTACTATCCAACCTATGGTCATCTAAAATGCCCTTTGGGTCATGTTAGGACTGACTCAATTGTTAGGTTACCTGGGTACCCAGGCTGGTTCCTGAAAAAGTGTCATCTGATGGGTTTGTTCATCTTTTATCATGAAGTCGGTATGCATTTTTGAAATCTTGTTAGGAATTAAGAGGTAGATGTGATTGAGTGTCTGCCCAAATCTCACTTTAATGAACCCCGCATCACTAGGGGTAGTTATGGAATGAAGTATTATGGTTTAGTTATGTTATTTTACCTATATTTGATTTGGAAGGACTGAAATAAAATTCTTTCAGTCCATTCTATTGGGATTTATGTTTCACTAGTTTCTTTATTTGAACATTCTATAAAATCAATCTACTAATATTGTGTAGCATCATGAATCCAATGACGAAAAGTAAGTTAGTTCAATGATATATATTATACTTAACCACATAATTTGAATCCTCTAGTGGATCCAAATATAGTTGATGTGATCATGCATGCGGTATAAGCTCTGGGAGAGACACTGCCTCCTTTCCCCATTCAGGCTCCAGCTATGGAACCTCATGTGGATGTTTTTCAGAATCACTCTCAAGAGTTCCTACACCATAAGACAAAATTTTTCAAGGGATCATATGACCTCAACAAGCTAAAACATGATTAGGTTTGATTGACTATCTTTTTGAACTCTTGTATACACTAGACATGATCATAGTGCAGTCTTCCACATTCATGGTCGAGGGACCAAGCAGGAGTTGGTGGGGCATGGCGGTGATGGTAGAGAATCATGAGGGATTAGTTTGAAAAGACTTAATTTATTTTTTCAATAACCAATTCTATCCAGATTCAATGGTATTAGACAATTATGTGAATTTTTTCAAGGGTGATCTAGCTGACAATACCTTAACTGAGTATTCAAATCACTTTGTTGAGATTGTGTAGTTTTCACCTATCATAGTTTTTAAAGAAAGTATAAAACTCGAATATTTGAGTTGGTGCTTAAATTATATATATATTCTTAGGTTTTATTATTGAAAATACCCCCATATAATTATGTGATGGTTAGGATGATGATGCTTGAGATGGACATGGCTGGAAAGTCATTGTTAACATGAGTTTATTTTTCTCGTAGTGGAAATGATGGTCCATTCATAGGAAAATGGACGCATGATGATTCTCATGGTAGTTCTCAATGGTAGATTCATTCAAGTCCACCTAGAGTGATAGTAAAATGTTATTTTACTTTCTATAAGTGTGGAAAACTAGGGCATTGAAATAGATTTTACACTGAGGCACCAAATATCTACAGCTCTAACTGACATTTATGGGACTTAAAGAGATTCCACTCTACATAGTGGAATGGGATCATCATCCCCTTGTAATATTGTAGGGTAATAAAAATATTGAATTAAAAAAGTGTTCCAGAAACATTTATATTGAAAAAGTCTTCATCATGTAGTGGAAGAGTCTCTATGGGAAGCATACGAGGGTCCAACGACCGTGAGAGGTACCATTACTATAGAATCGTCATTACTGACTACCCTATGTGATATTGGTGCATCTCATTTATTTATTTCAACCTTTATTTTTAATCTACCTAATCATCCTTTGAAGAAAATATCATTTTAAATTGATATCAATACACCCCTTTCTATGAAGAGAGAGTAGGGCCCTCATTGTCCCTCTTGTGTCTTCTCTCCTTTATATGTTGAGTTTTCCTGCAGTTTTCAAGTTATCAATGTAAAATATCATGACGTTATATTCTGGATGGATTGGATGATTTCCAATAATTCCCAGATTTATTTTTATCTTTGATTAGTCTACTTTACTATACCTAGTTGTGCATCTCTTGCCTTAGAAGGAGATCGGGACACAAGGTCGAGTAGCTATAGACCTTTTTATCCAAATTTGGGGAATTTGATATTAGATTTTTCATTTTATTTGGAGCGGGATTTATTGAGTGGGAATCTCCCTCTAGTTTCCATTGAGCATTCTGAAATGTTTCCTTCATATTTATCTGGTCTGCCACTAGTAATGGATGATGAGTTCACTATTTACATAATTTCTGGTACTCACCAGTTTCAATTCTATCCTACCAAATGGATCCATCTAGACTAATAGATCTGAGGTCCCCGTTGGATGATCTTATTGAGAAAGGATTTGTACTCGTTACATTGTTTCCTTGGTCAGTGTTAGTTCTCTTCACCAAGAAGGCAAATGGTTCTCTTTTCCTATGTGTTGAATATTGAAAACTCAATCGAGTTATGTTAAAGAACATGTATCTGTTTCAATGTATTTATGATCTATTTGAAATTTTTAAAGGTTCGAAGGGGTTTTAAAAGATCAACCATTGATCTGGTTACCAACAGTTAAGGATAAATAAATCTCGCATTCATAAAACTAACATTCCTATAAGGTACCCCCATTATGAGTACCTAGTTGTGCCCTTTGATCTAACAAATTCTCCTATTATTTTCATGGATTTAATGAATAATATTTTCCATGAAAATCTAGATAATTTTATAGTAATATTTATTGATGATATCTCTATTTAATCTAAATCTGAGAAGGACCATGTTCAACATCTGAGAACAGTTATCAGTCAGCTGAGAAATCACTTCCTCTATTCCAATCTTTCAAAGTGTGAAGTCTGGATTAAGGAAGTAAAATTATTGCAGCATGTGGTGTATGCACATAGTATATCAGTTGATCCTGAGAAGTTAAATGTTGTTATCAATTGGGAGAAACCACAAAATGTATTTAAAATTCTATGTTTCTTGAGCATAGTTGAATACTACCATAGGTTCAGGAATTACATCTCAATTTTAGATTTGTTGATTAATTATCTAAATTAGATGGGTCTGATGTTTTTTTGGGAAGATAAATGTCATAGTTATTTTTGGATCTGAATCTTCATTTGATTACTATGTTGGTGTTGACTCTTCTAGAGGCTGAGAAAGGCTATGTGGTCTTTGGTGGTTAATCGGGTTTGGGTTGGGGTTCTGTTCTTATGCAAGGTAGCCATGTCATTGCCTATGGATCTCATCAGCTTAGGCCACAAGAGAAGAATTATAATTCCCATGACCATGAACATGAAACTATGATGTATGAACATAAAGGTTAACATCACAAACATTACGGATAATGGTTTACTATGTATACAGACAACAAAAACCTATTTAATATCTTGTCTCATAAATATTTGAATCATTGCCAAAGACATTGGGTGGAGAACCTGCAGTCTTTTGACATTCACATCAACTATACCCTGGGGAGAGGGAATATCATTGTTGATGTGTTGAGAAGGAAACATCTGACCCAGATATTGAAGGAATCATTAGAGGAGTGACATTTGATTGATCTCTTTGCACGGTTTCATATTAGAGTTTTGGCGAAAGGGGATGACATTTATTTTGCAATCATTTAGTAGAAATCTACTCTTATCAATTATATTTATAAGGACCAAGAGCTTGATGATGAATTTCATACCATTAGATACTCTCTTTATGGTGTCTCGGTGTTCTCTCTCTAAATAAGGTGTTTATGCTATTGAAATCTCTTCATTTTTTCTTTAGTGGTAAGGAATATTTTGATGTTGGACTGTCAAAATTCTTAGTGGGTAGTGCACCTAGGACCAAAAAAATGATCTATGATATTTGGTGGTAGTACTAGGGTTCAGGGATAAGGAGAGGCAATGTTGAGTTTGTCTCTCATTTCTAAACATGCCAATAGGAGAAAGCTAAGAACTAGAAACCTTTGAGTTTACCTCGTACACTTCTAGTCCCTACTTGGAAGTGGGATGTTACCTCTATGGATGTTGTGCTTAGGTTTACACATACCTAGATAATGAATAATGTGATATGGGTTGTGATAGATTGGTATACCATGTTGGATCACTTTATACCCATTCAAGACACAACCATTTTTACAGAGTTAGGGAATATCATTGTGAAAGATATTTTCTGTTTTCACAGAGATCCGTCAATTATTGTCTCTAATAAAGATACATGATTTATGCCTCATTTTTGCAGAAGCCTTTAGGGGGAATTGGGATCTCAGGTTTCTTTGATCATGGCCTTCAATCCATAGTTAGATGTCCAGACAGAAGGATATATTCAGATTCTTAAGGATATGTTTTGTGATTATGTTCTTAATATCGGTGGGGATTGGTATGATCACCTTTTTCTGGTTGAATTCTCTTATAACAACAGTTACTAGTATGTAATCAAGATGGATCTTGTTTAGGCCTTGTATGGCCGACCATATAAATCTTCATTGTGTGGGTTGGAGGTTGGAGAAAGTTCCTTAGTTAGACCATGCTTGTCACAGCAGATGACAGCTAAGATTCTGCTAATTCATCAGTTAATGTTTATATTAAAAAGAATATATGGGTCTTATACTAATAGAAACCATAGACCATTAGAGTTTTCAGTTAGGGATCAGATGTTCTTGAATGTTTCAACCATGTTTGGTTATCAACTACTTGGGAGGGAAGGGAATCATTCTACTCATTTTGTGGGATATTTTAGAGGTTGTTAATAATGTGGGGAATTTTTCATACCATATAGAACATCCATCGTAGCTAACTTCGATACATAACATGTTCCTTGTTTTGAAAATGAGAAAATATCTTTCTGTTCCATCTCACATCTTGAGCAAGAGTGATCTTGTGATTTAGCCCAATTTATCTTTGACTGAAAAAATATTTAGAGTATCTGATTCTAAGACCTAGGTACATAATTGGATGATGATTCATTTGGTTCATGTGATATGGCAGTAAGGATCTAAGGGTCATAATACATGGGAATTTAAGGCACTGATGAGAGTGTAGTGGCCTTATCTCTTTGGCATGTATGATTTTTCTTTGGTTTTCTGGGGACAGAAATTTATTCTGGTGGGGAGGATGTAAAATTAATTTATTATTATAACTTGTATTCCCAATATCTTTTAATGGTTTTCCATTATATTATTTAAGAAGGGGTTGAATATCAATTGGGAGGATGCCTTTAATGGTGAAGTAAGAGGTTTTTTGGTTTTTCACCCATAAAAAATATTTTTATGTACACTGCAAGAGCATTACATGTCATGTAATGGAATTACACATCATGTAATGGTCATGCCTCATAATCATGAACTACTTCATGTTGTTATGGGTACACATCATGAGTTGTCAGTATGCATCATGATAAAGTTAATAAACATTTTTTATATCAGAGTGTTCAGTTTTAATGCAAAACAATACATGTTTTGATGGTTAAAAAACTTATGTATTAAACATCATTTATTCTTATTACCAATCATGTAATACCCCAGATTTAAGAGGTTGTTACAATTTTCTTTTTGTTTCACCATTACATAAATTAAGTCTATCACATTGTTTGACTGGATTGCACACCATGTAACACACCGATAGCAGAATAAAAAAGAAGTTGTGTGGTTGGAATTTATTTATTAATTCCTCTCCAATACCTCTTCCATAAACCCAAGGCCTTTGACATTAATTATTTGACCCTTCCGGACCCTTTTTCATACATTTTTTTTCATCAGTAATCATTTCTGTAGAAGGTGATATTCTGGTAAGTGTTCTTCATTGTTCTTTTTATTTATCTTTTTCTCCACTCTTGTGTATTCAAATTTATGGATCTGCCCACCCATTATATTAGATCTCTCTTATAGGTTGATTTTAGAGATCTTTTACACCTTCATTCTCATTAACAGGTGTCGTTGTGAGTGTTTGGATTCAGGAAATGGGTAGGTGGTTTCCACCCGATTAGAAAAATTGATTATCCTTGTATATCTTGATTTATTTTAATTGTAGATTTAAATTTAATTGTTTAAATTTTATTTCAATTAAATTCATTACATCGTGATTCCATTGAATTGAAATATTTGAAATGGTTTTGGAATGGATGTTTGTAAAACCCCCAATTCTATTGAATTGGGGTGTGTTTAAAGAAATTGGATGATTAAAATTTTTTAATTTATATTGTGTAATTAAAGGAAATTTTTTTAATTAAATTTTTTAATTTAATTGTGTATATTAATTGTGAATTGGATGGAATTGTTTTTGAATGTATTTAAAAATTGAGAAAATGGATTTAAAATTATTTGATAGAATCTCATTGGTTTTATCATGTGGAAAGGGAATTTTTTATTAAAACTTATTTTGGTTTTAAATGGAATGAAATTAGAACTATTTAAATATAAGAATGGGATTTATTTTATTATTATAAGTCTTAAAATAAATTTTCCATAATGTAATATTATATGAAAGACTTATGTAGTTGGTGAGTTATTTGGATACACTCTACACTATTTCAATGTTATAAAACATTCCTATGATAGGTCACATCCCCGATGTTAGGGGGACGAGTCTCCTTTGGCCAGTTTCCGGGGGACATGAGTATTTTCATTTTCTTAAATCAAATATAGAGTATGGAATCCTATAAATTGTTAATACTATCATAAATTTTGGAAGACAAATATGTCACTCACTTTTTTATTTATATTTGAGATATAAATGTATTCCAACGTTGTAAAATGACTTTACATTCCTTTACTCGACACACATAAACTATTTTATGTAAGTGTTTTATTTAATTCATTATTTTATAATTATTCAATCTTTTTTAAAGTAATGTTTGTTCTTTAAAACTATTTTCTAATATATTGAAACTTTATACCATGTTTTGTTTAAATATTCTCCCAAATTTACAAACCTATTTAATTTAAAATTGAAATTTATTTATTTTCATAATCTATTTTCTCTTCTATTATAGAATCATTGGGGGTATTCTACTAGGCTTAGGTTCACACCCTACTTTTTCCTTCGGGTGTTTGTATATTTTATTCTTCTATGTTTGAGGAATGGGAAATTATATCGTAGAGAAGGATCCAGCTGTTGAACCTTAGTCATGGTGAGTTGTGACTTTAGGGACCTTGGGCTATTTTTTCCCATCTGGTAAATTGGTTATAGTATTTTGGGTTCTTATGCCTTATTGTATTCAGGTACCTTACACCAATTAGAGTTTCTTTTATATGGATACTGACTTGTTTGTCTTCATTTTTCTATGTTTTTGTGGAAATTTTTTTCCCTCATGTATGTTATATGATTCCAGGTGCTAGTATCCAACCCATAACGATTGAGAAAACCCTTTGGGCCATGAAAAGACCAAATCGGTTATCGAGTTACTAGGGTACCCAGGATGGTTATTGATAAAATATATTATTATACAGTATATAAGTACATTCCCTAGTCAAACATATCATAAAACATCAATTATAATATGGTCGTTTTTAACTTAATATTATATCACCATTAAGGAATAATATTCAACATTGAATATAGATATAAATGATAGTATTTTAAAATATCACAGAAAGACTTGTTGATGAAAATACATGTTTCACATTTAAATTTCTTACATAAAATATAATAATTAAAATTATATTAATGAAAATATTTTCTTTAAAACTAACATAGTAATGATATGAATAAATTATTATAGCATTGAGCATTCTTGACAGCATGTAATTATGTTCTTTTTATATTATTTAAAACTCATTCCATTCAAACACATATAAAATTATAAAATTAACTCATTTAGAAAATGAAAAGAATATTCTGATTAAAAAGGATTTTAAAATAGTAAAATATAGTAAAAATATATTAAATAATCCATTTAATAATAGTTAAAATATTTTTTTAATATTTTATTTGATTGTATAGACAAGAAAAAAAGACTCGCGTCTGAGTACAAAAAGAAAGTCATTTTTCAATAAAAACATTATTCTAGTTACTTGAGTGCATAAAGATAAAAAAATAACATAAATAAATAGACATTCCAATAATAAAAATAGGAGTTAAAATTATATTTCACTCAACATATAGTGATCAAATAATTACCCTACAAGAGACTTAAACCAAAACTACATCGATTTTTAATATGACTATGGAATAAAACCATACCTTATGTTTGAATTAAATAGTATGTTCTTAATCCTCTAGAAATATTTAAATTGATAGAGAATAAAACTATTATAGTTACACAATCAAATATATAATTCCATATATGATATATATCTATATCATTTTTTCACCTGATTATTAATATTTCATTGTTAAAATCATTATTCTGGGTGACAACTGCTTCATTTTTCATTAGTGTTTTAGTCAGCATAATCAATTTTTTGTGTGTTGAACATGGTTCCAAAATATCAATAATTTTAATAATAATATAATTATGATATATATTAATTTAATATTCATATATAATTTTCCATAAAATGTAGAGATATAAAAATTAATTGCACCATTCATGGAGATGGTAGGTTGTACATAAGCATTGATGGTGTTTTCACTTTTGGATGTGTATAACAAAATAAATGTAAAAAATAAGTCACATTTATAGATTATTTACTATATTATATATTATATATATTCATTAAAAATATCCTTATTACTATCCATGATTATTGTAATTCGAAGATGAATCATATTGCTTTGTAGATATGGAAGCCTACACATAAAAACAAGGGACATAATCATTTTATAGCAGATTGTAATGATAAAATTTTGATTGTATATTTTATTTTAAAAATAATAAGAATTCCATAAACATAATATATATTAATTAAACAATAATTAAACCCAATAATAAAATATAGTGATTAAAATTGACTTGTATCACTAGGTGGATATATTAAGCAGTATATATACGTGACAAATACTTTCACTTCCCATTTTATGGAAAATTGGATAGATAATGGTGGTTTAAAAATCATAGTATTATTTTTATATTTATATGATATATATTTTATTAATTTATAATAAATGTAAAATATATATAGGTAATAACAAAATATTTAAAAAATTAAGCGATTGGTTAAGGTAATTGCCTCTTATTTGAAATAACTTCTTTAGATATCCTCTTAATGACACTAGAGTTTTAAATATTGGTATTAGAAAACCCATAAAATGTGTCTTAGGATATTCTAAATATAAATTGGTAGTTATTGGTTGATCTTGGTCTCTCACTATGGGGTAATATAGAGAGGTAATGGATGACCATTTATGAGTGAAGTGAGATGCATTCTTTGAATTTATTAATGAATAAAATTAATAGAAATTATATTTCTTTCCAAAATCATAAAAATATTATATAATTAAAATATAATATTTTTATTATTAAAAATATTCTCATCCAATAATATTTGGATAATTGTTTTATGATTTCACTAATTCCCTTTATTTCTAATGTCCCATTTACCCTTGAAAATTACTAAAATATTCAATTTTACTACCCTTTAAGGGTCAATAATTTTAATATAAAAGGAAAAATCACCCATAAATGAACCCTTCATTATTTTATAAACCATATACTATTCATGTCAAAAATTATAATTTATTTTATTAATTTTACATCATTTTATAAAATATTATATATCATAAAATATCATTAATGTTAGTTTAGGTAATATTCAATTAATTTGACATTAATGAATTCTATGGAAATATGGAATTAAAATATAGTAATTTCACATGACTGAAATATTATATATTAATATATAAAATTAATAAAAACAATAATTCCTTAAAATTATATAATTTTAAATTTTTTCTAAAACATTTACTTAATTTTAGTATTAATTGAATATGTGTTAGGATAGAATTGTATTATTATTAAATGTTATTACTTCATCACTAATAATAAGAAATAAATAAAAATCATAAAAATCATTTAACATTCAAATTACTATTTATATTCATATATAGCCTTTTTATCACTATGTAACAAAATATAGTTAATAAACCAAAGAAAATTATATTTTTATTTTTGGTTACATAAAATATTATATAGGTAATAATAATAAAAAAATGGGTAAAGGGACATATATTTTATAAAAATATGACTATAGATGAAATGGACTCATAAAATTAAGTTACATCTAGTTATTGGGTAAATTTGTAGCTCATATCATATTATTATTATCCTTAATTTCATATAATACCCATTATAAAGGTAAAAAATTTTCCAATTATACCAATCATATTGAAAAAAAATAACATGTTCCCTTTCTAAAAATTGGATGAAATTTATTTATAATAAGGAATTTATTTCTCAACATTATATCTCTATAATTTGAAGAAAATAATTTTAAAATAAATTTAGAAATGCGACCAAAGATGCATTTTGAAAACTACATTTTTAGCATAAAAATTATATATTCTTATCCAATGTGTAGAAAAAATTAGATAAATCATTTAAAATTTAATTTAATATAATATATTTTAATTTCATGAAAATAATTCTCCATTACCAATAAATTAAATTCATTAATATAAAAACACTTTCCATTGATAATTTTTTTCTCCGAAACAATATATCTTTTACAATCAAATGGTTTATTTCATTACTAATCAAATTATAACATATTAATTATGTAAATATATATTCAAAAGATAAATTTAGTATAATTTAGTGAGTCATATTCATAATTTATTATTTCACATCTATTTTATTATATTAATGTTTAAATAATTTAATAATATATCATATTTTGTATAAACTCATTATTTAATATAAATAAACCTATTAGTGGAAATAAATTCATGTATATAAAAGTATATAATAATATTTTCTATTGTTAAAAATGTCATTTTATGTCATGAAACATGTTTTTTTTCTGTGGGATCAATAACTAATCCTTCAATTACAGTGTTAACTAGTTTATTGTCATGCTCAATGATGACATCCTTATATTCGCAATGTTGTATAAAAAGTATGTCGGGAATCTATGATCTATTAAAAGGGTTATTTGGCATAAGAATTTACTTGTGACTCTTTAAATGATATTTTTTACCCAATAGTATAATTTTAATTGAAATTTGGTTTCTAATTAGTGTTTTTTCATGTTTGTAAATAATATTTTTATGGGTGAATCATTGATTAATGAATTTATTTCATGGGTAGAACCCTTTAAATTGAAGTGGTCCACAACATCCTAGGAATTATATAATATTACCACTGGTTGGTGATGAATATCTCATTCATTATATCTCAAATATATTACTAAAAAAGGACTAACTGTGATTTCATAATAAATATTTGGTATCATTAAACTTCATGATTGGGAGATTTATTAGTGGACTATTGATTCAGTTTCCTAAGGAAGGGGTAATGTTCGAGATATTTTGAAATCTTACATTATAGGATTGTGATGCATCATGATGTAGAAAATTTTAGTGGTAACTGATGGATATTTGTTGTTATACCCTCATAACTGTAAATTTTACAGCCATGATCAGTAGTTAGATGTGGTGGTGTTACCCCTAAAACAAGAGTAATTTTGCCTTATCATTGTTGAGTTTTTGGTCTTTAAATACCACAAAAAATATGAGGTATGTTTTCTCTTAATAGAACCAGAAAGTATGTTTTGGAGATCATTGATTATCATACAATGAAATGAAATATTTTTAGATGAATATTCATTATATTACACAAATACAATCCATATATTGTATTATTTTAGTTTTTTCAGAAACATAGACATACAAAAAAATTTCTAATAAGTAAACTTTATCATCTTGCACTCTGTACATCATAACTTTATCCCTTCATATTGATTTCATACATGACATCATTATTCATCAAGTGGAAAAAGGGAAACATAAGAAAGGGTGATTGGAAATGCTAAAAAAGGTAATAAGAAGATATATAAATGATAACATAATCATAACATAAGCCTAAGTGTATGTGAACATGATAATAACGATGTAAAATATATCATTCAAACCAAATATAATAATCTTGAGTCCTGGATAAAATAGTGGTAGTTCATAAGACATGAATCATATAGGAATAAAAGCGTATGATCCATGACAATACGACATTAGAATAAGATATGTAATTGTGGTGTAAATATAATCATATAGTATCATTTACATAATATCTAAGACTCAATACTAAAGGTATAATAGTGTAAGGTTTTCATTATGAAAAACCATCGTTGTAGTCTAGGTTTACTCATTGGACTATCATAGTGGATAAATTTGATTACTGAACTGGGTTCACTATCCATTTAAATCCTTTATATATCATGATATATATATAGCCTATTCATTGGATGGAGATATAGGCCCCAACTATCACATAATATAAATCCTACATATGTGATCTACAAGACCATAAAACATTAATCGTATTATACGCCATGAATATACTTGGGATTTCAAAACATATAATCATATCATAACCCGTGGGATGTAGGGAGGTTTTAAAATAATTTAATCATTTAATTATAAGATAACCCATGAAAATAAGCAGGCTTCATAGAAATTTCATCATGGTATAACCCACAAAAGAGAAATAGGTTTAATAAAATATCATCTTAAACATAAACCATTTATAGAAATAATATGAATGGAATACATGTATTATATCCCCATTAAAGAAAATTTAATATCGAAGAATTTCAAATTTGATGGAAAAATTTTATTTAAATATTACCTAGAACATTTCATATGGAAAATAAAATTTCCATTTTGATAAATATATTTTAAATAATAAATAATTTTTAAAATTAATTTCCATGAAAAATAAGAATTATAGATAATTAAAAAATCAAGTTAAAATTGGATTTTTAAATTGTAAAGAATTTGTTTAAAACCTAATCCTTTTTAAAAATCCATTTCATGAGTACTTTAATTGATGAAAACTAAAGTAATGAATTTATTCTATATAAAATATCATTGATGAATCAATTTTATGAGTATTCTTGAGAGGTGGAACATAATATTTCAATAGTGGATACAGAATCCTAAACAATCCAAATAAAGGATGATATTATAACATAAAATAATTACGACTTTGATTATGTTTTAACGATAAAATACAAAAAGGAGTGATCCTGAAGTGGATATATAAATCCACTTATTTTTTTGGATAAAAATAAAAAAATTAATTCAAGGGATTTATATTCACAACATAAAAGAAATATATGGTTTATATGGAATGTGGGCCCCATAAGTAAAAAACTAAGTTAGAAATCTCTTACCATAAGTATTAAATTCCTTCACACATGTTACACCTCATGTATAATAAATAATGGTTTTCTATACCTATATTAAATTACTATTATCGGTTTTATCAAAAAATATATGATTTAATTTTACACTTCTATACCTATTTACTTACAATTCTTGGTTAAAATCAGTGTTATGGGAAATAATTTCTTCATTTTTCATGTATGTTATCATTTGGTGATTTAATTACTTATAATTTGATCATGGTTCCATAATATATAGATTTGATACCAGGATAAACATATCAAATATATTAAGATATACATATTTAGATTTATCCATAAATATAGAGGAATAAAAAATGGATTACATGGTTTTTGGAGATGATAGGTTGTATGTACACACCAACGATGTTTCAATGTTCACGATAAGTGGAATGACCGAAATTTAATTGAAAATTATAATTTCCATTGTAATTTTAATTCAATATTTGTAACATATATCATTAAAATTGTTTTATATTACATTACAATTTAATATAAATAGAAAAATGGCTCCCATCGATTTTCATTTGGTGGTCGTCCACAGTACACATAAATTATGTTATCATATCTCATAGGGGATGGAATGTAAAAAAAATGAATATTTGATATTATATTTTTATAATTATAATAATTTTAAATGTATCTTGTAAAAATATTTTATAAATTATCATTCCTTACCATGATATGTTTTGATGGAAAATGAGTCACATTTGTTCCCAAGGTAGTAGTCTTCCAATCCCAAGATCGATGTTAGCATTTTCCGATTAAGGGATAGAGGAGATGAATATCATTTATACACATAATATTAATTTACATAATAATTTTTAAGATACTTAGGTTATTATATACTAATATTATAATAATTTTTTATGTATTTGGATGATGAAAAAAACGCTCGTCGAAGAATGCCACCTCTTAATTGGAAAAACCCTTTAGATTTTCTCCAAAATACATCCTATGTTTGGTTTATGGCCAGACTAAATATTTTGGGATGAGTTGACTAATGTGGGAAATAGTTTTTGGGGATATTGTTTGTACTAATTTCATTTTTAAGTGTGAATAAAAGACGAATGTTTGTGGCCTTTTATAATTTTGGTATATGACACATCTAGAATTTTAAAAGAGAATAAATTCCAAAAAACAATTTATCATGTCAAAATTATAAAAAATTGAAAAAACATTGGCATATATGTGATGAAAACATAATATTACAATAATATCATATTTTTGAATGTTTACGGTAATTTTTACATATATATTTTTAGTTTAACCTCCAGTAAGCATGTATTCACCTCAACCATATTAAATGGGATTTACTATTTTCACAATTCATTATGGAGAAAAAATGAGAGAGAACCTATTATATAAAATAAATTATTTTAATTTAAATAATGGAATCAAGTTTTTCAAAATACATTCACAGAATTAGAAAACATTAATTTAAAATTAATCTTGAAGACAAGATATAAAATCAGTTTTCAAAAAGAGTAAATTTCAGAAAGAAATAAATATTTTAATATAAAAATTAAAAATGAAATTAATCTAAATGACCTAAATGGAATTAATAAATACTTATTTTATTGAATTTATATTTTGTATCATTTAAAAATAAAATTTTTTTTTATGAATTATTCTACCAAAAGGAATGTTTTTAAGAGTAATTTTCACTATTCACTTAAAAAGTAACTCTAACATAATATTGATATGATATTTCAAAAAATAAAGTTAATTTTTTCAAATTTATTTTATACATGTTTCAAATTTTATTTTTAATATATCCCCTCTAAAATAAATAAGTTTTTTAGTAAATGTATTTTCAAATAATATAAAGGCTTGAGTAAACAATAATTAGTTTTTATTAATATTATTTATTCATATAAAACCATTATACCTAATATTATAAAAGTATTCATTAATAAACATAAAACTATGTTTAATTTATAGGTTATAATGGTGGTGTTTAAATAATTATATTAATTATTTACTCTTTTTAAACACTCGGTGACATGTTTAATAGTAGAAATCGAATAAATTTAATTGATTCAAAAAAAATAAACAAATAAAAAATAATACAGAAAAACTCATGATGTAACATTATATCACCTATAAAATATATTATTCACTCTAAACTCCATCACAAATCTCAGAAACATTTCGCAATATTACCCCTCATCACATGCTCAGGTTCCCACATCAATTCCTCATGTTGGTGGTTACCCCAGAAACATTGAACATCTGAGTGGGAATGTTTTATATAAGTTTATCTCTATGATCCAAAATCATCCAAATATTATCCATAAAATATATATCTTTCTCCAATTGTATGATATCTAAGTTCAATACATGTTATGGATCTAGTTATAAAATCCTTAGGAGATAAACATGGAAGACATTGTGGACTTGAGAGTGGTTTGGTGAAATAATTAAATGGTATTCTATTTTATTAATATAATAAATAATTTTTAATAGTACAATAAATATACCATACATTATAAATCATATATCCTTTTTCAGGGAGAAATTTATAGATTCACCTTCTCACAAACATCAAAATTGAGATCATGTTGATGATTATAATTTTAACTTTTCTATCTACATTATTCTACCCTTATATAATATTGACTATTTCTAACCTTCCATAATAGTTATTCACCCATTTTATAGTCTTGATATCTTCCTTTCACAAAATTATCAACAACGCATCATATTTTTATGCTTATTTTAAAAAAGGATGTTATAAGGATCCATCTACAGACAAAAGTGAAGTAAATTATTTTATGAAATATCTATAAAAGAATGTGTTGATGCAAACCAACTCTAAAATCCACAGAATAATATCTCAAAATGGCTTATAGGGTACTAATTTATCTCTAAGAATAAAAATCTATTTTAGGATGATACACGGTGTTGGAACTCAACTCATTTTCAAGAGTTTTCATATGTCTTCCCTGAAACATTGAAGTAAACCTTATATTTTGTTCAGATAAAATAGAATGGGGTACTATATGAAACCATATAACTACCTTAATTTATATTGTGGAATGATTAATCATAGATAAATATTCTCTAATAATGATTATAATTGATGAATATGTATGGTTAGCACTACAACCCAAATAGAATTATTCCATTTAGATGTTTTGGGGAGTCCCACAACAAAATCTAGGGTGATGTTTTCTGGTTTCTATTAAGGTATCGGTAATGGTTGTAACATCCCCTTAGTCTTTTTTCTCTCAAACATAACATTCTATCATAAAATGCACTGAGATACAAACTCAAAAATATATCTCCATATTTCATTCCCCAACAATACACATTCAAATTTCTATACATATTTTTTCTTCCATGATAAATAAATAATGAATAACTATGAGACTTTTAAAAATTTCCTCTACTAAATTAGATCTGGATGAAACACATACATGATTCTTGAGACATATCATTCCATTATATTTGTGGTTTAAATTAGGATCGTGTATCACCTTTTTTTACATATCCATATCAACATTATGTGCCTATTATCTCTCCACATTTATTGGTGTTTAAACACTTATATGAGAAAGATAATATTTATCCCATTCCATCAAAGTTTTATGATCCATTCTGTCAAAATTAAAGAATAATGGATCTTTTTCGATCCTCAACATAGATAGGATTTAATGATCCTTTAGAATAAAATAATTCACCAACGTCTTCAAATTCCTAGGGTAGTAATGTATTAATTAGTCATACTGAATAATCATATATAATTGTATTCTCTAACGTATATTTGACTCCTTTTGTGTGAATACATACATTACAATTTCATTATATATATATATTTATTTATATTTATATTTATATTTATATTTATATCACACTTTTATTCATAATTATAATTCATCCATATATTTAATTTTTTGATTACCGCTACTAAATACAAATCATGAGTTGGGTAAATTTTCATGAGTAATATTGGGAAAACCCCTCAGGGTATAATCAAAGCATTTTTAGGTGATTCTGTTTGTTGAAAAAGTGGTTCTTCGTGTTGAGTTTGTTGAAAAATCAGACCGCAATGTACAAATTTGTTGACATGGTGGGTTTACATGGTGATTATTCATGTTCAAGGGATGTTTTCAACAATTCATGATTGATTAAAGAAAATATATTAGGGAATATATGATCTAGAGGCGGTATAAAAAGAGCAGATACAAGGTGATGTTGTTTTTAGAAAAGGGATTTGTGCATCAGTGCCTTGGAGGCTTGGAAAATTTCATGCCATATGTCTTTCAATATCTGAACATTAAAATATGTCAATGTAAATAGGGGCACCCATGTTTTGGTTTGGGAGCACAAGGTGACTATGGGGACAGAGACTAGGGTGGTTAGACTTGCGCACAAGGAGGGAACTTGTGCACTAGTGCTCAGCGTGACAAAAATGCTTATAAATAGAGAGATACCCATCCTCATTTTTTAAAAAGCTCAATACTTAGAGAAAATCAGAGCTCCAGTCACATAGTTGGTTTAGGTGCACATGTGGCGGTATGGTTGTGGAAATATACGGTTATTAAGAAGTTTCCCGTCAATTGATAGTTTTGCTCCAATATTGGTTTGCGCATAAAAGAGTTTGAGTCGCTGATGTTCTGAGTTGGTGAAGGGGGTGCCACGCAAGTGGTTAGGTAACACTTATGCACTAGGTTTGGAGAAGCGTTCTAGATGATTTTTGCGCACCAATGTTGGTTTGGGCGTAAAAGTGTGTGAGTTTCCCATGTTTTAAGTTGGAGAAGGGAGTGTCGCGCAAGTGGATAGGTGACACTTTTATGCTAGGATTGGAGAAGCGCACCAAGGCATCGGGAAGCATGCCGAGCTTGGAGAAGCACTCCGGACATTCCAGGGATGTGTAAAAGTCAAAAGATTGCATGGTGAACCAGTGGAAAAGTTGTATTCATCAGTGGAAGAAAGTGGAACTTCAACAAAGCATATACATAAAGAGGAAGATGCACTCATTCGTGATAATGAAGGAACCTACAGGTCCATAAACTATGAGTGCATCCCTTCTAGATCAGTGAGTAGAGGAAGAGGAAGAAGGTGATCTTCTCCACCGGTAGTGAGCCAGAGAGAGAAACAGGGAGGGACCCTTGGGAAATCTGCGAGTTGACCCTAAACTTTGTAAAGGTAGAGAACCTGGGAATAGAATTGATATAGCTTGATCATTGTAAATTGGAAGTGATCTTTAGTGGATTTGGTACAGCGGCACATTGTTGTTTTATGCTCCTAGGACATAGCCCTGTGATGGTGAACCATGAAAAAATCTATGGGTCTGCCTACTTGCTTCTCTAGATTGAATCGAAAGCATCATTATCATATAAATAAAGAAAGAACATGTTAAATGTTAACAAAATACAAGAAAACAATGTTACCCTTACAATATAGAGGTCAAGATCCATTGGGGTAGGAGGAATTTTAAAAATAGAATATCCATACCCTGATTCACCCCCCCCCCCCCTCAGGGTATCTATTCCCTTTTGGTCCTAACAAGTAATAACATATAACCATGTTAGTCTCCATCAGAACACGTCCTAATATCTTCATGGAAGAATAAATATATATTAAAAAACCTCCTCTAATAAAAGTTAATGTATGAGTAGGTAAACCAACTAATATCATCTTATGTTTCTTAAAATCATCCATGAAATCATCAGTTTAATTGAACATGTCTCCTTTTTAGATAACATGATGAGTGGATTAGATAGTCATGAGAAAATTTCAAAAGCCATCTATATAATCCAGCCTAATAAGAAAAACATTTGATATTAGTCCTTATAATAATCCATAACCAATGTTCAATACACTCTATTTTCGAAGGATCCATATATACAACCTCTATTCGGATTATATGTCCAAAAAATAAAATTATTTGTTTCAAAGATTAATTATTTTGAAATATTTCATAGAAATCCTTTTTTCTAAAGGTTTTTAATACAATCCTCAAGAGATCTTAATTATTTTCCATGATCTATGAATATATAATAATATCATCTATAAACACTGCCACCAACTTATTTAGGTAATATCTAAAGAGTATATTCATTAAATCAATGAAGATACTGAATATATTAGTAAGACCAAATTGTAAAATATTATGTTCCAAGATACAATACATTTTATATAATGATATATTTAGTATATACTAGTTATTTACTATCAATTGATGATTTCCAAAATGATTTCCAATCATCGAAAAACATTAATCTATACATAGATTATCAAAATATTCATCAATATGGGGTAGATGATGCTTTCTCTTGATTTTAATACCGATCATTTCCCGATAATCAATGTAGATCCATGTTAATCAATCGTTATTCTTCAGAAATAGGATAGGTGAACCCCAAGGTGACACCCCAGGTTGAATGAATACCTCATAAATATTCTCTTGATGTTTCTTCATTACTTCTTGTGCCTGGATTCAAAAACTTTTGTAGGGGTTATTTAAAATATTTGTAGCACCATGCATCAATAAAATTCCAAAAAAAAGTTCAGAATTTGTGGAAGTCTTGGAAACGCCAATGGAATGACATCATGAAAATCCTGCACAATAGACATATCATAAACGGTAAGTTAATCCAAACCTTTTGTGATACACATTTGTATTTTCAAGGAATCAAGACCCATACAATGGATGTTATTTACATCATAATTTCATATTTATCATCACTCAAGTATATAATCAAAGGTTTGTTTGAAACAAAAATATTTTTTTTATTCTGTGTAATTTTATGTGGGTTTTATGTAGTCAAATCCAATAATTTCCAAAAATAACATCAAATTCCACCATAATTAGAATATCATTATTTGTAGTTAGAACATTCCCACAAACCACAACCGGAGAGAATCATATACTTGATCTGTGATCATAGTAAAAATAAGGTGTTTTATTTTTAATTCAACATCTATTTTTTTGGATTCTTTATTCCTTTGAAAACTATTAAAACATAAATTAATGGGTGGATATTGATTTAAATAAGACATTAGATGGTTTATAAAAGATTTTATATGTACCATTCACCATATAGTTAACATACCCCACATCAATAATAGTGATCACGTGATATTTCCCATTGACTCTTTCTTTAATAGTTTTATGACATTGATCATTATCATTAATCATTGGATTTTCAAACTAGTTAATATAATTCCAATTTTACTTTAACTATGAAAAACAAGAATTTGGGTTTATAATTATGTGGATCTTTCTCTCTACTCATATCATTAAATAATTTTTTCACATAACATCATCAGTCAATTTCCCCATGGATATCCTTACTGCACTTCAAAAAATTACCAATCCCCTAAAGAAAATTTCTACTATGCTTCTTCCCGTGAGTTAAGAAAAAAAGGAAAGCTCACAATTTTCCTCCCTGGTTTTTGGTTTTCTTTTCAATTGAATCTTCCCCTTATTATCAAAATCATGTGATTTATGCGTAACTCCAACCTCAATTCTCACCTTCATATCACATTAAACAATCTCCTCATATCTACGGAATTATATTATGTATAACACCATTTAATTACTTGGTTTTAATATCTATATAATTTATCACCCTTATATTCGAGTTAGATGATAATACCATAAGTATAAATTTCATGACCAATGAAATTTTCCTCATAGGTACTAATGGATTCATCATCCCTTTTCTTTTTCACAAGTTACTCCTTATCCATATTTGTATGAAGAATAAAAGGAATGCACTTATTTAAAAAAAATTATTTAACTCTTATGAATCCTTGGAGTAAACTTTATCATATTTCATTTAATTCTTGATAATTTTCCTGCATTGATCTACATCAATTTCCAAATGGTGGACAACCAAAATGGAATTATAATGTTATTAATAATGGAGGGTGGGAAATATATTTTTTAGAGGTGATGATCTATTCCATAGAAATGTGTGGATCAGAAGAACTAGTAAAAATGATTTATAATCATGATGGTCTCAAAATAATTTTTCTTCCAAATTTTCTTATTTGTAATTCCAACATAATTAATATCTTGATAAAGTTATGATATCATATGAACCTTATTTTTGTTTTCATCTCCTATAAATTTTGTTCTCAATATTCAATCATTTTATTTTTCATTTCATCCATTATAAACATTATTTCTGTTGGTTTAGGTCATCGATTAAATCCAAAAATCATAGTGCATTCTTCCCTAATTATAGTGAAAATTGAAATAGCCAGGAAAAATAATTAAATATATCTTAATTAAAGATAATTTAATTTGAATATATGAAAACATAAGATTATCCTTGATCGTCTATGATCTTAATTAATTAAAATCCTGCAAGATGGATAATATATAAAAACTAATTTTCTAAACCATATTCTCTAGGAGTGTCAAACAACTTTAACAGCAAGGCTCATTTCCATATAATTGGAATCACTAGAGTCAAGACTAATGTCCCATTTTCAAATATATTTTCCCTATGTAATTCTATGCCAAAATAAGGTAAAATTTTTATATATAAAAATGTATATATTTCTAGTAAAACCACACATATTTCATTATCATAAGTTATCACATTTTTCTATACGTAGTATTGTCTTAAGATTTCTCACAAAGTTTTTCTCATCCTAGTATATAAATTATTAAATAAATATAGCATCATATTCTAACTATGGAAACCATATATTATCAATCATATATAAATCATATATTAATAGATTAATCTTCATTACAAAACACAAATAAAAATCAAAGTATCATGTTTTTTTAGTGTATTCAGAAACAAGGATAGGTGAAACATTGTTTCATAATTAAACAATAGTATCAACCACCATGATTTTCATTACTAGAACACTTATCAGACGTTGCATACATAACATGATCATATGAATATGAGAACATGATATAACATTAGAAAACAATTCCATGAAAATCAACGACCAAAACACATAGCTATGGAATATTGATTGGTAGTTTATAATCTCGTAATATTAAAGTAATCAAAGTACATGATCTATGAGAGTATAACATTGGAATAAAACATGTAATTTTGGATTATATAATGTATAGAAAATTATTTCTATAGTATTCAAGGCTTACAACCAATAATATAATAGTGTAATTATTTAACTCATCAAATGATCATAGAAGTAATATTTCACTCTCAAGACTATTATAATGAATAATATCCCTTTCTTGAATTGGCTTCACACCCTATTCTAGTCCTGTATATCTCAAGAGATATAAAACTCTACCTAGTGAATTTGTTAGAGATATAGTTCCAACCCATAACTTAATTAAAATTATACAAATATGACCCAAAAAGATCATAAAACATTAACCAAATCGTATCCCATTAATACAAATGTGTTTCATAAATATTTCATCATATAAAAAATGTTGAAAAGAGATAGGTTTCATAATCATTCATCATTTTCTCATAGTTTCAACTATGTAATAGAAACTCTTTTAATAAGCATTTCATCATGTTTTATACGGTATAAGGGAAATGGGGCACATAAAAATCTTTTTATTGTAATCATAAAACATTTAGAGAAATAATAAGAATAATATCATTTGATCACATTACAAATAATAAATAATTAACATCCATGTATTTCATCACAGATAAAAAATAAGAAACTATAAATAATTTGGACATTTCATGATGAAAATTTCCATTACACTGTGAAAAACACTTCACAAAACATAAATCAGTTTCAATATCATTTTCATTATTAATATGATTTAAATATATTATAAAACATTTTTTGATAAAAATATGATTCCTCAAATTGAAAAACAAACATTTAAAACATAATAAATTTTCAAAAAAACCTCTTCCTTGATATTAAAAGTTTCAAAATGTAATGATATGGATGAAAATTTATTTTCTACCAAAGAGATAAATAAAGGCAGAGTTTCCTTAAAAAAATATTTATTATATCTTAAGTACATAAATAGATTAAAATTAATGCAGAACTTTTTTCTCACAAAATAATTATAGGAGAATAAATTTCATGATAATTCATGAGGGTTATATAATAATATTTCCATACATGGTACTTAACCATAGACAATCTTGATAAATGATAAGATTATGTCATAATTTCAATACCGATTTTGTACCGTTTATAGAATAAATCACCTGAAATAGTGATTCTAAAATCTATATGTACATCCCAAAAAACATTCATAAGGATAATATAATAAATTTTATGCCTTTATAAAGAAAACATAAAAGAAAGTGGTTGTTAATATGGAAAGTTTTTCACATATATAAAAAAGTGTTGAAAAAAATCTTTACCAAAAGTATTAGGTTCTTCAATATATGTTTGAACCACCTATATAATAAATATTTTTTTAACATGACTCTATTAAATATCCATACATATATGTATCATAATATATATGATTTGTGTATAAATTTTTATCACTAGTTTGATGACAATTCTTTGTAAAAATTATTCTTTTGAGTTATAATTTCATCATTTTTCTTGTATGTTATCTATCAATGATGTTGGTCCATGTATATTTATTCACGATCCAAAAAACCTGGAATATTAATGAGTATATAAATATAATATATATTACTTATATAAAATAAATTTTTTATAATAAATTTAGAGATATAAAAAAGGATTATGTTCTTCATTAAGATGGTAGGCCATACATTTACCCTGTTTCTATTTTTCAACAGATGAAAAAAAGAAATATAAATTATTATTAAGAAATAAATAATTATTATTATTTCACATATATCACATATATTCAGTAAATTGTCTTTATTAACATCAATGTAAATCATTTGTGAAAAACGAATGACATTGCTTTATGAGATGGTAGTATATCATAAACATGAACAACATTATCATATCTCCCATGTAATGTAATGTACAAATGAATATGTGATTCTATATTTTAATAAGTATAATACTTTTAAAAATATCACTTAAAAATAATATATAAATCATAATACTAAAACATGAGAGGAGGTGATGCAAAACCATTTACATCAGTTCATGAGGCAATAGTCTACTATAACCATGATTGATGTTATTATTTTTCATTTAAGGGTAGTGGAAATGGATATAATTCATACACTAAATAGAAACAAATATCATTATATTTTGGAATCTTATTTTATTATATCACGATGGTATAAAAATATTTGATAGTGATGTATAAATAAATAGAAAAAAAGACCGTTAAAGATCGTTACCTCTTTTTTAGGTAACCTCTTTAGGTTTACAACTAAATCCTTCATAGTTTTTTTTATGAAAAAATATTAGGATTATAATTTGTGGATATTTATATGTGGTAGAGAATTTTTTTTATTTATATTATGATACAATCCATTGTCTAATTTTGTAGAAGAGATGAAGGGGGTGTCATTTTAATAGAGGGGAGGTGGACCAATTAGAATTTTTGAAAATAATGAATTACACAATTGTTTTTCTCATTACAAAAGAGAAAAAATGGAATATTATAAATCATGAAATCCATAAGTTCAAAAAAGATCCAAAAAATTTAATTATGTAGGATTTGGTACATTTATAACCCCTTTCTTTCTAGATTAAACCCCATATGATAAACTAATTTTCTCCAAACCCACAAGAAATAATATTTACAATTATAACTAATTATTATGGTAAAAAATTATCTTAAACTTTTTACATAGTATAAATAATCCTAATTAATAATATCATATTATTTTTTCCAAATTCCATTCAATTAAATAGAAAATTATAATTTAATACTAAACCAGCATACATTATGAAAAGGCGATTCTCTAAAGAATATTTTTAAGAAATAAATAATGTTTTAATATCAAAATTCATAATAAAAGTAAACCCAATGATATAAATTGTATTAATAAATTAATAAAAAACATATTTTTTTAAAAAAAATATAACTTTTAAAGTTATTTAAATGAACAAGTATTATTTCAATGAGAAGAATATATTCTATTTTAATTAAATGTTTAAAATGAACAAAAAATTTAGAAAAACATAATATAAACTAATCTTTATATGTTCATTAAAAAAACATATTTTGTCAAATATATTTTCTACAACTGTTATAAAATTAATTTAATTATTTTCTCACCCAAATCTATTAAAACATCTTTTTTAGAAAACGTTCCATAAAAGAAAATATAATCTATATTAAAAATTATGAACTTTATTATTAATATATTTTATTTATATTAAATCATTATATATAATATGTTGAATTATTTATTATTATCCATACCACTATATTTATTGGCTAGGTAATAATTATCACATTTAAATAATAACATTAATAATATATCAGGATTTGCTTAAATTTGTCATTCTATGTAGCACATGTTACTGTTAGAATTCAATTTATTAAAAAATTGAATTAAAAAAATGGGGATTTACATAAGTCATTTTATTTGGATGTACCTTCTATAGGATATTTATATAATAACTCAAACTCTCTGATAAAGATTAATTTTATTACTTACATGTTGCACTAGAAGTTGAAATGTGATGTCATTGAGAAGTATGAGGTATTTTTTATAGGGATTAAAGAGCTTGAAATAATTCCACATTATGTGAGGTGAAACAGTGGTAGAGGTTTTATATTTTGTACAATTGTGAAATAATCTCTGATGGGTTATGTGTATGAGTCTTAGTATGAATATTCAATGATAGAGATGATGTGACACAATGTTGGTATGAGTGGTGCTCCAATGTGGTGACAAATGTTAGGTCAGAATCACTTGATGATTTAAAGTATTTTTCCATTCCATTATTAAAATATAATTTTAATCTATGTCCTTTTCTAATTTCATTCTCAATGGTTTAACCAGGTGTTTATAATATGTATACTTTCTTGAAAAATCAATTATATTGTTTGGTGTTAAGGTAGTTGATAGAATATTTTAGTGCATGATGATTTGTTTTCCAAAAATGGAATGAAAAGAACAATGTTTGTGGAGGTTTGTATCATCCAATAGATTTTAATGAGTTGAATTAGGTGGGCATGTATATGGATTTTTTCATTAGGATACCCTAGGATCACGGATATTACTTTTTTGGGTGATAGTTGATATATGCATGAACTGACACTAATTCCTATTATTTAGAGAATATAATTTTGAAGATTAATTTCAGAGGATTTTTTAGGATAAATTAGAGTGACCCCGTGGGGTAAAAAATAAATTTTTATGAGATTGGGAACTCATTATTCCCCATAATTATAAAGTGGATTGAGAAATTATTTTAACAATAAGTTATTACTTAGTGGAACCTTCTATATAAAGAGATATGGAGAGAAATTATAGACTATCTAGACTTTTCTATATTTAATATACATACATCTTGGATTTCTGAAGATCATTATAGAATAATTTTTGAGTTTATTATCATAGACTATGTTTTCATGAGGTTTTTCCCACATCAGGGATGTATAGGATCATTTATATGGGTATGGTTTCTTCATGGATTGGTGTATCATTAAATGTGTTTGATCAGACTTGTGATGTTCTTTATTCATAGGTGATTCAACTAAAATTGAGTATATTTTATGAGGTCTTCAATGTGCCATATCATTATTATTATCACAATTATAAGTCCTATGTAAATTAATGAGAGGAGTTTGAAAACAATTATGGATGGATATTTAAATAGTATCCCATTAAGCTCATGGATCATTGAGATCATATTTTTTATGGGTTAGTTATAAACATGATACATTTATATTATAGGAATGATTTATTATAGGATAGAATAATGGTGGGAGACTTTTATATTCTTTCTCAATAACATATTTTTTTTCTTTTTTTTATTTATTTTTAGTTTTTGTGTCTATCTTTTGGTCAAAATTTGATTTTAACACCATTATATTAAATAATATTCTATTTTCATTATCTATTCCATTATATTATACGAGTTTCGTTCATGATGTAGGGATATTTGTGATAGGTTTCTCATAGGCTAGTTGTAACGCCCCGACCACAGCTTCCCAGAGTCGGTGCATTACTTCGTAACATTGGCATGATCACAAGAAAGATCAAATCTCGAAAGACCGATTGGTTTAGTAGCCTTGGAAACACTAGATATATTCATAAGGTTTACATTACATCATTAAACGAAAAACTACTACAACAACATATTGTCTCGATAATCCACACTCATATCCCCACATAATATCCCTGCAGGTCATTCATAATTTACTTCTTCACTTCCTGGGAAAAATAAAACATAGAAAAGGGGTGAGCTCAAATGCCCAGTAAGGATAACAATATAGCGGAAACTTTCATAAATAAGAATAAACATTTAAGGCAATGTATAACTAAAACAAAAGCCTTTAAAACTTGAACTTTCAACATAGTATGGCATAAATGAAATGAAATAATGCCATTTACTTATTCACATGGTTATTCTACTAATCGAATAATCACATGAAAAATCAATAACCACTTTCATAATGATGGAATGCATAATGCTAAACTTTAATTACTTTTCAAGGCCTCGTCCCAAGACCTTGGGGCTAACTGTAACCGGAACCCAACCCGGAGTGCCTCTAATAACCGGACACCAACCCGGAGTGCCTCTAATAACCAAACACCAACCCGGAGTGCCTCTAATAACCGGACACCAACCCGGAGTGCCTCTAATAACCGAACACCAACCCGGAGGGCTTACTTTTACCAGTCCCTAACCTGGAGGGCTTACTTTTACCAGTCCCCAACCTGGAGGGCTTACTTTAACCAGTCCCTAACCTGGAGGGCTTACTTTTACCAGTCCCCAACCTGGAGGGCTTACTTTAACCAGTCCCCAACCTGGAACATACTTGTGCAACACATTCATATGAAGTAAAGATTGAAATATAACATAGACATTCTTATTGGAACTAGCATACGAAATGTCAATACTTTCACCATAAACTATGAATGGTATAAAAATAGCACATCCACAGTCAAACATATCACAAAACTTTCAATACAATATAGAAGCTTTGTATTACAATAAATCAACTTAAAATAAGCGTAAAATCCATCAAAGGATGTTGACATAGATGAAATCAAAATTCTTTTTACAGAAATATCTCTTTTTATTTTGAAATCATTTAAGATCCATATAAAATAAAACATTTTCTTTGAAAATATTCTTTTAAGCTTGTAAGGGAAGCTTTGAAGATTTTATAACGGCGTAAAATAACCACACCCGCCGTATAAGTTAAAAAAACATTCTTACCTCAATTCTGTCGAAAAGGTCAAAAAGGACCTTGTTTTGAAAACGACGGAAAGATTCCTTTATAAACCTCTTACAAAAAGTCAAACAAGGGTATAAATGAATTTAACCCATATTCTTGTAAATAATAAATATGTTTTGAAATACATTTCGAAGAAACATGGATGTGGATGATAAAGAAATCCCAATATATTATTACGTATAAACAACCTCGGATAATGAAGAGATTGTGAAATAACCCTTACCAATTTGGTAACTTATGAAACATACAACCCATGAAAGATGTATCATACAATGAATATGTAAATACACATAAATTAGAGTGTATTACACAAAGAATATAATTATGGGTAGTACATACACCACACAAAAGGTAATGGTGGCAATATGGCATGAATCTCACGGGAATAAGGAGTGAGATGAAAACCCCTTACCTTGAACTTTTCTTTGGTTGGAGTAGGTTAACCTCCTGTATAATAGTGAAATAATTGTTACTAAATTATACAAGAATCATATACATTAATATGATATCATATATGATCTTTTAATATTGATTTGATAATAATATCTTAGTATTATCGCCGTTTTGGGTGTTAACTTACTCATTTTCTTTATATGTTTTGTTACATAAGTCATGTTTTTTGTATCTTATTCATATCCAGAATGATATCAAGTCCTTAAACATCATTTTTAAATCATTAAATGATAATTATACTTGAATGGATACGATGGAGAATGAATCTCATCGCGTTCGTGGAGACGGTAGTCCGTACGTACGCACGAACGCTACTTCCATTTAATTTTTATTTTAAAAGAATCGAATTCAAATGATACATAGATATATTACTATTACAGTATAATATAATATTTTATATATGTTACTTAATTTCATTAACACCATCCTTTATACGTTCCATGTGTGGTATGAACGAGTCATATCATTTTAAGGGGGCGGTAGTCCGCACTTCCTCAAATGAAATTATCGTATGTATATACAACATGAAACGAATAATGGTATGAAATAAAATGGAATTACAGAAGCTTATATATAAAATATATATCATTAATATCATATTTAATTACATTTCCATCATAATGGCCACCATGAGAGGCGGTAAGATGTATTTGAACAATCATCGTTTCGTGAGGCGTTAGTTTTCCATCCACAGAAACATTATGTTCATCATCCATTAGATGGAGTTGTGTGTATGTGTAGTTTGAATCCTTCTTATAAAAACATCCTAGTATATTGGGGATACTGGTGTTGTTACAAAAGAAAGGAAATAAAAAGAGTTTGGGGGTTGGAGAAGCAAAATAAATGAAAATAATTTAAGAGAAATCGTTACCTTTAATTTAGGTAACTCACTTTGGTTGGAACCAAAGGACTTCTTGAAATGCTTTCTGCCTAAGGTTAAGATTCAAGGAGGAGGAGAGGGATGTGGGGAGCTTAGTTGGGCAGAGTTTGGACGAGCCAAGTGGCTTGAGAGGTGTGAGGAATGAGTAGAAGTGGTCTCCTTTTATAAGGGAGAGGAGGGGCTCTTTAGGAAAGTGTGAAAGTATTACTTTATAATATATTTTTATTCGGTTTATAATGGTCCAAAAATCATTGAGGTCGAATATAGGATGACTCATATTCTAAATAACATCAAACAATAAGAATTGGACAGGTTTTAGATAATATTTTAATCATTATAATCTTATTTATTTAAATGATTTATTAATGAGGTAAACATTGCATCATTATTGTGTCATTAATAATTTAAATTATTTGATGTCTAAAAATTATAAATAAAATATCATTATGTAGGAAATCTTTTTATCTTTCTAATTAATATTTATAATCAAAAATCCAACATGTATAACCCTATGTAAAAATTGTTGTTCTAAAAGATATATGCTTGTGTCATTTTTGTATTCATTTTAACTAAATTAAAATAAAGTGTCATTATCACTTACAAGTGGATCCATGGGGTCCCAAAATAGACCCAAAGATGCCCATGGTCGACCATGTATCAACCAATAGGGTTACGACACGTTTTAGGGTAATTTAGTATTATTATAATATTATTTTTTTAACCCTTATTTACCGGATTTACCCTTTAACCATGGTAAATAAAATATTTACCGCAGTAATTATTCAAAATGTGTAAAAATAAAAGTTACCTATTTACATAATTTGAACATCCTGATTCCAAATATGGAATCCATTTTTCTAAATTCAAAACACAGAAGTGGCAGAAATTAATTTAAAATTAATTCCTGCTGTCAAAACAAAAAGCGTGTTTTTAAGAGGTAATAACTATCAAAAGATTGACATTTGTTTATGTTCGGTTTAATTGTAAAATTATGTCCAATGACCAACATTATATTAAATGGTAAAAATATATTCTAAATATACTTTAAAACCACTCAAATTCACAATTTATCACTATTAATTATTTTGATTAAAAAAGTTGTTTTTAATTAAAATTTAGTAATTTTCACTATTCATCAAAATATGAAAGTTATCCGAAAAGTACCAAAATTTCACCTTAGGCTAAATTTGATATTCCGAATCCAAAAATGAAGTCCATTTTGAAATATAAAATATATATATTTTCAAAAACTAGGTATTACTATTTATAACGGCTAGTTTGATTGGTTATGGTGTGTTAGAACTCGGTGTTGCGTACAACACACGCTATCACATTATTCAAAGGGAAACGTACCGTGGAAGCTTGGGGTGTTTCATTTTAAATTTTTTGATGTCCCCATTTAGTCAAAAAGTTTAAAATATTGTATTTAAAAAGGTTTCACTATTAGAAGTTGATAAAAGTGAAATACTGAAAATGAATCTGTACTTGCATTATGACTAAGAAACTCATAATATGGATTCTAAAATTATAAGGATTATATAAAGTTTAAAATTTAGTTAATACTATTCATGACCTCTTTTAATGGCCTTTTTTTTGTAAGTCAAGGTGTGATTGAACTCGGTGTTGCGTGTAGTGCAAGTTATTGAATTATTTTGAAGAAATAACACACTATGAAATCTTGGGGTGTTACATTCTCCCCTCCTTCAATAAATTGCGTCCTCGCAATTTGAAATTGTTCTTCGAAAATAAAAGGATGAAAATAGAAAATATCTTTGTGGGAAAACCCACATCGGAAATTGGGTTACTAAAATTAATCTTAATATGAGGAAAAGAGAAATGAAAGGGTCACCACCAAATTATGATCTCGATTAGGAGAACATTGGTGGCAATTAGAGAAATATAATTGGAGGAAAAACGTAAATATTTATAGGTATTGATTGAGGTCATCAATCACAAACAAGTGTAAAATTGAGGTCCTTAAATTCATCAATCTATGATGATTTGAAATACCATCGGTTCAACAAAACATAGGGTAATAGGATAACACATTTTTGACGTTTCAAAATATCATAGTTGAAATCCCACATCGAAAAATGAATTAATGAGGCCTCTATTTTAAACAAAGGGTGGAAAGTATGAAGATTACCGAACATAACACATACTAGGGTTCCATGTAGGAAAATATGGATATGGAGGAGAAATCTAACCATCAATTATCTGATGGAGAGTGGTAGAGAACATGGCTATGAAAAGGCCAAAAATCCCAAAGCCATAAATTAGTGATGATTTAAGGTACCATCTAGGACAACATTTTTGTTCTAAGTTCCTTTTATTAATGTTGAGGAATTTATTTATGAGATTGGATAAGATCATAAGGAGATATACTTACTTTATAATTAGAGTTTTATCCATTAATAAATTTCTACCACAAACTCATCTTTCACTCTAAAAGATAATAGAACGTAAAAATTCTATTTACACTATTCGTATAGGGTTCCAAAATAAACGAATTTATAATTCATCTACAAGATCTTTTAATAAAAACTACATTATTTAATCCAGGACATCTCATGGGCCAGTGGTAGGTGATACACCCTTGTCGCCCTTCGGTTGCGGGTTCAAGTCACGCAGCCTTGCCGGACGCGACGGGTTGCCGCCCAACCTCCGGGTTTTCCTTTTATGGTAATCCAAAATAATCCAAACTAGAACTATCCAAAATACTTCTGTCCAAACTCACAGTCCAACATTTATAAGGAGGGTAAACATAATATAGATCCTTTTTACCCTGTAATAGCATATGAATACCTTCATCAGGTATTCTTTTAATACACTGAAACATCCTAAATTACCATATTCCTTATTGATTACATTCATGCTTCCTTATTCCATATAGAAAGCTGGATATACTTCATTAATCCAAAAATGTTTTAAACCCCAAATCATTAATCAGTTCCAGGGTAGTCAAGAATATCCAATATAATTTATCCAAAACAATCACATATTATTCCAAAATCACTAACTCAGTATCAGAACTATATTATGATTTATCATTCTCTCAACCATATATTTTCCAAAAATTTATTCTGCTATTGAGTCACTTTTCTTTGTTCCACACAATCTCAAGTCCTTAATGAAATAGTACTGCAGTACAATCCTTATATACTCCATAATTATTATAACAAGTACATTGTTGATACAACACTCAGTTGACATAATCAACATAAGAACTCTAATCATTCCTCTTCATCTGTGGTAGTATCATAACTTGATTATTATCCAATAACATCATTTGCGGCATATTCTGATGACTGGGGCATAGGTTCGCGTAGTGTCCAAACTCCTTGCAAATGAAGCATTGTACATTTGAAACCATTTTCTTACCCTTGCAGTCACGTAATTTGTGCCCTTTTCCTCCACACTTATAACAAACTCCCATTCCTTTTAGGCAAGTTCCAGGGTGTTTCTTTCCACAGTTACCACATATGGGAAAATTCTTCTTTTCCCTTTTTCCTTTATCCATCTTTCTCTCTTCCATCCTTTTCTTCTCTTGATTCCCTTCAAAGCCATAGGACTCAGTAAACTCTTTACTTATCTTATCAACACATGATATTATTTCTTCATATGATGATAATACATGGGAGACTATTTCTCTTATAAATTCTAGCTTAAGACCATGAAAGATATGATCCTTCCTTCTCTTTGGATCATGTGCATTTCTAGAGTTCTCATTCCTTCTACTGGGCGCCATTTCTAAACAACTGCATACACTAGATCAGTTTATGAATCAAAATACATAATCCCATACTTATAAAACACTTCACATAAATTGAACTATTTATGGATATAATCCATAATCATAAGAATGTTTTCTTTGAGGAAGTATATACTCATAATCCCTTCAAAATGATTTGTAATGAAAATGAGAGTTATCCTAAGCATATCCCCCGGGAGTGTCGTAACCAAGAGTGCAGCAAGGCCCGTTGTCGTGCACCAGTTCCCGTTCGAGTCTAGCTCAAAGCGGTGTTTTTGGGTTTTACCCCTAGGTACATCTGTGCCAGAGCCGCCTCTACCTGCTCGTATCCAGACAGGGATGTATTTCTCGGAAAACTCACAAAATCTCTATAATACCAAAATTCTAGGAAGTTCTTCTATACTAATCCTCAAAGTTAATCTTAGGTCTACGTGCTCTAATCAGAGTTTATCTAAATCTAGCTTCCAAGGTTTGTACTAAACTTCCTCTGATACCAACTGTAACGCCCCGACCCCAGCTTCCCAGAGTCGGTGCATTACTTCGTAACATTGGCATGATCACAAGAAAGATCAAATCTCGAAAGACCGATTGGTTTAGTAGCCTTGGAAACACTAGATATATTCATAAGGTTTACATTACATCATTAAACGAAAAACTACTACAACAACATATTGTCTCCATAATCCACACTCATATCCCCACATAATATCCCTGCAGGTCATTCATAATTTACTTCTTCACTTCCTGGGAAAAATAAAACATAGAAAAGGGGTGAGCTCAAATGCCCAGTATGGATAACAATATAGCGGAAACTTTCATAAATAAGAATAAACATTTAAGGCAATGTATAACTAAAACAAAAGCCTTTAAAACTTGAACTTTCAACATAGTATGGCATAAATGAAATGAAATAATGCCATTTACTTATTCACATGGTTATTCTACTAATCGAATAATCACATGAAAAATCAATAACCACTTTCATAATGATGGAATGCATAATGCTAAAATTTAATTACTTTTCAAGGCCTCGTCCCAAGACCTTGGGGCTAACTGTAACCGGAACCCAACCCGGAGTGCCTCTAATAACCGGACACCAACCCGGAGTGCCTCTAATAACCGGACACCAACCCGGAGTGCCTCTAATAACCGGACACCAACCCGGAGGGCTTACTTTTACCAGTCCCTAACCTGGAGGGCTTACTTTTACCAGTCCCCAACCTGGAGGGCTTACTTTAACCAGTCCCTAACCTGGAGGGCTTACTTTTACCAGTCCCCAACCTGGAGGGCTTACTTTAACCAGTCCCCAACCTGGAACATACTTGTGCAACACATTCATATGAAGTAAAGATTGAAATATAACATAGACATTCTTATTGGAACTAGCATACGAAATGTCAATACTTTCACCATAAACTATGAATGGTATAAAATAGCACATCCACAGTCAAACATATCACAAAACATTCAATACAATATAGAAGCTTTGTATTACAATAAATCAACTTAAAATAAGCGTAAAATCCATCAAAGGATGTTGACATAGATGAAATCAAAATTCTTTTTACAGAAATATCTCTTTTTATTTTGAAATCATTTAAGATCCATATAAAATAAAACATTTTCTTTGAAAATATTCTTTTAAGCTTGTTAGGGAATCTTTGAAGATTTTATAACGGTGTAAAATAACCACACCCGCCGTATAAGTTAAAAAAACATTCTTACCTCAATTCTGTCGAAAAGGTCAAAAAGGACCTTGTTTTCAAAATGACGGAAAGATTCCTTTATAAACCTCTTACAAAAAGTCAAACAAGGGTATAAATGAATTTAACCCATATTCTTGTAAATAATAAATATGTTTTGAAATACATTTCGAAGAAACATGGATGTGGATGATAAAGAAATCCCAGTATATTATTACGTATAAACAACCTCGGATAATGAAGAGATTGTGAAATAACCCTTACCAATTTGGTAACTTATGAAACATACAACCCATAAAAGATGTATCATACAATGAATATGTAAATACACATCAATTAGAGTGTATTACACAAAGAATATAATTATGGGTAGTACATACACCACACAAAAGGTAATGGTGGCAATATGGCATGAATCTCACGGGAATAAGGAGTGAGATGAAAACCCCTTACCTTGAACTTTTCCTTGGTTGGGGTAGGTTAACCTACTGTATAATAGTGAAATAATTGTTACTAAATTATACAAGAATCATATACATTAATATGATATCATATATGATCTTTTAATATTGATTTGATAATAATATCTTAGTATTATCGCCGTTTTGGGTGTTAACTTACTCATTTTCTTTATATGTTTTGTTACATAAGTCATGTTTTTTGTATCTTATTCATATCCAGAATGATATCAAGTCCTTAAACATCATTTTTAAATCATTAAATTATAATTATACTTGAATGGATACGATGGAGAATGAATCTCATCGCGTTCGTGGAGACGGTAGTCCGTACGTACGCACGAACGCTACTTCCATTTAATTTTTATTTTAAAAGAATCGAATTCAAATGATACATAGGTATATTACTATTACAGTATAATATAATATTTTATATATGTTACTTAATTTCATTAACACCATCCTTTATACGTTCCATGTGTGGTATGAACGAGTCATATCATTTTAAGGGGGCGGTAGTCCGCACTTCCTCAAATGAAATTATCGTATGTATATACAACATGAAACGAATAATGGTATGAAATAAAATGGAATTACGGAAGCTTATATATAAAATATATATCATTAATATCATATTTAATTACAGTTCCATCATAATGGCCACCATGAGAGGCGGTAAGATGTATTTGAACAATCATCGTTTCGTGAGGCGTTAGTTTTCCATCCACAGAAACATTATGTTCATCATCCATTAGATGGAGTTGTGTGTATGTGTAGTTTGAATCCTTCTTATAACAACATCCTAGTATATTGAGGATACTGGTGTTGTTACAAAAGAAAGGAAATAAAAAGAGTTTGGGGGTTGGAGAAGCAAAATAAATGAAAATAATTTAAGAGAAATCGTTACCTTTAATTTAGGTAACTCACTTTGGTTGGAACCAAAGGACTTCTTGAAATGCTTTCTGCCTAAGGGTAATATTCAAGGAGGAGGAGAGGGATGTGGGGAGCTTAGTTGGGCAGAGTTTGGACGAGCCAAGTGGCTTGAGAGGTGTGAGGAATGAGTAGAAGTGGTCTCCTTTTATAAGGGAGAGGAGGGGCTCTTTAGGAAAGTGTGAAAGTATTACTTTATAATATATTTTTATTCGGTTTATAATGCTCCAAAAATCATTGAGGTTGAATATATGATGACTCATATTCTAAATAACATCAACCAATAAGAATTGGACAGGTTTTAGATAATATTTTAATCATTATAATCTTATTTATTTAAATGATTTATTAATGAGGTAAACATTGCTTCATTATTGTGTCATTAATAATTTATATTATTTGATGTCTAAAAATTATAAATAAAATATCATTATGTAGGAAATCTTTTTATCGTTCTAATGAATATTTATAATCGAAAATACAACATGTATAACCCTATGTAAAAATTGTTGTTCTAAAAGATATATGCTTGTGTCATTTTTGTATTCATTTTAACTAAATTAAAATAAAGTGTCATTATCACTTACAAGTGGATCCATGGGGTCCCAAAATAGACCCAAAGATGTCCATGGTCGACCATGTATCAACCAATAGGGTTAAGACACGTTTTAGGGTAATTTAGTATTTTTATAATATTATTTTTTTTAACCCTTATTTACCGGATTTACCCTTTAACCATGGTAAATAAAATATTTACCGCAGTAATTATTCAAAATGTGTAAAAATAAAAGTTACCTATTTACATAATTTGAACATCCTGATTCCAAATATGGAATCCATTTTTCTAAATTCAAAACACAGAAGTGGCAGAAATTAATTTAAAATTAATTCCTGCTGTCAAAACAAAAAGCGTGTTTTTAAGAGGTAATAACTATCAAAAGATTGACATTTGTTTATGTTCGGTTTAATTGTAAAATTATGTCCAATGACCAACATTATATTAAATGGTAAAAATATATTCTAAATATACTTTAAAACCACTCAAATTCACAATTTATCACTATTAATTATTTTGATTAAAAAAGTTGTTTTTAATTAAAATTTAGTAATTTTCACTATTCATCAAAATATGAAAGTTATCCGAAAAGTACCAAAATTTCACCTTAGGCTAAATTTGATATTCTGAATCCAAAAATGAAGTCCATTTTGAAATATAAAATATATATATTTTCAAAAAGTAGGTATTACTATTTATAACGGCTAGTTTGATTGGTTATGGTGTGTTAGAACTCGGTGTTGCGTACAACACACGCTATCACATTATTCAAAGGGAAACGTACCGTGGAAGCTTGGGGTGTTTCATTTTAAATTTTTTGATGTCCCCATTTAGTCAAAAAGTTTAAAATATTGTATTTAAAAAGGTTTCACTATTAGAAGTTGATAAAAGTGAAATACTGAAAATGAATCTGTTCTTGCATTATGACTAAGAAACTCATAATATGGATTCTAAAATTATAAGGATTATATAAAGTTTAAAATTTAGTTAATACTATTCATGACCTCTTTTAATGGCCTTTTTTATGTAAGTCAAGGTGTGATTGAACTCGGTGTTGCGTGTAGTGCAAGTTATTGAATTATTTTGAAGAAATAACACACTATGAAATCTTGGGGTGTTACACTAGTTGTTTGGAAGCCTTCTTTTTTATTGTTGTGTTTAGGATACTCATGGATTAAAATTATTTGAAAGTTATGTGATATAATGTCTTGGACTCCAAAAAATGTTCTATTCTTTATTCCAATGCTCAAGCGGTTTGAAAAGGGTGATTATTGTCTTCTATCCTTTGATAAATGTTTTTATATTCTCAAAATTTGTGTAATGTCCATGTTTTTGGTTTGTTATTCCTTTCAGTCTTCCAGTTTCTTTATAAAGTAGGTATGTAGTTATTATGGTCAGTTGGTTTATTCTTGTTATAGATTGTATTTTCATATTGTTGATCCACTCAATCATGTAGTCCATATATTCCATCAAAATATTCAATCTATTTCTTAATATGATTGATCGATTTTAGCATATAGTCTATCCTTAAAGGGATCGAACAATGGGTTATCTTCACTCTTTTGTGTAACCAATCCCATCATATGATCACGTCAATTTTCAGAAATATATCAATTTTTAAAAATTATATGTTTGTAATTAATGAAATGTATTTAACTACTAATATTACATAAGTAATTTATGTTAAAAAATGATTTGAAAATAGTTAGCTCAAGGGTAAATTTTAACACTAAACATTATAAGAATATGGGCTTAAAATGAGTCTTGTATATGGAATTGACTAGAAATCCAAATAAAAAAAATTTGAAAAGTTAAATTAATCTTCTTTCATAGGTGATATACATTAGAATCTATAAGTTTGATTTTAAAATTCCATATTTTCTTATAATGAGACATTCAGTTTCCCACATCATCTTTATGAATTTGGACCTTGTTCTTAAGGCTCCGGAGTTACCTACCTTTTACTTAGGCTCTTCATGATTGTGATTCCAAGAATTTAAAAAACCAATGTTCATACCTCTCTTTCTATATTGTTGGTTCCCATTTAAGTTGTGATATTTCCTAACACTATCCAATATTATTATTCTCTATGTCATTGAATCGATAAAGATAATACCTTTTCAATATTCATACCTCATAATCTCTCTTATGTTCCCATGATTTTGCTCTTGCATGATTTGAATTTTCAATCCTGGAATGAGATTTATTATCCCTCTATAATTCTATGAATATATATAATTATAATGAACAATCATTTATTTTTCTAAAAATAATAAAGAATAAAAAAATATAATGAACTAAAATAAATTTGATTTAAGTGGATGATGTGTAGTCATATATACATTACAAGTTTCCTTTTTATTTATATTTATAAATCACACCCCAATGATGAGAGTTGTTTTTTTGTGCATGTTTTAGAGGTTATTAGATTCCATAAACCTTTTATAAACTTCTACAATGTATTTATTTTTTTATATTCAAGACTAAAAATTGTTATTTATGTGGTTTTTGTGAGAAACTTTTATTTTAGTGTTATTTTAAGAGAGATGTAACTATTACAGTATTGATGTGTTTGTATTACTGGATTTTGTGGTGAATTTGTTATAGTTTCCTTGTTAATATATGAAATGAAATTCTTAATAATTTTTTTTTAAACATATCGATGAAAATAAATATATATCTATTAGAATTAAACTATGATAAATTAATTTTAAAAAAATGTTTTTAAATTGGATTAAAATTAATGGAAATACATATGGGGTTCGTTATAGTGAATTTTTAATAATAATTTGAATAAATTTATTAATTTAGTATTGGGGGTTAGTAATATTATAAGAGAGACAATAGTCAAATATTACACTGTAGAAAGAAATTGTGGGATGTATGTTGTGAGTGTTATTTTTTTGTGCTAGTATGTGGTCGTGGAAGAAAAATGTTGATAGTGTATTATGGTGATGTAATATTTATAAAAACATAATATTTTGATTTTTTACTTATATATATATATAAGAAAATATTTTAATGTTACTTTTATACACATCCCTACTTATGCCATCTGTTATGTATTGACACTCGTATGTTTTGGGTGGAGGGGCATGGTGTTTTCCCCAACATTAAGGATATTTATGGAATTTGTGGTTGATTTCCACATATTATTTATTTTTTCTTTAGTAGAGGTATATGATAGTGGAACCAAGTTGATTTTGAGTATCTTTCATAGTAATAGTAGTTAGTGGTGATGATCAGCAATGAATTGATGATACGTGATTGTATGGGTCATGAATTGTTGGATGAGCAGACAGGATTGGTGTATTTCATATTTGAAAAATAGAACATTCTTGGTAAGGTTATTATGATTTTATATTTTATTGATTTCAATGATTAGATAAAATAAAAAATCGATATGTGGATACTTAATGATTCAAACACATGCTACGAGGCCATGATAAGTTTAGGTATGGATTGGAAAATGATGGGTGGTATTCATTGAAGGGTTAATATAATAGGAAATTAAATTTTGTGTCTTGGGAGTGGAATATCATCATATAAGTTTATGTGGGGTTACATCTCATGTGTTCGCTAATATTAGTTTACAAATTTATAGTGTTATTTTGTTGATAGAGCCTCGGTGAGGCTATGGTGGTAATTTAACCTATGTAGGTGATTTTATTATAACTTTTTGGTCATTGGAGAGTTACTATAATCATTTCAAATATAATCATGAACTATTGGGTATGATGCTACTATGTATACAATTTATTACAAGCCCATGTATATATAAACTATATTTTGGTTTCCAAGAGGGTTTATAATACATTGATGTTGATGTTACAAGAACAGTTGAAGCACAAATTTGGAACAGAACACTCATGTTTTTATCATAATCAATGAATAATATGAGATATATTTGATGAATAATATCATTATAGAAGGAATTAAATAAATTATTAAATTTCATGATAATTCTAGAAATATGAAAGAAAGACTGTCACGTTTAATTTGAAATAAAATTATATTCGGATATAAAATTATATTTTCATATAATTATTTCTTGTTGAAGATATAGTTTATAGATCCCATCGTATCATCATGTTGTTATATGATATTATGTAATAATCCCTCTCCCAAATGTCAATATGTGTAGTAAAATAGCAGAACGTCACTATAGGATTTTTGGTAGATGACATGGTAGATAACAATTGTTTTAAATGTTATTTATTAATAGTAGGAAGAATATCTCTATGGACGAAGTATTTCAAAGGATCTATAAAATGATTGATAGTTTTTAAGAGGAATGGTAATCTTTTTTATGATCATATTCTTGGGAGCATTGTTTCTATTGATTGAATGAATTATCACAATGACTATTTTTCACAACAAGAGGATCACTAAGGAAGTTGATATAACAAGGTTTATATAATGATATTATGGGGTTTCTAAGTTCATTAATTCCATTATACATATACTTTTCCTTTATTGAACTTTATTCATTATAATAATTATAATTTTAATAATAATATCATTCTTTTGAAATGTGAAACACTTACTAATTAATAAGGTCTTAGCTAAAGGAATTTATGAAATTATAATCCCCAATAGCAAGGAAAATTCTAGTATTTTCATTTTATATTTTATCCTAGATACCCACTTGATCTTGAAAATTTTCATTCGAGAATGAGTGGGGTTAAATTTATGCTCAGAATGTGATAATATTTCAATATGTTTAAGTTATGAAACTTGAGGATGGTTTTTACTCAAACAATAATATTGTTCAAATTTTTTTTTTGTGTAAGAAACTTTAGATGGGTTTCTATAGTTGGGTATGACATTTATGTTATTTGTTCAGGGTTAGTACAAATCGATAATTCCATTTATATTATTTGTATCGAAATTTTGAATGATAGAATGATTATAAGAAATTGTACTGTTTTAGATGTCATTAGATTTAATTATGGGGGAGTATGGTGAAATAAAATTCTCTATGTTCACCACATCCTATCTTATATATATCAGAAGTATCATTGGTGATAAACTGATAAATATTACTTAATGAAATAATAAATGAATGTAGCATATTAGTAAGTTGATTCTACACTTTTGGACATATAATGACTAAAATGATTCCGAAAGAATCTATTGGTGAAGTTAATTGATTTCCTTATTATGATTTTCATATCCTTTATAAGGTATAAATTTCAAATTTAAGGTATGAAGAGTCATCAATATATTTTTCTAATATGATATATTAGTTTTTCTATGAATGTTTTTAGAATTGTATAATAAGTTGTGGTTATGGTCCAGAATAAGGCCAATATGTCATCGTCATCCAATTTTTCAACATAAACAATATAACATATTCATATTATATGAGTGATTATTTCACTTGTTCTGCAAAAAGTGGTGGTTTCTCACAATCCTTCTCATAAATATTATGTTTTACTCGAATATTCCCTATTTTATTGGAATCTATGATGCCCAATAATTTTTTCATGAATGGAAATTACATCATGTTTCATTATGATTAGAAATTAATAATGTCTTCTATGATAAGGAACAAAGTGTAGATTTCATTATCTTTATAATGAATCATTCAATGAGGAATTTCTGATAGAATATTCTTTAGGGGGTGGACCATCCATTCAAAATTAAAAATATCTCAAGGAAGAACATCACAACTATTTATATCCTGGGGAGGACTACCACCACATTACAATGTATTGACATAAGGAGGAATCTAGCCACAAAATCCCTTGGTAAGACCATCAGGGTAGAAGGTAGAATGGGAATGACATTCTTCCCATTAGATCTTTGGATCATAATTCTGGATTCCACAATCCTCATAATGAGAAAAGATTCCCTAATTGATATTAGTATGGACATTAATTGAACCATCATGTAAAATTTAATGGATATTCCCTCTAGAGATAACGGTAGAAAAGGATTTTGGTAGAAATATTTTATATCAATTTTTGTTCCATGATCTTATAATCAGTCATAATGATCTTGGGAAACTATTGAAAAATCTTTGTGGGCCATAAGAAAATTAGAATAAAAAAATTGATGTGGGCGTACTTCTAGACAATAAATTTCAATTGTTGATACTTCTTCATAGATGTTATATATAGTTAAATTAGAGTCAGATGGTGCAAATAGTGACTCCTTCATATGATGTAGAACATGGTTAAATAACATAGTGTTACAAGAATTCGGGGACACAGTTAATTGATTTTAGAAGGATTTTGTTTCTACCATATTTTTTTATTATAATGGGATCTTGAACTTTAGATGGAAATACAATGTGTTCCAAATCTTGTTATTTATTTTTCTTGAGGATATTCTATAAACCATCTTTAATGGGATATGTAATTTGTTTCTATGCCCGTGTGACACTCAATGATTATTGAGGAGATACTTTAGTGGTGGATGAGAGGACATGTGTCTTTCCTCTAACCACATCCACTAATAAGATATGTCAATATCATTTTAAAATATATGGAGGGAAATAATTTAAAATAAATTATTTCCTCTAGGATTTGGTGAAATTATTTTGGAGATGGAATGGGAATATGTTCACATTAAATTCTTAGAGGAGGAAAGTATGAATAATCAGGTACCCATGTTTTCCCTTGTACATATAAACATGATTTTTTTTATGGGGGAATATTTGTGCCTTCCCCCAGTTTTGTTTCATAATATTATGAAAGGTTTCTCATGATGATACTAGAATATTCATGTAGTATTTTTGTATGTATTTTTTAATGTGTTCATAAAAAAAATTGATCCCAAAGTAAATTTGTGTGATTTCAATATTGAAGTATAAATATGGACGTACTCTCATTTTTTAATGGTCTCTTGTCAATAACTACCTCCCCAATGTTCGTACGTATGAGTGACATAACCATTGACCTATAAAGTGGAATATTTATCATTTAACTATGTGATTGATGTCACACAAAACTATTGGTGTAAATTATTTTAAATCCCACTCATGGTGACACATTTCTTGTGTTGAGGATGCTATTGTTCTATTTAACCACCTCCTTGTGATAGGGGATGTACATTTTTCTATAATCTAGGGTGAGGCTCAAAAAATGGATTGAAAGAGTGGTGGGTCTCATTTAGTTCTATAAAATGACAAGTTATTATGTAAATAGTTATTGGTGATTTATGTCCTAGAGGGATTCTTGTGGTTCCTCCTTAATTGGGATATTACCATTCATGTGGTAATCCTAAATTAGTAAATTGGACACCTAGAGATGAAGGGGTAGGATGGGTGAAAACTTCTTCTAGATTGATGAGGACCCAGTCTTTACAATTTTTAATATATATTTACAACATGGATAAGAATAATAAAAATTGATTTTAAGAGGGATATAGTTGATTCTTTGATTGAGAATTAATAAATACAAAATAAATCCCCTCACAATACCATTTCATGTCATAAAAAATATTTTTTTCTTACTACATTTATGGAAAAAAGAAATGTTTTAGGTCTAATTTTTTTGATTAATGGATTACACAAAAAATCATGATATGGGTGTAACCAAATTATTTTTTAAGAACCACATTAGGTTTCAAAAAAATTAAACCAAATTGATTGTGTGATAATTTTCATTTTCATGGGTAATTAATCACCTTTTGGGTGATTTTTATTGATAATTATTTATGAAACATTAAACATAAAATGGTTTCAATATCCATGATGATTTAAGGACCAAATTTTTAATGTAAGGGAACCCTTTGAGTATTTTATCAAATATACTTGGGGATCATGTTGGTCAAATAGATGAGGGGTATTACCAGCAAACTCTATATGTGGAGATGTATTTCCAAATCTGGGATATTAGTTTAGATTTCAGAAATGATCATGAATCCACCTGAAATTTAAATAAATGAATAATTACACCCAATGAAAGAAATCAGTTATTAGCATCTACATATGGGAACATATGTATGTATTATAGATTATCCAGCAATTTCCCTATCTGTATGCATTAGTGATTCTCCATTTATGGATTCATATATATGTATCATAGGTCTATACATAATTTATTTATATTATTAGGAAATTATTGGTTTTATGAACTATTGGTTAAATCCAAAATGTTGGGCACTCTGGAATTTACAATCATCTTAGAAGAAGGTTATTTTTCCATTTTCATGAATGTGACAATGATGGGAATCTGATGTGTCTTTTTAAAAATGAATCATAACCCACATAGTTAAATACCATATAATGGGAAAAACTTTTAAATTTTTGGTAATGTGATGGGTAATAATATATTAATTTCATATTCATGAGTTTATGAAGGCAGAAGGAAACTGATCACGCAATGATTGGATTTTGACATACATGTGAGTAGCCCTTTATTGTTAACATTGAAGGGAATGTGGTCCCATGAGATTTGATTTGTCTAAAAAGCAATTTGACCTGGTAAACATGGATCCCACTATGAATATATCAAAATGTGAATGAAATTATTGGTCTTAGAAGGATTATATCCCTCCAAGTGGTTTCATAATTTTATCATCCATATTTTTTGATGTATACATTAACGAGGTTGATTGTGTTGGGTTTGAAAACTGAATGAGGTGACTAATGTGTCCCATTAGAAATAGGAATCAAATCCCACATTGGGTTTTATATGTTTTTTTCTTAACAAAAATTGTAAAAAAAGGTATTTTATTTGGATTAAATATCAATAAATGAATGAATCATGTGTAAAATATCTCATTGAGAATGATATTATAATTTTTAGTGAGTACACTTAGAAATGATGAAAAATTTGGATATTTTGTATAAATGGAATGATCATCTCAAATCATGAAGACCACATTATTGAGGATAATTTTGAGAAGGATTAGATAAGGTGGGATTAGATGTATTTCCCATCAATAGGATACTAGATTTAAATTTGTATTACATGTTGGGGCTCCCCCTAATGAATCTTTGTAATGTACACAACTATCTATGGGAGGGAATATGTAATAATACAATAAATATTATGAGAATACTTTAGGAATGATTTAATTTCCAATGTTATTACCACTTTATAAAACTATTATTGTAAATTACACATATACTTATTAGAAAATAGATGACACATATTCTAATCAACTCAATCAAATTTACATTATCAAATCAAAGGTTATTTTCATTTAATAATTCTAGATGACTAGTTCTATCGGTATTTTCCCTTATTAATATGGGGATTATTATTCTCAAATACCCCATGTAACTTATTAGATATGGAAAATATATGGTGGAAAACCAATACCAAGGGAATGTGTGATCGATAGAGGACACACTATTCTATTGAGTAAAGAAATCTTTAAGATTAAGTGGACATAGGGGATGAGATGATGACATTTAAAAATTAGGTACTTGGGAAAATGATTATTGAATGTTAAGGAATAATAATGCTAGGTGAATGTTCTCTTCAGTGAAAATACATTGGTTGATGGTCTCTTAGATGAGAAGTGTTGGGTTGTTTTTCACTATAGTTGATAGCTTGGGGAAGCCTATCACCAAGGAGAGTAGCCCTACAAAGATGGTTTCCCAAGGGAGGATCCCCAATATATTGTTCTCCAATGTGATTAGAACAACTATTTTGTTCTCCTAGGTGATGATATCAGATAGCTAGTAGACCAGGTGAGGATTTCCAAGTGATTTCTCACCTATGTAATGATACTTAGGTTAGTGGTCACCTAGGTGATGGATTTATATTTCACTATACTCCTTTCTATGTATGCTTTAAAATACAATTAGGTATTTTCAGATTCTAGAATAAGTGTTAAAGACTTTTTTGAGATTCCTCCAAGAACAAATCTCAATATCCCAGATTATACAAGTTCTTTCACAATGAACTGGCCATAGGGTTCTATTTATATTAAAAAATTGGGTCTTGTGTATAGAAGTTTTGAATGATTAAACTATTTCGAATAAAAAAATTTGTAAATACTGTGTGAGTGACCTTTGGGGCCCAAAGAGATGAAGTGTTACCATCCCCAAGGGACTTGGGAAGGGAAAGCTAAGTTACCATATGGGAATCCCATCTTTTTCTTTCCCCTTTTTTTTAAAATTAATCCCCAAAAGATGAACCTACACCTTCAGAATGGTATTTGGGTGGAATTATGGGGATAATAGTAAACTTTTATCCCATATCTAGAACAAAAATTGGAAAAATTTATCCTTAAAATGTTCACTATGGATCATGGGGTAAGAAAAACTAGTCAGTCTAGGAAAGTAGAATGATCCATTCCTTGTAGGCCACACTGAGTGATATGAACAATATGAACCTATTTCATATTAATAAGGGTAATCCCTCAACACATTATTTAATGGTAATTCTATCCTCAATTTTCAATGTATATTCTATTTCCCTCTAAAGGCTGCACTATTGAAGGGTCGTAATTAAGGTAATACTAAAAGGGGACTTAGAAATTCCACGCTTGTGAGTTTGTAATTTTGAGGCCACACTAACAAGTGGGACTTTATGAATATGAACTTTTGAGTGGGCCTTTGTCAGGACACCATAAAAATACCATCAATCAGAAGTCACATGGGTAAAAAAATCTTTCTAAAAAATTCACATGTCTCTGATCAAACCATGATCATACTCATTCACAGGTACACATTATTCATTCCTTATTTTAATGAGATAAAAAAAAGATTATTGAAAAAAAAATTAGTTTAACATGGTCCCCTCATCCAAAGTTTTCTCAGATGTCCATGTTAGTGCCCATATAAAAGTATTGTGCCCTATAGATGAACTAGAGTCCTTAAAAATAACCACTAATAATCTTAGAAATCCCTGAATTACCTATAAAAAATTCTCAATTATGTATTTTTTAATAGATTACCCTTATATTAGTTTGACCATCCATTTAATACCCACCTCCAAAAATATATATTTTCGATATTCTTTTTTTATTTAAGGTGATTCTAGAATAAATATTTCCCATGATGGGAAGACCATTTAAGAATATGATAGAAACATTTCACATATTATTATCTATCCTCTAACAGGAAATAAAAATAAATTCATCTCTTATTTTTAAGTTAAATAATTATCCACATGAAGGTGAAGAAGGGGATGGGGCATTGAGGGTGGAATTCACTATGGAAGGAACTTCACTGTGCAATGGGTGTTTCAATATATGGTGAACCAAATTTTTATTAAATTGGAGGTATTTCTATGTATTTTTAGAGTTAATTTTTCTATCTATACTTTAGAGTTATCAATATATCATCAACTAAATATCAACCCTGAGTTGGCTAGTCAGTGGTGTTCTAAAACTAACATGTTTGATTTATCTTAGAGGGATGTTGGTTTAATGTAATAATTCATGATTTTTTAATATATTCATAAAATATATAAAATAATTTCTATGATATATTATGATAATCACAACCCCAATTTTAAATTATCTGTGTTACTATTTTAAAATATAATTTTTCAAAATGTGATAATTATAACCTATATGTTATGTTAACGGGTAAGAATAGGACAAACTAAATTAGGAAATGTGAATGTTTTTCATATGTATAAAATATATTATGTATTTATAAATTTATGATAAATTTCACTAAAGATAATTATATTTAAATAGAATTATTATTTATAAAAAACAATTTCGTTAAGGATGGGAAAAGAATAATTCCATATTATTGTTATAATTTCATCATTTTTAAAATCTATTTCATAATAATTTAATCAATTATTTTAAAATTAAATTTAACTATTCTAAGAAAATTATATTAAAACGTGATCATTATTTTTTCTCTAATTAGTTAAAATTTCTCTTAGATTGAAATCTCTAAAATTTTATGAACATTTTATTTTTTAAATAATCTGATGCTAAATCTATGTATTGATGTGGATAAAACTGATTCTAAATTGTAAATCATAATAATAAATCTTATCTTTTAATTTCAACGTAATTTCTTACTGTAAAAAAGTAAAAACATTTTATTATGGTTGAGAAAATCAATTTACACAGTTGTTAAATTAAATGATAAAAATAAAAATGACTCAAAATTTGAACAATTATTTTTTTTCAAATTTCAACCTTCCCCCATATAATTTTTTATAGTGGTCTAATTTTTATAATTTTTAAATATTACTAAGGTGGGTGTAATTTATTTCCTTAAAAAATAAAACTTCTTTCCTCTACCCCACTAATAAAAGGCTAGCCACTCTCATATCCCCTCCAAAAATCATATTAGTTGGGTTTATAAAATACAATCCCAAAAAACATACATAGTTCCATTACAACAGCATAGAGACATTTTTCATATTATAATTCCAATTTATTTTGGAATTTAAAAGACACCTAAAGTTTTCTTCCAAAGAATATGAATACTTTTATCACAGTGTTCTTTTCCTCCACCTCTTTCAAATTTTATTAAAATAAGATGATATAAGAAAATAATAATATTCTATATAATTTATGATATTATCCTAAACAAATGACCTCCATCTATATCCTCCTCCTTCAAATGGGAAATGAATAGATTTATTGTGTGTTTGGTGGACTACCGCCATAGAAACTGACGTAATTCTTTTTTCGTCGGTACTTATAATGACTAGATATAATGATATATGAAATATTTTTATATATTATTTATGATATAACTAAAAAAATTTAATTATAATATCACAAATACCTTCTTTATTTCTATTTCTTATGGAATAATATAACATCTCTATTGTTTATGGTGGAGTACTACCCCACGAAATAATGTGAGTTTTTTGAGTTTATACATTACATGGTGTGTAATAAGAATGAATTTTTCTGTTCATGTATTATATTAGTGGAACATTTATTAATACATAAAATTTTTATATCATATACTTTCATACCATAACTCCCATTTAATAAATAATTACATTATTCCGGTATAAGGTGCACTACCACCGTGTGAAGCGATATGATTCAATTTTATTACCATATCATATTTAAGGTATATTTAAGTGTATTTAAATAAATAATATAATATTTATGATAGAATTATAATTATTTTAATATAAAATAATAGTTATAGTATTTTTATATTGATCATTAATAAATGGAAATGGTACTCATGTGCATGTGTGGCTTATCATCTACATCATTATAACATATTACATTTTTCTTAACCATTTTAATAATTGGTTTTAGTAGTATAATTTATGTATAAATTTTTTTATTATTTTATGATTATAATTCTTGACATGATTAACTAACAATATCTCCGGCCATAGTCATCTTCCCCAATTGATTTTGTACATATTACCGGATTATCATCTAAAAGTATGATGCGAAATTCATTAGTCATATAATCAAATAAGACGTGGTAAATAATGAAATAAAAGGAATCATAAAAATTATAAATTTTATAATTAGATTTAATAATTAACATAACTTTATTATTTTTTTCATTAAGTAACACAAACGATAATTTGGGCTCTAGTTTAGGGGTCTCACATCATAAATCATATACATTGTGGTAAATTTTGATTCCACATATTATTTTATTCTATGAGTATATGTATAATGACCAATGATTATTTTATTTTTTATATCATATTGTTTTATGTGGATTTATATTTTATGAACACAATCTTCTCATATATTATTTCCCACAACAACACTGTGATATTTTTATGCATTTTGTCTCAAAACATTCTTCATTGAGACACATGTTCTTTTATAAACCTAATTTATTTCCCATTGTTTATATAATTCCATATTGTATATTATGTAAATAAAAAATCATAGTTCATGTTATGTTTAGTATAAATTAATTTACATCATTTTATGTGGTTTATGAAATAATATTTACCAAAATTTTAATGGTTTATGTTTCAATATCTTATTATATTAGATTGTTTCATCATGAATTGCCTTTGGAAGAATTTTATTAACCATTGTAGAATAATATACTTTAATTCATTTATAATATTATTATTAGTTAAATATTTATTTAATATTACATTTTCTACCACTTTTTTAATTAATTTGATTGAAAAAATGTTTTTAATAAAATCCAACATTATTTTACTTTTCAGGAAAATATTCTTTTTATTATCTGTAAATATTTTATTTTAAATATTTTGATGATTATTTTTAACATTCTCCAATGATTTAATGATTACATTTTTACCCATGTTTTAAAAGAGATCATTATGTTATTTTATGAACAAGGTAGATTTTTACTTCCATTACATAAGACAAAATGAATGCTATATTTTAACATATTTGACATCAACAGTTTCCCCGCCAATGCAACTGTTATTTGATACATGGGTTCATTTATATGAATTTCTGTATTTATCAAAGAAAAATATCATTTTTATATTTTATAGTTTTTTTTCAGAAGTTTTTTTCATTATCACAAAATTTTGATATGTAAAAATGATTTTCATATGGGTGTATGGGATCTCTCTAAACCAACATTTCTTTCGAGTTGTGAAATTTTATTATAAAATATTATTTATTTCTATTTAATTTTAAAGAATTATTATAAATGTTTTTTATGTATCTCTCAAATATATACCTATATTATTAGAAATTAAATTGATGTAGGTAATACATGTTTTATATTAATTTCTAAAATGGATTCATTATGAATTTTCTAATGACTATGATATGATGAATTATTATGTAACACATCCTAATTACATGAGTAGATAAAATGTTAATTATTGATTTCAACTTTTTGGAACACATAAAAAATGATATGTTATTATTGGTATTCCAAGTTTGCAATCCAATGAATTGAATATTAATTTGGTATCATAATTTTTCATTTAATGGATTAGGGAGTAAATTTTTTCCATAAATGGACATTAACCACTATTTGATATTCTCAAGGAAGTTTACCTTGACTCATGTTGATGTTATGTTGTATTTTTATTCCACCTCTACAATGACTACATGATATTATAATAAAATTTATTATATTTCATATTTCTGTGTTATTTAATCGTTATCATTTTCTTTATTTATATATTTTTATACTTTTCAATCACATATTATGTTTCTATTATCATGTTATTCTCTTACTAGGTAGTTTAGATCACCCCTTTATTTTATTTATTTCCTTAGTTATCCTATGATGTTTTAGGTTCTAAACAATATTTCGAATCTCAATATAGTGAGTAAAATAAACTATATTTACTCTATTCACTCTTATATGTCTTATGTATTTAGTTTCCCAATGACACGTAGACTATTTTATTGTAATTTTCTATGTAATGGATAATTATGTTAGAAATCATCAAATAAATTTTTTTAAGGATTTGGTCAATATAGTTGGAATCTATGTAAAATTTTAGCTAAACATTAAAATTTTGGACTAGAAATATTACTGATAATATAAGGTATAATTCGTAGGATAAGACCATGTATATGAAAACATACTTGAATTTTGGTGACATACAGAGTTGGAGGATTCCTTGAACAACATATATATCCAGATACTTCAAGTGCATATAGTTCTTCTGTAGTTTTACTTAGGGATAATAATTCTAAAAATAGGGCATTGCGCTTCAATTGAGAGTTAACTAGAGGAAAATCATTCATATTAACACATACATGATTTGAAAATATCAGGGATATGTTTTCAAAATTGTCTAACTATTTATGAACCACTATGAAGGATATGAAAAATTATTTCCTTAGAAAAACTAAAAGGAATAATTATTTTGAATAACCAAGATTTAATCCTAGAGGAACAAAATACTATATATAATTATCAGTTATAAGTAATTCATTCTAGTTTTATATGTTTTCATTTCTGATAGTTGACACATAATCATCTTGTTTATTTAATTAGTTTTGGTTAATAGCAGAAAATAAGTGTAACAATTCCAACATCATAGGTGAATGGAAATGTAACTATATCAAAACAAATATGCATAACCTTATGGTAATGGAATATAGACATATTGGGATCATAAAAATTGATCAATATCAATCAATGATTAAATACTGAAACATAGTTCAATTTCTAAACACTTAAAATGATAAAATTATGATGTATCAAATAATTTCATGTGTTATATATTATAGAAAATAAGATTCACTTTCTGACATGTCAAAAATTTAGTAAAAGGAATGATGAAAAATTCATTAATCAAATATGAATTGTTTATATGTGTGGAGAATAAGGGAATAAATTAGAAACTTTTAAAATAAAAATTTAGATTCTAATTAACAAGATGCAGGGAAATAATTTCCCACCTATGGAAACACTGTCGTATCAATGTCCTAAATGTGAGGATAATAGTAATTATCTGAGAAAATTACTAATTATAGGTATTAAATCTTAATGCCCTAATTTATTCCATTAATTTTGGTTTAATGATTGAAATTTAAGTGTTTGAACATGAGAATAATGACGAAATATTTTTATCAATGCTATATAGGTTATATGAATCATGAAAATGGTAAGGATTCTTTTTCAGTAGTATCTCTTTATAGATTTTCATGAATATGTTGAATGGTAATATTGATCTAGAAATGATAATTATATGTAAGGTCATATTTTATTAAAACAACATGATCAAGGGAAATATAATAATTGATATGTTCTTATTGTTGATGTAGTTATAGATAATTATGATTATTTGATATTGTGGAAAAAATAAGATTTATATTTACCAAAATTAGTTAAAAAATTATTCAATGAATAATTTAATTTTTGATGTTGTTCATTATAATATTTATGATGTTATAAGGTAAAATAGATTTATTAATAATATTTTAACATATTTTTTCAATAAGTTTATGAAAAATACAACCAATAAGGCGGGTTAGAAACCATCGCATCTGGAAAGTTCATAGAGCATGAACCCAAAACTGATGTGTTAAAAGGGTGAAGTGCCTAATAAATGCCTACATGATGTACTGTTTGAATGATGGTTTTTTACATAATAAATTTTTTGGATAAATATTAATTATATTTTGATAAACGCATCATATAATCAAATCATTTTTATGTTTTAGTGTTTTGAGGGGATTAATGATATTTTTGGAGAGGTTTCATCATGTTAATATATATGAAACTGATATGTCAAAACAATTATTCTAAAGATAATATATTATATGGAATAACTTATTTAATATATTTAATGTTGATTTTATTTTCTATTTAAGATTATTAACATATGGAATGTTTTTAGTTAATATCTATCTTTGTGATTAATATGAAGGTGTAATCATTTTTCTAATTACCTTGCGTTGTGATACAAATTTATAGAATTAGTTATGTTCTCAAGATAAGAGTAATATATTAAAATTATATTTATAAATTAGGTGATTCATTATATGTTGATTTGATTGCTTTAGTATTGATAAATTTGAACTCCTCATTTAGAGAAACATATGAGGTTTTTGTATAAATTCACTAAAAACTGAAATTTTATTTTTAATGTAAGTATATTTCCACATTTTTCTATTTTAGATGCTATAGAAAATACCCATCCCTATTAGATGGACGTATAAAAAATATTTATCATATCACTACCATTTCTGATAAAACTATGGTTTTTTAATCCATCGCATATATTTCCCATAGTTAACATTCGATTAACAAAATTTTGTATCACTCTACAAAATTGTTTATTCTTTTCATAATAGTCCACATTTTGTCTTCCCAAAAATGTTACCGTATTGGAAACCAAATTATTTTTTATCCCATATGTTCAAACTACTTCCATTTTCATCTTTTAAAATGATAATTAGTTACCCATTTTTAATATGTGGGTTTTCCGCAAAGGAATTGTTTTTTAATGTAAAAAAATCATTAATAAGGACAATAAAAAATTTAAAGAATTTTTATAATTAATTAGTTATAATGAATCACCATGGTATTTTATAATATATTTCCACATTAATAATTTAATTTTTTGGATAGCTTTTGATACAGATTACACTAAGTATAAACGTATCATTAAACACCTTCAAAATATTATTATTTATACATGTTTGTCATAACATAGCCATTATGTTTTAGGGTTTAAATAGGAATATTATAATTATATCATTTTCAGGTTTTACACTTTTATTAAATAAATTCCTTTACTATCATTTGATTATAAAATAAAATAAAAAATAATTAAAAAGTAAATAAAATGGTTTTTTAGGAAAACTTTTTTTACTCATGCAATTTGTTTTTATCGTAAAAAATTAAATTAGTTTACATTTTTGTGTGGTTTTAATTGAATTTATATGTTATATACTTATTGTAATTATTTATCATTTATTCATTAGTTTTTTACTGATTGAGATAATGATATATCTACTTTTATTCTTAAAACTATATATTTATAAAAAGCGGTTTAATTTTGTTTTTCACACATATTTTAAATTACTTTTTTCAATATAAATATATTTTAATTATAAAATTAACTTCATTTTTGAAATCAAAATTTTAAAATTATGTTAGGTTGAATTTTTTAGAAGTTTTTTTAAAAATATTTATTTTCCTTTGAATCGTGATGAGAACTTATATTTTGAAATAATGGCCTTTTTGTTCTAATCATTTAAAAAGAATTAATTATTTATAAATATTTTTTGAAATTAAAAATAACTCAACAATATTATTTTAAACAAAATTTATTTCATTTTATTCGATTTTTTGTTAATTGTTGATATAAAAACTTCTTACACTTAGGGAAACGTCTTCTTTTAAAAATAATACTTTCATTGTGTTTGTGGGGAAAATATTAAATTACAATATTTTAGTTCAATGAGATAGATTTGATAAAATTTATTCCATACATTCAATCATAAAATAAATTACATAATTTATTCAACCTAGTTTTTTACCATAATCAATACTAAAAAATGATATTTTGTTAAAGCAATTAAGTTGAAAACGGGTTTACTAGAGGGATAAAATTACAAGATAAGGATTAAAAATCACCTAAAACGATAATATTTTTTATTTTATAGAAATAATTTGACTTTATCCCAAACTATTTTCAATGATGGGAAATTTTAATCGAATTTAGAATTTGATATTTAGCGGTGTAGTTCATTCTTTTCAAATCATATATCTATATCCTCTCCCCGACTTATAAAAGGACACTGACTCTCATAACCTATATATACATCCAAATACTTTTGGATTATAAAATACATACCCATATAGTTTCCTTAAATCCATAAAAATATATTATTGGACTTTTATGATCAGAACACAAACCTTGCATTTTTTTACCAAGCACGTTGATTTATTTCATTTTCCACCTCCATAAAATTATATTATACCATTATGATATAATAACCACACTATAATATATGTTATTACATTATTTTATGTTATATTAATTAATTTCGTCAATCTATTCCATCCTCAATTAAGGAAACTAACCTATTGTTTTTTTCTATGGATTACTACCGCCTCGTGAACCGATGTAATTCGTTTTCCATCAACACTTATCCAAGTAGAGTGTAATGTTTGTTTAAATTTTTATATATTTTATTTATGATTTAATTATATTTATTGAGTTATAATTTGACCTACACTTTCATACTTTCCATTCCATACAAAAAATGATTACAACGCTCGTGTGTACGGTGGTCTACTACATCACAAGTGGTTAATTTTTCACATACTCATTAAATAGTAGAGAATAAGTATTAGTTTTACATAATTATTTTGTATTCATAAATTAAAAAAATAATTATGTAAAATAAATAAATAATCTAAATTCATACTCTACTATCCATTGAATAAATGATAATGTAATTTTTTGTATGCTGGATTGGCGCCTTATGAAGCAATGTGATTAGTTTTGTATTACCGTATCGCATGGATAATATATAGAAGTGTCTGAAACAAATAACTTTATATTTATGATATAATGTAAATTTTGTAATGTAAAAATAACAATTACCATTATTCAATTATGACAATCAAAAAATGTAAATGTTACTCATTTATATGTACGACCAACTATGTCCAATATTGTAACCAAGTTCATTTTTCATTACCATGTTTCATGGTTGGGTTTTAATGTATAATTTATGTATATAAATTTTTATTATTTCATTATTACCATTCGAAATATTTTCAAATAATAATCTCTTTGAAATTTTTAAACCCAACAATGTGATCTTTGTCATATGATCTAAATATCATCAAATTTCCTGACATGAAGTAAATTATGAATGTAATAAAATAAGACTTGGTAAAAATTAAAATACAAGAAAAATTAGACTTGATAATAGATATTAATCAAGTCAATAAATAAAATATTATTATTACAGATGAAAAGGAACACACATGATGATAGAGGCATTTGTTAAGGGGTTTCATAACTCATTTTCAATTCATTAGGTTAATATTATACATCATTGATGACGTTAAGAAATTTTTATTTTTATAATAATGTTTCGTTATTTATTTTGTATATAAACTTTTTTTGTGGATTTAAATTTTATGCACATAATAAAATAATTGAATAATCTCAAAATCAATGGTCTGATCTTTATGAGGGTTTTGTCTTAAAAAATAATTTATTGGGACATGTGTTCTTATATGAACCTATTTTATTTATTATGAAGTGTGTACATACCCTTTACATATTATATCTTGAATACTTCATACTTCTAGGTATATTAATATATAATTAATTAACATCATTATTTTTTGTTATGATTTAAAAATCACCAAATGGGTATGTTTTTATCCTTTGATAACTTTTAAATGGATATTTTCAATTCTTGAATTATTATTTACTAAAAGTATACTATAATTTTCAAATAAAACTTTTAATTTTATTCTCCAATAATTATTCATTAATGTTTATTAGAATAGTATTATTGTATATGTTACACCTTTAGATTCATGTTAAGGATCTTTGAATCCTGTATTTTGAGTGTATAAACAGTTTGAGATAATTTTTTATATGATTTTATAGGTTTTGAAAAATTTTAGAGGGTTTTAGGAGGTGAATAATTTGTTCATGGTTAATAAAAACTATATATTAATATTTTGAAACCAAGAAAAAGGAATACAATAGGAATTGGGAAGGTGAAAGGTTTTAACGTGGTTTTTTCAAACCTTGAAAATTCCTAGTAGAGACTATGCATCTTGAAAGAGTAGGAAATTCATGATTGAAACGCTATTTATCTAATATTCTTATCCAACCATTCTATGTATGAACTTCTGGTAGTATCACCTCATGATTAGAAAAATGTGTTCAAAACATCGAATCATAACAATGGGGCGTTCATATATACCTCCTTAAAAATCCTATCTAATATAAATTTACACCTTAATACCTCTATTTTCCCGACATTCCGATAACTCAAATTAATTTTTCTCCTAATATGAGAGAGATGATCTCTATCATTCTAAGAAATATCCTTAGGAGAATCAAAGTGATTTGGATCTCCGTATTCATCAGTATGTTCAATTTATTCAATAATATTCTTTTATGAAAGTATTTTAAATATACTGGAATAATATATCAAATATATTATGGATAGTTATATGTGATTTAAATGTAATTATGATAAAATCCTATTCAAAAAAGTTTAGGAAACATTGTATGGTATCATATCTTTAAGTTTCATTGTCTCTTTCTTTATTTGCTCAAAAAATTGAGATGTAAGTGGTCTCTTACTCAACTCCACCTGATTTTTATCATCAATGGATATTCTATACCAAATTAGTTCATGGAAATTTTCGTAAAATCCCATTTTTATTCTTATTGTAAAACATCTTTTTATGCCTTGAAAACTGTTCAAATTGATTGGTTTTTAGAAAACCCCATTTTTTATAATTATGAAAGGATGGTTTAAAAAATATATTTTTTTTCTAATATTGTAAATTATTTATTGAAATGATTTAAAGAAGTAATTTTTTTCATGAAATGATGTGGCATAATATTTCGAGAAATGGTTAGGTGTGTTTTGAATGGGATGGAAAATGGAAATGAATTACAACTATGAAAATGGGATAGAGTATATATGTGATGTTATAAAGTCAATGGTTAAACCAATATTGATTCTTATTGTGTGTGTTTGCATGTGTGGACATGGAAAATGAATGTTCAAAATCAAATGACAAGTGTTTTAAAGGATATGTTAGTGATTTCTTTGGAAAACATGTCTATGGAATAAATATGAAATGTTTTTGCTTAAAAATAATTTATAAAATTAGATAAAAAGTTTTATACTAGTGGAATGACTAGAAAAGTCCTTATGGTAATCCTATGGATTATTGAATCACCTCATTCTTAGTAACTATTGTGCATTTAGAGATGATATATGTTAAGAAATAGATAAACTAATGCTATCTCATTTATTTAGTTATGTTTCTTTATACCATGGGAATTTCTAGTTTAGTTTGAGATCACATAATATTGGGTGGTGAAAGTTTAGTAATCTTTGGGTTTTTTGTTGTTCTAGTATTTTGGTCATCTTGAATTTGTATTTTTCATTCCTCTTGTACTCTAATAAGGTTTCAGTGTTTAGTTATGTTTTGAGTTTTATTTTTTATTCATTCATCATGTAAATGTTTGGCTGTTTATTTTGTTTTAGTTTTGATGATATCATTAAAAGAAAAATCATCCATCAAAGGATAGTGAGTCCCTTAGAATTTATTTATAAAAATTTGTGTATTGGACATGTCAGATATGGAAAAGTATGACCTATATTATTTTTCAATCCAATTATTTGTGGAAATATGTTACAAATGCTATCAGTCTTGGTTATTCCAAATAGAATTTTGAGAGAAAAGGATTCACTCATGGCTATTCTGAGTATTTTCTCATCATAATAACAATCAGTCTTGGTTGGTAAAAATAAGTTTTTGAGAAATATGGTTTCAATATGGGTCGATCCATATATCATTTTGGAACAAATGGAATCATCTTTGTTTGGTATTTCATTTAATTATGGGGGAAATGGAATCACCATTTTTTAGTTCATAACAAAGGAAATAGTGTTAGGTTTTCTTACCCTAGTTTTGAAAAAATTGTTAAGACTTTATCTTGAATTGTTATTAAGAATTATGATTGTAAATGATTGAAATGTATAACAAAATAATTTATATCTAACTTCATTATGTTGAATTTTATGTTACGATGTGTGTTGGGACACATGAGTGTTTTAAGACACATTTAGGTTAGTCTTCACCTCATTATCATGGTTTCAATTGATTAATGTTTCATGACATACGTTAATATAAAGACATTATAGATGGAATTAATTGTAAATTTTGAGTTAAAAATATTATTAAATGGAAAACATTTGTTGACATTGAAAATTGTATAAAATTTTTGTTTTTAGAATATTGGTTTAAATATTCTAAAACTTGTTTAAATTGACTAATGAGGTTTTAATTGTGGAATGTTATGATGTGATACGTCTTGTTTTAGTAAATTGTAAATACTAAGGAATTAGATGTAAATGAGTTTCACTAAAAATATTTCTATTATAGTATATTGAATAGATTTGGGTTTGTGTTGTAAAACCCAATTGAAAGAACCTACTGAAAATTTAGTTGCACATGAGCCATAGTTGAATGAACATCTTAATCAAATAATTTTCTAGGATTTCCAATCGATATATACGGTAATTTCGAAATATGAACTTGGTTTAGTAGACTATTTGGTTTGATTTATAAATAAGAATCCCCCATTCTTCTGGGGGATTCATAGCCCAAAAATATAGTGGTCTGGTTGAATGGGATGAATCAAATATTTTAATTCCATGGGACCCCAATAGTGCTAAAAGTGACTTGGGAATGGTATGCGATGGAGTATTTGGAATTACAATGGTGTAAATTATATGTTAAGTATAAGTTAAGAAAATACCTGACACTGTAGGATTTTGAAGAATTTATTATCAATAAAATTAAATCCTCACTCCATTTAGATTTTTCATGAAAAATAAACTTCATTAGTTTGATGTAACAGAATATCTTTGTGATAGAGTATGTAACTAAATTTATTCGTTTAGTATTTTATTCCCCAGATTTTTCTTCAAGTGCATCCTTCATATCATGAATTCTTGAATTTGGTTTGGGGAATGGTATTTTCTCAATGATTTCCATAATTTTTATAAGGTATTATAAAGAGATGGTAAGTAGATTGACTATACTAGATAAATATATCTTATAAAATATCATTGGAGGAATAATTATTATCCCTAGAATAATAGTTGTAAACACTACTAACATGAATAATCTAAATAGAGAAACCTACATCTAAATTAGAGGGACTCCTTAGAACCAAACATTGGTTTCAATAATTCTTCCTCCCCAATCTAAAAGAAATATGAGATTTTTCAAGTGTGGTTAATTAAGTCAAATCATGAAAAACATTTATGGCACCCTTTAGAGAATGTCAAAACATTAACAAGATGGTATAACTTCAGCACTATTATCGTAGTTCTACAATATTGGTTCCTAGAGACACCTTTAATGCTTCTCAAGCATCTTATTCTTTAATTGGATGACTGTAGTGGAACAAATCCCATCATCAAAACAGAGAGATAAAATGTGATTCTTGGAACATGATGACTCCTCAACTAGTGAAATCTAAACAAGGTATCAAATAAAAAATTACCAAAAGTAATAAATTTTATATTTATAACAAAATCATTTTGGGTGATCAATCTATTACACTAATAGTGAGATGTATGCTTATTTTAAATTCTACCCTTATGAATTCTTTTTTTGAAAAATGAATTCCCCAGGCCTTTATTTTTGCATTGATTGTTGGTGATATTTGATTTTTTTAATATTATGCATTCTATTTTGAAACAATAATATTTTCTTATATAAAGTGATTGTTTGTACATTATGTTTAATTATTTATCAATAACTATCTATGGGAATTAGTCTACATGAGATTACATTATTGATTGGATGGATTTATTTGAACTCATTCTGGGTATAGATTTGTAAGCATAATTCATGTTCCACATTTACTTTTACTCATTAATGTTGTGTTTTATATCTCTAGATGGAATGGTGATCTAATTTATATATATTGAAGTGTAAAGGCTAGTACAGAAGGACTTCTATCACCAGTGGTTGGTAATATATCTTATCTATTATAATTTTTCATCTTTTCATAAATTGATTGTATTAGGAATAGATATTTTCCAATTATTATTTATAAGTTTACTCAAATACTTCTTCGAAATTTCAAATTGATTCCGTGAAAAATAAAAGTCGATTTATGATTATCTCTAACCATGGACCAGTCCAAATCACTTTTATCTTATCATATGGCACAAAAAATTGTTATATTTTAATGTTTTTTTGGAAGATTTGGAAATAAAAGGTTTGACTCGTACATGTACATCCCTATGGGTAGAAACAACACTATATGTGAAAATAATGAATGAAACTTTTTGTATTAGTGAGGAGTATCGTATGTTTAACCACTTTACATTAATGAATAAGTATCCGCTTTTTGAATTTTTGACCAACTCAATCAGTTGAAACATTCTTAGTGGTTCTCTAAAATTGACTTCTATTCAGGGTATCACTAATTGAGAGTTTTTAAGGCAGATATTCAAAAAAAATAGAATCCAAAAGTAGATATGACCATTAATAATATGTTATATATTTTGATCATATGAATTCAGCAATAATAGTTCTATAATTGATTAATCGAATATTTCATATCCAAATATATATAATCTATTTTGTTGGTTTCTGGTGATAATATATCATTGTATTCAAGTAAAAAATAATATCATGAGAAAAAAATAAAAAAAATGTTAGTAATGTTTTGTGAATATCTTATTTATTATATGTTATCAATGTATGATTTTCGGATACAATTGCTATATTTTATTTTCCATTTAATTTATGAAATATTCATTCAGGTATATATAGAGAATAAATCAACATTTCTCTCTTGTAAACTACCAAAGAATTTCCCTTAAATATACATTTTCGATGGATTAGTGGAATACTCTAGATATTTTTTAGATTTTCCATGCTTGGCACCACTAATGATAACATTGATGAGGAATTGAATTCCTTTCCGATGGAATTATGAGTGTTAGAAAACCTTTCAAGAAATTATGTTTTGACTTACATCCACACCTCTTCTCAAACTTATTTGGGATTTACATGGATATGTATCATATTCTGATGCATCAATATTTGAATTGGATGTGTTCCCATAATGGGAAATGGTTTTATTGCTTACGAATAACTATAGTTATATTTTCATGAGTAGAAAAAACCAAATAATTACACATTATTATTCATTATGTTCCATTCTTTAATGGCATGGTATAATTACCTCTTTCATGATAAATTCAGTTTGTTCCAATCATATGAGTATAAAAAAAACATCTCACAAATATATTTGAATTTAAGGCATCACATATTGATTGATTATGACAGATGTATGAATTTTACAAAATATATACACAGGGTAAAAAAACTCTATGGTGGATTCATTGACTAATAATTCATATAATCAATTGTCCAAATTGGTTTTAATATTTGGGAAACTAAAGTCAATTATAGAATATATGAGTCTATATTGTTTGTAAAATGATGATTTGAAGTTTTTATTTCATGTTTTGTTTTATCCAAATTTGGTTGAGGAAGTTAAAAAGGTTCAGACATCCAATCCTGAATATGTTTATTTGGGGTATAAATTTAACAATTGGGAAAACATTTATGGATGGAATATATATTAGGGTTTATATTTATAGTTTGGATATCGTATGGTCATACATTTCAATTTTCAAGAACAAATTATTAGTGTCAACCACCATTTAAGATGGTATGTTCACCAAGAAGTTCAGAAAAAGTATACATCACTAAAAGAGTTATTTTATTGGGTGGTAATAAAAAAATATCATAGTATATATTAATATACCTCGATTATCATAATCAAAAATTTCTTCTTTAATATAAATCAGGTATGTTGTAGTCCTTATCAATTCCTACGTAAATGGGAAACACATATCCATTGAGTTTTTAAAATCACTCCCATGGAAAGTTAAGAAAAAAAAATTCTATATGGTTGTTGTTGATATCCTCACTAGGATAGATCACATCATCACTAATTCTAAAAACAGTTATGTTAAAGACATTTCCACAATATATATTCGGGAAATTTTAAGGATCTATAATGTTATGGTCTTTATTTTATTAGACAAATACCCCAAGTATATAACACATTTTTAAAAGTTATGTGGATTCTGTCTCTAATCTACCTAATTTATTATTTAATATATTAGTTTTAATTAAATGATTTCATTGAAATAGTGTAGAAATCATTATTTTATTGTTATTATAAAATCCCTTTTTATTTCTTAGAAATTGTGGAAAGTGGTTTTTTATTTTGAAAACTCCATTGATTATAATTTTTAATAATGATTTTGAAATTATGGTTTATTTGTATTAATATAATATATTTATTAAAATTATATAATGATTTTTTTGACTCAAATCCTGATTTTGTAATAATGTCTTGTGTGTGATGTGAAGGGGATTTATGATGTATGTGAAGTACCGCCATCAAAATGTGAAAATGTATGGAGCTAGAGTTCCACCTTAAATGGTAAAAAAAATATTTAGTGTATGTGTGGTTTTGTATATGAAAATGGAAAATAATTATGAAACCCAAAATAACAAGTCATTTAGTGGATTTATTGATGATTTCCTTGGAAAATTGGAATAGTGATTTTATATGAACTTTTTTTGCTGTAAAAAATTATCTTATAAATTTTCATAAAAAGTTATGACCTAGTGGAATGTGTTTGGAACTAATTTGGTAAATCATTCTATATTAAGACTCAAACACCTCAAGGTAAATATTTTAAAATTTTAAATATCATCTAAAGAGACATATGTAAAATCATTGAATCTTATTTCTTAAGTGATGATTCTTGATAATGTGTGAATGGATTGAGGATTTTGATGTTGGATTAGTTTGTATAAATATAGTTTATGTCACTTTGGAGTTTTTAATTTTTTTTGGCCCCTTTGTCTTCTTGGTTATGTCTTTTTCTATAATATTTCTCTAATATGGTGAGTTTTTTACTTATGTTTTGGGTTCTAGTTTCTAATCATACATCATATACTATTTTGGGTGGTTATTGTTTTTGCATTTTATATGATTTCCTAACAAGGTAAAATCATCCCCCAAATTTTATTGAGGTACTTTGAATTTATTTATAGACTTTGGTGTCTTAGGTATGTCCCCTACCTCCCAGTAATTCTTATATCTGTTCTCAATACAATGAGGATGGAAATGATATTACAATCAACTCTTTTGTGTGTAAAGGGATTGAGTAAATGCTCTCAATAAAAGATGCATCATTATTATTTTCAGAATAAAATTTTTATTCCATATATATTTTTTAATTAAAATGTTTTAAAATATATTTCTAATACTCTCCATGTATTTCTGAAATTCATTTTTACCCATGGTATAAAATGACTCTTTCTATATCCTTCTATAAATGTTTCTCATCTTTACTTATAAACTAAAGGTAATTTTATATTTTAATGTGTATGGATTCAATGGCTTCCTCATTACTATAAACATTTTTTGATAAATGGCATATACTATTCTATTTAATATTTTGTTTATATAAAAAACCCCCACATTCACAATGTACATTGTATTTTCCAAAGGGTCTTAAATTAAATGATTTTTTCTTCTGTGTAAATTTTTTTCTTATGTTTGTAAGGGATCTCATTAAAGCACCCTTTCCTTATATTTCGAATATTCTCCCAAAAACAAAATTTCTCACAATATAATGTTATGGAATTATTATGAATTATAAATATATATCTCCCACATATATACCTACCTTATCCCCTCTTTAATTGATGGGGTAATACATGTCTAAAATTCATTTGTAAATATATTTTTATTTATTATTACATGAGCCAAGATAATACAACCGATATTTTTTACCTATGAAAGTCTGATATTTAGAATTGATTTATTTTTTACAGCCCTCATAAATCATGACCAGGTTATGATCGGTGTTCCAAGATTTCACTCAAATACTATGGGTAAATATTTATTATCTTGATGATTCATTTATTGTATTTGAGAGTAAATATAGTCCATTAACGGACTTTTTTCACAAAATGATTATCTTTAGGAATAAAACCATGACTCATTTTTTTGTCATTTTATATTTTTCTCACACATCTGCAGTGATTCAAAAAACTTATGATAACATGTTCTTTGTGTTATTTTCTCATATGATTCACACATGTGCCTTGACTTTTATGATATCATTTTATAATTTTGAACCACATGTTAGGTTAACTTATAATATTACTCCATTACTATGCTTTTTAGATATTCATTTTTTTGTGTATTCACTAGGATATCCTATGAAGTTATAGGAGATCAAATGAATTTAGAAGATCCCTATAGAGAATAAAATAATGAATTTTTATTTTAGACCCACTTTGATGTATTATGTTCCTAGTTTTTTAAGGACACTAGGAATTTTTTATACTTATTTTTTATTTAATTGATAATTATGTTAAGAATTTTGAATTAATATAGTAAAATTTTTGAGTCTGTATATATAACATCACAACCTAAATCATTAGTTCTGAGCTAGAGTTCAACATGACCTCAATTTCACCTCATTGTATGAAAGTGGATATGAACTAGAAACAAGGGTATGAAGTATTTTGTGGGGATTTTGTACCAGAAGTATCATTTAATATGGTTAATTAGAATTTAGAAATAATACAGTAAATAACCAGAGTGAACATTAGGAAATTGTTAAATTGAATGAATGAAATATAAAAAATATATTCTCAATAATTTGAAAGATGATCATTCTATAAGAATTAAATGAATGAATAAAAAAATGTAAGGTCTTATATATTCTATCCTAGACAGCTACTAGATTGATAATACTCTTCTCAGCTTTACACCATAGTTCCTTTTCCTTGGATGGATGTCTAGTCTATAAATATAAATGTGTATATGAATACCCATGTAGGTTTTTAGTACAAGACTTTGTAGGTCACCACTGACGTATCCTTCACAATGTGTGATAATGCATAAACTTTTAAGAAATAACAGTATTAAATGTGTAATGTACAAAAGAAATACAATCCATAATTGTGTGGTCATGCGCTAACCAAGCTACCACAGACTACCAAGTGTACCTGCTTTGCTCCGAGCTAGTAAGACAATAATTTGAATTAATGAGTGAGAAAGAACACAATTTAATCGTTCAAATATTTCTATAAAACATTTGTAGGCATCGAGTCAAATTAGTACTCTAGACAAGCACATTTGGGATCACAATAGGTGAGGCCTCTATAATACATAACTCATTTATGCCTCAAGCTAGTTCCCAAAGATACCAACCCCTAACACCCTACCAAGACACCAGATCTTTATCCCATACCCAATGCTTAGGTCCATCATTTTCATCATCGCAATTGATTCAGACTACCCCTCTAAGGGATAAATAGTTAATTATTTCCCACCTATCTCAATTACCAAAAATAAACCACCAAGCCATGTTAACTCACCTAGACAGTAAATCATATAATAAAACCATAATATATGCTGGTTATCATAAAGTAAAGACATGTATTATCATTTGAAAAAATAATGAAAAAAAGAAAAAAAAAGATAATCTATCAAAAAATATATGCTATTATTACTCATGGAATCCAATATCCATGATGGAATCATGGGATACACAAATAAAATCATGTGATTAACTTCATGTACACTTAAAAATTATTCCAATGTGTAATTATAAAGATCAAAAAATGATTAAAAAAATCCCCAAGTGTAATGCGAGATCCTATTTCAAAACCAATGATGATAACAAAAAATATAAACCACCAAATATAGTTCAAAAGATTGGGTGAAATACTCAATAGTAAAGAAAACAAAATCCTAAGACTAATTATCATTTTCATAAACACCTCAATACTCGATGTTAATCAAGGGTTACAATTTCCAATTATTACTATTTTATTTCAAAATAAAATAGAATATCATATAAAATGATATTTTTCACGGAAAGATAATTTCTAAATTATCATCACAGGTTAATGAATTCCATATCTATCTTCTATTTGACTCTTTTTATAAGACCATATTAGATAAAATATATCAATGTACATTAATTATATATTATACATTATTTATATTTTAAATTTATCTTTTCTAAAACTATATAATAATTCTTGATAAGTTTCCTGATTGTGCTATAAAAATATGATTCACTATAAATAGAGAAGTTCCATTTATGTATCCTTATATAATTTGTATAAATATATTTTGAAAATTTACCTTATAAATTTTCCTTTGACAATTATCTTATCATAAATTTTATAATGTTTACTTTTTAATTAAATAAATATCTATTGAAAAACTATTATTGTCTTGTGATAAATCTATATAATAATTAATTAGTAATTTATAAATTCATATTTTGAAATTTTATTAAACTATATTTTGAATAAAATTTAAAAAAAAATTATATAATAATTTGTGGTAATTAAATTTTTATATTTACTCACATTATTATTACTTGATAATTTCATGTAGTCACCCTTTGATAAATTTATAATTTTTCCCATGATATTTTACATTATATCATTTTCATTTAAATTATATTTTCGTAAGAATTATGAATATGGAAAAATGAATAATTTTTAACATTTATTGTAACCCACAAGTGAAAGGGTAACACCACTGAACTATCTAACTATGGATTAATGGGATATATAGGGCTTTATTGACCATGTATAAGGGGATCTAAGGTCTCCGGAACTTGATGAGATCAACCAAAATCAAACATCAGTCAACTATATGGAATCTAAAATAGGAACACATTCATTACAAATATTGAAAATAAAAAAAATGATTTAAACAACTATTAAACAAAAAAGTTATGGTTGGATAGTTATATTTACTCCATTAATGAATTTTCATCATGAATGGGAAAAACATGTAGAAATTGACATTTTAATTGAAAATTTGTGGCAGAGAAGTTTTTTTCTTCATGGTTCAAGGATGAAAAATGATAAAAAAGGAAAACATAAAAAAAAATATAAGAACTAGGGTACAATAAATTACCCTCATGAGTGATTTAAAAAAATACCCAACAAGTAAAAATGTTATGTCCCGTCATGGGTAAAACCCATATTGTAGATGTTAGTTTGGTATAATTTTTTCCATTTGGGACACAACACCTAATATATTCTATTATTTTAGAAAAATAATTTTCATAGGATATTACATGTATAATATTATTCTTCAATTAGTGTTGATGTGCTATGAGGTTGAGAATTCCACCTGAATATATATCTAACTCTAAAACTTTTTCACAGAATATTCAAAATTTTCAATAATATGTTTACCCATTTGTTACTCCAAATAAAAAATAATCATTTAAAATATTTTTTTTATATTTTTTTCAATTTAAAAACCAAAAAAATAAAAAATTAGAAGCAAAATAAGAATAATTAATTCTCCTTTAATCCTCCTTGACAAGTCGATATTTCCACTAAATCTGAATAAGTGTTATTGTGTTCCCTTAAAATATGTTTTATCTCGAATAAATAATCCACATTGAATAATACTCAAAAGATTCATAATGATATAACTCAAAATCATCAAAGTCTATGAAATGAATAGGATCAACAATGCATCACCAGAACTATGAAAAGTAAAAAAAATCATACATAATTTGGTAGTGATAGATATGATCTAGAAATTACAAAGTCATCTCAAACTATTTGGTGATCACGATGGTTCCAAAAACCATGGTTCTAGTTTTACTCAGTTCCATTGATGGTGGTTTCTTAAATGTAGTGTCACTGTCACGAAAACCATATCACCCAAAACAAACTCAAACGGGTCCCTCCTATATTAAGTATATGATCATTTCATTCTCATTATGGTGTTCAATCTCTTATGAATCAGTTGCACTCTCGTAGGGATCTCATGAACCATACTAGGCCCTAAAATTCTACCTCACCAACCTGATGCCAATTGAGATATGAAAGACACATCATACCATAAATACACTCCTAAGGAGTCATCTAAATTAATCCCTGGTAAATGTTTTTATATTTGAACTCAACCATGGATAGATGATCATCCAATTCTCTACTAAAGATTATAATGAAATCTCTAATTATATTCTCTAGTATTCATATCATCACCACAAACTATCCATCTGGCTATGGATGGTATGTTGTTCCCACTCTCAGATAACCACTACTTTTTTCTTTTATAACTGAAAAAAAATACATGAAACATGCATATATATCAAGAACAATGGTCAAAGGGACTTCCAGTAAGTTTATGATATCATGGACATAATCAATTCCCGTCTCATCTTCTTTGTGATTCTATCTTAATGGTGATATGTAGGAAACCAACATAATCTGATTGAAAATTGCTGAAAATCATCATGAATCCTCAGGGTTTTTGTTAACCCCAAAAAATTAAATAATGATATCCTACCAAATTGATATGGGTCTAAGAAGTGGATGGTAAAGACCACTAGGATGTTGGTGCCCAACCAATACACTCTAGAAGGTGAGGCATTGATGGATGAAAATGCCAATGTTTGAGTTCATCCCTATCATCCATAATTATCTCCATAATCCATGTTATATAATCAGTTCACAAAGACATAAAACATATCTTGATTTATGGAAATATCTTAATAGATAAATCATAACGGAATTAGGGTATACTGTTTTCACATGTACCATGACCACATCTTCATCTCCCAGTGACAATAGAGGTATCAGATCACCTCCAACAATATGTTCTCTTCTAACATAAAATTATGGTTCTCACTCCAATTGAACCTTTATTTGTTCAATAAGATGGTATTTGAGCTCTAAGGGAGAGTAAGACAAAAATTGTTGTCCCTCAGAGTCATACATACTCTAGTATTTGAATAGTTTCATAAAGCACCCCTACACCTTTGATTAACACTCACCACGATCCTTCTTAACCAATATCTTATGCATGTGAGAATATATAAAAATGATACACATTATTTAAGAATAATATATATATTTTTGGAACACCAATATATACTTCACAGACAGTCTCTATATAAGGTTCAAGGCCTTCTTTGAGATTATATATTGAAGGATGTCACTATCTAAATAAATAATGAATCTTTCACTAAATAGATAGTGTATCCAACACCATATAGTGTAAAATAAAATTTACATAACTAAAAATTATTATTTTAGTTTTATGCATCATGAAATAGATTAATTGGACCATAAGCTACTACCTGGTCTGTCTATATTAGCACAACTCCCAAACAGATGCTTGATTAATCATAGTATATTGCAAGTCAATTCCCTGGATCAGGGAGTGTCAATACTAGATTTTTTTTCATCCATATCTTCAAATAAATGGATATATACTTACACCGGTATATCTGAAGGAACATTACTCCTTTATTCATCAGTGTATCCATTTGGGCTAATAATCGAGAGATATTCTTAATAAGTCATCAGAAATATCATTCTAAACCCAGGAAGCTACTAATCTCGATCATGATCCATAAATTTATCCAGATAATGAAAAAATATAATTAATCTAATTCGATGTATATACATGTCTTAGACCCCACATGTAAAATTAAAATCACCTCAGGAATGCAGAAGTCACACTTCTACTATTTGGCATAAAGGCTATGTTCACACTAAATACTTAGGAATATATAAAGATTACAAACAATTTGTTACAGTGTTCTTTAGAATATGAGGATTTCATCCATGAAAACTAAGATACATGAGTCCCTAAATAGGTGTAAGATCATGTTTATAAGATCCATTAACATGATCAGGGAATTAGTTAGTCTGAATGAAATTTTTATGTACTCTTACACCCTCTACATACACTGAAACAAAATCTTCAGAATGTCTTCATCTCCAAATCATAGCTGGTGATACCATAATCAATGATAAATTGTAGTCAACCATCAAACTCCCTATAAATGATCTAATTTTTCATCTGTCTTGGGAAAAAATATCATTTTATTCACTTCCATTTCTTTCTTTAGGTACAAGAAAGAGAGTCAAAGAATAAAATTTTTTAGTGGTGAATAAAATAAGTCCCCCTCGTAGTGAATTAATCAAACTAATAAATATGTTCAAATAAAATTCAAATAACTTTACCTTGAAATCCATTATATCAACTAGAACCATACATTATGGTTTATTGAAATATGTTGTTCAACTGACAGAAGATCAATCTCATCTTATCTTTATGAGTCTTTTTAATTTCTAATATTAATGTATTTTAATAATTAATTCCTCAAAAGAAAAATCATTTTTGGGGCCTCAATATACATCTAAGGATAATAAGTTTCAGAGACGAAATGCAAGGAATATTCATCCATAGTATGAACTAATTTTCCATGGAAATTCCATAAAGAAAATCCTTCTTGTTGAGGTGGTCCTACCACCTAAAGCATAGTGTAGGAGTAAGATAATTCTCAAAAACATACACCTACACATTTGGAGTTATATAAAAACTATTATTCATTGTATTTGTATTCTATCCTCACATTCCAGGTATATCTACAAAACCATGTTGACATGAAATCTTTTGTAACACTAAATAAATACATTTCATAGTCATTAGAATAAACCCTCATCAACATATTCGATCCCAAAACGTCCTCCTATGAGTCTACACATAACTTGAGGTATACCCCTCACGTAATAAACCTAGTATCTTTCCATGTATGTTATTCATAGACATTATATATATACAAACTAGAAAAAAATCTTCAGTTCAAGATATATCATAGTATAAATTAGAAAAACAATATGTGGAATCCCTATTATAAGATATATTTATGATTAATTCCTTACTCAACACAGAGATTGGTAAAAATTAGAGTGAATTCTTACTCAATTATTTCAATTATTATTATTTATTTAAATATTTTTCAAGAATACTAATATTCCCTATCATAATGTTGTTTTTAGTATGTGGATTAATATTTTCCCTCTCCCCATAAAAAATAAATGGAGAGAAAATAAAATGTACCTTCCCAACCTAGTAAGTTAATGGATCTCCGAATACATATTTTTCTACCCTACATAATTTTGACCATATAAGTTTGAGTTATTTAATTATGATATGTATGATCTTAAACGTCTAACTAGTGGGACCTTTATCCATGTTTCATAGTGGGTATTTATTACCTACTTGATAAGTAGGTGTAGGTGAATGGGAAACCACACTACATATAGATTCTCAACTAGCCTAAAAAATCCAATTATTCTTTGTGGTAATTATTTGGGAAGGATTTATCAAATATTAAGTCATGTTCAATGGGCTGAATTGGCTTATCAAACCTCCACCCTAGTCTAACTCGTGCATTTCTGGATGGAAGTTCATATCGATGGTTCTGACTCTATAAAAAAACATTCGATATTATAAATTATCATATGTCAAATTATTCAATATTTTTATTGTTCATGCCAAAAAAATGTGTATGAAATAACTAGGTCATCATCAAGGATGAAAATCCGCATTATCCCTTAATCTTTAAAAGACTACCTTAAGCACATTGATACATAGTATAAATAAATAAAACATCACCCATTAATAAAAATTTTAATTCTCTAAGGGTCTTCGTGATGGGGGTTAATGTTTTCCTAATTTATGAACCTAACATGGAATAATGCTTTGGCACCAGTTTACTCTAGGAGGGTAAAATATACCATTTTAGTGAGTTATGTGGTATGAACACCTAATGATCCTCCCCAATTTTTTAGAATGATGATCTATATTAAAAAAATACGAATTTCTCTTCATCTGGTTGATACTATTATGGTCTATTCCATGGAGAAAACCCAAAGTGTATTTTATTGTAATAGAATTTGAATCAATGTGGAGTCACTCGATTAGTGTATGGATATACATTTTCAATTAGAGGGGAAACACATAAAGAAACATCATAGGATGGAGACATCAAGGAACTGGTTTCATCAGATAATTGTTAAATGGATCATACACCTTAACATGACCTTGTAGTTTCAATCAATAGAGGTGATGGAATTAGAAATTAATATTTAGATATAATTGTAACTGATGTCATTGTTTATTATAGTGTATATCAAATCACAAATGATCATGTACCTATAGAATGAGAATCCCAAAACCCAATCCTAATCACTTCCTACAAATTTACATCGGGAGACTCAAGAAGTGACTACATTCCAAAATACACTTTGGTTCCTAAGGATGAGTCCATTCTTAAAACATGTGACATCATGAAGTATAAATCATCACATTAACTAGCATGTGAAAATATGTACTCCCCAATTACTCACCCAAATTTATGAGATATAAATAAAGGTTGTATATCTTTTTAAAATATTCAAATTTATTGGAAAAAGTGGATTTGAATCTCATAAATAATAATCTATTACCCATCATAAGTTGATCAATCGTGAGTAACTCTTGTCTAGGAGATAAATATTTTAGTGTTAAAATATTAGGATCATTAAAATGAACATAAATACTTCATTTACCATGAATTGACTCGATGTAAAATTGAATAATCAATATATTATGAGAATTTATCCTACTTGAGTAATATATTAAACAAATATAAAGACCTTATGCTTGATTAGAAGGCCCAACTATTATAGGAAGCATATGAGATTGAGGTCATGGGACAGGGATGTTTGTGTGGTATGGTTGAGTCAGAGAAATTTATTCTTTCCCTCAATATGAAGTATCAAAGTGTACACTCCTTCAATAATAACCTGATGTTTCTCCATAGTAATTAGAAAGCATGAAATATTTTGAAAATCAGTCTTTGAATTGCCAATTTTAATTGGATTTATATTGTATTATTGAGAGAGAACCCAACATATATATTCTCCTCTCATTTATTATTGAGAAATAATGAAAATTATTTTTCATTCTTAAGAATCAATATATGAAACCATATTGAATTAGTTTTCATAATAACATTCAATATATTACAAATTAATTTCATTGTATCCATGATCATTTAACCAAATAGTCCTTAAAGATGACATTGGATTTAATTCTCAAATATTCGAGTCAAAGTGAGGTCCACCTGTGTGTATCTTAGAGACATGTATATGTATAATTCTATATGGTTGTATCATTTGAGTCCATCTATTTAGAGTAATGAACCACTATAACCATTTTTAATGATTTAAGGAAATATCTAAACCAATATATGAAGCGTAGAAAGATACTCTAATTATTCCTCATCAATGTATATAAAGAGAATAACATGGCCATTTCTAGGGAAGTATAGAGGTCTTTAAATTATTTTCATATTTTCATTTTATTCCCCTTATATTTTCATAATCATTTTCATGATTAAATCTAAGAGATAATTACTTTGATTTTCCATAGGCTTCCCAATATGAATTTTCAACCTAATAATTTTTGTGACTTTTCAATTTAAATTAGCTCATTTTTCATATACCATGATAAGTGTATGTTTAGAAAGTAGTGATTCATTTTTTACTACATTTAAATTTTTTATTTTTTATTCAAGAGATATCTATATATCTCTCGGTAGTAAGTTTAAGGTTGTGCATGTTGGACAAAATTATTCTATTTCTTATAATAGAATATTATTGACCAAGTGTTACAATATTTTATAGTCATACATGTTAAAACAACATTTTTGTATATTTTAATGTATCATTACTATGAAACAATGTTCATATATTTTAAGGTTGTATAGGTTTGACCAACAAGTGGTGTAGTTCAATATAACATAGTTTTAAACAATGATTACATTTCATCAAGGTATCATAGCATTAACCAATTATTTCTATAGTTTATAATCATTTAGATTTGACCATGTGTTGATATATTTTTTGTCACATTGTTTTGACTAACTGTTCATTCATTATTTGTTTGGATTTATTTAAAAAATTGTTTTTGATGTTTAATTTCATATAACATTGACCATGTATTTTAATATTTTAAGGCCACATAGTTTTGGTAACTTTCTGAAATACTTTAGTATCACATAGCTATAATGAATTTAATTTATCCTGAAAATTGGTATAATTACCAACTATGTACTTTTGGGGATACAAACTATTCTTGAATAGTTTAATTATGGGCCATATAAATACAAATGCATGAAGATTAAATCTAGAGTGATAGATTGAGACACATATTTCAGATAAAATTGTGGTCTAAGTTCAAAAATGGATTAAGATGGAATGTTTTTAAGAAATTTAATGATAATAGGACCTTATCCTCATGAATCTTGTTAATGAACCTCATCTAGGGATCAAATACAAAACCATGTTAGATAGTGGGAGGGTTTATACATTGTTAAAAGAAATGAATTCTTAAAATATAGATATTCATTTTATAGATGATCTTGAATGGTTTTTAAATATTTAAAAACATGGGTAATGAAGTATTTTTTTGAAGAAAAACATATTTTGAGATAATTCAACCACCTTAGTATTTATGTTATTGTTTTTGTAACCTATATTAATTATTGGTCAATGTTTTTTTTGGATCAATTCAAAAAAAATATGTACATGGTCTAAGGTAATTGTTCATATACCAAGCATGGGGAATAATGACCTCAACATGAATTATAAGTCACATATTAACCAGAACATTAAATTTTAGAGAGAAATTGTAAATAATAATATGTGGAACTCATATCTATAGTGATGGTATGAGATAATAACAAATTATGTGACTATGGAAAATTAGAGAAAAGTGAATTCCATTATGATGATTATAGGGTGTACTACGATTAAAGAAATATATTGTAAGTATATAGATTACTCAGAATGAATATCTATGTCAATGGAGAATATATAGATCCATATCAAGGGAATTTATGTATAGTAAAACAATTGGATTCCTTTTGAACCAATTTATCTTGTCACATATAGCTAAAGAAGGTTTGGGAAAATCTGAGTCTGTTAATACAAAGTGTGTTGTCTCTAAAATATAGATTTATATAAATCATGATGTATGAATTTAGACAAAATTCTTCAATGACTATGTGATTATGATCATATTGGGATGTAGTGATTGAAATCCATATGAATATGAGAAGGATTTTTTGTATAAAGATGACTGATATGTATAGAAACATTAATTTTACTTTTGTTTCTGTTTGTACTTAGTATAAGGTATCTATGCATCCCTATGTATCTAAATAGAACAATAAAAAATGTAGTTCTATTATAAGAAGATCGCTTCATTGATCCTGCTCATATTCAAGAAGAATGAATTTTTTTGGGCTAAAAGTTGGATTAGAAATCTTGGAGATACTATATATGTGTTTAGAACTAGAATAAATCCACACTTAGCCCACTTATAGGAAGTTCCCCACATAGATCTGACTCATATTTTTGTGGAATAAATTTCATTATATGTGACTATGCATATGGGACTAAGAGTGGGAATCATCGAATTTCATCATATAATTTATTGAATTTAGTTAACCCATACATACGTTTTTAGAGAGGATTCTCACTATAGATCTGTCTCTAGTATAAGAGTTGACATTAATGATCTAAGGCATAGAAAAGTTCTATGATAATGAATTATACATATATCATCCAATAATGTAATGGGAAAAGGCCATAGAATGACACATTGAGATCTTTTAAGAGTTGGGTGGAATAGGGATATAACTTACAATTCAAATACCAGAGACAATTATGGAGACCATGTAGCTTAACATCCTATGGTTAGGATGTTTTTGGGCTGTTTGATTTTGTGTGACTAGGACAACGGCAGGACATTTTAATTTCATCATGTGGGGACATCTATGATATACAATTTAATGTCCTTCCACTTGGGCTTTCACTAGGAAGTTTAAAGACATGTTTGTGAGCTATACGAATTATACATAGTATTTACTATGAAATATTTTATTTTTGACTGTTGTTATAGAATCTTCATCCGTTGTGAACATAGATTATTCTTTATTGGATATTACCATGTATATAAAATTAATTCATTCCCACTTTTTTCATATTTAATAGGTTTCATTATAGGTATCATTACTCCTCTGAGAACCAATTATAATTAAACTTGGATGAGTGAATGTAGCTGAAATTTCTTGTTGAACACTGGGATTCTAAATTATAATGAAAATCAATGTCGGTAAGTGTAATGACCCAAACGTTTTAATAATAATAGTTTCCAGAAAATGTGTGTTATATAATTTTACTCAACAAAACTATGTCCACTTAATGATAAAGTCACTATAATTGAAATGTGACCTTCAGGCATGGATCTTTATAAGACCATCGGTCAATTATGATAATTGGTCAACAAGACAATTGGAAACAATACTCTTAATATTAATTCTAACATTATGATATATATTGTGAATAGAAATTATAATGGTTTATTAATGCATAAAGAAGATTTGATGGCCTCACCAAGTAGAATTATGACGTATAAAGCCCATTTGTCCAAACATGGGAGGGATGTACCATCTTTGGGCTTTGTTTCTTGACCAATACTATTCTGAGCTTTAACATGTTAATCCTTAGTTAAATCTCCTTTGGTATAAGTTCAAGTTAGTGTATATTACCACTCGTTCCAAGTTATCTAAGCCACCACAAGAGTCTATCAAAATCGTACACCTTACCCATATACCATTTGTGAGTGTTATAAGTTATTATGTGTCAAGTCCTTAGTCATATAAATTGTAATCCCTTTGTTATAAAAAATATTTTTATTTCATTATTTCCATTTAAAGAATAATTTTTCTTAGTAATTGAAATGGAATTTGATAAATTCATTTTTCAGGTAAAAATTAAACATTTATGAGAGGTGTCAATTAAAATATTAAACTAAGGATTAATTAATAATATTTATTATAATTAAATATTTTTATAAAAACCTTTAATTTAACTAAAAATTATAAAATTATATTATTTTTTAAAGTGTCAAAATTATTAATATGCGTTTTAGTATGCATTTATGTCATATATTTTTTAAATAAATAATTATTTTTATAGTTTAAAGTTAAATTAATAATATTTAGATATTTATTATGAAAAAAAATTTGTTTTTTAATTTAATATATTGATATTGTGTTAGGGTGAATTTATGATAATTTATAACATACTTTAGTTTTTCATGAACTGTAAAAATACATTTGAGTTTTTCATGAAGTTTAATGACATCATAGCTATGTCATAATGATGTAATGATTAATTTAAAAAGGTGGTATACTAATATGTCTTAAAGTAACATAATATGTTTCCTGTGTGGCCAATACCATGTTGAAATTTAAGGGGAAATCCCATGGTTTTGAGAATACCGTCGACAATGTGTCCAACGAAATTAATGAAAACAACTTCATCACTTTTTCTATAATTACCCAACCATTTTGTCATTTACATTCATTAAAAATTCATCCACCATGATGTTATGATATCTTTATCTCCAAATGAGTCCTCCCAAGGTTTCCTCAAGCCCCAATTTCCTGATCATTGAGTTTTTGGAGTCACTCTTCAAGGTAAGGTAATTGTCAACTTCTCTTTTCCATTCATGTTTTATTACTATGTGGAGTGTATTTCAATTTTCTTTACCATTTTCTTCTATCAATTTTATTATATACCTTTTCTATAGTAATGTTAATTTTCTAATGTGATTCCTTTTTTACCTCTCTTTTTATTTTTTTTCTAAAACTATTTTTCATACCCATTATGCTACCATATTTTTGTCTCAAAATTTATGTCTTTTTATCAAGAAATTTTTTTATTTTATTTTTTGAATACCCAATTTTGTTTATCCTCTAGGGGTTATCACCATGATTTAAAAATGTTATGTTTAATTTTTTTATTAACATACGATAATCTCACCTTCCTTACCCATGGGTTTATAAAGACAAAATGATCTTTTTTAATTACTTTATAAAACACCGTCACTTTGAAATGAAACATGTTTTTTTATTCTCCACAGGTTATTTAGGAAAATTTTTTAAGATATATGTGTGTCAAATTAATTAATGCATATTAATGGTGCTCACTGATATCTATCCAATGCATTGGATAAAGTAATTAATCTCTAGAGATGACAATTTTTATGATACCTATGTGAATAACCTTGTTAATTAGTATGACACCTTAGTGAAAAACTTTAGTGATGTCCTTACTAATGAATCAATTAAATTTTTTATCAATATTTAAAAGTTATTATTCAAGTCCTTATTATTATTATATGCCTCCTTCTCATACTTTTATGTATTTCATTAAGATCTTACTAATATTCCTTAAGATACAAATAAACTATTTCACTTGATTACCATTACAGGTCCTACTTCTCACCCATTCATTTGATATACGATCCCAGGTTATGAGATTAAATAAATGTACATATCATAAAACATGAAGAATAATTTGAAATATAATATAATTACATTTTTTGTTGTAAGAACACTGATCTTCCTTTCAGGTATGTTTTTCTTTTTTGGTTCTTTTTTTGAAAAAAGATGAGTTTTTGGAAATTTTAGGAGTACATGCCGTGTACTTTAAGTACACACCGTGTACCCAGTCTCTATGGGTGACCATGTAAGGTCCATGTAACGGCCGAGCATATGGCCGTGTGTGATGACATGGATACTACCTAAAGCGGGGTCCAGAAAAGGAAAGTACAAACTATATACTATTAAAGAACACGTTGTGGACATTATTTTTTTCCTAAAATGGACCGACGTCGTGTCTGATAGATAGAATGCACTAATTCTCGACTTATATCATCCAAGAGCTTCTTTACAGCCTCATATCTTCTTTGGGCCCCCGACTCTTCATCCGTTCTCTGATTTGAACGCTGTCGATTGTGTTGGAATCGCATCGGTGAGTTCTCCCTTCTTCTTGAACATTGTCCCCTGATTTCTCCTCTTTTTTGAGATACATTCACTTGAACATTTTAAAATTTTTGTAGATAAATGGATTTATAGGGAGATTAATGGAATCAGGTTCATGCATATCATACATACAGTTCCAAGGTATGTGGTTTGTTTCTTTCTATAGATAGTCTTTGAATTTTAGGTGCCAATGTGCCCAATACCCAAGACCGGGGTATTGCGTGTCTATGGGTTTAGCACAGTTATTACCTTTTATTCCTTGTTTGTTTGAATAGAGGTTGCTTGTTGTGAATAGGGTTAACATTTCCATGCTATGGATTTTTCTCCCTTGATTTCTTGTTTTGACCGTTAGGTCTATCTTCCATGTTAGAATGCTTGCTTTCCATGCCTAGTATTGTTAGGATGGAGTGATTATTATCTAACAATATATGACATGTTTTAAATTGTTTATCCAAGTAGTTCTTGAGGTTTACTTTGGCATCCATATATCATCTGTACACGATTGACTTACATAGGGATGTGGGAACTTTGTGTAGTAGACCATATGGTGAATGGACTCTAACGGCTTCCCCAAAGTGTCGGTCTTACTGTAACATTATGAGACCATATGGGGGTATATACTTTTTGCTCCCTCAAAGTGTCTATAGTTTCCTAGATATAGTCCATAGGTTGAATTAGACATTGAGTGCTCCCTCAATGTGCCTATTAGGCACAGATCTTTGTGTGTTTTTCTACCGGTATTAGTCTCACACCGCGTTTAGGTCAAGCTTTTATGCCCAAAGAGATTGTACTACTACAGGTATAGATAAGGTCATGTGCCCTTCAACTTCAGGTACTTGATTACTGTAGATCTTGGAATCAAGGGACAAATCTAAGGCTTACGATTTTGTGTAGATGTTTACTTTCTTTTCTTTTTTACTTGAATTTAATAATATATTCTAGAATTTTAATTTGTTTGGATGATTTCATAGATATTTGTATCATGTATCATTTATATATGTGTTCTCTATTTTTTTAACACTTCTGCTATTTACTTATTGCATGTTTTACTACTTCTTCTATAGCTATCTATTTTACTTCTATTGTGTTACTCTACCAATGGGGGAATAGTTTTCCCACTATCACAACCACTACCCTCGCTTCTTGTTTTTAGCCTCTGGCATTTGGGGAAATGCGCTTGAGGTCATGTGACCAACCGGGTATAGGGAACCTCTGGGCGGCTTCCGGAACTCGGGTGTTACAATGTGGTATAAGAGGACAGTATTTTCTTCTTGACTTACTATTTTAAGCCTAAATCGTGGGATGGGAAAGAATATGTACTTGGTAATAAGCGATGTCTGGGAGTAGCGAACTCGTGTATAGGGAACAACAAATTTACCTCGTTGTTTCAATTTTTCTAGTTTTGCAATTTTACAATTAATTTGATTTGACCCTTGGGTGATTCACATTTTTTTGGTTGTTATCGTTGATGTTATTAAAGTTCTATTTTTGTGGAAACCCATTGAGATGAGGGCATGAAATCTCATGCATCTTATAGGCACTTGCTAGAGATCACATGTCATGCATTCTTTCCATGTCATTTAGGGTTCATTTTTTATTGCATGTTGTTGTGATAGATGTTGTGTTAAATATTCATGTTGTTTTGATATAATACTTGATAGAATACTTACTTTTTGAATAGAATATTAAATTGAGTAAGGTTTAGTTTGAATGAATGCCAAAATTTTGTTCTTGAGGTGTTATGGTCCCTCAAGGACTAAAATTTGGTGGATCATTTCATTTTTATTCTTTGTATATGACATGTATAGGACGAAAATCTTTGATTCGTAAGGATTATAGGCCCTCAAGAATCAGAATTTGAAACTTTAATGTTGATTTAAGTGTTTTTCTTGGGTTCTGGATTAGTTTTTGAGTCTTACTGTCCAGAAACATCCTAGAATACACAGCGTGTAATGATAAATAAATGCCATGTGTCCATCTATTTGGGAAAAATTGTTTTTATTAAGTACACGTCATGTACTTATGTACATTTCATGAAGTCTCTAACCATGTTAATGGCTGTGTGGACAGAGACACGGGGTTAGAAAATCCTTGGTGGAACATGTCGTGTACCGAACGCACACACCATGTGTATATACTATGTATCCGGTCGTGTGACTAATGACACAGGTTGATAAAAATCAAGAAGAACACACCATATAGTATAACCCTTGTATCTGGTTGTGTAATGAACAACATAGAGTGGTGGAATCCTTCTGGTACAAGCAATGTCCATATGGGACACGCTTTGTAGAGTGGGTCATGTAACCAGTCGTGTGACGAACAACATGGGTCAGAGAAGTTCGTCAAGTACACGTCGTGTTTGGCACAAACACACCGTGTATTCTAGTTCTAGGAAAACCATGTGACTTAGCCATATAGAAGAACTCAGGAAGGGGAAGACGATTCAAGTACACATCTTGTGTTAGGGAAACACATTGTTTGTATGGGGTGTTACCCGATCTGGGTTAGAAAAAAGTACATGCCCATGTGAAGGATTAAGGGAACACATCGTGTATGAATTATACACACCATGTATCCATGTTATGAGAAACTTAAATGATTTAGTTCTCTTATCCCCTTATTACACATCAAAGATTCATTCCCTGTTAATCTTGATATAAGGTGTATGCTTGACCTTGCAATGTCATCCCACCGAGTTATCCTCTGATTGTCTTCCAGTTATAGAGCAGTGATTAGACACCAGATTTGGCTGATCAGGGACGACATGATGATCCTACAATTGTGCCAGTCTTGGCACCAGTCGTCATTATAGACACAAGTATTGACACACAATTCTGAGATAGCTTTATGAGGATCATGCAGACCTTCCGAGGAGTACCGCACCATTTCCCTCTTATGGCAGAGTTGACATGGGTTTTCAGCAATAGCATCCTCCCAATTTCACAGGGGACGGAGGACCTCAGGCTGTAGAGTCATGGTTAGAATCCATGCTATCTATCTTTGACCATCTCGAGACTCATCCAGATAGGAGGGTGAAGCTCGCTATGTACATTCTATTGGAGTCCTCCAAGAGATGGTGGGATGTGATCTCATAGGAAGGACACCAGTAGGTTATGTCTTGGGATGATTTTGAGTATGCTTTCTATGGATACTTCTTCCCAGAGACATTGATAGCCGATCAAGCCCGAGAGTTCATGAGTCTGGAGCAGGGTACTCTTTTATTCATGGAGTACTCTTCTCACTTCACTATGTTGCATCTCTTCACACCTATTCCAGGAGGTGATGATTTATTCATGGTAAAGATGTTGGAGGATGGTCTCAGGCATGACATCTGATCTCTGGTGAAAATATTCATGTCGACTTCTATCACTTCTATAGTTAACCAGGTGCTAATCACGGAGAGAAATCTACTGGATTTTGTAACTGGGATCCAAGGCGACTTGGAATCCGAAATTGGTATCCCTCCGTTTGACAGCAGAAAGCACTGCAGGGCATCTATGCATGGAGATCATAGTAGGTGGGATACTTCTTCTGATAGCCATGTGATATGCTATCAATGTAGGAAGAGTGTCCATACAATTCCACATTTCCTGAGAGACCCAGTCGAGTGTCGATCTTGCATCAAGATGGGTCATCTTTAGTGTTTCTGTTAGTTTTTCTCACCATCATCTAGTGATCGGAGTTATTCTATGACCCATCGTTCAGGGGTAGCACCATGAGATTCTCATCAATCTTGGAACTGGAGGTCTTCTAGATATTCAGTCCGAGGTGGAGGTCGTGGCTGTGGTAGCCAGTCGGCAGGCCTTTAGTGACAATAGGGTGGATTAGCTTGGGGTGGTTAGGTAGGGTCACAGGGTCAGGGTACAGGTCAGGCTTTTATAGTGGATCAAAACCAACATGAGAAGGAACCCAGAACCTCAAATGTTAGAGGTACTATTCTTTTTTCCTTAGTTTTAGATTCTTCTCTTTTCAATATAGGGTCTTCCTATAGTTTTATATATGTTGTTGTTGTGGAGAGCATTGGGCTTGGTATCATTACTTGTGTTGATGTCTTCATGATGGACACTCAGTTGGGGACAAGAACGGCTCGTGTACATCAGTGCAAGGAGTGCCCTCTTAAGGTTGGTGGGTGTCACTTCTTTTGGGGCATCTACGTCTTAGAGATGATAGGTCATGACGTCAATCTCAAAATGTACTGGTTAGTTCCCTTCTAGGAAGTTGTCAACTTCCATCATCGTAGGGTGAATTTTACATTACTAGAGGGCAGATCATTTCTTCACAAGGGTGAATGGGATGTTCAGGCGAGCAGAGCAGGACTCGAGCATCATGGGTTACGAGTAGTTACAGCCCAGATTGCTAGTCTATATCTGAATGACCAAGGGACTTCATAGATGGACATTCCTCCAGTGGTGGATCGTTTAAGGGAATTCCTTCCAGATGACTTTTCAGGTTTTCCTCTAGAACGAGAGGCGGACTTTTCTATTGAGATTTTTCCAAGAGCAGCATTGGTGTCCATTCCTCCTTATAAAATTGTTACACCACCGTTGAAAAAACTCAAAATGTAGTTGGAGGAGTTATAGGAAAAGGGTTTCATCTGACCCAGTACTTCTCCTTGGGGTTTTCCTGTCATGTTTGTGAAGAAAGCGGATGGTACGCTTAGACTTTGTGTGGATTATTGGAAGTTGAACCAGTTGGCAGTCAAGAATCAATATCCCATGAAGAGGATTGATAATCTCTTTTATCATATTCAGGGAGATCGGGTGTTCTCAAAGATTTACTTGAGGTCGGGCAATCATTATTTTAATGTTAGACCATCTAAAATACATTTCACAGACTTTTAGAACATGTATGGTCTATGCATGTGTGTTGTTATATCGTTCGGTCTCACGAACACACCTACAGTCTTCATGGCACTAATGAACCAAGTGTTTCATCACTACTTTTATTCTTTCATGGTAGTTTTTAGGGACAATATCTCGGTGTACCCTCACACTTGAAACAACCATGCCACACATCTTGAGATCATTTTGAGTATATTGAAAGAGCATCAGTTATATGCTAAGCTCTCAAAATTCCCCTTTTGGATGGACCAGATTCACTTCTTGGGACAAGTTATCTCAGAGATAGGAGTATCAGTAGACCCAAACAAAGTGAAATTATATGTTTCCTTGCAGTAGCCAAAGAAATTATTTTAGGTACAGAGTTTTATAAGGATGGAAGGTTACTACATTTGTTTCATACAAGACTTTTCCCGCTTAGCAGCTCCGCTGACAGAACTGACTAAGAAGGGTGAAAAGTTCTTGTGGTCAGATTCTTGTGAGTAAGCACTTCAATAGTTGAAATGGAGGTTGAATTTAGGACCGATACTAGTATTTCCAGAGTCGGGAAAGGGCTATATTGTTTACCGTGATACTTCTGGTATTGTTTTAGGATATATGCTTATGTTGGGAAAAGGATTCATTACATTCAGGTCTCGATAGTTAAGGATACATGAGAGAAATTACCCAATTCATGATCTCGAGTTGGTTGTGGTTTTTCATGGTTTATGATTTTGGAGACACTACCTTTTAAGAGATCGTTTTTTGGTTTTCACCGACCACAAAATTATCAAGTATATCTTCACTCTGCTTGACCTGAATTTGATAAAACGAAGAAGGGTTGACTACCTTCAGTCCTTTGACTTTGAGCATTCTTACATGCCTAGGGAGGGAAACACAGTAGCAGATACGCTATGAAGATGGACTTAGATACAAAAAGTTCAACAGGCCAGAAGTGAGTAGTATCTTATGGCTCTATTCTATGAGATTAATTTAGCGGTGCACAATTTACAGGGGTATACATTTCTTTCTTATGTGTTTGTTACCTCTACTCTACTTGATTGGTTGAGAATGAGGTAGCAATCATATTATGAAGTCCTAGTATTATAGAAGAGTGTGTCAGGAAAAGACCATATTCCTAGATGAACTATAGGAGAGGATGAGATCTTGAGTTTCCATGGGAGTGTGTGGGTGCCAGCAGACATACACGATTAGCTGATGTGGGATTTTCATTCCTTAGACTGGGAAGTCCATCCTGGTGTCACCAAGATGTATCATGATCTACACCATCAGTATTGGTGGCCAGGCATAAACATAAATGTTTCTAGTTTTCGGATGAGGTGTTCCACCTATCAGTAGGTGAAGGCAGAGCATTAGCAACCAGTATGCCTTTTACAGTAGTTACCCATTTCCCTAGTGGATGTGGAACAATGTCACGACACACTTTGTAACAATGTTTCTGAGGCCGCCTTGATGGAATGATGCATTATGGGTTGTCATTTATAGACTCATGAAGGTTTCTCACTTCTTACTGATCAAGGATACCATTAGTGTTGATGAGAAGGGAAGACTGTACATCTGTGATATTGTCCATTTGCATGGGGTTCCACACTCTATTTTTTTCAGACAGAGTCGCACGTTTTACTTCTCATGTCTAAAAGGGACTTTAGATAGCTTTTTGTCCAAAGGTACTTCTGAATACAGCATACCATCCCCAGATAGATGGCCAGTCTGAGCGTACAAATTAGGTGGTTGAGGACATGATTTGAGCATGCATCCTGGATTTTGGAGGTTCTTGGGAGAAGTACATACCTCTTGTGGAGTTTTTCTACAAAAATAGTTTTCATGAAACTATTCAGATGGAACCTTTTGAGGATTTGTACAGTAGGCCATATCGATCACCATTATGTTGGTTGGAAGTCTGAGTGGTATCTATACTATGACCACATCTTTTCCAGGAGACCACAAAGAAAAGTGATTTTATTCAGGAGATGATGGAGACTTCACATTCACAATAGAAGTCTTATGATGATCGACCGAGACGACCTCTAGATTTCGTGGTCGGAGATTAGGATTTCCTACATGTCATACCGAGGTTGGTACATAAGAGGATTAGGAGACTGGGAAATCTTTCACAGAGGTACGTCAGGCCATTTTAGGGGTTTTAGAGAGTTGAACTGGTTTCCTATCAGCTAAAGTTACCTCATATGTATCGGGCTATGCACAACATCTTTCGTGTTTCTCACCATCGACGTTACTTCTTAGACCCATCTTAGGTTTTCCAACCCAAGGAGGTTGAGCTTGAGGAGGAATCCCCATTCGAGGAGTGTCCTATTTGGATTTTGGATTGAAGTGAAAAGTTATTTCGTGGTCGGTCTGTTCTTTTGGTACGAGTGCTATGGCATCACAGGCGAGTACAAGACGAGACATGGGATAGGGATTCCGGCGTATAATCATAGTGGCCGAAACTATTCAAGGATTCTTCTTTTATGCCACCTAGCTAGTGAAATTCAGGGATTAATTTATTTAATGAGGGGAATTTTGTAATAACTAGGGTCTTTTTTCAGGTATTTTTTTCTTTTCCAGATGTTTTTGAGAAAAATAAGAGTTTAAAAAAAATCAAGAGTACATTCTGTGTACTTTATGTACACACCATGTACCAGGATACTACAGGTGACCATGTAGGGGCTGTGTAATATCCGGGAAAATGGGCGTGTGTGATAACAAAAAACCTCCTAAAGTGGAGGACTAAAAAGGCAAGTACATGTTTTATACTTTTAAAGAACACACTTTGTACTTTATTTTTTTCATTAAAAAGACTAGGGTTGCGTCTGACGGATAGAACACACTTCTTATCAGCATATTTCATCCAGTAGTGTTCATACAGTCCTGGATCTTCTCTGATCCTCTGAATCTCCATTCATTATCTGATTCTAACTCCTTCGATTGTGTGGGAATCGCATCAGTGAGTTCTCCCTTATTCTTGAACATCATCTCCTAATTTCTCCTCTTCCACGAGATATCCTCGCTTGAAATGTTTAAGGTTTTTTTAGATCTATGGAATTAAAGGGCAATTCAATCCATGAGATTCACGTATATCATACGTACAATGCCAAGGTAGGTGGTTTGTGACATCCCATAGATATTCTTTTAATTTTATGTGCAAAAGTTCCCAATACCCATGAACAGTGTATTACATGTTTATGGTTTTAGTCCGGTTATTACCTTTTATGCCTTGTTTGTTTGAATAGAGGTTACTTGTTGTGAATAGGGTTCACTTTTCCAAGCTATGGATGTTTCACCCTTGATTGCTTTTTTTGACCATTTGGTCTAGCTTTTCGGTTAGGTTGATTGCTTTCCATGCCTAGTATTGTTATATGGAGTGATTATTATATGACATGCTATGATATGATGTAGATTGTGTTGGAACCATGGTCTTCGATTCATGATTTGGAGTGTGGTTTGTGTTTGTTGTCAATCATCAATGGAAGTTCGGATCGTGTACCAGCAAAGAGATCATACCGTTCAAGCAGACAAAATCTTTGAAGGTGGCGTCGTTTCCCAGTATTTGCCAAATTTTTGGGTCCAAAATTTGGAATTTGGTGAGCATCGCGAAAATAGAATTTCCATGAATATCATGATTTAATATGGCAGGCGCATGAATTTCGCGAAGATGGGATGCATGGATTGGATTTCGTGAAGACCAGAAGAATGTAGGCGGTGACTCTTTGCGATTACGTCAAGCTTCGCGAATGGCAGAGGCTGGAGAGCTTCGCTGAGATGAAGGGATTTGTAAGGGAGCTTCGCGGTGAAGGCGCGATGGAATGTTGACGGTGATTCTTCGCGATTATGTCAAGCTCCGTGAACAGAAAATTTCCGTGGTGCTTTGCGATTTGGACAGAATTCCGGCGGGAAATTCGGAGCTTCACGATTTGAGCTGACGTGGCGCTGACTTCGCGCGGAAGGGTCATGGGTCGGTGGAATCGCCTATAAATAGAGGACGACCCCCTCAGGAGAATTAGAGAGAATTTCAGAGAGAAAGTCATTTGCTCTCGGTTCGCAAAGGTCTCTCGCAAAGGCAGTGTGCTTCGCGAAAGAGGAGCTTCGCGGCGACTATTCTAGCTCCGTGAAAGACGGGCGCCCCGCGTTGGCTCAGTGAGAATCACGAAGAGGCAGGAGCTTCGCGATAGCCAAGCATTGCGAAGGCTGGAGCATCGCGAGAGTGCTTCGCGATTGAGCTTCGCGATTGAGCTTCATGAAATGGCAGGGGCTCCGCGAAGGCTTGTTTGAGCTTTGCAATATTGGGAGCCTCGCAAAGTAGGGTACTTTGAGAAGGCCCTTTCTAAAGGTTGTTTGCCCTGTGGACAAGGGAAAATGGGGTATTCATCAGTGGTTGGAATTTGGATCTTAACAAAGCATTAAAATTTGGACTCTGATGCAAGAAAAGTCTCATGCTGAACAGAAGACAATGAACTTCATGACTATCAATTGAAGAGACCTTCACGTCTATAAACTGAGTGTGACTTCACCAACGGTAGTGAGCCACGGGGAGTCAACGGGAGTGACCTGAGGGAAGCAGTGAGCTATCTCAGAACCTTTGTAAAGGCATTGAGCCTGGGATAGAGTGACTGTGCCCAAAAAATTTTAATCTCTATCTAGTGAAGCTTAGTGGTTTTTGGTACAACCAACAACTTGTCGGCGTATGCTCCTTGGACGTAGCCATTAGTGGTGAACTATGTAAAAAGGGCTATGTCTTCTCTGTGTAAGTGCATGTTTTCTTTTTGATATTTCTCATCTTACAGGTTCAATAAGTTCCTACCAACATGGGAACAAGATCCACAAATTTAAGAAGAAAAAGTTGTCACCCTGAATCACCCCTCCCCTCTCAGGGTGTCCCGAGGTCCTTCAAGTGGTATCAGAGGGAGGTTAAAGGTTGCTGGTGTTGAATCTGACTTTTTTTCCATGGAAAACGCGGTCAATGTCAGGGGAGTCCCTCCCGTCGATGGAAGATATTTCTAGATCTGGAAGAACAGAATGATATCTCATCTGAGATCTCTTGGAATGGAAGTTCTCTTTTCTACTGTGCAAGGAATACAAGTCACTGATCCAATGGGCCTTGCTATGACTGAAATAGACAGGAAACCTCTTGATGCAGATGCTAAAGCACAGAATGCACTCACTGCAGCCCTTTATGATCAGATCTACCTAAAGGTGATGAATTGCACCTCAGCAGAATCCATGTGGGATAAACTTGAGAATATTTATGAAGGTGATAGAAAAGTGAAGGAGGCGAAATTACAAGTGCTGAACAATCAGTTTGATGATCTTAAGATGCATCCAGAAGAGAATGCAGACTCTTTCTTAAATCGAATTACTGAACTGGTTGGAGCTATTCAGAGTCTAGGCGAAGAAATCAAAGACATTGATATTGTAAAGAAAATATTGAGAAGACTTCCACCTCTTTATAACGAGAAGGTGTCAGCCCTTGAGGAAAGAGATCTTTCCAAACTATCTCTTGATGATCTACTGAGAAGTTTGGTAGCATATGAAATAAGAGTCAAACCTGAAGATGCTACGACTTGGGTGAGCAAGGAAATGGCATTCAAGGCCATGGATAAACTGAAAATCCCAAAGGATATTAGCGGTGAAGATGATGAAGAAAAAGAAATTCTTTCTCTCATTGCAAAGAAGTTCCAGAAGGGGAAAGGGAAATTCAAAGGGGAGTTACCTCTCGCATGCTTCCGTTGTGGAAAAGTTGGGCACATTGCCTCTCAGTGTTTAAAAATGATCAATGATGAAGATAGTGGGGATGAAAACTTCTAGAAGCCTCAGAAAAGGTTCTTCAAAAAGGGAGAATTCAAATCTGGTAAGAAAATGCAAAGGAAGAGTTTTGTCTGTGAAGAGGAAGAAGATGATAATGAATTCTGTGATGAAGAAGAACCAGAATTCAAAACTGGGAACCATGCTTCTATGATGGCCACTGTTGAAAATCCAGAAGATACTGAAGGAGAAAATCAACTGAGAACTTGTGTAGATCCTGAGATGCAACTTAAGGATACGGTTAGTAAGTTGAAGATTAAATGTAAGAGCTGCAATAAGTGGAAATAAATTGTAGAAGAATCAACTGAATACGTTGATCAACTTGAAGCCAAAATAGAATGACTGGAAGAATTTGTGAAGGTACAGTCTAAAATAATTGAAAGTAATGATGATGTAGTATATCTGAAGCTGAGAATTGAAGAACAGGCAAAGGTCATCAATGACCTCACCTCCAGACTGGATGAAAAATCCAAGACTGCTGATGGTCTTGAGGAGGAAGTAGTTACTCTAAGGAGTAAACTGGAGACTAAATCAGTTCCAAAAGAACCGAGGAAGAAAATACAGTTTGGAATATTCTCAGATGCAGAATTACTAGCAAGAGCCAAGTGTGGTTCAGATGGGGTTGGAAAAATATTGAGTGATCAAAGACCCGCTTGCATGGGAAAGAGTGGAATTGGCTGTGAGGCTGAGACATCAACTGCTGGAAGTGAAAAGATCCAAAAGAAAGATAAGATGAAAGTTGAACATGTTGAAACATTGCCTAGAGTGCCGAAAAATAAACCCTCAATCCAAACTAAAAGGGGACCTAAAAATTATCCTCAAACATTTAGAAATGACAGACAGTCTTACTATTCTCCCAAGGAAGAAGGTTTGAGGAGAAATTCAAGTGAGAAGACATTTCCCTCATGAAGTGTTAGTTCTGTGGCTATCTGGGCCATACCATGTCATATTATGAAGAGGAAAGAAGCTATCTAAACGGAGAAGATATAGAAGCTCAACAAAGGAGAAAAATTTCATATCCTTATTATTATAGAAGAAATAATTTCTATGGATATTGTTTTTGTTGTTATAACTTTGGTCATAAGGCCGCTAATTGCAGGCAGAGAAGGGACACGGAAACCTCATACCGAAGTTCAAGACAAGTCATGTCTCGTCAAGAAGACAGTGTTTCTCTTTCAAATAGGTTTTAACCTCTCAGAGAAGACTTTAACTATGAAGAACCTGGGTATGCGGAAGACATAATTGAAAGACCATCAGTTCTTTATACTCGATCTAATGTCTCATGGAAGGAAAGGAAGAAGATTGAGAAATCCAACCTTGCAGAGGTGGCCCTCAAAGCTATAAATAACAACAGTACCTGGATTCTGGATAGCGGTTGTTCATCCCATATGAGAGGTAATGTTGGCCTACTAACGAATATCATAAGGAATGTCGATGGTATAGTAAGATTTGGTAATGATGGGGCTCTGAAAATCAAAAGGAGTGGAAGTACCGAATTAGATAACGGAGAACTAAAGAAGACTGAAGTCCTTTACGTAGATGGCCTACGTCATAATCTCCTCAGTGTGAGTCAACTCTGTGACTCAGGACTTATAGTCACGTTTAATCAGAAAGGCTGCACTATCAAGGGAAAGTCCGGCAATTCACTTATGAAGGGATGCAGAACAGAAGGCAACTTGTATCATGTTGATAGTGAAGAAAATGTATGTTACATAACTGTTGTAGAAGAAAACAATTTGCGGTATCAGAGACAGTGTGGCAGTAAAAAGAATCATGAGGTACATTCAAGGTACACATAACTTCGGGTTATTTTTTGCTTCAGGCAGGGACAGTGAATTATCATCGTTTTCTAATACTGACTGGGCTGGTGATGTAGTAGACAGAAAGTCCACTAGTGGTGGAGCTTTCTATATTGGGCATAAATGTGTTGGCTGTTTGAGCAACAAACATGAAAGTACTTCTCTTAGTACTGCTGAAGCCGGGTATATCTCTGCCACAAAGGCATGCACTCAACTGCTATGGATGAAGCAGTAATTAACTGACATTGGCGATGAGGTGACGCAACCAATGGTGATTTACTATGACAATAAGAGCGCAATTGATCTTACAAAGAATCTTGTTCAGTATTCTCGTACAAAACACATTGAAATCCGGTATCACTTTATCAAAGAGAAAGTTGAGCAAAGCGTGATTAGATTGGATCATGTGGGAACAGATGAGCAAGTGGCTGATATCCTGACAAAGCCACTGTCAGCAGCTGTGTTTGAGAAGCATCGGTTGAACCTCGGTGTTCGACCACCTCCCAGTGCATAAGGAGGTTACGGAATTACCCCTCTCCCCATTTTTTATAAATGTTTTAATCTGATAATGGATATGATACAGGTTTATGGGGGAGATACTATCTAGGGGGATTATGGTTTGAGTTAAACATGAAAAAATTTACTAGTCTTTGGATTTATTGTCAATGGGGGAGAAAGGAGAAGGAATAAATTCAGGAAAACTTCTGAGATGAGAAGAATGAGAAGGAAAACAGTGGAACCCAACTCAAGCCTCCTCTCTTGTTTTCTACACCGAGCATTGCTCACGTAGACTTAGAGTGTTGGCTGGGTTGATTCCTGTTTTTTTTGGTTTTCACATTGATGGAGATCTATTGACTTTTTCTTCTGGTTTCCAACAAACCCAAAGGGGGATATTGTTGGAACCATGGTCTTCTATGCATGATTTGGAGTGTGGTTTGTGTTTATTGTCAATCATCAATGGAAGTTCGGATCGTGTACCAGCAAAGAGATCATACCGTTCAAGCAGACAACAGTTTTAAAGGTGGCGTCGTTTCCCAGTATTTGCAAAATTTTTGGGTCCAAAATTTGGAATTTGGTGAGCGTCGCGAAAATAGTATTTCCATGAAGATTATGATTTAATATGGAAAAGGCATGAATTTCTCTAAGATGGGATGGATGGATTCAATTTCGCGAAGACCATAAGAATGTAGGCGGTGAGTCTTTGCGATTACGTCAAGCTTCGCGAACGGCAGAGGCTGGAGAGCTTCACGGCGATGAAGGGCTTTGCGAGGGAGTTTCACGGCGAAGGTGTGAAGGAATGTTGATGGTGATTCTTCACGATTACGTCAAGCTCCGTGAATGGAAAATTTTCATGGTGCTTCGTGATTTGGATAGAATTCCATCGGGAAATTTGGAGCTTCGCGATTTGAGCTGACGTGGCGCTGACTTCGCGCAGAAGGGTCGTGGGTCGGTGGAATCGCCTATAAATAGAGGTCGACCCCCTCAAGAGAAGTAGAGAGAATTTCAGAGAAATTCCTTTGCTCTTGGTTCACAAAGGTCTCTCGCAAAGGCAGCGTGCTTCGCGAAAGAGGAGCTTCGCGGCGGCTATTCTAGCTCCGCAAAAGACGGGCGCCCCGTGTTGGCTCAGTGAGCATCGCGAAGAGGAAGGAGCTTTGCGATAGCCAAGCATTGCGAAGGCTGGAGCATCGCGAGAGTGCTTCACGATTGAGCTTCGCGATTGAGCTTCACAAAATGGCAGGGGCTCTGCGAAGACTTGTTTGAGCTTTGCAATATTGGGAGCCTCGCGAAGTAGGGTACTTTGTGAAGGCCCTTTCCAAAGGTTGTTTGCCCTGTGGACAAGGGAAAAGGGGGTATTCATCAGTGGTTGGAATTTGGATCTTAACAGATCATTAAACTTTGGACTCTGATGCAAGCAAAGTCTCATGCTGAATAGGAGACAATGAACTTCATGACTATCAATTGAAGAGACCTTCACATCTATAAACTGAGTGTGACTTCACCAACGGTAGTGAGCCAGGGGGCGTCAACGGGAGTGACCCGAGCGAAGCAGTGAGCTATCTCAGAACCTTTGTAATGGTAGTGATCCTGGGACAGAGTGACTGTGCCCAAACATTTTTGATCTCTAGCTAGTGAAGCTTAGTGGTTTTTGGTACGACCGACAACTTGTCGGTGTATGCTCCTTGGACGTAGCCCTTAGTGGTGAACCAAGTAAAAAGGGCTATGTCTTCTTTGTGTATGTGCATGTTTTCTTTTTGATCTTTCTCATCTTACAGGTTCAACAAGTTCCTACCAACGTGGGAACAATATCCACAACTTTAAGAAGAAAAAGTTGTCACCCTGATTCACCCCTCCCCTCTCAGGGTGTCCCGGGGTCCTTCAGATTGTTTATCCAAGATGTTCTTGAGGTTTAAATTTGATTCTATGTATTGTTTGTGAGTGATTGACTGACACAGGGCTGTGGGAACCTGGTATAGTAGACCATAGAGGGAATGGATGTTGAGGGCTTACCCGGAGTGTATGTCTTACTGTTACGTTGCAAGACCATATGGGGTAGAATTTATTCTCCCTGAGGGTGTTTTTAGTTTCCTTGATATGGGCCATAGGGGGGATTGGATGTTGAGTACGTTATCAGAGTGCCTATTAGTTAGCAGTAGGAGACCGCAAGGGGGATTGATGGTGACTACTTCCTAAGAGAGTCTTGGCTAAAGATGAACAATAGGGGTTAGACTGTGAGTACTTCATAGAGGGTTGATTGTGTTAATTTGGATAAACCAGAGGGGTTAGGATGTGAGTAATTCCTAGAGGGTTACCTAATTTTAATTAGCTACTTTTTTTATATATGATAATGAATGAAATTGAATTTGTAGGATTGTTACTATGTGTACTTCCTTGTTTGCTGCTTCATTTTGTTTATTTCCTGCCATATATATATTCACTGACTGTTAGGCACAAATCTTTGGGTGGTTGCCTACCGGGATTAGTCTCACATCCTATTTGGTTAATTATTTTGGTCCCAAACATATTATATTACTACAGGTATAGATATGGGAAATTTTCATTCTACTTCGTGTACTTGATTGATGTGGATTTGGGGAACATGGGACAAAGCTGAGGCTTGCGATTCTATGAAGATGTTTACTTTATTTTCTTTTATACTTGGGTTTAGTACTATATTCTATAATTTTAATTTGTTTGGATACTTTCCTAGAAATATGTATCATGTAGCATTTATAAATGTGTGCTCCTGTTGTTTATCACTTCCACTATTTACATATTTCATGTTTTACTGCTTTCGTTGTTGAAATCTGTTCGACTTCTGATGTTTTACTTAGCCAATGAGGGCATAGTCCCCCACTATCACAACAATGACCCTCTCTGGTAGTCATAAGACTCTATAATTTGGGTTAATGCACCTGAGGTCATCTGACCATACAGTTACGGGGCTTCTCTTGGCGGCTTCTAGAAACGGGATGTTACATATGTTTTCTTGTAATATGTACCTTATTTCCAAGACACTATTCTTTTAAAGACCTCTATTGGTAAAATTTTAAGAATATTTATGTAATAATAATGTGGTATGGTTTAGTTGGTATCAAAGGATGGTTTAGTTATTTGTGGAAATTATGATTTCAAAACATTTGGGGGAACCTTAGAGAAGAGATTTAACATAGTAAAACATCCTCGTATATTGTTAAAATTTTTAGTAAGTGGTTTCCGAGAAAATAACTCCATGTTCGGATACAAATATTTAGATGTGGCTCTGGCACAGATGTATATAGTGTTAAAACAAAAAACACCGCTTTGGGTTAGACCCAAGCGGGAATTGTTGCATGAAAATGGGCACTGTTGTACTACTCGTTAGAAACTCCATGAAAATATGTTTGGTTAATAAAAATATTTTAATGAACAATTTTGAAAGATTTATAGAAAATTTAATTGTTTTAAATGAGAAAAAAATTTAAGCAACTTGTATTAAGACATAGAATTCCTTGAGAAATATTAAAATATTAAATGAAATACATTTTTCACTAATTTTTTCTTCTTTTAGAAAATAGAGGGAAACAAAAGGAACTATCAAATGGAGAATGCAACAAACCAAGCCCAAACAGCCCTCCGATGGAATCCAGAATGGAAACTCTCATGAGAATTATGAATCAAAAAACTTATGTTATGGGAAAAACTTGAATCAATATGAGATACTAGTTTCACCACGAAGGGAAAATCTTTCCATTAATTAATTTTTTCACCAATGACCACAAATGTTCAGTGGATCTATTGACCCATTGATTACAGATTAGGGGATAAAATCTGTAGAAATGATCGTTTCTTTACTTCATTGTTCTAAGAAAGAGAAATCAACACTGGTTGTGTAATCTTTATAGGGAGAAGTTGATCAGTGGTGGTCACTAATTAAAAACATGAGGCTAATAGGGTGGATTAAATCTATAGAGTGGTAAGGGTTCTTCATAATTTTCTTTAATAAGTATTTCCCTCATTCGATGAGAACTAAAATGAAGAAGTAGTTTTTTAATAGATGTAGAAGCAGAATTAATTTGTTTGCAACTATGAGATTAACTTCACAATAAATTAACATTATACCACTATCTTTGAAATAGATCATTATTGGAAGGATGATAGATTATTTAGTAGACCAATACCTCATATATGGAATAATTTAGAAATTTGATACTTTTTTTGCACTGATGAAATCATAATGAGTGCAATGAAGGTAGAAGTGTAGTTTGGTGAGACACATTGGTCTCACAAATCAAATTTAAAGAGGATATATCTAGAGACAAACCTGGGGAGGAACATTGATCATGGATGAAAATGAAAGTAAGTGAAACTATCTACAAGTAGAAAATGTGGATAAAAGAATTCAGATATCTATTTGATCAGGAGAGGAAGTGTTATAATTGTTGAGGAGATACCCATATTGCTTTGAACTATCATAGTTATGTGAAGCCTCAACATATGAATACTAACAATAAAGGGAAGATGGAGCATACCCTAACTAAAGTCCAATGTTTCAAATGTTGACATAATGGGAACTATCTATGTCACTTTCTAAATATGTTGTTTGGAGAGGGGAATCACCATCTACCTCATAATATGACAAAGGATAAAGAATGAACTTTTTATATCACTAAGGATGAATTTGAAGCTCGAAATGATGTGTTGGAAGGTACTCTCATTGTTCTCTCAATGCTAGAATGTACGTTGTTTGATATCGTTTCTATGCCTTCCTTTGTTTCCTACAGGTTTGAAAATAATATAGAATCAATTCCTAAACTTCATTAATTAGACTTATCAAACGGGACTCTTAGTGGGATTATATCAGCATCATCAGTGTTTAGAATCTCTAGTATTCACTTTGGAAATAACAATCTTATCATAAATTTAGTAGTAATTCCCATGTTGGTATTCAAAATTATACTAGGGTTGTAATGAATGTCAATATATAATTCAATGATCAAGTGTAAAAGCAAGGAAATCTCAATAGTCTTGAATGGTCAAACTATAGTTTTTTTTAAAATGAGAGTTATCTCGACCTAATTTTTCTCAAGAATCACCACCTTTAAGCTTCCTTATGGAGATGATATGTGAAGATGAAGAAATAAATGAAAGTTTCTGAATAAATAATTTTACCATAATTCTAGAATACATTGACGTATTTCATGAGGAGTTTATTGGACCTCCCCCAGAAAGAGAGGTAGAGTTATCTATTGATCTTATTCCAAGATCCAAGGAAATTTCCAATACCTAGTACAGATTGGAAAATGTGATGATGTATGAATTTAAAAAACAACTCCAATATCTTTCAGAGAAGGGAATTATCCAACCAAGTGTGTCTCCATGAGGATCACATGTTCTCTTTGTGAAGAATAAGGATAGTTCAATGTGGAGATTAATTGATTATAAATAACTTAATGGTATCCCAGTGAAAAATAATTACCCTCTTCCAAGAATTGAAGATTTATTTGAACATCTTCATAAGGATCAATTTTTCTCCAAGATTTATATTTGATCTAGTTATCATCTATTAAGGGTAAATAAATAATATATTCTTACTACCTCCTTCAAATCAAGATATGGGCATTATGATATTTTTGTTATTCTAATCGGATTATATAATCCACCTATTAGTTTTATGGATATGATTAATAGAGTATTTATGTAACTTATAGATAACATTGTGGTTGTTTTTATTGCAGATATTCTGATATATTCTAAAATTCATGATCAGAATAAAGATAATATAAGGGTGATACTAAAAACATAGAGTATGGAGTGGATACTTGGTATGTTCATCAAGTGTGAGTTTTGGTTATAGTGGGTTTCTTACATGGGGCACATTATAACCAGTGAAGCAATCTCAGTTGTCCCTAAAAAGAAAATGGTTGTGGAGGAGTGGACTGATCTAGCAACAGTAACTAGTATTCATATTTTCCATGTTTTATCAGGGTATTATAGGAGTTTTTTGAAAAAAATAATTACATTCTAGTCCACTGACAATGTTAACATGAAAAGTGGTTATGTTCAACTGGAAAAAGGAGTGTGACGAATGTTTCTAATAGGTGAAAAAGAGATAGTATATTGCACCTCAATTAACCGTACCCTCTATCAAATATGTATTTTTTGTTTTCAAAGATGCATCATTGAAAGTTATTTGGTACATCCTCATCAAAAATGTAATTGTTATTTCTTATACAGCTTATAGTTAAAGGCTTATGAGAATAATTATCCTAAAGAAGATCTAGAGGAAGGTGTGGTTGTTTTTGCTCCGAATGTATAGATTCAATATCTCTATAGAGATATATTTGATATATACTTAGACCACCAATGTTTGAAGTATATTTTCACGCAAAAATAATTGAAAATTGGGATACAATATATGGTTGTAACTTCTTAAATACTATGATTGCTCAATTTTATATAACCCTAAAAGAGTAAACATTGTCGGTGATGCATTAAATAGGAATGAATTTATCGTTCTATCAATGATGTAGGTTCATTCAAATCCATTAATCAAATACCTTTACAACTGGACATGGGAATTGAAAGGGAATGGAAATCATCAACCCTATCCCAAATGATGTATCAATGATCACTATAAGATAATATCAATAAATTTTAGATGGATGATCCTTATTTATAGAATAAGATTGAAGCTATGATGGATGTGATTTTTCATGAGATCAATATTGATAGAGAAGATGTACTGAAATTTTTTACAAGGCTATGTTTCCCATCTATACCAAAAATATAGAAGGAGTTGATAGATGAATCTCATAGCTCTATACTCAATATACATTCTTAAAGAACTAAAATGTATAGGGACCTTGATGATCATTATTGGTGGGAAAACATGAAAAGGGAGATTACAGACAACACTAAAAGGTTACCTCTGTATCAACAAGTAAAGGTAGAGATACAAATTCCTAAATGTGTATTAAAACCAGTACCCATAAAATAATGGAAGTGGTATAATATAACTATGGATTTGTTCCCTAACCTCCTGAAAAAAACCTAAATAATGTGATATGTGTTATATTGGACTGTCTCACCAAGAAAACACATTTTATCTCTATTTTTAGAAGATTTATCTCTTGAAAACACCACCGAGATATACGTGAGGGAAGTGGTAAGTCTGTATGGAGTTCTACTTTCTATCGTATCGGATCATGATCCAACATTCACATAAAAATTATTGATAAGTATTCAAGATGATATGGGTATTGAATTGAATTTTCACACAGCCTATCACCTTAAAACTGATGGGTGATTTGAAAGGACTATTCAGACACACAATAACATGTTGATAAATAGATCAATAGAAGTTAAATTTTGATGGGATATATATCTCACATTTGAAGAGTTATCATACAATAACATCTTCCATTTCAGTATTCAAGTGGATCCCTATGAATCTCTATATGAGAAGCATTTTGGAACTCTAACTTGTTAGGATATAGCTGGGGAAAAAAGATTATTGGGCCTGATCATTTATAAGAGCTGTTAGAGAAGCCTCATTCCATCCAACAACACATTTAAGTTGCTAAGATTCAGCAAAAGAGTTATGGTGATCACTGTTGATGTATCTTGGAGTTTGTTGTTGGTGATAATGTATTCTTCCAAATTTTACCTTGGAAGAGAGTCATGAGGTTTGGAAAGAAATCGAATTTCATCCCTAGGTACATTGGCCCCTATGAAATCCAATATCACATAGAAGCATTGTCCTATTATCTTGAACTTCCTCCCAATCAAGAACATGTTCTTGATGTTTTCCAAGTATCTCTCTTAAGTACGTACATACCTAGACCTTAAAATGTATTTAAACATGATGTGGTACAAATCTAACATGACCTCTCTTATTATGAGTATCTGGTGGACATCTTGGACTATAGAGATCGGGTTCTATGCAACAAGACTGACCACCTTATCAAAGTGTTATAGAGGAACCATGAGTATTAATAAGCAATGTGGGAACCATAGAAAACTATGAGACCTATGTACTCTCACATTTTATTAATTGAGAGAATGAGTTAATGTTTTGGGGATGAAACTTCTTACGGGTGTATGAATGGAACGACCCAGACATTTTAATAATAATAGATTCTTGAATATGTGTGTTATATTATTTTACTCAACTATATCCCTTTAACAGTGAACTGTGTATAATTGAAATGTTCAATTTGGGTTTTGACCATTATGTGGCCATTGAGGGATTATGATTTTTTGTCAACATGATCATTTTAAACAATACTCTAAATAATAGTTTTACTGTTATAATTGGTATTATTAATTAACATAATAATGTTTAACTAATGTAGAAAGAAGAGTCGATGTCCTCATCCAGTAGAATCGTTCTGTATGAAGCCCATTTGTTAGAACCTATGAGGGAGGTAGCCTATTTGGGATCCTCTCCGGATAAATACCAATTTAAGTACCAAAATGTTGATCTTAAACAAAAGAGCTAAGATGATAAGTTCAAATTTGAGGAGACCACCACTCTGGTGATGTTACATGAGACGCCTCAATAGTCATTCACCGTCTCACACCCTACCATTAGGTCATTTGGTGGTTTTTAAATTGTTTATGTGTCAAGGAATTAGTTTATTTATTTTTAATCTCTTTGTTCTATTAAAATTTTCATTTCATAATTTCTATTTTTAGAATATTTTTTCATAAAAATTGAAATAGAATTAGATAAATTTATTTTTCGATTAAAAATTGTACTTTTATAAGGGATATAAATTACTATATTAAACTAAAGTTTCATTAATAATGATTATAATAAATAAATATAATTAAAAAAAACTTTCATTTAATTACAAAGTACAAAATAATTTTATTTTTTAAGTGTCAAAAAATTTAATATACTATTTACAATGCATTTTTTATCCTCCATTATTTTTAATAAATAAGTAATTTTCAAGTTTAAAGATTAATTTATCGATTTTATAGATTTATTATAATAAAATAAATTTAATTTTTTAATTCATAACATCTATATTATGTAAGGGTAAATTTATGGTAGTTTGTAAAGTAATTTAGTTTTTTATGAATAGTAAAAATATAGTTTGAGTTTTCGATATTTTTAATGACATCAAATCTCTGTTACAATGATGTAACAATTGATTTAAAATTATGGTAGAATATTTTTTTAAACATAACTTAATAGGTGTACCATGAGGAGAAAATCATGTAAAAATACCATGGGGAAGCCCAAGGTCTTACAAATACCACTAACAGTTTGTCCATGGAAATTAATAAAAAAACGCCCCCAGTTTTTCTATAAATATCCACCAATTTCCTAAATTCAATTCATTATAAAGTCATCCACCATAATTTTTTGATATTTTTACCTCCAAAGGGATCCTCCCAAGGTGTCCTTAATTCCCAAAGGTCTCGATATTCATGTTTTATGATTCACTCTTCAAGTTATGGGAACTCTCAACTTCTCTTTCCTTTTCATGTTTCATTTTTATGTGGTATGTATTTCATATTTCCATACCATGTTATTATGTACATTTTATTCTATAAATTTACTATATTAATATTAATTTAATAATGAGATACCCTTATCCCCTTAGTTTTTAACATTTTCTAAAACCAATTTCAACCCCATTATGTTGTTATAATTTAATCTCCAATTTTCTCTATTTTATCAAGAAATATTTTTATTTTATTTTATTTTGTAAATATCCAAAAATATTTATTATCTTAGTGTATTCAAATAGATTTTAAAATCATCTATTTAATTTTTTTATTAACATACAATAATCCTTCCTTCCTTTTCAATGTTTTTAAAATGTCCACAAATCTTGTTTTTAAGAACATTATAAAACACCATGATTTTGAAATGAAACCAGTTTATTTTATTCTCCACAGGATATTTAGGAAATGTTTTGTTAAGATATATTCTGATAACATTAAGTAATACATATCAATGGTATTCCATAATAGTTCTCTAATTTATTGGGTAAAAAAATTAATCTCTAGAGATGACAAGTTTAATTATACCTTGGTGAATAACCTTAGTAATTTTTATGAATTATCACTGACAAAACTTGGTGATATTATTATGAATGACTAGATTAAATGTCATAGAAACGTTTATAAGTCATTATTCTTGATCGTATTATTATTATATTCATATTTCACATTCTATTTTGTATTTTATCAAATTTTTATTGATATTACTCAATATCACAAGAAATCTATTTCCCTTGTTTACCCTTACTGGGCCTTTTTCTCACCCGTTCCTTCGATGTATATACTCATGTTACAAGATGAAATAAATTTAATTTTTATAAACCCTGTTGAATTATTTCATGTGGAATATAATACTCTTATATATTTTCATGTATTATGTACCTTATTTTAAAGACACTAAACTTTTAAACATCCTCTATTTGTAAAATATAATGATAAGTTATGTAATAAAAAGGTGGGGTGACATATGTAGAAGATTAAATATTATTAAAAACCCAACTAATACTGTCAATTATGATATTTCCCATCTTCTTTGAAAATTTAAAAATGGAAATATTGATCAAATATAACAGGACATTAATGGGTAAAATTTATTCTATCAAATATTAATATAAATATTTGGTTAATTGTGTATAGGTACGGGTTATGTTATGATAAGACAAAAAGTCATACATAAATTCGTGAAGAATTGATTTATTGTAATTATCCACTAGATTTCAAAGTGTACTAGATATTTTTGGTTGAATTCCTCTATCTATTTATTTTATTGTCCATAGTAATGTGATGAGTGGATAGGAAAAATTACTAATAACTGAACTAACATTACCAATTAATAAGATTAGAAGATGGTTCATTTTCCTACATTATTTTATAAGGGATACCAAATATATTAATGATTCTTGTATTCAAAAAATTGATGAAAACCATTTTTCTAAATTAATTTATATATATACCTTATCCACCTTTGAGAAGAATTAATTTATAATATCGATGTACGTGGTATTTATAAATATTATCAGGGGTATATATCCCCATGATATTTATTCCACAAATAAGAAATGACAATGAATATTTGGAATCATAAAATAGTTATGGGGGCTGATGGATGAAGATTTAATGTTTCTTGGAGGAGTGAAATTCCTTTGTGGATTCTTTAGATTCTTGTTATATTGAATTACAAAAATATATGAGCCTCTTGGTCTGATGGATAAGCATGCTCCCTAAGTAATGATCACTATATGAACTAGTATAGCATTCATGATTCATAGTGAGAGTGTACATTTTCTCCCCTATGATGTATGTTTCTGATGATATAGAAAATATATAGAATTAAATTTTAATCCATTCCCATGAAAATAGATTCCCATAATGAGGACATCATAAAATTTTATTACAATTTGAGAGGATTGAAGCCAAAACACTCTATAATTTTGTTGGCCTTTTTGAAACAAATATATTGATTTTATGAAATTGTTCTACAAAAGTAAAACTTATAAATCCATTTCTATGTTCCATACACATCATCCAATAAGGTGACATTATAATATGAGTATACAATGGAAATTACATCAATCATATTGAAAAAATTATGTATTTAGAACCTTATTTGTTAATAATTGGTTGAACAAGGATCATGATTGAGTAAATGCATTCTACATCATGACAACAACAGTAGATGTAACTATGTAATCCATCTAGGAGAAACCAAATCCCATAAACCTTGGGTAATTTTCAACACCACCACCACCCCTATGATTATAAAATACTCAAATAGTTCAATATGTTTTAGTAGAAAACCCAAGTCATACCCATCTGTAATAATCAATGATTTCAATATATTATTCCTATAATAATGTCTAATAATTTGGATATATTTATCCTCACCAAATTAAAATCTAAGGATTCTAAATTCAACTGTCATTGGGTTATTAGGTACAAAGAACAAAAAACATTCAAATAGAATGAAATATATTTATTTTACTCATCCATAAAAATATCTTCTATTAGATCTTTATCCTATATTGTCATAGGATAACGTAGGGAATGCATGATTAAAAGGGAGTATCTAAAAATCCTTTTAAGGTATAAACATAATAATAAAGAAGAGAACATTGGTTTGGAGGCATAACATGATGACGTGCAAAGGAATGAATCATGATAGATTAATATAAACAATAAAATATAGATATTTGGGATTGGTGATCATGGAAACATATGAATTTGGGTACAAAAAAAACAAATGAAAAATTCAAGGGTAATGTACAACTTCCAAGAACATTCCATAGAGTGGACAAAGTCCCCTAAAGAAATCAGGTTCACTCCCTCTCCCAACATGAGGTCTCATGTGACTAATTATTACCCAATACATTGGAATGATATCTGGGAACACCCCTTATTACATTTTCATGAATATGTGTGCCACAATAATAATCAATCATTAATTATACACATAATTCTTACCCAGGTAAAAAATTGGATATCATAAACATGTCATGAGGCATAACGAAAGGGATTATCATAAAGGAGTTCGTAAAACTAGATTTAAATCATAAATGAAAATTAAAAATGAAAATAGGAATTAATAATGATATATTCTTTCCAAATTATGTGAAATCATTTTAAAATTTATTTTGGAAACTTTATAAATGAGCCACTTTAGTGCAGTTTAAGGGAAAGCATTAACGGGTCTTTAAAAAGGAAATGTAATAATTATTTTTATAAAACCAGAAATGAAAAAATATTTTATTTCGTGAAAAAATGAATTATTTTTTTTAAAAAAATAATTCTATATTAAAATTGACTAAAAATTTTACTTGTAAATGGGTCATCATTTGAGAGTATGCCTTTAATTTGGTTTTCTTAACCTGAGGAAGTGGGAAGGGAACAGTATAAAATAGGCATTTCTTAGTCCAAGAAAGTTGAATAGGGATAGGAACATATTTCTAGAACATGAAAAATAATTTATTACGATTACTTAATATTAATTAATAATTAAATTACGATAAAGTGAGAGAAAGTGTAACTCGATGAAAAAAATAATGGTTTTTAAAGAATTCCTTACCATATGTCTGAATGTATTCTTCACTTGATCTTAATTTCCTAGATAATCAAATTAAATAAATTAATTAATTAATTTAGAACATTTTATTCAGGTATTTAATTTATTATAATTTCAGTAAGTTCATATATGGACCCTTTAATGTGTTATAAGATGAAATTTCATCATTCAAGAGTGTTTGTTTGCCAAGTTTTCATGATTGGTTCACTTGTATAAATGTATTTAAGATCATGTAAAATGGAAATAGATATGAATAATTTAATTTATATTTTATTAATGACCTTAAATAATATTAAATGATTATATAATTATTTTGGTTATTTTCAGTGAGTATGAGTCATTAGACAAGATTTTTGTGAAAATAATTTAGATTATTTCAGCGGTTTTTTATCATAAAAAACAAGATTTGTTTCATTATTAATTATTATGTCTTGAATTTAGTTTCCAAACATAAAAGGGTATAAATTATATTTTAAAATATTTAACAACCATTATAATGGTTTTTTGTCTAGCCTTAAAGATAATAAAGTAAAATGAAAACTTTTTGTCTGTGAACGTGATAAAGAAAATCCTCTCATTTTTAGAATAAAAAAAATGGGAGAAGAGGAATGGTAGTGGATTTTACATTAAATAAATAAAATTATAGTATATATAAAATAATATATTTATCAATAATTTTTGGACATAGGAGGCGAGAATATTATAATAAAATAAAATAATGTGAAAATAAAAATAATGATAGTTAAAGAGGAGTTTATGTCTTGAATTATTATCTTTGAGGACATCCTTATGAAAATTGTTTTTTATATTTAGTTGAGACCAGAACCTCCTAGATTTGGGGAAGATCCTTGGGAAGATTATTGGGTATAAATTTGACAAAATTCAAGGCTTAATAGGTGTGAATATGATAGGTGGTGATTTGTGGTTTTTATATTGGAGGAGAGGGGTGTTTTTTATTGATATATTCATTTGTTTGTTATTCAAGAGTGTTTGTTGCCCCTGTTTTCATAATTGGTTCACATGTATAAATTTATTTAAGATCATGTAAAATGGAAATTTAATGGAGCTTACTTTTGATGTGTATAATACAAAAGTGAGTTGCATTTTATAAAAAAAAATTCTAAATATGAGAAATTTAATATTTTATTAAAATCGCCATTTATTTTAAAAATACTAATTTCCAAATTACAAAAGATTTTATAACACTTTGAAAATTTAATTGAGGTCTCCTAAAATAAAATAATTATTATAAAACAAAAAAATATTTATTTAGGGATATAAATTTATAATATAAACTTTTTTAAATCATTATATTAATTATAAAATTATAATTAAATATTTATATTTCAAAAAAATACCAAAATATAATTTATCATTTGGAAAACATTTATTTACTTATACTATCATATAATTATATCATATTTTCATTTATAAGATACCGAAATATTATTTTTATTTTCATTGCTGATCTTACAATTTTATTGGCTGCTTTCATATTCATAATATTTAGATTAATACTACAAAGTTCAAGTTACTCTTTCATTTGTATAAGTTCCTTAATTTTTTTAAAAATTATCTTATTTCATTCCTTCATTGTTTATAAAGTTTTTTATGTAATTTTTTTGATGTGTTGTGATTTATAATATATGAAATAATTATAATAAATGAATATTAATTGATATGATTTTGGGTTGTTAAATCCCCCCCCCCCCCTACACACAACGAATGTTCACCGTTGAAATGCGATTTTATAAACTACGGGGAAAATAGGTGATGTTAATTCTCCCTCATTGCTTCATCTAGTTCTCATGTTTCCTCTCCACACGTATGGTCCTACCATTGTATTTTTAAAAAGTGAGTGGCCTTGTTTCATAGAACATTGTCTCAATAACCAATGACCTTTACTAGAAGCTCCTCATAAGAAGGATCATTTTAAAACTGTACCACCTTTAATTTATTAAATGTGGGGGATTTTCTTTGTAATTACTCAAGAGGGATATTTGAAAAAAATCATGTAATTGAGACATGGTTGGTGAAAGATCTAGTTGATCTTCCACAACTCAAATATGATCTAGATTCATGAAGTTATCGATGTACTTGGACTTATCTTTCCTTTCATCCCAACTATCATACTAATTTTCCATGGAGATATGAAGATATGAAGAGTAATATCATTTCTCCAACCTAAAACACAAGGTTTAATTGATTATTATCCATATAACTCTTCTATCGACATAGGTATTCTTTTTTGTGTTGATGAATGATTTTCACCTTTTCCACCATTTTTTTCTATCATTTTAGGCCCTAGATTCTTACATTCACCGAATTCATCCCAGAATTATGGTATTCTACATATTTCCAAATAAAAGAATTCATATAGAGCCATTTGGATGCATGAGTAGAAACTATTGTCGTACGAGAACTTGTCTAGAGGTATATATTTGTCTCATCATCCTTTGAAGTCCAAAGAAAATCCACTCAACTTCTCTTGCAGTGTTTTCAGAGTCTGTTAATATTGGTCATAATTTTGAGGTTGATTAGTCATAATTATGTTTAACTCAGTGTTTAGAGAATATTTAACAGTTTTCCCAAACATAGACGTAAATCAAAGATATTGATCGGATATAATCAATAGTGGTACATCATGTAGCCTGACCACTTCTCTAATTTGTATCACTGAATTTTTTCCCTTGGGAAGTCCTCCTAAATTGTGATAAAGTGATATGTATTTTTGAGATGATCCAAAAAAACTCATGTATCATTTTTTCCGATTGAGGACTTTGAATTTTCGGTAAAAAATTCCATGGTGATGTTTTACCACTTGCATGTTGGTATGGGTAATTGTTTCATCATCCATGAAGAATTTTTCCATTCAGCCTTCACTTGTTGAGCTGATTAGAATCAATCTCCCAAAACAATATCCTAGGAATTGAATTTACCGTGGATTCAGGGTATCCCATTAATATGCCTTCATAAAGATCTTCCAAGTCATCCCAAGATTTCGTGAATTCCTCCATCTTAATCTTCCTTATATTGAAGCCTCTGAAAAGAATATGAGCCTGTTTATTAATCCACTCACCTTGCTCCTTAGTGGGGATCACACGAATAATTATTCCTATCTTTTTAGATGATTTTGAATTAATATTTTCCCATACTATTTCTTAATTTGAGTAAAAAATTAGATCCATGTGTTCCAGAATCTTGGATATCTATCGTTGAGGGTCTCTCGTGGAGATTGTCTCACATTAATGTCCAAAATACCTTATCTTCATACTGCTCGGGGGAAGGGCAGGGACAATATCCTCACCTCCTGCAGACACTATGTCACTCTAGGTTTTGTCCACTACATACAAGATTCCCGAAGTAATAGGATACTTTGGGAGTAGCTTTCCCATACATGAAGATCTAGAGATAGGAGGACTAGGTAGGTTAGAATACTCTTACCTATGTCACCCCCTTCGGTTGTTCTTAAAACATCCATCAAAATAAATAGTATTTTACATTCCCTTATGTGATGAGGATTTGAAATATTCCTCTGCGATGACCACTTACTTGGACTCAATAGGGGATTCCAAAGCATCAACTGTCTTCTGTTTAGTATCTCCCACATCCACCGAGTGGTCCTATAAATATGTAACATTCATCCCTTTTAGTTCCCCACTAGTTTGGAAATCATCATCTCCCAACACTATATAATGGTCACCAATGTTCATATTAGATCCCCCAGATATAACATTCTCATCATAATAAAGGTTCATCTTCATGGCTTGAATTGGAATATTTGAGACTCCTTCCCGTTGAATGCCTTGTAACATAAATTGAAATTGTATTAAGGTGTCATATAGAGACAGAGACTATGAATCCTCACTATTGTCTTTGTCCTCCCAACCCCCCTCAATCACTTAGGTTACATTGGATGGGTTTGTTGAAACCATCTGGATTTCCATATCCTCAATGTGGGCCTCCTTCACTCGGTCAGTACTACATCCATTTGATCGACCTATCAAAAGCATGTGCAGGACTTTCTCTACCTCTTCACTGCAACCTTAAACTGCCATATCTTGGGGTACCACCTCATTAGCACCCATGTCTGATGTAGTTCCTTTACTCACCATTTCTCCTTGGATGAAAACCCATTTATCATTCTTCAATTTTTTGAACTTCATATCTACATTCGGCTTTGGAGGAGGGACCACTATTTTTCTCAAAGAATCTTGTGCTGCAAGACCAGGACTATATCATGGTGCATCTTTCTCTTGTTTATTTCCATCTTCATTACCATTGTTGGTTCACACTAGTTCTAAATCCAAATTATTATTGATACATTCACCTATACATAACCCCTTTCCACCATTACTTGGATCTGCAACCTGTAGAGGAGCCAATTCCTTCCTCCAACATCAATAGGCTACCTTGGGATGGCCCATCTTTTAACAGGAATTACAGAAGTCGACCCATGTTTTGTATACTATAGGATGTTTGTGGAGAAACTCTCCATCCTATATAATCCACGCAAACTCAAGAATAATTTTTGAGAAATCAAGTTCCACACAAATACAGGGGAAAACCGGATGAAAAAAGAACCCTAGTTCTCGAATCAACACACAAAAATCAACCAACAAGGTTCCCCAACATTCTCAAAATTGTGGGGTTCTAAGATGGTAAAAGATGTTCTCAAAAAATAACCTAAACCAAAGTTTAAAAGAGTCACGATACATGTAGAAATCGTATGAGAAACGAAAGAGGTAGAACCGAATACCATCGTTATTGCGCAGGACACTGGACCAAGATTTAACTAGATCCTCCTCTGTTGTGAATAGAATCTAAATATTCATGGAATCGATTAGACCTATATTTTCTTTATCTTGTAAATCCCAGGACCCTAATATGTACCTATCATATGAACCAAACAAGGGATTCCACTACTTCAAGAATGCAATCAGGGAGAGGTTCAGATGACCTAATGCCTCATTGAAAACTATGGTCGAGATAGAAAGGTTTGGAAGGCCATTTTTCAAATTTGAGACTTTAAGGAAAAGTGAAATATGAGTAAAGGGGGGAGGAAAATATGGGTTCGATAAGGGGTAGAATGATGTATCCATTCATGTAAAGGGTTTTTGAGGTCCCTCCCCTGGTGTGAGAGGAGGGACCATCACAGGATCCACCAACATCACCAAAGGGGGAAGGCCCCGTGAAGCATCTCTCCCGCAGCTCTAGAGCCACTTTTCTTTCTTTACATACGGACATACCAAGAACGTTGATGTATACTCAACAATATTGTTCTTTATATTGTCCCACTAACATTTCTCTCAGATATCTCTATAAATCATTGTCCTTCATGCATAAATAGAGAAGGTTCAGCAATATGATTCATTCATAAACTCTTTATTTATCTCTATATTTGATGGTACACATAGTCATTATCCAAATCTCACAACTTCTTCCTAATCCATTTTAAACTCCAAGGATCTTCCATTTCAAATAGCTTCTACCATTTTCTGGATTTCCACGTCATTTTAATGATAATCCTCTATCTTATCCCTTCGTTTTGGTTCTATAATTATTTGATAAAGGATTGATTATGGTCCTTTCTTAATGGTTACCATTTCCATCATTTAAAGGTATATAAATATAGGATTCTTCTCAATTATCATTATTGAAAAAGATGTTGGATTTTCTCTACTTAGAACAGCTACCACCTTTTTTTCTTTACCAAGATGGAAGTGGATTGAACATTAATAATCCTTGATGATCTCTAATAATTTTTTTGTTTGCATATTATGTTCCTTCTAGGTGAATATATATCTGACTCTCTTGTGAGAAATATATATCTCAAATTTATCCCCATAGAGATAATTCTATTAAATTTTCAATTAAAGATAATATATTCTGACTTCAAATAATGCATGGCATAGTTTTTTAATTTATTTTTTTCTTCCTTGAGTAATAGGCTACCACTTTGTTATTTTAAAATAGTACATAGCCTAAGACCTTAATTGAAGCATCATTTTACACCACAAGGAGTTCCTTACAAGTTGGTAGTGTCAGGAATAGTTTAGTGATAAGAATCTTTTTCAACACATAGAAGAACACTTCACATTAACTAATCCATAAAAACATCACTCCCTTATGAGTCAACTTGGTTATTGGGTTTTAAAATTGTGATATTTGATTCATAAATCATCGGTAATACACATCTAGACCAATGAAACAATAAATATTCGTAATAGATATTGGTCGGGTCCACTCCTCAATTATATTTTCCTTGTTATGGTCTATATATATTCCATTTTTCGTGATAACATGACACATGAATTATAAACAATTAAATCAGTACATACATTTACTACACATTTGATAAATTTTAACCCTTCGTATTGTCTTCAACATAATATTAAAATGCTCCATGTGTTCCTTGTTTCTTTAGAGTATATCCAAGTACCATCAATAAAGACAACAATATAATTGTCAACAAAATATATGAAGACACTATTAAAAAATCAATGAAATTTTCTAGAGAAATATTGAGTCCAAAGGGCATCACTATGAAATCATAGTGTCCATACCTCATTCAAAAGAAAGTATTGGGAATATCATCCTTCCTCACCATTAATTGGTGATATCTTGACCGAAGTTCCAACATAAAAAAAATAATTCACCACATGAAGTTGATCGAACAAGTCACCTATATGTGGAATGTTATATATCTTATTAATCATGATTTTATTGAGCTCTTGATAATCAATGTGGAGTTACATTCATCCATCCATTTTTTGATTTAGAGGACCAGTGTACCCCTTGGGGAAGCAATCAGGTGTATAGAACCCTTATATAGATTATCATGTAATAGATTCTTTAGTAATTCCATTTCAAGAATGTCTACTAAATAAGGTTTATTTTATATAGTAAATGATCCAGGAATAAGATCAATTTAGAAATTAAACTCTCATTCATGTGGAAGACGAGATAATTCTTCAAGGAACACAGTAGTATAGTCATTCACAATGGCCATCTATTCAAAAATGATCATATATTTTGTCTTAATCATTTGATTTATATATTCTTTCTCATAAAGAAATAATTTCTAAAATTGATACAATTATTCTAATGGAGATTCTTCCAACTTCTTGCATTTATATTGAATTAGAATAAAACTTAGAAAGTGAATAGCGGTCTTCCTTTTTAGAAAGTTAATTTTGGTTTGAATAAATATAACCCATCAACATTCAATATAGAATCAAAATCCATTAGATCATGTAATACAAGATTTTATAGGATGATACATCCACATACATTAACTGGAAAGGAGTTATATACTTTTTATGCAATAATTTCATATTTTCTATTCTTAAAGATAAATCATCCTTTATATTTTGAGGGGGTACTTGAATAGTTCTACTAAAATTCCTAGATATTAATGAATACATGGAACCATAATCAAATAGTACATTCTCTATTCTTGAAATAATAACTAGTATACCTATCATCACATCGTTGTTGGGTAACACCTCAGTAGTAGTGATGGAATATGCCCATCCATGTTACCATAGATTTTTTTGTTGTTGATTCCCACCTATAACCCCTAGATTGTGGAAATGTATTGAATAATTCTCAGTTTCATTATAGTTGAAACACCTCACTAAATGAAGTGTGTTGATTTAAACCATCCTTTATTAATTCCAAGTAGTGGTATTCTTCATATACCATCAGAACTTATTATCCAAATTCTCATTTATTCCTCATTTTTAGCATCTCTTGGTTCCCTTTAATCAGTTTACATGATGATTCTTCCCACATATTTAACATGAGGGATGTTGGTTCTTCTTTCCATCATGGTATTTATCTATTGATCCTCCAATATTAACCCTCAATTTTTATCTTTTTATCTCTAGTCCAATGGGACCACAGAGCATCTCAAATATCTATTTCAACCATAGGGTATCAATGGAAAATCTCCTCATAGATATAAAAGCTTAGAATCACTCTTACTTTTCATAGAATCATTTTTATTCTAGTAAATAAGTGATATACCTTTATTTAAGTATTCATGAAAAATATGGAGGTGTATCTTTCAATACTTTTGTAGTTTTCCTCAAATTAGCCAACATACTCATCTTATATTTTCATCAGTATGATGAATTCCATTTTCAACATGAGACGAAGGGTTCTTAGAAAATATTTATTTTAAAATATTTTCTTGAATTCCTCCCAATCCATGGAATCAATTTCCTCGTTGTACATCATTTTATTGATCATTTTACATCACTAATTATCTTCCCTATAAAAATGAAAGACTGTATGCATAATTCATTCTTCTTCTGAGAACTCGATGACATATAATATATTGTTGATGGAGTTAATAAAATATTTTTTAGGAGGGGATCAAAATAACCCCTAAACATCGGTGGCCTTTTTCACATGAATTATTAAACCAAAAAATAATTTCACATAAGATAATGATGGTTTCCCACCTTATTCATGTTATTATTCTTAACTATATTTAGTTATACATGTAATTTCATGATGTTTTGAGAACTCATTCTAATCATATTTAACAAATTATTAAAAAATAATTATATTTCCTATCAAATTGGTTATTGGAATTGGGTATTATATTTCCATAATTTAACTATGAAAAATAATGTACAATTAAGGAGACTTTAATACTTATCTAATAAGCATATAGAAATAACAAATTGAACAACGGAGGATAAACTACTAAATGAGAATTATATCCTATTTTTTATACCCTAAGTTTCAATCTAGGTTCTACATGGGTATAGAATAATAAATATGGTTCTGAAAAACATTCTCTTGTCTTAATCCCCAAAAATAACTATACCTTGATCTAATAACAACTACAGGGACCATAGCCTTTTACACATATTATTACATGATTTTAGGATAAATTAACCACCAAATTAAAATCCAAGGATCGTAAATTATAGTGTCTTTGGATTATTAGGTACGTAAAACTAAAAACAAGACAATAGAAAAAAAACTTATTTATTTTAATCAACTCTAATGAGATTATATCTTTCATTGAGATCAAACATCTATGTAGGAAAACCTGAGGAATACATGAAAAAATTGATGAGTTAAAGAGCTTAGTAAGTCTATAAACCTAGGAATAGAAATTCACATGGGTTATGATGAATAACATGATGACATAAAAAGTAATGGATCCAGAATAAACATTAGGAATCATAAAATTTAGATCATGGGTGCATGTAATCATCGAGTCATTATAGTTAGGCAACAACACACAACATGACATAACCATGAGTCAACTCTATGTTCCATAACCATTTCACATGGTGAAAAGTTTTCCATACTAGAATCATGTTCACTCCACTTCCCAATATGGGGTCTCAGGAGACAAAACATTACCCAATTACATGGAGTTCTATCAAGGTGCACCAATCATAACATGGTTTTTAATATGTGTTCAACAATCAGAATCAAACAAGTCGTATAAGCATAAGGGATAGCTAAAGAAATAATTTTGTATCATAAACATGTCATAAGGAATAACCAAAGGGTGTATCCTAAAATAGTTCATGAAAGAATATATTTAAATCAAAAATAGACCTTAGTAATGGAATATGGTAATTTATAACGGTAAATTATTCTCAAATTATGTGAATCAATTTAAAAATAGTATTTATCAAACTTTAGAAATGAGACACTTTAGAGTTGTTTAAGGGAAAATATTAGAGATTTTTTTATTAGAGAATAGTCATAATTGTTTTAATAAAACTATAAATGAAACAATATATAATTACATGATAATATGAGTGAATTTTGCAAAAATATTTCTTAAAATATATGAAGTATAATACTTAAAAATGAGTAATATTTTGAGATGTTCCATTGGATCGGGTTTTTTTATCAGGAGGAAGTGGCAAGGGAACCTTATAAAAAATCTATATCCCCATAAAATAAAGAAGAATAGGGATTGTAAAATATGTTTGTAAAATATAAAATATTATTTGGGAGGATCAAATAAGAATAATAAAGAATTGCATTTGGATAAAGAGAGATAAATCGTAACCCCAAGGAAAATTGGTGGTCCTAAATGTAACCCCCCAACCCTAGATTCCCAGAGTCGGTTCATTATTTTAAGACAATGGAATGATTACAAGGAATCAAGTCCTGAAAGACCGATTAGTTTAGAAGACTTGGAAAATATCATACATACATGAATGTTGCATTACACTTTCCAACATACAACACAAAAAAATCCATTGAGAATTCCATTGTTCTCCTAGCTTAACCCTGCATCTTAAACATAAAATACTTTTTGGGATCTGGGGAAAATGAGACATAAGAAAGGGGTGAGCTGAAACTCTTAGTAAGGATAACAATATTGCAGAAACTTTCATAAATAATCATAAACATTTAAGTCAATGTATAAAACTAAAACAAAATCCTTTTAAACATAAACTTCATCATAACATGAAAAATATAAATCAAAATAATTCCATTTTCTTACTCACATGGATATTCTACAAGTCTAATAAGCACACACAATATCAATAGACACTTTCATAATGATGAAATGCATAATGCCAAACTTTCATAACCACATAGTCAAGGCATTTTGCCAAGACTACAAATAAGATTTTGTCAAGGCCTTGTGCCAAGACACAAGTTCGTCTCATGAGACCTACCGATGCATCGAGGATCTATAGTGAGCTCCACCCGTCACATACTAAGTCCAATTTATTCCTCATATGAAAAGGTTTAAACATAACATAAACATTTGTATTAAAACTAGCATACAAAATGTGAATACATTATCCATAAATCATAAATGGTGTAACAATAACACCTCCATAGGAAAATATATCACAAAAACTTCAATACAATATGGAAGTTTTTTATCATTATTGTAACAGCCCAAGATTTTATAAAAAATATTCTTTTTAATTTTATTAATGTCTTGTGTTGTACGCTACAGCAAAATGAGCTTGCACAACACGCATCCTTGACTTGCCTTGCATTACACGCAATCGCGACCTTCCTCGATAGCGTGTGTAATACGCAATACCGAGTTTCACTAAACAACGATATGCTGTTAAAATATTATTAAAACTAGCCGGTATGAATAGTAATAACCACTTTTTAAAATTATGTAAATCTTATTTTTCAAAATGAACTTCATTTTTGGATTCGGAGTATCGAATTTTGCCTAAGGTGAAATTTTGGTACATTTCGGATAACTTTCATATTCTGATAAATAGTGAAAATTACTAAAAAACAAATTTTTTAATCGAAATAATTAATAGTGATAAATTATTAATTGGAGTAGTTTTAAAGTACATTTAGAATATATTTTTACAATTTAATACAATGTTAGTCATTGGATGTAATTTCACATTTAAACCAGACATAATCCAGTGTCAATCTTTTGATAGATATTGTTTCTTAAAAACACGCTTTTTGTTTTAACAGCAGGATTTAATTATAAAAATTAATTAATGCAACTTTTATGTTATGAATTTGGTAAAATAGACTTCATTTTTGAATTCGGAATATGAAATATAGCTTAGGATGAAATTTTGGCATTGTTCTGAAAAACATCAATTTTTGATGAATAGTGAAACTACTAAGTGGAAGTTAAAAAAACTGAATTTTTCATAAAACGTAATTTTACCGCTTCTGTGAATGGAATTTCAAAAATCCGAGAGACACGGTTGATGTCAGTAAGTAAAATGTGGTTCAATGAGATGAAAATAATTTTTGGTGAATAGTAACTTTTTACTTTTATTTACCACGGTTAAAAGTAAATAGGTTAATTAAGGGTAAGAATGCTATTAATATTACCCTAACACATGTCCTAATTCTATTGGACAAGTATATCTCGACCAAAAACAACCTTAAGTGTAAAATATTATCATTTAGGCCCACTTGGATTAGATTAGGACATTTATTATTATTTAATTCAATGAAGAGTTAAAAGAGTTAAAATAAACGTTTATTCACTAAAACATATTTAATATGGGGTTATACGTAAGATAAATTCGACTATAAATATTCATTAGAAATCTAAAAATATTTCCTACATAATGATATTTTATTGATAATTTTTAGACTTTAAATAAATTAATTTATTTATGACACAACGATGATGCAGTAATTACCCTTTTAAAAAAATATTAACATAATTGATGTTATAAATGCTCAAATGAATGTAATTTGAGACTTTTTATGAATTCCACTAATTTTATAGGTTACTATGATATATTAATGTTGATTTAATCAACTTGGTTCGAACATATAATTCTGTTATGACTTTCACAAAAATCATATATCAAATAGTGTCAAAATTGACACAAAATAGTTTTAAAATAAAATATTATATTATTAATTGTTATTTTATTCCTAAAAATCTAAGGTTCGGCCAAATGACTTAGATAAGGATATATGTATTAATAATAAACAATTTGGGGTTCGTTTGGCATGTTATAGTAAGTGTATTAACCATATAGTGAAAGAAAACAAAAAGACACGGTAAAAGTTAAATTATATAACTTAGAGTTAAATCTAATTGATAAGGTTAACATAATACCTTAAACTTGTCTAAATCCTATTGGTTGATAGGATTTCGACCCCTACCCACTTTATCTTCGAAATAAGACCCTTTGGAACCATTATAAACCGATTTTGACATTAATATAAAATAATATTTTGAGGTATTCCTAAGGTGCCCCTCTCCTCCCTTATAAAAGGACACCTCCTCCCCCTCCTCCTCACACCAATTTGAGCACTCAAGCTCGGCCAACCTCTGCCAAAATCTCTTCTACACTTCCCTAGAAACATCCTAGAGGTTCTGGTCTTCCTCAAAGACCAATTTTAGTTCCCTAAGAGGAGGTCTCCAAAAGGCGCTTCCAAGAAGAGGTAATTACCGTTACCAATTCTTTCATATTTATTTCTTCTTCCACTTCTTCTTCTTAGGTTGTTTCATTATGAAGTAATAACATCAGTATCACTAATATACTGATATGTTATTATAAGTATGAAACAACCATATTTCACCATCTATCCATCCTACGGAAAAAGAAATCACCGCGCATGCGTACGTACGGAATACCGCCTCCACGCCGTGGTGTAATCTATTTTTCACCACCACCTTACATGGATAGGTATAATGGTGTAAAGAATAACTATACATAGTTATTACAACATCATATTGATTCTGATATATTGTATAATCCACTCCAATTAAATTCAATATTTATGGAAATGATATCATCGCTCGTGCGTACGTACGGACTACCGTCTCCACGACGCGATGAGATTCATTCTCCATGTTAACCATTTAAGAATTATTATAAAGTATATAGAAGAAATAATAATGAAATATATGACATTATAAAGCTACTGGATTTATGTATATATATATATATATGTATTTCATCTACTTACTTCCATTCAAGACAATAAGGAAAGGAAAACAGCGTTCATGCGTACGTACGGACTACCGTCTCCATGAACGGTGTTTTTCATTTCATTTATCTATCTATTATATATATATATACTGAATATATATGATATATAAATCATATTTTATATTCTGGAAGTAAGTAAATCATGATATAAGTAATAATAATGTCAAGAACAACAAGTCAAAACACCTACGATAAATGAAACGATTTTACCCAAAACGCTACTTTAACATGAATTTACAAAAGAACGGGTAATATAAAGTTATAAGTGGACCATATATGATATAATAACCATGAATATGATTCTGGAATATGTCAATAACATGATTTAAATCATATACAGGAGGTTCGGACACTCACACAGTAAGTCGGACCTAAGGTAAGAGAAATATCACAATCTCATTTTTATCCGAGATTGTTTATACTTTGGCATTTACTGGGGTGTATTTTATCATCCACATCCATGTTTCCTCAATATGTAATATTTATATCCTTATACAATATTTTATATTCAATTTTACCCTTCGGTGAATTTTTAGTAAAGGATATGAAAGGAATCTTTTGTCATTTTTCATACGAGGTACTTTTTTGACTTTTCCGACAAAAGTACGAAGAATGTTTTTTTAACTTATACGGCATGAATGGATTTTTAAAAAATTATTTACAAGAAACTTCCTTTACAAGTTTTCAAGTTTATTTTTAATCAACTTCTTTTATTTTAAAGTCTTATGACATGTTATGAAAGGAAAAATGTTTTTGAAGTAGAAAGGATATTTTCCTCAAGAATGGAGTTCAAGTATTTTATCAAAAATTATATTCCATCTAAGATAATAAAAGGGTTCTGTTTTTATCCCTATTATTACATTGATTTGACTATGTTGTGATGGAATTATGTTTATGAATTCCTTTATGTTATATGAATGGTTTTATAATTTCATGTTGTTTAAGAATCCCATTTTTATTACATGGGTTATGCGATGATGTATGATTTATGATTATGTGGCACACATAAGAAAGGATTCATTATAAGATGGGTGGGACCTATATCTCCCTCCAATTCATTGGGTAAAGATTTTATATCTCATGAGATAGACATGGCTGGAATGGTAGGTTATACCGGTTCAGTGAAACAGGACTGAAACGAGGGTTACTCGATTCAGAAAGGGACTTTGTCCACTAAGATAGTCTTGGCAATGAGTCTTGACTAACAAGAAATGATTCTCTATGATTATGTGTGAATTCCACAAAGTTTCATGTTTTAAGTTATGATTATTGTGATTACATTTCACTTCCATGATTTATCCCATGATTATGAAATTATGCTCTCTTTTGCAGGTTATGATTTCCAAAATGTTATGTTCTTATGAATATGATGTGATTGATATTTCTTTTGTTTACCCTTACTGAGCATTTGAGCTCACCCTTTTATGTTTTCTTTTCCCCAAGATATAAATAAATGTTTTAGGTAAAAAAAGGGAAGATCTTTATGGGAGATATTGAAGATCTTTCACCACGATTAGAAGATTACGTTCCGAGTTTCCAAAGACACTAAACTATTACGATCCTTGTGTGTGTGTGTGTTTGTTATGTACTAAGTATTCCGCAAAAGTAATGTAATGTCAATGTACGTCAAGATACAGGTCTCTACAATTATAAATCAACTTCAATAAGCTTAAAATCCATCAAATAATGTTGACATAAATGAAATCAAAACCTTTTTTATAGAAATATCTCATTCTATTTTGAAATCATTTAAGAAAACAGTTATTTTGAAAATATTCTTATAATCTTGTAAGGTAAGCTTCAACGATGTTATAATAGAGGAAAATAGCCACAACCACCATATAAGTTATAAAAATACATTCTTCCCTTAATTTTGTCGAAAAGGTTAAAAAGTACCTTGTTTGGAAAATGATGGAAAAACTCCTTTCAAAACATTTTATAAAAATTCAAACAAGGGTATAAATGACTTTAACCCATAGTCTAGTAAATAGTAAAATTGTTTTGGAATACATTTTTAAGAAACATGGATGTGGATGATAAAGAGGTCCCAGTAGATACTTATATAAAAACAAACTCGGATAACAAAGAGATTGTGAAATTAACCCTTACCTTGTACTTTCCTTTAGTCGGGGGTACGTTTAACCTCCTGTATAAAGACTGTAGTATGTCACTAAATTATACCAGAACCATATTAATATTTATGATATCATACATGATTCATTTATGACTTTATACTAAACATTTAATAATAATTTCCTTGTTAAATTAACATTTCGGGTAATAATCTCTTTCTTTATTGTACGTGTTTTAACTTGTTAGACATGATTTAATAACTTAAATAATGATTTAAGTAAATCCAGAATATAAAAAAACATTTATATATCATATATATTTATAATATAAATATGTACAATAGACATATATAAGAAATGGAAAACATCGTTTATGGCGACGGTAGTCCGTACGTACGCATAAACGTTGTTTCCATTTCAATATCATATTGAACGGAACTAAGGGAATAAGATATATGTATGTAACTATATATATATATATATCCAGTAGCATTATTATTTCTTATATTACATGTTTATTAATGATATATATTTCATAATCATCATTGAATGGTGAACGTGGAAATAAATCTCATCGCGTTAATGGAGACGGTAATCGGTACGTACGCATGAGCAACAATATCATTCTTTTGATATTAAAATAATATATTATTGGATGGTATATTATATATACAGAGTAATTATCATGTTATATTTATTATTTAAATCAATTAAACATCATTATTATAACCATCCAAATAATAATGTATTGAATAACAATTACACCACGACGTGGAGACGGTAATCCATACGTACACACGTATGGTGACATGTCATTCAAATGATGGATAAAACAATGAATATGGTTGTAACATATTTATAATAACATCATAGTATATAAAAATACTGTAGTTATTATTTTATAATGGAAATAACAAAGAAAGAGGAAGTGGAAAAAGAAATGATCTTGAAAGAGGTGAGGAAATATTTACCTCTTCTTCAGGATCTTCCTTGTGATTTGATCAAAAGGCCTCCATAGGTTGGATTTTTGACTAAAGTAAGGCCTCTAGGATGAAAAGAGGATAGTTGATAGGGTATTTGGGCATATGTTGGCAGAGCCAAATGGTTATGAAGGTGTGAATTAAAGATAATGGGGAGTGCCCTTTTCTAAGAGGGGTGAGGGGCACCATAGGAAATGCTAGAAATATTATTTTATAATAAAATCATTTTCGGTTTCTAATGGATAAAAAATGGATTATTTAAAGTATTAGGTGGGCATGAGTAGAAAACCACTCAACTAGTAGGTATTAGACAGGTTTGGGTCAATGTATTAACCTTATATTTTAGATTTAACTCTTAGTTAAATAGTTTAACATTTACCATGTCTCTTTGTATTTTTATATTATTTGGATAATAAACATACTATATAATAAAATAATAACCCCAAGTTGTCCATTAATGATACACATATCATTATATAAGTCTTTCTTCCGAACCGTATATTTTTAGGAAAAGCATATCATTTAATAATATAATTTTTTTTAAGAACACTTTTATGTCAATTTTGACACTATTTGTATTTTTGTTTTTTCTAAATTCATAACAGCATTATTACTTCGAAAAAAATTCATCCAACAAACCCTAATAAGTCACATTAACCTAAAAAATTAGTGGAATTCATAAAAAATCTCACATTACAATTAATTGGATATTTATAATATCAATTATTATAAAATTTCATTAATTAGGTAATTACTACATCATCATTGTGTCATAAATAAATTAAATTATTTAATTTTTAAAAAAAATAAATAAACAACCATTATGTAGTAAATATTTTTAGCTTTCTAATTAATATTTATAGTCGAAATGAGGACTTATATAACCTCATGAAAAAATTGACTTACTAAAACATATTTGTTTATATAATATTTGCCTTTACTTTAAATTAATTAAAATAAAGTGTCATTATCATTCATAAGTGCCTCCATGGGGTCCCAGAATCGAAACAAAGATTCCCATTGTTGTTCTGGCCTCATACAATAAGGTTATCATAAGTGTTATGGAAATCCTTATTATTATAATATTCTTTTTACCTTGAATTACCCTATTTACCTCTAACCGCTGTAAATAAAAGTCAAAAGTTACTATTCACAAAAAAAATTATTTTCATCTTATTGAACCACATTTTACTTACTGATAACAACCATGTGTATCAGATTTTTAAAATTCAATTCACAAAAGCGATAAAATTACGTTTAATAAAAATTTGTAAATGCTCCTAGGATGTGGGTAAAAGATAGTAAAAAGTTCTATAAAATTTTTATTTATCTAACTTATTATAAACTGACTCCAATGAATTAAATTGAAATTATATAGGTATTAGGTATATATTTGGACCTAAAATAAATTTAAATAAAATATTTAATTATTTAAATAAAATTTTGGTTTTAAACAATAACTCGGGGTTTTTCATTATTCTTCAAAAATTGAATGTTTTCTGAAAAATTCCAAAAATTCACCCTAATATAATTTTGAAATTCAGAAATTAAAAATAAATTATATTTTACCAATTTCAAAACATATAAGTTTCATTAATTAATTTAAAATTAATTCTTATTGTCAAAACCAAAAATTGTATTTTTAAGAAATAATAACTATCCAATGATTGAAACTTGTTTATGTCCAATTTCAAAGTGAAATTACTTACAATGACCATATATGGATTAAATGGTAAAAATATATTCTAATTATAATTACAAAAAATGAAAATTTATAATTAAACACTATAAATTTTTTTTATTAAAAAAGTTCTTTTCAGTTAAAATATAGTATTTTTCACTATTCACCCAAATATGAAAGTTATCAGAAAGACACCAAAAAATTATTGAAACTAAATTTGTATGTCCCGATTATAAAAAAGAAGTTTATTTTGTCAAATTAAATATATAAAAGTTTCAAATATTGCATTTAAAAGTGGTTCGCCATTAAAAGGCGGTAAATATACATTTTTTGAAAAATACTTCTTTTATCTCAAAAAAATGAATTCGTTCATACATTATGTCTAAGAAACTAATAATATTGATTCTAAAACTATAAGTATTATATAAAGTTAAAAATTCAGTTAATACTATTCATAACCGCTTTTTAAGGGCTAGTTTGGTAAGTCGTAGTGTGCTTGAACTCAGTGTTGCGTGTAGTGTAAGTTATTGAATTACTTTGAAGAAATAACATACTATGAAATCTTGGGGTGTTACATTCTTCCCTCCTTCAATAAATTATGTCCTAGAAATTTGAAATTATTCTTCTAAAATAAAAGTTTGAAAACAGAAAATACCTTTTAGGTAAAACCCACATCGGAAATTGGGTTAATAAAATTTAATCTTAATAAGAGGAAAAAGAGAATGAAAAAGTCATCATCAAATTATGATCTTGATTAGAAGAAAATTGGTGGAAATTAGAGACACATAATTGGAGGGAAACATAAATATTTATAGGGAGTAAATGTGGTCATCAGTCACAAATAATTGTACAATTGAGGGCCTCAAAGCCATCAATCTATGATAATTTAAATTATCATCTGTTCAAAAAAACATAATGTATTAGGATAACACATTTTTAGTTTTAAGATCCCTTACCTAATTTTTAAGAATTTATTTCGTCATAGAATAAGTGAATAAAAAAATATATACTTGACAAGTTGAGTTCCATACATTAACTAATTTCTACCACAAACTCATCTTTCACTCTAAAATATAATTGAACTTATAAAAATATTCTATTTATCCTATTCATATAGGGTTCAAAAAAATGAATTTATAATTAACCTATCAAACCCTTTAAAAAAAGAAACTACATTATACAGTCTAGGGACTTCACGTAGTCTAGTGGTAGGTGATAAATCCAAATCGCACTGTGGTTGTGGGTTCGATTCCCACAGCTTTGTCTAACACTACGGGTTGTCACACCATCTACGTGTTGTCCATTTTATAAAAATCCAAAAATAACCTTAACAATAGTGTCCAATTTGAAACTTAATTCATTCCAACCTTTAGACGAATCAAAAATACTTCTATCCAAACTCACAATCCAAATTTTATAAGGAAGTTAAACACAATAAAGATCCATTTTTCCATGTAATAACATGTGAACACCTTCATCATGTATTAATTTGAAACATGGTTACACCTTTAATTACCATAAAACCTTATTGATTAAATTCATTCTCCCTTATCCTTTATATAATACTATATATATTCCTCATATAAAAAATATTTAATATTCCAACAATGTTGAAATAAACAAACTATTAATTAGTTCCAAGGAAGTCAATAATATCTAATATAATTTATCCAAATCAACCATATCTTATTCCAAAATCACTACCTCATTATCAGGACCATATTAAGGATTACATTTCCTTCAACCATGTACTTTTCCAAAAAATTGTAGCTTACTATTAAGTCACTTTTCTTAGAACCATATAATCTCAAATCCTCAATAAAATAGTACTGCAATACAATCATTATTTATCACCATAATTCATATAACCAGTATATTGTTGATACAACACTCAAATGAAATAATTCTATAATAACAACATTAAAACACTAGTCATTCCTCTTCATATGAGATAGTATCATAACTTTATTATTATCCAATATCATCATTTAAGGTATACTCTGATGACTAGGACATTGATTTACGTAGTGTCCCAACTCTTTTCATATGGAGCATTGTACATTGAAAACTTGTTTTCTTACCCTTACAATCACGTACTTTGTGTCCTTTTTATCCAAACTTAAACAAACTCCCATTCCCTTCAAGAATTTACCAAGGTGATTCTTTCCAAAGTTATCACATATGGGAAAATCCTTCTTTTCCCTCTTCCCTATATCCATCTTTCTCTCTTCCATCCTTTTCTTCTCTTGCTTCCCTTCAAAGCCATAAGACTCAAAGAATTATTTACTTATCTAATTAACACATGATACTATTTATTGATATGTTGAGAATAAATGGGAGACTATTTCTATTTTAAAATGTTTGCTTAATACAGTGAAAGATATGATCCTTCTTACTCTTTGGATCATACGTTTTGTTGGAGTTCACATTCATTTTACTGGGTGCCATTTCTATAAAATGGAATACACTAGGTCAGTTCATGAATTTTAATGAATAATTCCATACATTTAAAATACATAACATAAATTTTATAGTTTATGGATATAATCCATAATAAAAAATGTTTTCTTTGAAGAATTATATACTCATAAACCCATCATAATGGTTAGTAAAGAAAATGAGAATTATCCTAAGCATATCCCCCGGGAGTGTCATAACCAAGAGAGAAACAAGGCCAGTTATCGTGCACCCATTCCCATTCATGTCTATCTCAAAGCCGTGTTTTTGGGTTTTAACCCAAGGTACATCAGTTCCAGAGCTGCCTCTACTTGCTCATATCTGGACTGGGATGTATTGCTTGGAAAACTCATAAAATCTCTATAGTACTAAACTTCTAGGAAGTTCTTCTATACTAATACTCAAAGTCTATCTTAGTGCTATGTGCTCTAATCAGAGTTTATTTCAATCTATTTCCAAGGTTGTTTTTAAACTTCCTCTGATACCAACTGTAACATCTCAGCCCTAGATTCCCAGAGTTGGTGCATTATTTTAATAAATTTCCATGATTACAAGGAATCAAGTCACCAAAGACCGATCAGTTTAGCAGTCTTGGAAAATATATTACATACATGAACGTTACAATACACTTTCCAACATAAAACACACACAAAATCCTTTGATATTTCCATTTTCTCCTAGATTAACCCTGTATCTTAAACAAAAAACACTTCTTGGGATCCTGATAAAATGAGACATAAGAAAGGGGTGAGCTCAAATGCTCAGGAATGATAACAATATAGCAGAAACTTTCATAAATAATCATAAACATTTAATGAAATGTATTAAACTAAAACAAAAGACTTTTCAACATCAACTTCATCATAATATGGAAAATATAAATCAAAAAAATTCTATTTAAGTACTCACATGGATATTGTACTAGTCGAATAATCACGTGCAATATCAATATCCACTTTCATAATGATGGAATGCATAATTCCAGACTTTCATAACCATATAGTCAAGGACTTGTGCCAAGACTACAAATAAGATTTTGTCAAGGCCTTGTGCGAAGACACTTGTTTGTCTCTGGAGACCTACCAATGCATCGAGGAGAAATAGAGGGCTCCACCTGTAACCTACTAAGTCCAATGCATTCCTCATATGAAAAGGTTTAAACATAACATAAACATTTGTATTAAAACTAGTATACGAAATGTCAATACATTATCCATAAATCATAAATGGTGTAAAAATAAAACATCCATAGTCAGACATATCACAAAACCTTCAATACAATATGGAAGTTTTGTATCATAATAAATCAACATCAATATTCTTAAAATCCATCAAATGATATAGACATAGATAAAATCAAAAACTTTTTTTAGAGAAATATCTATTTTAATTTTGAAATCATTTAAGAAAACAATTATTCTTAAAATATTCTTATAATATTGTAAGGGAATCTTCAAAGATGTTATAACGATGGAAAATAGCTGCACCGACCGTGTAAGTAAAAAAAAGACATTCTTACATTAATTTTGTCGAAAAGGTTAAAATGTACCTTGTTTGGAAAACAACGGAAATATTCCTTTTAAACCATTTTATAAAAAGTCAAACAAGTGTCTAAATGACAATAACCCTGTAACACCCGAGACTTTTATGTTATATAAATCATCAAAGGAATCTTTTTCTACACAACACTTGCTTGGCTTGCTTTACACGCAATCGCGACCTTCCTCGATAGCTTGCGTCGTACGCAATACCGAGTTTCTCTAAACAACAATATGCTATTAAAACTAGCCGTTATGAATAGTAATAACCACTTTTTGAAATTTTATAAATTTTATTTTTCAAAATGGACTTCATTTTTGGACTAAGAATATCGAAATTAGCCTAGGGTGAAATTTTGGTATTTTTCTGAAAACTTTCAATTTTTGATGAATAGTGAAACCACTAAGTGGTAGGTTAAAAACTGAATTTTGCATAAAACTTAATTTTACCGCTTCTGTAAATGGAATTTCGGAAATCCGACAGACACGGTTGATATCAGTAAGTAAAATGTGGTTCAATGAGATAAAAATAATTTTTGGTGAATAGTAACTTTTTACTTTTTTTTGCCGCGGTTAATAGTAAATAGGGTAACTAAGGGTAAATATGATATTAATATTACCCTAACACATGTCCTAATTCTATTGGACAAGTGTAATTCGACCAAAAACAAACTTAGGAATAAAATATGACCATTTAGGCCCACTTGGATTAGATTAGGACATTTATTATTAATTTATTTAAAGAAGGGTTAAAATAGTTAAAATCAAAGTTTAATAAGTAAATCATTTTTAATATGGGGTTATACATAAGATAAATTCAATTGTAATTATTAATTAGAAAGCTAAAAAGATTTCCTACATGATGATATTTTATTTTTAATATTTAGACATCAAATAATTTAATTTATTTATGACACAAAGATGATGCAGTAATTATCTTATTAATGAAATATTGACAAAATTGATAATATAAATACCAAAATAAATGTAATTTAAGACTTTTTATGAATTCCACTAATTTTAAGGGTTACTATGATATATTAATGTTGCTTTAATCAACTTGGTTTGAACATATAATTCTGTTATGACTTTCACAAAAATCATATATCAAATAGTGTCAAAATTGACACAAAATAGTTTTTAAATCAAATATTATATTATTAATTGTTATTGTATTCCTAAAAATATAAGGTTCGGCCAAATGACTTATAAAAGGATATATATATTAATAATAACCAATTTGGGGTTCGTTTGTCATGTTATAGTAAGTGTATTAACCATATAGTGAAAGAAAACAAAAAGACACGGTAAAAGTTAAATTAATTAACTTAGAGTTAAATCTAATTGATAAGGTTAAACTAATACCCTAAACTTGTCTAAATCCTATTGGTTGATAGGATTTCGACCCATCCCCACTTTATCTTCGAAATAAGACCATTTGGAACCATTATAAACCGATTTTGACTTTAATATAAAATAATATTTTGAGATATTCCTAAGGTGCCCCTCTCCTCCCTTATAAAAGGGCACCTCCTCCCCCTCCTCCTCACACCAATTTGAGCACTCAAGCTCGGCCAAACCCTGCCATTTTCTCCTCTCCACTTCCCTAGAATAATCCTAGAGGTCCTGGTCTTCTTCAAACACCAATCTTAGTTCCCTAAGTGGAGGATTCAGAGAAGAGTTCCAAAGAAGAGGTAATATCCATTACCGATCTTTTCAATTTCTTTCTTCTTCAACTTCTTCTTCTTTAGTTGTTTCATGATAAAGTAATAACATCAATATTACTTACATACTGATATGTTATTATAAATATGAAACAACCCTAATTCACCTTCTATCCATCCTACGGAAAAATAAAATCACCGCGCGTGCGTACGTACGGAATACCGTCTCCACGCCGTGGTGTAATCTATTTTTCCACCATCACCTTACAAGGATGGGTATAATGGTGTAATGAGTAACTATATATTATTATTATGAAGTAATATTGATACTGAAATAATATATATATATACTCCAATACAATTCCACGATCATAGGAACGATATCATCACTCGTGCGTACGTACGGAATACCGTCTCCACGATGTGATGCGACTCGTTCTACATGATCTTCATTTCATAATGATTATATAAATGAATTGAATGAATGAATATGGTATATACTACACTAATACCATTCTATAAATGAATTATCTATAACCTAAAGATAAGAATAAGAATTTATTCGACAAAACACGCATAAGAACAAAAAGTTATAAAGACCCGAGTAACAAGTAACAATGAAATATTACTAACAAGAAGCTAATAATATGACCATATATGATATCATATCAATATTTATGATTCTGGAATAAGTCAATAACATTATTTAAACCATTATACAGGAGCTTCGGACACGAACAAAGCCAATCGGACCTAAGGTAAGGGAAATATCACAATCTCACTTTTATCCGAGATTGTTTTTACTTTGGTAATTACTGGGGTGTATTTTATCATCCAAATCCATGTTCCCTCAATATGTAATATTATTTCCATCCTTCTAAAATAGTTTATATCCAATTTTACCCTTCTTTGAGTTTTTAGTAAAAGATATGAAAGGAATCTTTTGTCGTTTTTTTTCGTACGAGGTACTTTTTGACTTTTCCGACAAAAGTACGAAGAATGTTTTTTTTAACTTATAAGGCATGAATGGATTTTTAAAAAAATTATTTCCAAGAAGCTTCCTTTAAAAGTTTTCAAGTTTATTTTTAATCAACTTCTTTTAGTTTATAATTGTATGACATGTTAAGAAAATAAAAGTGTTTTTGAAGAAGAAAGGATATTTTCCTCAAGAATGGAGTTCAAGTGTTTTATCAAAATTATTTTCCATCTAAGATAATAAAGGGTTCTATTTTTATCCCTTTAATTACATTGATTTGATTATGTTGTGAGGGAATTATTTTTATGAAGTCATTTGCCTTATATGATTTGTTTTATGATGTCATGATGTTTCAAGAATCCCATTTTTGTTACATGTGTTATACGATGATGTATGATTTATGATTATGTGGCACACATAAGAAAGGATTCATTATAAGATGGGTGGGACCTATATCTCCCTCCAATACATTGGGTAAAGATTTTATATCTCATGAGATAGACAGGGCTGGAACGGTAGGTTATACCGGTTCAGTGATACAGGACTGAAACGAGGAGTGAACTCGGTTCAGAAAGGGACTTTGTCCACTAAGATAGTCTTGGAAATGATTCATGACTAACAAGAAATGATTTTCCATTATTATGTGTGCATGCCACAAAGTTTCAAGTTTTATGTTATGATTATGGGGATCTCATTTTCACTTCTATGATTTATTCCATGTTAAGATATTATGATCTCTTTTGCAGGTTTTGATTTTCAAAAAGATATGATATGATTTTTATTTCCTTTATTTGCCCTTGCTGAGCATTTGAGCTCACCCTTTTATGTTTTCTTTTCCCCAGGTCAGGAAGATGGATATTAAGTGGAATATGCTAAAAGGGACCCTAGATATGATGAAATAAATGGGAGACACTATAGAAGATTTATGAACCAGTTGTTTATGTTTCCCAGTTTCTAAAGACACTATACCTATATGGTCCTTTGTGGTTTTGTCATATGTTGTAATAAGTGTGCTTCAATTTTGAAGTATTAACAATGTATATAAAGTATGGGTCGTTATAGTTGGTATCAGAGGAAAGGAATAGTCAACCTTTGGAAACTAGGATGTGAAATCCTTAGTAAGAACCCTAAGGATAACTCTAAGAATAGAACACAATCTTAGAAATGGCCATGAATAACCTAGGATAAGACCATAAGCATGAAAATTTTATTCTTGAATTATGTGGTTTCCTATTATAATTAGTGTTGCTCACACTATTCTTCTTGGTTTTAGTCAATGGCTGGAACCCGAAGGAACCGTGTTAATGCGGAATGCGATGGGCAATGCAATGATTGTCCCCCTGAGCAACCAAACGATATGGGAGTTGGAATGCAAAATCTTGTAGCCATGCTCACACAACTTTCTCAAGCTATGAATCATGCAGGATTTCCAAACGAGCAAAGGAGGGAGCAACATTCTGTTTAATCCTTCCTGAGGCAGCGTCCACCTTCTTTCAGCGGGTCTACTGATCCATTAGTTGCTGAACAATGGATTAGTACTACTGAAAAGATATTTTCAGTTCTTCAATGTTCTGAGCATGATAAATTCATCCTAGCAGTGTATCGTTTGGAAGGAGATGTTGATCAATGGTGGAATCTTGTTAAGAATACGAGGCAAAGGGATGAAATTGAGTCTATGGAATGGGACGAGTTCAAGAACTTATTTTTCACTAAGTACTTCCCTCGTATTCTCCGAACAAAGATGGAGAAAGAGTTTCTTGAACTGAAGCAAAGGGATGATGAATCTGTTGGTACCTATGAAGCAAATTTTACAAGACTTGCAAGGTACGCTTCTGGTATTATTATCCAACCTGAGAGTAAGATCGATCGATTCTTTAGTGGCTTAAAACCAAGTCTTCGAAGGGCGTTAGCCATAAGGGACTTCAATAGCTACGAGGAAATCGTTCGATGTGCTCTCAAAGTCGAGATGGAGATTGGAGTAACCCATCAGTCACATGGGTTTGATAAGAAGAGGAAGATGGAATTCAAAGAAAAATCTAAAGAGCACACGGAAAAGAAGATGAGCTTTTCCTTATGCTCAAAGTGTGGAAAGAAACATGGAGGGAGTTGTCTTAAAGGGACAAGTAAATGTTTTAAATGTGGAAAAGAAGGTCATCGGGCATTTGAATGCCGTGATAATGGGAAGAAGATGTCTAATGACGCGAACAAAGGAAGGGATACACAGAATGAACCTACTACACTTCAATGTTTCAAGTGCAAGGAGATGGGGCATTATGCCAATCAATTCCCAAATCCAAGGGTTGATGATGATGGTCGACGTCAACAAACTCTTAAGGCTAAAGACAAAGGAAAGTCACATGCAATTTCTATCAGCGATGTGGAGTACGATAACGATGTGGTGAAAGGTACACTTACCATCCACTCTAAAGTAGAAAATGTTTTATTTGATTCTCGATCCACCCACTCTTTTATTTCTGAAGACTTTTCTAAGGGTATCACAGTATTACCTCAACAATTAGATGTTGAGTTAGCTGTGACAACACCTAATGGCACATCAATCGCATCAAAAGTTTATAATTCTTCTCCGATCGAAGTTTGTGGGAAAGTGCTTCCTGCAAATCTTGTGATCCTTCCTTTAGTGGAATTTGATGTGATTCTTGGCATGGATTGTCTTTCTCTACATGGATCTCATATCGATTGCCAAAGAAGGGAAGTCACATTTTATATTCCAGCTCAATCTACGATCGTCTATCAATGCAAGGATGAACATAACCTTCCAGTGGAAATTTCTTCCATCTTATGGGTATTGATTCCACTAAATGAAGGTTATTTATCTCAAATGGTTGGTGAGTAACTCACAATTAAGAATATGCCCATTGTACGGGAGTTTTATGATGTCTTTCCGGAGGAATTGCCGGGTCTTCCACCAAATCGTGAAGTTGAGTTTTCAATAGAACTCGTACCGGGTGCTTTGCCTATTTCAAAGACACCTTATAGAATGGCCCCAATTGAGTTGCAGGAATTGAAGAAGCAACTCCAAGAGAATCTTGATAAGGGATTCATACGCCCTAGTGCGTCACCTTGGGGAGCACCTATTCTATTTATTAAGAAGAAAGATGGATCAATGAGACTTTGCATTGATTATCGAGAACTTAACAAGATCACTATCAAGAACAAATATCCTCTCCCACGAATTGATGACTTATTTGACCAACTACGCGGAGCTCAATACTTTTCAAAGATTGATCTTCGTTCAGGGTATCATCAATTAAGGGTCAAAAGGGAGGATATACCAAAGACGGCTTTCCGTACAAGGTATGGACACTATGAATTTATAGTGATGCCATTTGGTCTTACTAATGCCCCTGCTATCTTCATGGATCTAATGAATAGAGTCTTTAGAGACTATCTTGATCAATTTGTGGTAGTCTTTATAGACGATATTCTTGTCTATTCAAAGATCAAGGAAGAGCATGAAGATCACTTGAGAATTATATTGAAGGCCCTGAGAAAGGAGAAGCTTTATGCCAAATTTACCAAGTGTGAATTTTGGCTTCAAAAAGTTGCATTTTTGGGTCATATAATCTCAAAAGAGGGGATATCTGTGGATCCAGCAAAAACAGGGGTTATCGAAAGATGGTCAAGACCAACAACAGTAACTGAGATCCGAAGTTTTCTTGGTTTGGCTGGATATTATCGACGTTTTGTAAAAGATTTTTCATGATTATCTAATCCACTCACCAAGTTGACCCGGAAAGGAGTTAAGTTTGTCTGGACTGAAGAATGTGAAGAGAATTTCAAGGAGTTGAAAAGAAGGTTATCCAGTGCACCTGTGCTCACACTTCCTTGTAGTGGAGAAAGGTTTGTGATCTACAGTGATGCATCCAAGAAAGGATTGGGGTCTGTTCTTATGCAAAATGATATGGTGATAGATTATGCCTCACGATAGTTGAAAATCCATGAGCAAAATTACCCAACACATGATTTGGAGTTGGCTGCGGTAATCTTTGCATTAAAGATTTGGAGGCATTACCTTTATGGTGAAAGGTGTGATATTTATACTGATCATAAAAGTTTAAAGTATATTTTCACACAAAAGGAGTTGAATATGCGTCAAAGAAGATGGTTGGAGCTGATTAAGGATTATGACTGCTCAATCCGTTACCACCCTGGGAAAGAAAACAAGGTGGCAGATGCATTAAGTCGACAAGACCATGCTAGTTTATCCATGATGAGGATCACAAAAGATCCAATATTTATGGATTTACAAAGGATGGATCTTGGAATTATAATGGAAGGGGAAAAATCTTATCTTTCTCAAATGAATGTTCAACCATCTATACATGTGAAGATTAAAGAGGCACAGAAAGAAGATGTCGAGTTACAAAATAAGGTGAGAAATGTTCCTGAATTCAACCTTGATTGTGATGGGATAATAAAGTTCAGGAATCGGGTTTGCGTTCCTCCCATCCCCGAATTAAAGAATGAGCTGCTGGATGAGGCTCATAGTTCATCATTCTCTATTCATCCTGGAAGCACGAAGATGTATAGGGACCTGAAAGAGTACTTCTGGTGGGATGGCATGAAAAGAGATGTTGCTGAATATGTCTCTCGATGCTTGGTTTGTCAACAAGTTAAAGCTGAGAGACAGAAGTCTAAGGGGATGTTACAACCATTACCCATACCCGAATGGAAATGGGAAAACATCACTATGGACTTTGTCACAGGACTTCCTAAAACATCCAAAGGCAATAATGCTATCTGGGTCATAGTTGATCGTCTTACAAAGTCTGCACACTTCATTGCTATTAGAGAGGATTTCTCTCTAGATCAGCTTGCCAGGATATATGTAAAGGAAGTGGTAAGATTGCATGGAGTACCACTTTCTATTATATCTGATCGAGATCCGAGATTTACCTCGAAGTTCTGGCGAAGTCTTCAGCATACTCTGGATACAGAGTTGAGTTTCAGCACTGCTTATCATCCCCAGACAGACGGTCAGTCTGAGAGAACAAATCAAACCCTAGAAGATATGTTGAGAGCTTGTTCTATGGATTTCAAAGGAGGTTGGGATCAACACCTACCTTTGGTAGAATTTTCTTATAATAATAGCTTTAACTCCAGTATTCAGATGGCTCGTTATGAAGCTCTCTATGGAAAGAAATGCAGGACTCCAACTTACTGGGACGAAGTTGGGGAAAGAAAGCTATTAGGACCTGATCTCGTTGATGAAATGGCAGAAAAGGTCAGATCTATTCAACAACACATAAGAGCAGCTCAGAGTCGACAGAAAAGTTATGCCGATAACCGAAGAAAAGACCTAGAGTTTGAAGTGGGTGATAAAGTGTTCTTACGAATATCTCCCTGGAAGAGGGTTATGAGATTTGGAAAGAAGGGGAAGTTGAACCCTAGATATATCGGTCCTTTCGAAATATTGGATCGTGTTGGGAAGGTAGCTTACCGATTGGCGCTTCCACCGAATCTCTCTCAAGTTCACGATGTGTTCCATGTATCTCTCCTGAGAAAGTACATACCAGATCCTTCACATGTACTCAGCTCAGAAGTTGTACCGTTGGAGCAAGATCTTTCTTATGAAGAACAGCCGATAGAGTTTCTGGATCGTAGCGAAAAAGTCATACGAAACAAGACCACTCGATTGGTGAAAGTTTTATGGAGGAACCACCAACTTGAAGAAGATACATGGGAGCTTGAAGATATGATGAGGGAGAAGTATCCTCATCTGTTTGTTGCATAGTGACGAATTTCGAGGGCGAAATTCTTTTTAAGGGGGGTAGAATGTAACACCCGATACTTTTATGTTATATAAATCATCAAAGGAATCTTTTTCTACACAACACTTGCTTGGCTTGCTTTACACGCAATCGCGACCTTCCTCGATAGCTTGCGTCGTACGCAATACCGAGTTTCACTAAACAACAATATGCTATTAAAACTAGCCGTTATGAATAGTAATAACCACTTTTTGAAATTTTATAAATTTTATTTTTCAAAATGGACTTCATTTTTGGACTAAGAATATCGAAATTAGCCTAGGGTGAAATTTTGGTATTTTTCTGAAAACTTTCAATTTTTGATGAATAGTGAAACCACTAAGTGGTAGGTTAAAAACTGAATTTTGCATAAAACTTAATTTTACCGCTTCTGTAAATGGAATTTCGAAAATCCGACAGACACAGTTGATATCAGTAAGTAAAATGTGGTTCAATGAGATAAAAATAATTTTTGGTGAATAGTAACTTTTTACTTTTTTTTACCGCGGTTAATAGTAAATAGGGTTACTAAGGGTAAATATGATATTAATATTACCCTAACACATGTCCTAATTCTATTGGACAAGTGTAATTCGACCAAAAACAAACTTAGGAATAAAATAGGACCATTTAGGCCCACTTGGATTAGATTAGGACATTTATTATTAATTTATTTAAAGAAGGGTTAAAATAGTTAAAATCAAAGTTTAATAAGTAAATAATTTTTAATATGGGGATATACATAAGATAAATTCAATTGTAAATATTCATTAGAAAGATAAAAAGATTTCCTACATGATGATATTTTATTTGTAATTTTTAGACATCAAATAATTTAATTTATTTATGACACAAAGATGATGCAGTAATTATCTTATTAATGAAATATTGACAAAATTGATAATATAAATACCAAAATAAATGTAATTTAAGACTTTTTATGAATTACACTAATTTTCTAGGTTACTATGATATATTAATGTTGCTTTAATCAACTTGGTTCGAACATATAATTCTGTTATGACTTTCACAAAAATCATATATCAAATAGTGTCAAAATTGACACAAAATAGTTTTTAAATCAAATATTATATTATTAATTGTTATTGTATTCCTAAAAATCTAAGGTTCGGCCAAATGACTTATATAAGGATATATATATTAATAATAAACAATTTGGGGTTCGTTTGGCATGTTATAGTAAGTGTATTAACCATATAGTGAAAGAAAACAAAAAGACACGGTAAAAGTTAAATTAATTAACTTAGAGTTAAATCTAATTGATAAGGTTAAAATAATACCCTAAACTTGTCTAAATCCTATTGGTTGATAGGATTTCGACCCATACCCACTTTATCTTCGAAATAAGACCATTTGGAACCATTATAAACCGATTTTGACTTTAATATAAAATAATATTTTGAGATATTCCTAAGGTGCCCCTCTCCTCCCTTATAAAAGGGCACCTCCTCCCCCTCCTCCTCACACCAATTTGAGCACTCAAGCTCGGCCAAACCCTGCCATTTTCTCCTCTCCACTTCCCTAGAATAATCCTAGAGGTCCTGGTCTTCTTCAAAGACCAATCTTAGTTCCCTAAGTGGAGGATTCAAAGAAGAGTTCCAAAGAAGAGGTAATATCCATTACCGATCTTTTCAATTTCTTTCTTCTTCAACTTCTTCTTCTTTAGTTGTTTCATGATAAAGTAATAACATCAGTATTACTTACATACTGATATGTTATTATATATATGAAACAACCATAATTCACCTTCTATCCATCCTACGGAAAAATGAAATCACCGCGCGTGCGTACGTACGGAATACCGTCTCCACGCCGTGGTGTAATATATTTTTCCACCATCACCTTACAAGGATGGGTATAATGGTGTAATGAGTAACTATATATGATTATTATGAAGTAATATTGATACTGAAATAATATATATATATACTCCAATACAATTCCACGATCATAGGAACGATATCATCACTCGTGCGTACGTACGGAATACCGTCTCCACGATGTGATGCGACTCGTTCTACATGATCTTTATTTCATAATGATTATATAAATGAATTGAATGAATTAATATGGTATATACTACACTAATACCATTCTGTAAATGAATTATCTATAACCTAAAGATAAGAATAAGAATTTATTCGACAAAACACGCATAAGAACAAAACGTTATAAAGACCCGAGTAACAAGTAACAATGAAATATTACTAACAAGAAGCTAATAATATGACCATATATGATATCATATCAATATTTATGATTCTGGAATAAGTCAATAACATTATTTAAACCATTATAAAGGAGCTTCGGACACGAACAAAGAAAATCAGACCTAAGGTAAGGGAAATATCACAATCTCACTTTTATCCGAGATTGTTTTTACTTTGGTAATTACTGGGGTGTATTTTATCATCCACATCCATGTTCCCTCAATATGCAATATTATTTCCATCCTTCTAAAATAGTTTATATCAAATTTTACCCTTCTTTGAGTTTTTAGTAAATGATATGAAAGGAATCTTTTGTCGTTTTTTTTCGTACGAGGTACTTTTTGACTTTTCCGACAAAAGTACGAAGAATGTTTTTTTTAACTTATATGGAATGAATGGATTTTTAAAAACATTATTTTTAAGAAGAATCCTTTAAAAGTTTTCAAGTTTATTTTTAATCAACTTCTTTTAGTTTATAATTGTATGACATGTTAAGAAAATAAAAGTGTTTTTGAAGAAGAAAGGATATTTTCCTCAAGAATGGAGTTCAAGTGTTTTATCAAAATTATTTTCCATCTAAGATAATAAAGGGTTCTTTTTTTATCCCTTTAATTACATTGATTTGATTATGTTGTGAGGGAATTATTTTTATGAAGTCATTTGCCTTATATGATTTGTTTTATGATGTCATGATGTTTCAAGAATCCCATTTTTGTTACATGTGTTATGCGATGATGTATGATTTATGATTATGTGGCACACATAAGAATGGATTCATTATAAGATGGGTGGGACCTATATCTCCCTCCAATGCATTGGGTAAAGATTTTATATCTCATGAGATAGACAGGGCTCGAACGGTAGGTTATACCGGTTCAGTGATACAGGACTGAAACGAGGAGTGAACTCGGTTCAGAAAGGGACTTTGTCCACTAAGATAATCTTGGCAATGAGTCATGACTAACAAGAAATGATTTTCCATGATTATGTGTCCATGCCACAAAGTTTCAAGTTTTATGTTATGATTATGGGGATCTCATTTTCACTTCTATGATTTATTCCATGTTAAGATATTATGATCTCTTTTGCAGGTTTTGATTTTCAAAAAGATATGATATGATTTTTATTTCCTTTATTTGCCCTTGCTGAGCATTTGAGCTCACCATTTTATGTTTTCTTTTCCCCAGGTCAGGAAGATGGATATTAAGTAGAATATGCTAAAAGGGACCCTAGATATGATGAAATAAATGGGAGACACTGTAGAAGATTTATGAACCAGTTGTTTATGTTTCCCAGTTTCTAAAGACACTATACCTATACGGTCCTTTGTGGTTTTGTCATATGTTGTAATAAGTGTGCTTCAATTTTGAAGTATTAACAATGTATATAAAGTATGGGTCGTTATAAACCCATAGTCTAGTAAATATTAAAAAAAATTGGAATACATTTTTAAGAAATATGGATGTGGATGATAAAGAGTTCCCAGTAGGTACTTATATAAAAACAACCTCGAATAATAAAGATATTGTGAAAATAACCCTTACATTGTACTTTCCTTTAGTCGAGGGTACGTTTGACCTACTGTATAAAGACCTTAGTATGTTAATAAATTATAAAAGAACCATATTAATATTTATGATATAATACATGATTCATTTATGACTTTATAATACCCATTTAATAATAATTTCCATGTTAAATTAACATTTCGGGTAACAATCACTTTCTTTATCGTACGTGTTTTTACTTGTTAATGTTGATTGTATCACTTAGATCATGATTTAAATACTTATAGAATATAAAAAATGATTTATATATCATATATATTTATAATATAAATATGTACAATAGACATATATAGGAAATGGAAAACACCGTTTATGGAGACAGTAGCCCATACGTAAACATAAATGTTGTTTCCGTTTTCATATCGTATTGCACGGAACTAAGTGAATAAGATATATGAAAGTACATATATATATATATATATCTAGTATCATTATAATTTCATATATTACATTCTTATTAATGATATATATTTTATAAACATCATTGAATGGTGAATGTGGAAATAAATCTCATCGCGTTCGTGGAGACGGTAATCCGTATGTACGCACGAGCAACAATATCATTATTTTGATATTAAAATAATATATAATTGGATGTTATATCATATATAAAGAATCATTATCATGTTATATTTATTATTTACATCAATTAAGCATCATTATTATACCCATACAAATATTAATGTATTAATAGCAACTACACCACGACGTGGAGACGGTATGCCGTCCGTAGGCACGTATGGTGACATGTCATTCAAAAGATTGATAGAATAATGAATATGGTTGTGCCTTATTATAACAACGTCATAGTATATATGATATACTAGAGTTATTATTTTATAATAGAAACAACAAATAAAGAGGAAGTTGTAGAATAAAGGAACTTGAAATAGGTGATAAAATATTTACCTCTTTTTCGGGTTCTTCCTTTTGATTTGTTCAAAAGGGCTCCTTAGGTTTTCTTTTTGACTATAGGAAGGACTATAGGATGAATTTAGGATAGTTTAGAGGGTATTTTATCTAGGTTTGGACAATCCAAATGGCTTTAAAGTTGTGAATTAGAGATAAGGGTGAGAGCCCTTTTATAAGGGGGTGAGGGGAACCTTAGGAAAAGTTAGAAATATTATTTGATAATAAAATCAATTTTGGTTTATAATGGCTCCAAAATAGATTATTTAATATATAAAGTGGGTATGGGTCGATAACCACTCAACGAGTAGGTTTTAGATAGGTTTGGGTCACAATATTAACCTTATCTTTTATATTTGACTCTTAGTTAAGTAGATTGGCATTTACCATGTCTCTTTGTATTTTTAAATTATTTGGTTAATAAACATACTATATACTTTCAAAAAAACCCAAGTGGTTTATTAATGATACAACTATCATTATATAAGTCTTTTTGTGGAGCCTTATACTTTTAAGAATAGAATATCAATTAATAATATAATATTTGTTTTAAAAACTCTTTTATGTCAATTTTGACACTATTTGGTATTTTGGTTTTTCTAAATTCATAATAGCCTTATTAATTCCAACCAAATTCATATCACCAACTCTAATATGTTACATTAACCTATAATATTAGTGTATTTCATAAAAAGTCACAAATTACATTTAATTGGATATTTATAATATCAATTATTTTAATATTTCATTAATTAGGTAAATACTACAGCATCATTGTGTCATAAATAAATTAAACTATTTAATGTTTAAAAAAATACCATTATGTAGGAAATAGTTTTATAATTCCAATGAATATTTATAGTCTAAAAAAGGAATTTTATAACTGCATGTAAAAATTTAATTACGAAAAGATATTTGTTTATGTCATTTTTTCCTTTACTTTGAATTAATTAAAATAAAGTGTCATTATCATTCATTAGTGGCTCCATGGGGTTCCCAAATCGACCCAAGGATGCCCATGGTTGTTAATGACATATCCAATAAGGTTAGGACAAGTGTTAAGGTATTTTTGGATTATTATAATATTCTTTTTACCTTGAATTACCCTATTTACCTCCAACTGCTGTAAATAAAAGTCAAAAGTTACAATTCACAAAGAATTATTTTCAGCTTATTGAACCACATTTTACTTACTGATATCAACCATGTCTCTCATATTTTTAAAATTTAATACACATAAGAAGTAAAATTATGTTCTATGAAAATTTTTAAATGCTCCTAGGAGGTGGGTAAAAGACGGTACAAAGTTCGATAAAATTTTTATACATCTAAAATTCTTATAAACTGTCTCCAATGAATTACATTGAACTTATATAGGTATTATGTATCTATTTTGACCTAAAATAATTTTAAATAAAAAATAATAATTATTTAAATAAAAAAGTCAGTTTTAAACAATCACTTATTGTTTTTCATTATGCATCAAAATTGAAAGTTTTCAGAAAAATACAAAAAATTCACCCTAAGCTAATTTAGATATTACGAATTCAAAAATGAATTCTATTTTACCAATATAAAAACATAGAAGTTGAATTAATTAATTTAAAATTAATTCCCATTTTCAAATCCAAAAGGACTATTTTTTAGAAATAATATCTATCCAAAGATTGGTACTTCTTTATATCCAATTTCAAAGTGAAATTACTTAAAATGACCATCATTGGATTAAATGATAATAATATAATATAATTATACTTACAAACCATTAAAATGTATAATTCAAAGCTATAAATTGTTTTTATTAAAAAATTTGTCTTCAGTTAATGTATAGTATTTTTCAATATTCACCCAAATATGAAAGTTATCAGAAAAACACCAAAAATATATTGAAAATAAATTATTATGTCCCAATTCTAATGAAAAATTTTATTTTGTCAAATTGAATATATAAAAGTTTAAAATATTGTATTTAAAAAGTGTTCTCCATTAAAAGGCGGTAAAATTTCATTTTTTGAAAAATGCTTCTTTTATCTGAAAAAAAATGATTTTTTTCTTACATTATGTCTAAAAAACTCATAATATGGATTCTAAAATTATAAGGATTATATAAAGTTAATAATTCAGTTAATACTATTCAAAACCACTTTTGAACAACTTGTTTGGTATGTGATGGTGCGCTTGAACTCAATGTTGCGTGTAGTGAAACCTATTTAATTACATTAAAGAAACAATGTACTATGAAATAATGGGGTGTTACATTGAAAAAATCCATTACCATATGACTGTAATAGTTCTACGCATGATTTAAATGTCCTGAATAATTAAAATAAATCATTTAAATAATTATTTGAGAACCTTATATAAATTTATTTGATTTATTAATATTTTATTATGTTCATTTATGGCCTTATTTTCGAGTTATAAGTTTCAATTTCATTTCTTGGTACTGTTCATTCCCTTGGTTTTCATGATTGGTTCGCTTGTATAAATTTATGAAAGATAATGTAAAATGGGAATAGGACTCCAAAATTTAAGTTATATTTTATTAATTAAAATCTATATTATTAAATGGTTACATAATTCATTTGTTTAGTTTGGGTGACGATGAATCATTAGACAAGATGTGAGGGATAATTATTTAGATTATTTTGGTGTTTATTTGATTATCACAAATTAGTTTTGTTTCATTATTAATTATTGTATAAAAATCTAGTTTCTGACATAAAAAAGAGATATAATATACATTTTATAATATATATAACAACCATTACAATGGTTTTTTGTACAATATTGTAGGCAGTAAAGAAAAATGAAAACCTGTCTTCCTTGAAAATGATAAATCAACACCTCATGGACAATATTTTAATATATATAATAATAGTAAGAGGAAAATGGTCTTTATATTTTATTTTACATTAACATGAATTAATTACTCTATATATAAGATATTTTATTTATCATGCATGATTAAAAATATAAGGTTAATAGAGTATAAGAAAAGAAAAAAAGTGAAATATAAAAATTAATAAAGCCAAAGAGGATTTTACCTATTGAATTATTCTTCATGTTAACCTCTTAAGGGAAATTGGTTTTCATATTTTATTGAGATGAGAACATTCTTAATGTGAGAAAAATACTTGGGAAGTGTATTAGAAATAAATATGACATGATTCAAGGATTAAGATGTGTGAGGGGTAGAGGCGGAGAGGGGAGGTATTTATAGTGGAGGAAAGAGGTGTTTTTGGATTATTTTATTAATTTTTTTATTATGTTTTCTCAAGACAACATGTAGTGTGGATTATTGTGACTACATATATTAACTAGTGAAAGTTATTTATAACCAATGGTTCTTACATCTTCCAAACATCTTCTGTGACTCAATAATTCATGTATTTAGATGATAACATAAATTATGGCATTTTACTATTCACCAAAAATTCAAATATTTTAGAAAAATCCAAAAACAAATCACCTTAAACATTTTTCAACATGTATTATTAAAAAATAAACTCCCTTTTATGAAAAACATTTATAAATATGAAAATTATAATTCTAAATTAAAAACAACAATCATTAGACAAACACAAATTTTAAAAACATAACTGATTTTATAACATAATGAAACAATAATTAAGGTCTCGTAAAATTATATTATAATCGAAAGAATACAAAATATCCCTCCAATGGCCTGAAGGCCATCATTTTTTATTAATTTTTGATAATCCACCTTTCAAGGGGTGAGGTGGAACCATATGAAGGCTCGTAGGCATAAGTATTACATGTCTCGTAGGCCTTAGAGGAATTCACTGCATGTAGGCGTCAAACATTACATAAAACCTAGTATAACTACTTGGAACTACTCCTCCCCGGTATCTTCATCATGAAATCATCTCTCCACCTTCTCATAGCTGTTCGGCTTGGATTTCCCATGCATGTACAGGCTTGTCTCGATGGCAGGTGTCATACCCTCTCATTCTTGAAATCTGTTTAGCTTCTACTATGGTGAATGCACTTTGCTCCTCCTCCTTCTGAAACGTGTTCCTTGTAGGTTTGTTGGTTTTCATCTGCATTTAAGGTGGCCTGAATCCCCTAAGGTGTCCTAAAGGACTTACTAACTCGTAGGCCTGGGTGGTCTGAAGGGCATAAAGGACTCGGGGACCAAATCGGTGGCCCGAAGGCCCAAACGAGGGAATATTCCCAGCTGAAACAGTACCGAACAGTGCACTTAAGGAGTCCTCACAAACTGGGATGAGGCTCATGTGCAATTATGAATCTATTTTATGAAAATATATTTTCATTTTAATCGTTATATTAATTATAAAATTATAGATAAAAATCTAGGTTTCACAAATATAACAAATCAAAATTTATAATTTAAAAAACATGTATTCACTTATACATTGATATAATTATATCATATTTACATTTATAAGATACGTAAATTTTATTTATACTTTCATTTGTTGGTTTATTATTTTACTTGCTAGTTTACTATTCATTAGAGTCATATTAATACTCAAAATTTGATTTAATTATTTCACTCTTATAAGGTCCATAATTTCAGATAAATCAACTCATTTCATTCGTTATTTATTTATAAATTTTTTTTCTACTTTATGTGATTTTGTGTGATTTATATAATATGAAATAATTATAAGAACGGAATCATCATTGATTGAATTCTTTGTTGTTACATCAATATTATAGAATTCGTAATTTAGTATCAGTTTTATTTACATTAATATATTTTTCAATATAAAATTCATTTCATACATGGAATCATTAGTCACAAAATATTTATTAACAATTATTTTTATACGTATAAAATAGAGGTTACCTTGGGAATAAACTATACACTGCAATAAAAACTAAAATGTTAAAAGTAAAAATATAATATTAATGGGTGGGAATAATATCTAAACCATTAATGAGAACGACTATTATAGGACTATATTGACATTATCTATTCCCCAATTTATTATTTCACAATTTTTGAGCCATAATCGATGAGATTTAATTCAGATTATTGAAATTTTTTGGTTTTATTCAAAACTCCATCCCTTTTCAATTATAAATGGGGAACTCATATCCACACTTCTCCTAAACCAACACCCCATTAGTTTAGAACAAAATATATCCAAACCTATGCTAATAATATCTTTTCACCCTATCGAAGATCAATAATTCTCGAAAGACTATCCATAAAGGGCATAATCCAATTAAAAATAAGGTATCCAAGAAGTTAGATAAAATATTCTAATCTCTCCTTGTCCATGTATATTTTAATATATTGACTTATGCTTTATAAATTTACATTAAAGATACTAAAATAATAACATTGGTATCATTATTAAAATTTTATTTTATTTTAATGATCGTATAAGTATTAACCACAAATCCCATTTACGTTAAGAATAATTGAAAATTAAATAATATGATTATGCAGATTATTACCTCCATGATGTAATATATAAATTTTCTTTTAACTCTTAAAATGAATGGTGATACAAATTAAATTTAATATATAAATATTTTTATACTAATTAATGTATTTTTTTGACAATATCAACCATATTAATCCTATTTAATTTTTTAATGAAAACAAAATCATCATATATGCATATTTTTAGAATATTGCCTCACTAGAAAGTTACTTAAAATTTTTCATTACCTCCATTAATGGTATAAATTATGAATAGTTTAAATGGATAAATATGATTTTCATGAAGTTATTAACGGTCCATCATACAATATTTCATAATAAATTAATCCTATGGAAAATAGATAGTTTTCCTAAAAAATGTATTTTAAAACAGGAAGAGTAAGTGGGAAAAATATTAATATATTTTTGTTGTATATAAATTAATTTATATATATAATTACTTCCAATTTTGATATATGGAATATATAAAAAATATCTAATAACATTTTTCTTATGATATAGAGATATTACAACTTCAAACATCATAATTGTTGATTAAATTATGGTGTGTTTTTTTCGGGATCATTTTGACCACCCAGTTAAGAAACATAATAAAATAATGTTTTTTATTACAATGGGAATCTCAATTATAATAATATATATTATAAATCACTAAATAATGAATGTTTTTTATTTATTTAAATGTATCCATCATATTAAACTCGATATTTAATATAACTTTTTTGGATAGAAATCTCTAAAACAAGTTTGTTTCCAACTTCACCTTCAAGGGTTGTAAGAGAAACTATTATATAAATATATTTTTTTATTTTAAATATTTATAAATAGTATTTGTAATAGCCCGAGATTTTATGAAAACTATTCTTTTTAATTTTATTAATGTCTTGTGTTGTACGCTACACCAAAAGGAGCTTGCACAACACGCATCCTTGACTTGCCTTGCATTACACACAATCACAACCTTCCTCGATAGCGTGTGTAGTACACAATACTGAGTTTCACGAAACAACGATATGCTATTAAAATATTATTAAAACTAGCTGTTATGAATAGTAATAACCACTTTTTAAAATTTTAGAAATTTTAGCTCTCAAAATGGACTTCATTTTTGGATTCGGAGTATCGATTTTAGCCTAAGGTGAAATTTTGGTACTTTTCGGATAACTTTCATATTCTGATGAATAGTGAAAATTACTAAATTATAATTAAAAAAAACTTTTTTAATCGAAATAATTAATAGTGATAAATTATTAATTTGAGTGGTTTTAAAGTATATTTATAATATATTTTTACAATTTAATACAATGTTGGTCATTGGATGTAATTTCACATTTAAACCAGACATAATCAAGTGTCAATCTTTTGATAGATATTGTTTCTTAAAAACATGCTATTTGTTTTAACAGTGGGATTTAATTATAAAATTAATTAATGCAACTTCTATGTTATGAATTTTGTAAAATAGACTTCATTTTTTAATTCGGAATATGAAATATTCTTTGGGTCTCTACAGTTGGTATCAGAGGAAAGGTTTAGTCAACCTTTGGAAACTAGGATGCGAAAACGTTAGTGAGATCCCTAGAGATATTTCTAAGGTATGTCTAGGGATGTCCCTAAGGTTAAGTATATGTATAGGTTATAGTACTAGAATTACGCTAACGATCATAGAATTAAACCTAAGATGTTAGATATTGAAGGTACTCCCCCTTTATTATGTTGTTTTCCCTAGCATGATTTTTGCCTCTCACACTATTCTTTTTGGGTTTTAGACGATGGCTGGAACCCGAAGGTACCGTGTTGATCAATGCAATGGACAATGCAATGATTTCCCTCCTGAACAAACAAATGTTATGGGAGATGGAGTGCAAAATCTTATTGCTATACTTACACAAGCTAGGAATCATTCTGGACTTCCAAATGAGTAGAGAAGGGAACAATATTCTATTGAATCCTTCATGACGCAACGTCCACCTTCTTTCAGTGGGTCTTCTGACCCACTTGTTGCTGAACAATGGATCAGTACCACTGAAAATATATGTTCAGTTCTTCAATGTTCTGAGCATGATAAAGTCATCTTAGCAGTATATCGTTTGGTCACCCTCTCCCGTATTAATGGTTTTAATAATCACAAATCATGTCAATTCCTATTCATCATGTCTAAACATTTGAATCCAGTTTATTTAATTTTCAATATGTTTAATTATGTTCACCTATGATTAATTATAAATTTGATACATTTGGATAATTTTTATGTTGTAAGACAGTCCAAGACAAAATATTTTCTAAGTATAAAAGAGTGACACTTTCAAAAATAATGAGACACCAATAGTTTAAATGAGTTATTGATAGCTCAATTGACCTACCGACGCATGGTGTTACTAATGAATGGTGATACCAATGCATGATTCTACTGATGAATGATTCTAATGACGCATAGAGACACTGATAAAATTACTCATTGATAGTTCAATTGAAACACTGAAAGATTAAATATCTCACAGATAGTGTAATTGACCTACCCATGCAAGAACCTTCCAGTGAAACTGTCCTACCAACACATGGTACTTCTAATGAAAGTACTCACTGTCAGATAAGATGAGTCACCGATGCATGGAAAGACCGACAGATTGACACACCGATGAAATAAGACACCGATTAAAGGAGATACCGATAGAGGACTCACCGATGCATAGACATACAGACCAAGGACCCATCAATAGAATTTAAATAAAAGTATTCAAAATTACTTCTAACATTCATATTTGGAGTATTTTAATGCGACTGATTAATTTACGGTTTTTTTAAGACATATTAAATGAGGATGTTAGAAATACAAGGTATAATATCTACCCCAAACATGCACATTTTCAGGATGCAATAATATATATACAAAGAAGGGAGCCTAAAGAGAGACGCATACACAAGAGGATATGAGAAGACCCCCTTGAGTAACATACATTAAGAAATAACACACAAGTAATTATTCATTCTTGCTTTTTTTGAACCAGATAATTGTTGTTCATCAATGTTCTCCTATCTCTGTAGCATACAACAATACTGAAGTATAAGAACATCTCACCCTTCTAAAAGACAGAAAACAGTGCTCCGAGACACACTCTTTTCAGTGTTTGTTTTCAGAAGAGGACTGAAGCATCATCTCAGTCACATAAAATATTCCAAAGCGAAATTTCATAACACAAAGATAACATCTTATCCTTTCTTATTTTATTCTTCTATATTATGCACAATTTTTCTAAACTTCCATGATGTGTGTGTGAGAGTACAAAAAACACACAATATCTCCTGAACTAAACTAGAGGATACTATATATACTCAAACAAATGTTTTGATGCACCTATCTATCCCATGTAGAACTGTAGAAGAGGTCATGTGTGACCTGATTTTATTTGTCCCATATAGAACTGTGGTAGAGGTCTTGTAACACGGACAGTCTATGTATTGTTGTGTAAACCCCGATCCATGGTGTGGATCAAAAAATGTTACCTATATATATTTATTAGTGATAGCTCATCAGTAAGTAGATTAGACTATGTCTATTCTTGAGACGGAACCTCTTGTTTTATATCCATTTTGCTTTTCAAGTTAGCCTTTCTCTGTTTTAACTCATCTTTCAGAAAGCTAAATTTTTCTTTTATAGTTATTCTTGGATAGTAGTTATAACTGTTTTTCTAATTAAAATAGTTTAAAAATTTGTATCAATATCTCATATTGTTATAACTAAGAATTAATAAATCTTCTAAGAAACTATTTGAATAGCCGAGCTATTATAATTTTACAACCTTGGTTGACTGGACAATTTTATTTTAAATTGAGGAATGTTTTAAATAAATTTTTTTACCAAAAAAAATTAAAAGAACTCAATTAACCCCCTATTTAGTGTTCTCCTCTAACCAAAATTCAGTATCAAAGGATGTTTTCAAGTTGCAGTTTTCAAAATTTTAGATATGTTTTAAAATATTTATCAACAGTGATTTTAGTTTTATTTTAAATATCTTTCAATTTCTATAAGTTCTAAATATATAGCTCTTTAAAACCTAGTATTTATCTCTCTATTATGGATAATATTTTGTAAGGTACTGGGACCAACAGACCTCCATTATTTAATGGAACAAATTATTCAAAATTGAAAATTAAAATGAAAATGCCCCTAGAAAGTATAGGTTTTGAGATTTGGTCTTCAATTATAGATTAATATAATATTCCTTCTACTGATAGGAAAACTTGTGATGACCATATAAGACTCTTTATAACAAAAATATCAAACCCACGAATCCCCTATACAATTATTTATATGATTAAGAGTTTAATTGAATTTTTTTATGTAAAACAACACATGAAATTTATGATACATTACCAATTTTATATTCATGAACATCTAATGTTAAGGAAAAGAGACTTATCACATATACCATTAAATATAATAACTATAAAATGAAGCTTGATGAGAACATTTCTGATATGTATCTTAGGTATAATGAAATTTTGAATATTATGATCTATCTTTGAAATAATATTACAGCCAAGGAGAATATCATGATAATACTCAAATTCTTACCGGATAGATAGAGAGGAAATTCTATATCAATTAGAAAATCATATGACATCGGTAAGTTTCCAATAAAGGACCTGATAGGCAATTTGATGATGTATGAGGAGGAATTAATAGTCAACAAATTAGAGGATAATGAAACCAAGAGAAAATATGTTGTTATCAAATATACTGCCTCCAAGAATAAGGACAAAGGTCAAGATGAAACTAAAATTTCAAGTCATGATCAATCTTTAATAGACAGTGATAAAGAGATGGATTAAATAGAAATAATTTTTAATAACTTCTAAGAAAGAATAAATTATTTAGAAATACCAACTACAAAGGGTAGTATGGTCACAAGGGCCATTGAAAAAAAGGATTGGAAAAAAAGTGATAATTCTAGTGAAATAATCCGTTATGAATGTAAGAGAAAGGGATATGTAAAGGCTGATTGTCCCAAGATAAAGTACAAGAAGAAGTATGATGATAAAGACAAAAAGAATACAAATTCCATGAATATAACATATATTCCTTCTTAGGATAACTCAAGTGACTCAGAATCCTCTCATGATGAAAAGGATAATAAAGAAAATATGTTTTTTATAGAAAACAAATATAAGAAATCACTAAACTCTCATATACATAAATCATGGAATTCTGGAGATGAATGTGATTATAAAAATATAAAAAATTAAATAATGTTTGAATACTCTATAATTATAGAATAAAATTATAATAAATTAATATATAAATACAAATATTTAAATAAATGGAATGCTTTGACTACCACTGTAAATCTAGAACTTGTTTTATAAAAAGAGAAAACTTCTCAAATGCATTTGATGTACAATGAACTTAAACTATCTAATGAGAAATTGATAAAGGATCTATAAATATTTACCAATGGATAAGAAACCTTACTCCAAATTCTTGGTAAACAAGTAGCACCTAAGTATACTACTGGAATACAATACCAACCAAGAAAGAGGAATATGAAAAAATCTCATTTTGAATCAAAATCTAGAAAATCCAATATTATGCCTAGTTTAAAAATTTTTCTATGTGATCAAGCTATGAGAAATATTCTACTATTTCATGTTTTTCTAGTCGAAATATAGTTTATTTTTCAAATATATTACATGCTGGTTATAATAAACCCATGAAGAAAATTTCAGTTCCCAAATCTCTTATTACTAATATTACTTGACCCAAACAAATCTGGGTACCAAAATATTTTCTTGTCTAATTTATTTTGAAGGTAAACTATTTGAGGGGATCCTATAAATCTTATGGTACCAAGACAGTTGATGTTCAATACATGTGATAGGGTATTACTCATGCTTCAAAAACATGATAAATATCGATTATAGTCATGTCACATTTGGTGACAATGCTGAAGGAAAAAATCATTAGCCTTGTCCAGATTTGTAACTCTAAATCAGTTCTAAATTTTAAAGTACTATTTGATGATGTATTAGAATAAAATATACTTAGTATCTCTTAGTTATGTGATGATGGTTTTAATGTTAAATTGGAAAATGACACATGCAATGTTTTTAACTCAAAAAATAATTTAGTATTTTCTGCTCATAGAAATTAAAAGGTTTATACTATTAATATATATTCTCTAATTTGTCAAAAATGTTTCTTCCCTCAGTGATTTCCACAAATAGACATGGCTTTGGAATAGGAAATTATGACACAGAACTGTACAAAAAACATAGAAATCATAACATAAAAGGATTAGTCAAGGATCTACCTAAACATGAGTTTCCAAATGACAAAACCTATAATCCTTGTCAAAAGGGTAAATTGCACAAAGTCTATTTCAAACAAAAGAAATAAGTTTCAACTTATAACCCTCTTGAGTTGGTATACATGGAATTATTTGGATCTTCTAGATTTTAATGTCCATGTGGGAAGCATTGTGTCTATGTTCTTATATATGACTGCTCTAGATATACATTGACCTTATTCTTGGCTAACAAAGGTGAAGCGTGCTCAAATTTCACTAAGTATGCTAGGAATATAGAAAATATTAGTGGTCATAGAATTAAAACCCAAAGATGTGACCATGGAGGTTTGTTTTTGAACCAATAGTTTGAATCATTTTGTGGCTATAGCCATAACTTCTCCACTCCTATGACCCCCCAAAAATTTGGAGTTGTATAAACAAGAAATAATACCCTAAAAGAAATTTCTAGAACCATGCTTAGTTAATATAAACTACATATATACTTTTCGGCAGATTCATTTAATACATAATGCTATATAATCAATATAGTCTTGATTAGATATATCCATAAAAGAATCCTTATGAGATTTGGAATAATTGAAAATCAAGGTTTATCAACTTCATGTTTTTTGGTTGAGAACAATATATTCTTATCACTACGGATAATATGGAAGTATTTTCCTCTAATAGTGATGAATAAATTTTTCTAGGATATTAAATTTCTAGTAATTCTTATAGATCCTTCAATAAGAGAACAAAATGTGTGGAATAATCTGCACATATCATGTTTGATCAGACAAATCCACATGAGCCAAAAACCACTCCAGAAAATCATGAGGATGATATGTCAAAGATGGACATCAATACAAAGTCTTCTAACCATCCTGTGAAGAAATATTTGAAAACATCAATTTCATTAAATTCTCCATATTCTAGTCACGATGAACCTGAACCCATTGAATAACATGAAATAACTATCCCTTCATTTTCTAGAACCGTTAAAACTCTCAGGAACCATCATTTGATGACATAGTGGGAGATTTAATCAAAGGAACTAAAACTATAGCTTCTTTATGAAATCAGGTTGAACATCAAGATTTTATGTCATAGGTTGAATCTAAGAACATCTATGATGATATCAATAATAGATTTTGGGTGATGGATATAGAATAAGAGTTAAATCATTTTGAAAGAGATAATGTCGGGAAAATTGTAGATAGACCCAAATAAACCTTGAAAATAGGTACTAAATGGGTTTTTGGGAATAAAGAATATGAATCATCAAAGATGGTCAGAAAAAAAGCTAGATTGGTTGCACATGGTTATAGTCAAGAAGTAGGTATTGACTATGGGGAAACCATTGCACCAGTATCTAGACATGACTGCATTATAATCCGTCTTGCCTAAGCAGCACATCTATATTTCAATCTTTATCAAATGGATGTCATGAGTGTATCATTAAATGGGTATATAGATGAGGATGTTTTTATGGAATAAACCTCTGGTTTACAAACCCTCAGTTTCAAAATATTTTTTTTAGATTAACTAAATATTTTTATTCTTTAAAGAATGTTATAAGATATTGGTATGATAGGCTAATCACTTTTCTTGTTTTTAAATTTTTTACAAAACATATTATTGATCATACCCTTTTTATAAAACCAGTTCCCAAAAATGATTTATTAGTACAAATTTATGTAGAAGATATTATTTTTTGATATTCTAAAAACTCTTTATTTGTTCAATTTTCAAAGATAATGAAAAGTGAAATTGAAATGAGTTTAATGGGGGATCTCAAATTAGTTTTTGGATTTAAAATATTTCATTATAAAGAAGGTACTATTTGGAATCAAAATAAATATACTAAGGATATTTAAAAAATATTTTTATTTGAAAGCACTAAGAGTAGAGACACTCTAATGAGTACCACCATTAATTTAGACATTGATGAAGATAATAAATCTATTGATTAAACCACTTAAATATGAATGGTTGAAAGCTTACTCAATTTAACATCTAGTCAGTCAGATATTATGTTTACTGTTGGCATGTGTTCATGTTTTAAAGAAATCCAAAAAGAATCTCATTTTCTTGACATTAAAAGGATTTTCAAATACCTCAAACATACTACCGACATAGTACTGTTTTATCCTGGAGGAAAACCTTTTCTTTTAGTGAGTTATTTATATGCTATTTTTGTTGGCTGTAAGTTAGATAGTAAACAAACCTCCATCCCATTTTACTTTTTGATAAATTTACTGATTTTATGGTGTATTAAAAAACAAAATATTATTACATTATCCACTGCTGAAGCTAAATACATAGCTACTATTAGTTGCTGTGCACATATTTTTTGGATGGCATAAAAATTACAGGATTATGGATATAAATTAACAAATGTTTCTATATATTGTCATAACAGAGGTGCTATTAATATTTATAAAAATCAGGTTTCACATTCAAGGACAAAACACGTTGATGTAAGGCATCCCTTTTTGAGATACCATTATCAAAAATGTTATATAACATTAGAGTTCATTGGAACTAAAAATCAGCTTACTGTAATTTTCACTAAGCCATTGAACACTATAAGAATTAACTACATCAGACATGAGTTAGGAATGATCAGTCTATAGGTTCTTACATTTCTATTCCTTTGACATATTTTTTTTTGTTTTTTGAAGTTCTCATGCAGACACCAGTAATGTCAAATAGACAGTTTCATGTTGACACTGAAAGTATGAAGTCGGTATTATCATGTTGACACCAATAACTTTGTCATAATAACATTATGTCATAAGGACATAGTTTTACTACCAAAACCATTGTCATGCTGACATTGATTCTTTGTAATGTCGATACCTAGTCATGCCGAACCTAATGATTTTTCATGCCAATACCCTATCATGCTGATACTGATGCCTTGTCAAGATGACATTGTTAATATTTTGAAAAATATATCATGCTGAAATTTATGAAATGCTGCTTTTATCTATTTTATGTCATTACCAAAATGACTTTTTTTTAATTGACTTTGTTGAACCTGGTTCAAGATTTCATGATTTTTTTATTTAAAAATTCCTAAATTATATAAATTTGAGTCGATCCACTCTACTCATTTACCCTTACCCTCACTCAATTGTTGCTCTCTATACCCATGACCTTTCACCATTCGACCTTCAAATTGAACTATTGGAATGGAACGTGTTATGAGAGATCTTAATGGTGGTGAGTCTCATGAAACTATAAAACAGAAAGGTGAATCAAGAAAATCTTCTGGACTGGGGAATCCTGCTCTGGTGAAATGTGTAATTACTCCTAAATAAAAGGTTCTTCCATAATGAATTTTGGAATGAAAATATTTATTGCTCAGGGTATTACAAGATCAGGTACGGCTTGATTGGTTCTCAGATAATTATATACCCTTCTACCCAAAGATAGTTCAGTAATTTTACAAGAATATGGAGTTTTTATTGGAAGAAAGTGATGTTACTTTGATTAATTCCAAATTAAAAGCAAGGAGAATTTTTTTCACATTAACAAATTAGGATGAATGTAATAAAATACCTTATAATGTTGTTCTTGATTATTTTCAAGGTGCCTCTCTTCCTGAGAGTGATATTTTCTACATTGAGATAGCTCTAAATGAGCTTAATAATAATTATGAGCATAGGGGACCCATTTCTAAAGAGTTAATTTGAGAATGTAGAATTTTATATAAGTTTATTCAGCATCTTATCTGTCCCAAGAAAGGGATCTTTTCATCTTTTAATTATCAATATTTCTACTTGGATTATATACAGGTAAAATGGATTATGGTAAATTATTGTATATACCTTGTTATGCCCAAGAATTAAATAATCAGACCTCTTGAAAAACCAATTCCTTATTTTATCAATGGTTAATCTTAGTTATGTTAAAAGAGAAATGATATTTTAATGTTGTATAAGAAGTTGTTTCTGAGTTCAGTGGGATCTGCCTTAGTAATGATATATGTAAAAGGATAAAGTTCAATTGCAACCCATGGTAGAAACAGTGGGTTGGAGATGAAGATAATATTTATGATAAGTTCAATCCAGATAACCATCCAACTAGGCCTAAAAATATGGATGATCATGGTCTGGGACATGATGAATAAGTTTCTTACTATTTAGAAGAAGGAGAAGATAAGTCCACAGCAGTTAGAGATCAAGGGTCACCTATTAATGATAGGAATGACCCTAACACCACTGAAGCTCACAAAGGTATTTATTTTGGACCTCCTAGTCCTCCACTTTCTTTACCCTCTAATGAGACCAAACATTAAGACAATGTATATGAGGAGATAAAAGTCTCATGAAGTGTGGAATATGTAAGTAGATTTGGTGGCTCTGAAGATGAAGAAGAAAAAAGTTAAGATGATGAGAGTGTCAGTGGTAGGGGAGAGGAAGAAGGTGAAAAAAATTCTTCTATAAATGGACATAAAGAGAATGTCTCAGTAAATGATTATGATGAAAGTAGTCAAAGTGATGATGACCATCATAAGGATGATCAACGTCGAGATGTTGAAATGGTTGAAGCTATAGATTAGGCATGGTTGGAAGAACCAACTGAAGTTATTGATGAAGTAATATAAAATGAAGAAGATACTGATGAATTGGAGTCTCAAGAAATTATTTCACCATAATTATTATATTAAATAATTATACCCCAAATAGAAGGTGAGAAACTAGTGAAGTGATATCAGACTAAGGGGGATACTCCAGAAATGGGAGCTCATTCTAATGAATAAGAATCAACTTGTAAGAGTAAGACTTGACACTCTCACTCCATGGAATGATGATGTAACAATCGAATGGGCATGGAATCATTGGTATAAAGAACTGGGTTTATATTTTGAAGACTTAGATGATTAAGTTTTTTTAACCATTGCAATAGAATCAGTGGTTGATATCCTTCCTAGTGACATTGTCAATAATCATATTTTGAAAGGTTTATAGAAGAAGTTTTTTCAACTATAAGTATATCAGTTTAGTCTCAGATGGTGCATGAGATTCAACAAGCTAGGAGAGAAAACAATAATATGAGTGATGAATTACATTCTATTGTATCTTTAATATCATAATTGAGGCATTTTGGTAAATTAGTTTTTGTTCTAAGTCGGATAGTGGGTATGAGTGAGGCTGATGCAGCTAATGTTTCAAAGAAAGTGATAGTGGATATTCATCCCAACTTAATTAGAATGTTTGATACAATTTTTGCATGCACTTCCAATTTAGGAAAAGAAATTACTGGGCTTGATTCTATAAAAAATACTTTGACCTTCGAGTACAAATGTTGTGTGGAGACAATTCATAAATCTTTGTAGTATCATACCTCGATTCCTACTAATATTCATTCTACCTCAGGACATTCTTCTCAGACATTGGACATTGAGGCAGTTCGAAGTGCTGTTAAGGAAGATCTTCAAGCTCTATTTAATTCTTCTGGTTTAGCCATACTTGAAAAGATTGAGAAAAATAAGGATCATGTTCAGGATATAGTCAGACACTATTCCAAGAGTGCTAAGACTACAAATGACCAGATCATAAAAAATGTGGACTACAGTTTCAAGAAGATAATCACTGACAACCGTTGACTAGTTTGTTTAATTATTTGACAGAGAAACTATGTTTTCCTCCAGTAACCAAATAATTCAGATATAAAGTACATAAGATAAAATATTTCACCATTATTTTGGACAAATTCAGGTAGAATAAAGATGATTTCTAGAAAGAAATGATGTATGGTGGTGAAATAATAGAGGATTTCATGAAGCTATTGATGTCATACCTTCATGTAAAAGTGAAGATATTGTAGTGCCTCATATTTCACCTCCTGGACTTACTAGATCAGTTCCTACACCTCAGATACTAGTTTCTTAGGCTTGGAATTAGATTCACCTAGGGATCCAAGAACAGATTCCACCTCTTGTGTTGTCACAACACAAACCCATCATTGTACCTAATTATCTAGAATGAGTAATTCTACCTCCTACAAAAATTTATTCAGACCCTACAGTTTCTATTCCACCACCTACTGGACCCTCTATTGATCCCATAGATAATTTTAAGTCACCTCATAATCATAAACCATAGTGTAGATCATTCTCTGATAGGTTTGTTTGATTGACATCTATAATTTTTCCTTAAAAATTTGTAACACATTGTACTATATTCATTACTGGAATTCCATGCTCTTTTTATTCATCTATTTCTCCTCTATATGTTATTCTATGATACCTTCCCTTTGTTGGTTATACTTCAAAGGGGGTTCACTGTTTTATCTCCCCTTGTACTTTTTGATAATCCTAAACGGGGGTCAACAATTTTTCATTATCCCTATATATTTTACCTCTGATCATTATCTATATATTTAAAATAGTCGTCAATAATGGGATATGACAAGTAGAATTATTTTACTCCACATCAAATTATTGTACTACACAATTCCTTTATTTATGATCATCAAAACAGGGGAGATTATTGGACCATAGAAGACTATTGGCCACTCTCGCTAGTTTTAATGGTTTTAATAATCACAAATCATGTCAATTACTATTAATCATTTCTTAAAATTTGGATCATGTTTATTTAAGTTTCAATATGTCAAATTATGTTTATCTATGATGACATATAAATTTGATACATGTGGATAATATTTATGTTTTAAGAGAGTCCAAGAGAAAATATTTATGATGTATAATAGATAGATACTAATAGATTTAATGAGACACTGATAGTTCAAATGAATCACCAACAGCTCAATTGACATATCGATGCATGGTGCTACTGACTCATGATGCTACTAACAAATCATGCTACTAATGCATGGAGATATCGATTTAATGACTCACAAATAGTGCAATCGACACACTGACAGACTAATTGTCTCACCCATAGTGCAATTGACATACCGGTACAAGGACTTACCGATGAAACTGACCTACCAATGCATTTTAATACTAATTAAGGGACTCACTGTAAGTTAAGATTTTTCACTAATTCCTGGAAAGACCGAAAAATTTACACACCAATGAAATGAGACACTGAAAGATGGTGATACTAAGAGAGGACTCACTGATGCATAGACGGACCAACTGAGGACTCAATAATAGATTGTTTAAGATTTATTTTTTTTAAATTACTTCTACCATTCATATTTTGAGTATTTTAATATGCCTAATTAATTTAATAAATTTTGTAGACATCTTAAATTTGGATGTTAGAAATACAAGGTAAAATATCTACCTCAAACATGAACATTTTTGGGATACAAGAATATATGTACAAAGAAAAGCGCATGAAATAGATACACACATGCAAGAATTCATACGTTAGAAGATATGAGCACACCCCCATGAGAAAAATATATAAAGCACACAAGTAATTATTATTTCTTGTATGTTGTGAACCACAGAACTTTTGTTCATCAAAGGTTCATAATCTCTACAGCAACCAACTAAAATGAAGGAGAAGAACATATCACCCTCCAAGAAAACAGAACACAGTTCCCTAAGGTGCTCTATTTTTATTGTTTCTTTTCAAAAGAGGAATCAATATTCCACTATGATACATCAAAGAGGCTAGAGCTAAATTTTATAACACTCATAGCATTTATTATCCCTTATTATTATATTCTTCTCTATTGTGTACTATTTTTATAAAATTTTGAGCAGTGTGTATGTGTGTGTGTGAAAAACACACAATGTCTCCTACGCTAAACTGGAAGATACTAGATATCCTCAAACTACTGTCTTTTTGAAATTGATTACCCAACTTAGAACTCAGGAAGAGGCCCTATGTGACGTGATTGTATTTTTCCCACATAAAACTATGGTAGAGGTCCTGTTACCTAGACAGTCTGTGTACTATTTTGTTAGCCCCAATCTAGGGTTTGGATCAAAAATATTTATCTTTATACATTTATTGGTGGAAGTTGATCACCAAGTGGTGAGGACTAAGTCTCTGCTTGAGAATAAACCTATTTTTTTATATCTGTTTTCTTAATTAATTTAGCCTTTCTCTATTTTAACTCATCTTTTTGAAAACTAAATTTTACTTTTATAGTTAGTCTTGGGTAGTAGTTATAACTATTTTTCCTTATTATAGTAAAGTTATATCAACATCTCATATTTTTATAACTGAGAATTAATCAATCTTCTAAGAAACTATTTGAATAACCAAGATATTATAATTTTACTCTATTGGTTAACTGGCCGGTTTTATTTTAAATTGGGGTAATCTTTTAAATAGATTTTTTATAGAAATTTTTATAGAGATTCAATTCAACCCCTCATGTGTCTCCTACTCCGACCAACAATCCTTATGATAAAAATTAGTGTATGTGATCATGAACATAAATTACTATGTCAATACCCAAACATACATTGGTCCTAAAAAAGAGTCATGAAAAAAAACATTATCATTCCAAGATACATGATACATAACATTGTGAAAGAATAATTATTCATGAAACATAACGTCATGTGATAAAAGTACAAAACCAAAATAGATATAGAAAAAATTTAATTATAAAGGGTTATCTATCAATACTTTAAACATAGAGGGTAATGACTCTATAATTGTTTTCCAATTTTGGATCAACCCCATAAACATTTTTACCAAAGTGGATGAATAATTTCAGCTAATTTCCCATTTTTAGTCAAGCATGTCATTATATTCCCAATGATTTATCCTGTGATATTAATATTTATCCAATAAATTAGGGGGATATATATGACCCATGTGTATTGGTTATAGCTTAACAACTATTTTTGGTTATAAAATAACAACTATCAATTGTTATTACATAATATACATCACATATTGATAATAATACATACTTGTGCCACAATTGTAACACCCCAAGAATTTTCAAATAGATTTAATATAGAATTCATGAAACATTGATTCTCTACAAAACACCAATTTTTTATAACCAATCTGGTAAATATAATTTTTCCACCTCTGTGTTTTTAATTTAAAAAAACTGACATACACGGTTTCATTCAGTATGATATTTATATTCTGATAAGAAAAACATAATTTTTGGTGAATATTAACTTACCCTTATTAATTGTAACTTACCTTTATAAATATTAATATGACCAATGTATTAGTAACCTCACCTAGGAAAGTATAAATAAATTTTTTGTTCAATCATTTCGGTTTTGTGTTTTGTTTTTTAAAAAAAAATATAACAAATTTGAAAAATTCATTTTTCACATTAACGTTATAAATTTCTGAGAGATTTAAAAAATTATATCAAAGTATGATTTTATTAATGTTTATAAAAATTAAATAGTCTTATCAAAACACTATTATTTATATACAGATGGTAAAATAATTTTATTATTTTAAAGTGTAAAAAACATTACTAAGAATTTTAAATCCGATAAAATTTTTAATAAATAAATATTTTCATATAAAAAAGTTAAAATTTTTATATTTATAAAGATATTATGATAAAATAAATTCCATTTTTTGAATTCGTAATGTCAAAATTAGGTTATGCAAAGTTTATGATAAATTTGTAATATACTTTAGTTTTTCGTGTATTGTAAAAATAATGTTTTGAGTTTTTAGTATTTTAATAATATCATTAATGATGATATCATTTTTTAATAATGATGCTTGAATATTGAGTAATAAAATATGATATGATGTTTTCCAAGTGTGAAAAACCATGGGAATATACCATAGGCAATCCCATGGTTTTTTAAATACCACCAATGACATGTCAGGGAAAGTTAATAAAAAAATCTCTCTCTCTTACTATAAATACTCACTCATTACTTCGTTTTCATTCATTAAGAATTAATAATACTCAAATATACGGTATTTTTACTTCTATATAAGTCCTAAAAAGGTGTCCTCAAGCCCCCATGGTCCCAACCATTAGGTTTTATGACTTCCTCTACAAGGTAAGGGAATTTTGAACTTCTATTTTCCATTCAACTTATCTATTATGTGATATGTATTTAAAGTTTCCATACCATGTTATTTTTTACATTTTATTCTTTCCCTCTACTATATTACAAGTATATTATGAATTGTTGAGCCCTATCCTCTCTCTTTTTAATGTTTCAGAAAACCATGTTTTATAGCCGTTATGCAATAGAATATTCGCCTGAAAATATCTCTCTTTTTCAAGCACTCTTATTATGTTATTATCTTTCAATTTCAATTGGGTTATCTTAGGATAGGTAATTACATATCCCCCTTACATTACATGTTATTTAATAATGATAATAGACCATTTTTCTATCATCAAAATATTTTATGAATTTTTATGTGATGTTGTTATGCTGTCGAATTTTCATAAGGGATTTCTCAACTTTTCTTTTATTTCAAGTTTCTTTTATTTTATTTTTCTTTACTCAACTCATTTGTTCCAAATTTTATGATAACTATAGTACCTTACATGTACTAGAATTTTTTTTATAATGGTATAATTCATCGCCATCTTTATTTTCCCCTTTTTAATACTAGAAATGAAAACACCATCTGAGATGTGTTAATTTATCACATTCAACGATAACAGGTTTTAAATTTCTATCATCGACTTAAATTCTAGTCATAAAACCACTTTGATGGTTGAAATAGACTATAATATATGTATTATGACTTATTTAAAGTTCTCTAATATTTTTTCATAAATGATATAAATTTATAAATTAAAATGAGTTTGTTGTGATAAAAAACATCCAATAAACCCAAACAATTATCATTAAAGTTTTATATAATGATTAATCTTCACTCCCAATAACCAAATAAATTTTATAACCATGTAATATTATGTATTATAAAAAATAAAATTCAACTTATATTATGGACAACCATTTTCATATTACATGTTTATCCTTGCATGTATATAAGTAAAACAGTCAAGAATACCAACGAAGAAAATGCTCCAAAACAATAAAATTGAACCTATTAAACCCATCAAGAAGGATATTAATTAACTTAATAAGGATATAATATGACAGTAAAATAATTAAAAAGTTCTTGAAATATTATTTATTGAATTTAATTTGGTTATCCAGGACACTAAGATCAAATGGAGAACACCACTAGACTTAAGGTAAAGCTTTCCGTATCTCACTTCAATTTTTGTGAGACATTCCTTTTTTCCCTACTATTACTTGGGTATGGTGTATGTATGATTCCCATTTATTTATCATATTATTAATCTCTTTAATTTTATGGTATTAAATGTATCATTTGAGAATTATTATTTTTGGGTAAAATGATTTGATTGATTACAAAGTGGTAAGGGATTTCTACCCGAACCTCCATTTTATTTCTCGTTACTTTTATTCTATAATTACCACAATGAAATTTTTATTTATTATTATTTAATCCTCATAAATTTTAGTTAATGTTATATATATGTGTACCAATTAGAATCCTTCTTTATTTTATTGGGAGTTATATGTTTTGAAATGATCTTTCAAAAATATCTTCTCGATAAAGCACCTCATTTCAAGGAAATTTTTAAAATTCATACCTCTTTTAAAGGGAACTATATAATATATTTTTTAAAACAATTATCTTTATTAAATAACTCATTTTATTAAAGAAATTCTCTCTTTGTCAGTTTCTAGGTTTGTTTAAAGACATTTTTAAAATAAAACTTCTTTTCAAAGTAGGAGGGTATTTATCCCAATAATTACTCGATGATTTTATAAGAGTGAATTCATTTTCATCTACACTATTATTTATTTAAATTTTTTTTGGGATTAATGTTTTATGATATAATATATCATATTTAATTGAATATATTATGTTTAGTTTTATTTTGGATGTGATATCTTAAAACGATTCACTAATTTACTCTGAATGGTTAGTGTTTATGATTAATGTTTGGGGAAAGTTATTTACATTTCATATGATAATTTCAATATGAATGTATATATTGATTATGTCAACACCTTTTATATGAGGAATAAATTCGACTTAGTATGTTATTTTTGGGCCCGCTATAGCCCCCCGATGCATCGGTAGGTCTCATGAGACAAATATATATGTACATGGCCAAGGAATTTCCCATTTTTAGATATGATTTCGGATGATATATTAATATTTTTAGATATCTTGGTTGAGGCCTTGACGGTATGTATTATAATATCCATCATATGCATGTCCCTCATTTTAAAGCTATCAATTCAAAGTTTCTAGGGTTATTCAACAAGTAGAATACCCATGATTATGTTTTATTATGGCATTATTTTCTCAACAAATATTCAATCCACAACGTGTACAAGTTTATTATTTGTAGAGGAATGTGTTTTCAATTACTCTCCATGAATAATGTCTATTTTTATGATATCTTCCACTGTATTTATTACCCTTACTGAGCATCTGAGATCACCCCTTATTATGTATCATTTTTTTCCAAGAAAAGAAGAGGTATATTATGTTTGATTTGAAGGGATAATCTTAGAGTGGTCGATATTACCAATGGAACTTTTATGTTGATTTTTATTTCAAGTTTTAATGTTGAACCTATGAAAGTATCTAGTTTTCCTAAACTACTAAACTACTAGGTCCTTCTAAATTTAATTCCTTATAATTATGTCAATGTATTAAAATAATTGACCAACTTCGGGCTTCTGGGGTTGGGGAATTACAACATATTATAAATATTTATCATATCAAAATGCAAGAAAAAAAATTTATTTCATAGAATAAAACATTTCATCATTCCTTTATATCATAACCACTGAAAAAGTCAGATGTTTCAAAACTGTCATTACTTCATAATCATAGACCATTTGGATAAAGAATGTGAATGGTGTACTAGGATAATATCCCTGGTAAATCATAAGTAATATCAATTAATGTCATCACATATGGATAATTATTTCTAATTACCACTTGGAACATTTCTTGAGGAAAGGATCCTTTCAAATTTAGGAATCAATTTTCTAAAACACTCCATTCATAAAACATTTTAAAAATTAAGATAATTAGATAAAACCAAAAAATCATAAAAAGGGAAAATCAATGTAATATTCTATCACAATTGTGGGATATTCTGTTCATTTTTTAGAAATTTCAAATTAATGATTACTTTAACATTTTAGATAAATATTATAAAACACCTCATTAATAACATTAAATGAATATTCATGTTGAAATATTTGGAAAAAAATTAAAACATGGAAAAAAATTATTCTAGTAATAATTTTATATTAGAAAAAAAATTCTTTAAACTATTTTCGTAAAAAATAGAAATGAATGCAAATTAAATTTTGACCAAAGAGATCACTAAAGGAAATTTTTTACTATGATAAAGATTTTTGATCTATTGAGTACTTAAAGAGGTGAAAATTATAGAAAATAATTTAATATTAATGAATGGTATAATGGGAATAAAATTATTGATTCTATTAAGATATATACCATAATATATCATCATAATAATTGTAAAAAAACAATCATGATAAAAAAAGAAATTATATCCTTAAATCATTAAAACTTCTTTAACATTTTAAATTTAAAGACCATGAATGGTAGATCCTAAAATAGATATGTATATCCACATTAAAATAAACATGTGGTGAATATATCATGTGTCCCAAAAAAATATATGATATAAAAATATCTTACCTTAAGTATTGGTATACTTCATAAAAGTTAAAACCCCTTATTTAATAAATATTATTTTTTATACATGTATTACATAACAAAATTTATACGTATCATACCATATATTATTTACATATGACCATTAGTTAACCATTTGTTAATGATTTCTTATTGAACCCCTATATCTTGTAATAACTACTTAATTTTTTATTTTTATTTTGGTTTTGTATTCATGTTCTTTTTAATTTATTCATGTTTATATAGTTCCTATAATTTTATATATCATATAAATATAATATATATTAAATATATATATATATATATATATATATATATTCATTGCAATCCATTAAATATGGAGATAAAAACTAGATTAAACCATTCACAGAGACAATAGCCATCAGTATGCAGTAATGATGTTTCAATTATTTTGATTGATGGAACATAAGAATGGTAAATAATGTACCAATTATCCAAAGTAGTTATATTTTCATATGTATAAAATATATTTATTAATTTTTCCCTAGTAACCATACATGTAATTAATAAGTGAAAAATGGATATCATGACTTTGTGAGGTGGTATTCTACTATACAAAAAAAGTGATTCTGTCGTATTTCCAATGAAATGAGAAGTAACTAGTAATACGTGACATAATAATTAAAAAAGATTAATTCTTATTAAAATATATATATATATTATTCATGTACATCATTACATAAATCTATGATACAAGGTGATGGAAAATGAATTACATCAGCTTGTGTGCCAGCAGTCCTCCATTCACAGGATCGATGGGTTTTTCCCATTAGATCAAAGATGAGATGGATATAGTTAGTGAAATTGAAAAAAAAATTATATAATTTTAGGAGTTTATTAATTCCTTTAATTTATTTTAGGATTTAATGAAGTGAAATATGAAATAAAAAACACTAGTTTGATAATGTTACTTCTTCTCTAGAAAATCACTTTTGTTTTGGAAAAAATAAACATAATAAGATTTATTTATAATAAAAATAAAAAATCTATGGTGTGTTGAGGGTAGTAATGAATTTTTTTAGTTAACTATTAAAAAATGGTTTTGGATGATTGAAGAGGAGTGGATAGGGGTGACCTATTATTAGTAGTGGTGAGAACACACATGGAAATTTTATAAATAAAATAGGTCTTCTCAAATTTTATACATGAAAAAAGGAACTAAAATGGATCATTATAGAATATAATATGATATAATTTCTAAATAAAACCATAAAATAAGGTGGAGAAATTTTAAGGTTCGTTTTACCCTTTATCATTATAGTTTTACCCCTCAGTAATCTTCTTTTCACCATAAATGTGTAAATTAATTTTCATTATTTTTTCTTATTCATTATTGAAAAAAAATCATTTCAACCTTTTAGACAATATTAATTATTAAGATTCCCAAAATTTAATCCATTTTTCCAAATTTAAGTTTTATAATTATAAAATTTTAATTTAAAAATAAGTCCACAGATGCGATGATATATTTATTTTTCAAAGGGAAAATTTTCAAAACTATTGGAAGAGTTAATATAAAAAATCAATATGAAGTTATTTATAATGACCTAAATTGAATTAATAAATATATACTATTGCTAGTTTTAACATTAATTATGTCCTAAAATACAATTGAACTCTAAAGTTATATAAATGGAAAGATGATTTTAATAAAAATTATCATTTTTTTAATAATCATAAAAAAATAATATTTATAGAATGTTATAACAAATTAACCTAAATATAATTTTTAAATTTTGACTTCAAAAAATGAAACCTATACTTTCAATTAAAATACTTAAATTTGTAATATATTACTTCTATTTTTCGATAATAAAAACCATTATTTTTTAAAACATAGTATTTTCTAAGCATATAATAACTTTACTATAAATTAAGTGCTTATATATATATTAATTATATAAAACAATTACACTTAATTGTTAAATAGTGGTTATTATTATTAATTCCACCAATTTGAATTTTTAGTTTTATATTATAATATTAATCATATGGCGTGGTTCATTAAAACTTAGATTTTTGTAGCAAAATATATCAAGGATATGTTTTTTTTTTGAAAAAATAATTCATAAAATATCAAGGTGTTATAGTTTAGGTATTTATTTTCACATAATCCTTTCTGGACGTGGGATTTTTTACCTCCACCAACTAAATAGATGGAATTTTCTAAAAAGGTTGTGGCCTTTAATAACTGACACTTCCTCTCTTCAATCACTATGGGAAACAATAATTTTTTATCTAGAATTTTCATTAATAATGGTTGGGGATACACTAAATTTAATTATCCAATGATAAAGTTTCTCTTAATACACATAAAATATGATATGGGAAATACCCCACGAAATATAACAATATTTATATAAATATTCATAACATAGATATGTCCATATAATCCACCAAGTGTGTCCATGATATAAAAAATATATTTACGTCAACAGGAAACCACCATTGATGTTGGGGGTGGTCTAAGATAGATATAAGGTTTCAAGTAGGTTGTGGGAGACTTAATCATAGCTAATATCTACATTATGACCACATGTATACTCAATCCATATATATGGATGGATCAAGAGGGAATGAACATAAAAAATCTCATCATGATAATGAAAAACATTTCTCAATCCTCTAGGGATCTCTAAACATGATTATCATATAAGAATAGTTGAAAGGGATAAAATTGTAAGAACAACCATGTAATGTATGAAGGATAACTCAACTCGACTACTCAACAAAACATTTAACCTCATTTCCTTTTTTTATAAGTATTGATGAAACACAATTCATCTACATAAAAAAATCAATCTACTGAAGAAAAAATTAGGATCTAGTGGACTCAATTATAGATAAATAAAACATTGAAATTATTTTATGTATTCCCAAAGATTGATATAGTCTTGGATTCTCTTTACCAATTAATAGGTCTGTGAGAATTAATTCTTGGTCTCTTCAGATCTGTAACACCCCAAGATTTCATAGTGTGTTATTTATTCAAAATAATTCAATAACTTTCACTACACGCAACACCGAGTTAAATTGCACCATGACTTACCAAAAAAAAGCCATTAAAAGAGGTCATGAATAGCATTAACTACATTTTTAACTTTATATAATCTTTATAATTTTAGAATCCATATTATGAGTTTCTTAGTCATAATGCAAGAACAGATTCATTTTCAGTATTTCACTTTTATCAACTTTAATAGTGAAACCTTTTTAAATAAAATATTTTGAACTATCTGAATAAATTGGGACATCAAAAAAATTTAAAATGAAACATCCCAAGCTTCCACGGTACGCTTTCCTTTGAATAATACAGTAGCGTGTGTTGTACGCAACTTCGAGTTCTAACACACACCACAACTAATTAAACTAGCCGTTGTGAATAGTAATACCTAAATTTTGAAATTATATATATTTTATATTTGAAAATGGACTTCATTTTTGGATTCGGAATATCGAATTTATCCTAAGGTGAAATTTTGGTACATTTCGGATAACTTTCATATTTTGATGAATAGTGAAAATTACTAAATTTTAATTAAAAACAACTTTTTTAATCAAAATAATTAATAGTGATAAATTATGAATTTGAGTGGTTTTAAAGTATATTTAGAATATATTTTTACCATTTAATATAATGTTGGTCATTGGACATAATTTTACAATTAAACCGAACATAAACGAGTGTCAATCTTTTGATAGTTATTATCTCTTAAAAACACGCTTTTTGTTTTGACAGCAGGAATTAATTTTAAATTAATTTCTGCCACTTCTGTGTTTTGAATTTAGGAAAATGGATTCCATATTTGGAATCAGGATGTTCAAATTGTGTAAATAGGTAACTTTTATTTTTAGACATTTTGAATAATTACTGCGGTAAATATTTTATTTACCATGGTTAAGGGTAAATCCGGTAAATAAGGGTTAAAAAATAATATTATAATAAAATTAATTACCCTAAAACGTGTCTTAACCCTATTGGTTGATACATGGTCGACCATGGGAATCTTTGGGTCTATTTTGGGACCCCATGGATCCACTTGTAAGTGATAATGACACTTTATTTTAATTAAGTCAAAATGAATACAAAAATGACACAAGCATATATCTTTTAGAAAAACAATTGTTACATAGGGTTATATAAGTTGGATTTTAGATTATAAATATTCATTAGAAAGCTAAAAAGATTTCATACATAATGATATTTTATTTATAATTTTTATACATTAAATAATTTATTTTATTTATGACACAATGATGATGCAGTAATTACTATAATAGTGAAAAATTAAAATAATTGATATTATAAATACCCAAAAAAATATAATATGAAACTTTTAATGAATTAAACTAATTTTATAGGATAATATGATATATTAGGATTGATTTAATTGACCTTTTTCGAAGTAATCAATCTGTTATGAGTTTCAAAAAAATCAACTATTGAATAGTGTCAAAATTGACATAAAAGAGTTCTTAAAACATATATTATATTATTAATTGATATTAAATTCCTAAAAATCTAAGGTTAGGCCAAGAGACTTATATTATGATAGGTTAATCATTAATGGACCACTTGGGGGTCTCTTGGATGTATATAGTAAGTTTATTAACCATATTATATAAAAATACAAAGAGACATTGTAAAAGTGAAACTAATTAACTTAGAGTTAATACTTAAAGATAAGGTTAGTATAAGTACCCAAACCTGTCTAAATTATATTTGTTGAGTGGTTTTTGACCTATCCCCACCTTAAACTTTGAATAATAAGCTTTGGAGCCATTAGAAACCGAATATGAATTTATTATAAATTAATATTTCTAGCTTTTCCAAAGGTGCCCCTCACCCCTCTTATAAAAGGGCACTCCTCCTTCTCATTTCTTCACACCTTCAAAGCCTTTTGGTTCGGCAAAACTCTGCCCAAATACTCTCCCAACATCCCTCACTACAACCTAGAGGCCTTAGTTTGATCAGAAAGCCAACCTATGGAGCCCTTTTGATCAAATCAAAAGGAAGAACCCGAAGAAGAGGTAATGATTTCACCACCCTTTTCTAAGTTCATTTCTTCTTCCACTTCTTCTTCCTTTGTTCTTACCATTCTAAAATAATAACTCCAGTATCTCACATATACTGTGATGTTATTATAAGTATGGTACAACCATATTCAGTATTCTATCCACCCTTTGAATATCATGTCACCATACGTGCGTACGTACGGCTTACCGTCTCCACGTCGTGGTGTAATTGTTATTCAATATAATATTATTTGGATAGGTATAATAATGATGTGTAACTCATGTAAATAATAAATATAACATGTTAATGATTCTGTATATATGATATACCATTCATTTATATATTATTTTAATATCAAAATAATGATATTGTCGCTCGTGCGTACGTACGGACTACCGTCTCCACGAACGCGATGAGATTCATTCTCCATCGTAACCATTCAAGTATAATTATCATTTGATGATTTAAAAATGATTTTTAAGGACTAGATATCATTCTGGATATGAATAAGATACAACAACCATGGCTTACGTAACAAAACATATAAAAGAAAACAAGTAAGTTAACACCCGAAACGACGATAATTCTAAGATATTATTAACAAATTAATGTTAAAAGATCATATATGATATCATATTAATATATATGATTCTTGTATAATTTAATAACAATTATTTCACCATTATACAGGAGGTTAACCTACCCCAACAAAGGAAAAGTACAAGGTAAGGGTTATTTCACAATCTCTTCATTATCCGAGGTTGTTTGTACGTAATAATCTACTAGGATATCTTTATCATCCACATCCATGTTTCTTAAAAATGTATTTCAAAACATTTTTACTATTTACAAGAATATGGGTTAAAGTCATTTATACCCTTGTTTGACTTTTTATAAGAGGTTTATAAAGGAATCTTTCCGTCGTTTTCAAAACAAGGTCCTTTTTAACCTTTTCGACAGAATTAAGGTAAGAATGTTTTTTTTAACTTATACGGCGGGTGCGGCTAATTTCCACCGTTATAAAATCTTCAAAACTTCCCTTACAAGCTTATAAGAATATTTTCAAAGAAAATTTTTTATTTTATATGGATCTTAAATGATTTCAAAATAAAAGGAGATATTTCTTTAAAAAGAATTTTGATTTCATCTATGTCAACATCCTTTGATGGGTTTTAAGATTATTTGAAGTTGATTTATTATGATACAAAACTTCTATATTGTTTTGACGGTTTTTTGATATGTTTGACTGTGGATGTGCTATTTTTATACCATTCATAGTTTATGGTGAAAGTATTGACATTTCGTATTCTAGTTCCAATAAGAATGTTTATGTTATATTTCAATCTTTACTTCATATGAATGTGTTGGACAAGTATGTTCCATGTTGGGGACTGGTTAAAGTAAGCCCTCCAGGTTGGGGACTGGTAAAAGTAAGCCCTCCAGGTTAGGGACTGGTAAATGTAAGCCCTCCGAGTTGGTGTCCGGTTATTAGAGGCACTCCGGGTTGGTGTCCGGTTATTAGAGGCACTCCGGGTTGGTGTCCGGTTATTAGAGGCACTCCGGTTTGGGTTCCGGTTACAGTTAGCCCCAAGGTCTTGGGACGAGGCCTTGAAAAGTAATTAAAGTTTAGCATTATGCATTCCAACATTATGAAAGTGGTTATTGATATTGCATGTGATTATTCGATTAGTAGAATATCCATGTGAATAAGTAAATGGAATTATTTCATTTTTATTTTTGCCATACTATGTTGAAGTTCAATTTTAAAAGGCTTTTGTTTTAGTAATTCATTGCCTTAAATGTTTATGCTTATTTTGAATGTTCCGCTATATTGTTATCCTTACTGGGCATTTGAGCTCACCCCCTTTTTCTATGTTTTATTTTTCCCAGGTAGTGAAGAAGTAAATTATGAATGACTTGCAGGGATATTATGAGGGGTTAATAGTGTGGATATGAAGACTTTGTTGTTGTAGTAGTTTTTCACTTTGAAATGTAATGTAAAACTTTATGATTATATCTAGTGTTTCCAAGGCTACTAAACCAATCGGTCTTTCGAGATTTGATCTTTCTTGTGATCATGCCAATGTTATGTAATTAATGCACCGACTCTGGGCAACTGGGGTCGGGGCGTTACAGTTGGTATCAGAGGAAGTTTAGTACAAAACTTGGAAGCTAGATTTAGATAAACTCTGATTAGAGCATGTAGACCTAAGATGAACTTTGAGGATTAGTATATAAGAACTTCCTAGAATTTTGGTATTGTAGAGATTTTGTGAGTTTTCCGAGCAATACATCCCTGTCTGGATACGAGCAGGTAGAGGCGGCTCTGGCACAGATGTACCTAGGGGTAAAACCCGAAAACACCGCTTTGAGCTAGAATCGAACGGGAACTGGTGCACGACAACGGGCCTTGCTGCACTCTTGGTTACGACACTCCCGGGGGATATGCTTAGGATAACTCTCATTTTCTTTACAAATCATTTTGAAGGGATTATGAGTATATACTTCCTCAAATAAAACATTCTTATGATTATGGATTATATCCATAAATAGTTCAATTTATGTTAGGTGTTTTATAAGTATGGGATTATGTATTTTGATTCATAAACTGATCTAGTTTATGCCATTGTTTAGAAATGGCACCCAGTAGAAGGAATGAGAACTCCAGAAATGCACATGATCCAAAGAGAAGGAAGGATCATATCTTTCATGGTCTTAAGCTAGAATTTATAAGAGAAATAGTCTCCCATGTATTATCATCATATGACGAAATAATATCATGTATTGATAAGATAAGTAAAGAGTTTACTGAGTCCTATGGCTTTGAAGGGAAGCAAGAGAAGAAAAGGATGGAAGAGAGAAATATGGATAAAGGGAAGAGGGAAAAGAAGAATTTTCCTATATGTGGTAACTGTGGAAAGAAACACCCTGGAACTTGCCTGAAAGGAATGAGAGTTTGTTATAAGTGTGGAGGAAAAGGGCACAAAGTACGTGACTGCAAGGGTAAGAAAATGGTTTCAAATGTACAATGCTTCATTTGCAAGGAGTTTGGACACTACGCGAACCTATGTCCCAGTCATCAGTCTATAACACAAATGATGCTATTGGATAATAATCAAGTTATGATACTACCACAGATGAAGAGGAATGATTAGAGTTCTTATGTTGATTATGTCAATTGAGTGTTGTATCAACAATGTACTTGTTATAATAATTATGGAGTATATAAGGATTGTACTGCAGTACTATTTCATTAAGGACTTGAGATTGTGTGGAAAAAAGAAAAGTGACTCAATAGCAGGTTAAATTTTTGGAAAATATATGGTTGAGAGAAAGATAAACCATAATATGGTTCAGATACCGAGGTGGTGATTTTAGAATAATACATGATTGATTTGGATAAATTATATTGGATATTATTGACTACCTTGAAGCTGATTAATGATTTGTATATTCCATCATAGTTGGGGTTTTAAACATTTTTGGATTAATGAAGTATATCCAGCATTCTATATGGAATAAGGGATCATGAATGTAATCAATAAGGAATATGGTAATACATGATGAAGGTATTTATATGCTATTACGGGGTAAAAAGGATCTATATTATGTTTACCTTCCTTATAAATGTTGGACTGTGAGTTTGGATAGAATTATTTTGGATAGTTCTTATTTGGATTATTTTGGATTGCCATAAAAGGACAACCCGGAGGTCGGGCAGCAACCTGTTGCGTCCGGCAAGGCTGCGAGACTTGAACCCGCAACCAAAGGGCGACAAGGGTGTATCACCTACCACTGGCCCAAGAGATGTCCTGGATTAAATAATGTAGTTTTTATTAAAAGATCATGTAGATGAATTATAAATTCGTTTATTTTGGAACCCTATACGAATAGTGTAAATAATTTTTTTTTTACATTCTATTATCTTTTAGAGTGAAAGATGAGTTTATGGTAGAAATTTATTAATGGACAAAACTCTAATTATAAAGTAAGTATATCTCCTTATGATCTTAGCCAATCTCATAAATAAATTCCTCAATATTAAGAAAAGCAACTTAGAACAAAAATGTTGTCCTAGATGGTACCTTAAATCATCACTAATTTATGGCTTTGGGACTGTTGGCCTTTTCATAGCCATGTTCTCTACCACTCTCCATCAGATAATTGATGGTTATATTTTTCTTCCATATCCATATTTTCCTACATGGAACCCTAGTATGTGTTATTTTCGGTAATCTTCATACTTTCGACTCTTTATTTTAAATAGAGGCCTCATTAATTCATTTTTCGATGTGGGATTTCAACTAAGATATTTTGAAACGTCAAAAATGTCTTATCCCAATACCCTATATTTTGTTGAACCGATGGTACTTCAAATCATCATAGATTGATGAGTTTAAGGACCTCAATTATACACTTGTTTGTGATTGATGACCTCAATCACTACCTATAAATATTTACGTTTTTCCTCCGATTATATGTCTCTAATTGCCACCAATGTTCTCCTAATCAAGATCATAATTTGGTGGTGACCCTTTCATTTCTCTTTTCCTCATATTAAGACTAAATTTTAGTAACCCAATTTTGGATGTGGGTTTTCCCACAAATATATTATCTATTTTCAACCTTTTATTTTCGAAGAACAATTTCAAATTGCGAGGACGCAATTTATTGAAGGAGGGGAGAATGTAACACCCCAAGATTTCATAGTGTGTTATTTATTCAAAATAATTCAATAACTTTCACTACACGCAACACCGAGTTAAATTTCACCATGACTTACCAAAAAAAAGCCATTAAAAGAGGTCATGAATAGCATTAACTACATTTTTAACTTTATATAATCTTTATAATTTTAGAATCCATATTATGAGTTTCTTAGTCATAATGCAAGAACAGATTCATTTTCAGTATTGCACTTTTATCAACTTTAATAGTGAAACCTTTTTAAATAAAATATTTTGAACTATCTGAATAAATTGGGACATCAAAAAAATTTAAAATGAAACATCCCAAGCTTCCACGGTACGCTTTCCTTTGAATAATACAGTAGCGTGTGTTGTACGCAACTTCGAGTTCTAACACACACCACAACTAATTAAACCAGCCGTTGTGAATAGTAATACCTAAATTTTGAAATTATATATATTTTATATTTGAAAATGGACTTCATTTTTGGATTCGGAATATCGAATTTATCCTAAGGTGAAATTTTGGTACATTTCGGATAACTTTCATATTTTGATGAATAGTGAAAATTACTAAATTTTAATTAAAAACAACTTTTTTAATCAAAATAATTAATAGTGATAAATTATGAATTTGAGTGGTTTTAAAGTATATTTAGAATATATTTTTACCATTTAATATAATGTTGGTCATTGGACATAATTTTACAATTAAACCGAACATAAACGAGTGTCAATCTTTTGATAGTTATTATCTCTTAAAAACACGCTTTTTGTTTTGACAGCGGGAATTAATTTTAAATTAATTTCTGCCACTTCTGTGTTTTGAATTTAGGAAAATGTATTCCATATTTGGAATCAGGATGTTCAAATTGTGTAAATAGGTAACTTTTATTTTTAGACATTTTGAATAATTACTGCGGTAAATATTTTATTTACCATGGTTAAGGGTAAATCCGGTAAATAAGGGTTAAAAAAATAATATTATAATAAAACTAAATTACCCTAAAACGTGTCTTAACCCTATTGGTTGATACATGGTCGACCATGGGAATCTTTGGGTCTATTTTGGGACCCCATGGATCCACTTGTAAGTGATAATGACACTTTATTTTAATTAAGTCAAAATGAATACAAAAATGACACAAGCATATATCTTTTAGAAAAACAATTGTTACATAGGGTAATATAAGTTGGATTTTAGATTATAAATATTCATTAGAAAGCTAAAAAGATTTCAAACCTAATGATATTTTATTTATAATTTTTATACATTAAATAATTTATTTTATTTATGACACAATGATGATGCAGTAATTACTATAATAGTGAAAAATTAAAATAATTGATATTATAAATACCCAAAAAAATATAATATGAAACTTTTAATGAATTAAACTAATTTTATAGGATAATATGATATATTAGGATTGATTTAATTGACTTTTTTCGAGGTAATAAATCTGTTATGAGTTTCACAAAAATCAACTATTGAATAGTGTCAAAATTGACATAAAAGAGTTCTTAAAACAAATATTATATTATTAATTGATATTAAATTCCTAAAAATCTACGGTCAGGCCAAGAGACTTATATTATGATAGGTTAATCATTAATGGACCACTTGGGGGTCGCTTGGATGTATATAGTAAGTTTATTAACCATATTATATAAAAATACAAAGAGACATTGTAAAAGTGAAACTAATTAACTTAGAGTTAATACTTAAAGATAAGGTTAGTATAAGTACCCAAACCTGTCTAAATTATATTGGTTGAGTGGTTTTTGACCTATCCCCACCTTAACCTTTGAATAATAAGCTTTGGAGCCATTAGAAACCGAATATGAATTTATTATAAATTAATATTTCTAGCTTTTCCAAAGGTGCCCCTCACCCCTCTTATAAAAGGGCACTCCTCCTTCTCATTTCTTCACACCATTAAAGCCTTTTGGTTCGGCCAAACATTGCCCAAATACTCTCCCAACATCCCTCACTACGACCTAGAGGCCTTAGTTGGATCATAAAGCCAACCTATGGAGCCCTTTTGATCAAATCAAAAGGAAGAACCCGAAGAAGAGGTAATGATTTCACCACCCTTTTCTAAGTTCATTTCTTCTTCCACTTCTTCTTCCTTTGTTATTACCATTCTAAAATAATAACTCCAGTATCTCAAATATACTGTGATGTTATTATAAGTATGGTACAACCATATTCATTATTCTATCCACCCTTTGAATATCATGTCACCATACGTGCGTACGTACGGCTTACCGTCTCCACGTCGTGGTGTAATTGTTATTCAATATAATATTATTTGGATGGGTATAATAATGATGTGTAACTCATGTAAATAATAAATATAACATGTTAATGATTCTGTATATATGATATACCATTCATTTATATATTATTTTAATATCAAAAGAATGATATTGTCGCTCGTGCGTACGTACGGACTACCTTCTCCACGAACGCGATGAGATTCATTCTCCATCGTAACCATTCAAGTATAATTATCATTTGATGATTTAAAAATGATTTTTAAGGACTAGATATCATTCTGGATATGAATAAGATACAACAACCATGGCTTACGTAACAAAACATATAAAAGAAAACAAGTAAGTTAACACCCGAAACGACGATAATTCTAAGATATTATTAACAAATTAATGTTAAAAGATCATATATGATATCATATTAATATATATGATTCTTGTATAATTTAATAACAATTATTTCACCATTATACAGGAGGTTAACCTACCCCAACAAAGGAAAAGTACAAGGTAAGGGTTATTTCACAATCTCTTCATTATCCGAGGTTGTTTATACGTAATAATCTACTAGGATATCTTTATCATCCACATCCATGTTTCTTAAAAATGTATTTCAAAACATTTTTACTATTTACAAGAATATGGGTTAAAGTCATTTATACCCTTGTTTGACTTTTTATAAGAGGTTTATAAAGGAATCTTTCCGTCGTTTTCAAAACAAGGTCCTTTTTAACCTTTTCGACAGAATTAAGGTAAGAATGTTTTTTTTAACTTATACGGCGGGTGCGGCTAATTTCCACCGTTATAAAATCTTCAAAACTTCCCTTACAAGCTTATAAGAATATTTTCAAAGAAAATGTTTTATTTTATATGGATCTTAAATGATTTCAAAATAAAAGGAGATATTTATTTAAAAAGAATTTTGATTTCATCTATGTCAACATCCTTTGATGGGTTTTAAGATTATTTGAAGTTGATTTATTATGATACAAAACTTCTATATTGTTTTGAAGGTTTTGTGATATGTTTGACTGTGGATGTGCTATTTTTATACCATTCATAGTTTATGGTGAAAGTATTGACATTTCGTATTCTAGTTCCAATAAGAATGTTTATGTTATATTTCAATCTTTACTTCATATGAATGTGTTGGACAAGTATGTTCCAGGTTGGGGACTGGTTAAAGTAAGCCCTCCAGGTTGGGGACTGGTAAAAGTAAGCCCTCCAGGTTAGGGACTGGTAAAAGTAAGCCCTCCGGGTTGGTGTCCGGTTATTAGAGGCACTCCGGGTTGGTGTCCGGTTATTAGAGGCACTCCGGGTTGGTGTCCGGTTATTAGAGGCACTCCGGTTTGGGTTCCGGTTACAGTTAGCCCCAAGGTCTTGGGTCGAGGCCTTGAAAAGTAATTAAAGTTTAGCATTATGCATTCCAACATTATGAAAGTGGTTATTGATATTGCATGTGATTATTCGATTAGTAGAATATCCATGTGAATAAGTAAATGGCATTATTTCATTTTTATTTTTGCCATACTATGTTGAAGTTCAATTTTAAAAGGCTTTTGTTTTAGTAATTCATTGCCTTAAATGTTTATGCTTATTTTGAATGTTCCGCTATATTGTTATCCTTACTGGGCATTTGAGCTCACCCCCTTTTTCTATGTTTTATTTTTCCCAGGTAGTGAAGAAGTAAATTATGAATGACTTGCAGGGATATTATGAGGGGTTAATAGTGTGGATATGAAGACTTTGTTGTTGTAGTAGTTTTTCACTTTGAAATGTAATGTAAAACTTTATGATTATATCTATTGTTTCCAAGGCTACTAAACCAATCGGTCTTTTGAGATTTGATCTTTCTTGTGATCATGCCAATGTTATGTAATTAATGCACCGACTCTGGGCAACTGGGGTCGGGGCGTTACAAGATCCCCCTAATAATTAAAGATATAATTGTTTTTTGCTTGAAGGGTATCATGATGAGACTACCCTTGATGATTTTCATATCAACATGACAATTAATACGAAGGATCTAGAGACCATTTTTTCTTGGAAATATCATTCTACTATTCATTTGAGATCTATACAGAAATTTTTAAGATTCAATTAGATCTACATGAAACTTTATATTGGAAATTTCTTACCATAATTAGGTCATGAAAAAATATTCTCTTATGGTGGGAATTAATTGTCTCCCTTGATGTTGAAGATTCCATGGTATGATAAAAATGAGAAAAACACACTTAATTAAATTAAAAAAAATAATTTAAGATAAAATATATATATGATGTCATGTTCTTGTAAATCTAGTGAAACAAAAGATTTATTGCTCTATTTGAGTGAATATGGCTTCCCAACCTTGTAAACATGTCACCTTTGTGTGTTAAATTACAAAATAAATCAATCGATTTAATTCATAGAGTATTATGTTTCAAAAAAACTAAATTTTAACCTTATAAATACAAGTATATCTAGGACGGTTTATCAAAGAGGGATAGAAGAAAAATGATGATATAGGGGGATGCATTGGTTTCTGTTCCAAGTTGTTTGTGAACTACCCTCGTAAACCTATAGAACCTTAAAAGAGAATATTATGTATAACCAATTAGTATAGTATTGGAAATAAAAATTCTATGAGTTTAAAAAAGTTAAATGTTTTTATTTGACCAATTTTATACAATAATGGTTTTGATGGAAGATATGAGTCTATAAGAAGGTAATTAGGTTTTACATAGGTAGTATGAAACCCTAGATTATTGATCCCTAGTAAAGCATGTTCCCAAAATATTTCCAAGCCTATAGGATATTTATAAATCCTGTCCATATCATAAGAATATTTCCATCCACTTGTAATTGACAAAGATTCCTTAATATCAACACTTGAATCTTGTAATATTTTCACACATTATACCTATTGCGATGGAATTTCATTATCATTACCAACACCAAGGGAAAATAACTAAATTTTTTAATCTAAATGAAAATTATTCCACATAGTCTTATTTATATTGATGTCTTTTAGTATCATTAACATGAAAAAACATTATGGAAGATAAAGAGGAGGCAGATGACCTGTAGGAAGCCCCTATAGCTTTTGGGGGCGGTGTATACAAAAATTATTGATGTTTTAAACAAATATACTAGTGTGTTAAATGAGAATTTTGGACCATAATGAATATTTCACCCCTACCTCTTGAACAAAATGAAGATCATATCTTCTTATTTCACAATGAGTTGACCAAGAAATAACATACATAAGTATTTAATTTTTTATGTTAAGATTTAATGTAACTCATTGTAATACACACCCCAAAACAAAAACAGATTTGTGTCCTTTGAGACAAGTCACATAAGATAAATCCATCATGAGAGACATTCAACATCCCTCACAAAGTTCATCTCAAAATATTCCATTCGTAGACATGTCCTATTTAAAAAATTAAATTTATAACCTAAGGAAATAAAAAATAAGAAATGGTAAGCATTAATTATTAGTAAGATTAATTATAGAAGATATAAACAAATGATCATATATTATAATAATTTTAAAATATGTTTTGGAAAATATGATCACAAATTAATAATTTCACAAACAATAAGTCTTTGAATATTATTCCAGAGTCTTTGAATAAAGCATTTTCATTATTATAATGACCCGTAAAATTATAAATAAAAATCCCTTGTGTTTAAATTAAATTACTTATATAGTTAAAGATAACAAATGAACATATAGTATTTTATTATATCCAATTGGATTTAAAAGTACATTAAGTATTATAACTATTAATAATATATCCATTGAACAATGATCACATTATTAGTATAAATATATGGCTTTAACAAATCCAATTAACATAGACAAAGGTAGTGATCGCCACAACTAGTGGAATCATAACCTATGATACCCACTTATCAATGATTTTGAGAGAGATAGATATATTAGTATTTTCCCTTAACTAATCCCATGATTATATCTAATAACTTATGAAAGAGTGAACCGTTTATGGGAGATGTTCAGGATCATCGATATCAAGGACCAAACCGTGTATGTCAAACCACCCCACAAAATTCTTACTATAACACACCATACTCTTAGGATGTTTTATAGTGTATTAAAGGGATATATATCAAGACCCTATAAATATTATTAAGTACATTATTTTATATAGAATATTAAATATATTTTCATCCTATTTTTATTTCTTTATAAATGATTTTTATCTTTATACAATAAAAAAATCAACTTTGGATAATATTCAGATTAAATCATGGAATCTATTTTTTTAATTAATAGATTATTGAAATAAATAATTTTTTAATAAAATATTATTATTAAATATTTTTCATTAAATATAAATGATCATATAATATTTATGAAGTCAAATGTATTTTTTATATGGGTTAAAAAATGTTATTGTTAAAAACCATCATTTAATAAAAAATGATTATTTTCTTAAGACTGAAAACTCACATATTTAGAAAATTATTTAGTTAAAATGAATATTATTTTTTGAATTATAATGTTGAAATTCTACACTGGTGAATTTTTCATAATTTTATAAGCAAATCAAATTCTTGAGTAAAAACTAAATGTCGTATAAATATACTTTGTGTATTATGACATCATAATGACCCAAAATTGATGCAATATATACTATAAAAGGTAATAACAATCAAATATATGTCATTAATATAAAATAATCTTGTTTTATGTTCATTTCATTTATTTTATAAATCCATTATGAATCCCCCATAACATATAATATATTCTATGGTTTTTAAATCATTTATTTAAGAGTGTGACTCACCTCTACATAAGCAAGGGAGTTATTTTCTTAATTAATTACCATGTACATATAAAATAATGAGAACCAATCACAATTTACAGATACCATGGGACAGTTTTTGGTTTTGGTTATTTCAATTTTTAGAGTCCAAAATCAAAATGAAAAATAAATCACCCTATTTTTCTAAATAATCCCACCCGAGATCCCATTTCCCTTCACCCAGACTTCTTTGATCATGTCCACACTCATCACTATACTCTCTATAGCCCTAAAAAGGCACCTCTAAGATCTCAAGAATACCGTCCCAATAATTTGGATTCACAAACTCATTTAAGGAATTTCTCTCTTCTCATTTTCATTCAAGGACGTGTTTTATGTGATATATCCTAAATTACATTTCTATATATTGGGATATATTTTTCTACATTCCCTATTCCTTCCATTTAATGTATAAATTATGAGATCCCACTTTTAGTTATCAATATTTTTTATGTTTTTAAAAATATATTTTTTGATAGGGGGATTAGAATTATTTTTTACATACTACTTTATAACATACCAAAATATGATGATTAACAAATCCATGTTGTATGATATTTGTGCCACATTTAGGCATGATAATAAACGTAATTTGGCAGTTTTTCCCGAATTATATTATACTCTAATGCATTGGGTAATGTTTAGTCTAATGATATATCATGTTGGAATATGGAGTGATCCTGATTCCTTTATGCGACTTTTTCTATAATGATACATTGGTAGTTTATCCTTGACATATGTGTATGATGAAATTTTTTAAGTTATTTCCACATTTCCAATGTTGTGTTTATAATTCTATATCATGTATCATTTTTCATGTTTTTTTCTATACTGTTTTTATTCTCCCTTAATTTTCCTATTTTTTAACATACCTTATTCCATTTTTATTCCCTTATTGGGATATATAGATCAAGCCTTTCGTTTTTTTTCTATAGTTTATCCCATATAGTTTTTATTGGAAAGAAATTTTAGAAAAAATTTAAGGAATTTTTTAATAATGTTATTGTACCCCATGTTCAAGATGTTATGATATTTAACTAATTCCAAAATACAATATAATTCTTGATATTTTGGGTTGTATTATGTCTACTTTTATTTAATAAATCCTGAATTTTTGTGAAATAAAAAATATTTTTTCTATAGTTGTTTTCAGAGGAATGGTTTAGTTATTTTGGTATTAGGATTCGAAAACTATTGAGAAAGCCTTAGTAATAAGACAAAGTATAATAGAGCTTTACCAAATTTTTATAAGTATAGGGTTAGTGGTTTATCAAGAAAATACATGAATGATTGGATACTTCATATGGATGTGGTTCTAGAATAGGTGAACCTATGGGTAAAAACTCTGATACGCAGTGTCGAGCCTGACCCGTAATAACCTAGTACATAACAATGGGACTTGTTGAGGACCTAGTTTAAAACTCTTAGATGATAAGATTTGGTAAATTTATATTCATGTTCTGAACCATTATTAAGGAAAAAATTCCCATAAGAATATATTTTAGGAAATATATCACGGATATAATTGATTGAATCATAGAAATATATAAGTTAATAAATAATTATAATTTATAATTTATCTCTTTAATGTCATTTGATTCCCATTTATATGATTGATAGTTTAAAATAAATATCTATAATGTTTCTTTTATTCTAGGAAATGGCATGAAATAGTAAGAATCATGTAAATAATCAATGTGATAATAAATGTGATGACTTCCCTAATGTGAGGCCCAACCCGATGAGAGAATGAATTAAAAACATAATGAGAATACTCCCTCAGATGAAATTGGATCTGAATAGAAACCTAGATTGGGAGATTTTGACAAGTCCCACAAAGATATAACAAGATCTGGTTGTGTCCTTTATGAAAAAAGACCTTTAGTTTTCAATAGATCATAATATCCCTTAGTCAAAAGACAATGGATCAACTACACTGAGAAGATCTTCTCCATCCTTCAATATTCCAAACAAGAGAATCTTCTTTCGGTTGTTTTTTGTATAGATAGAGAAGTTGATCAGTGGTTGAAATTGATATTGAATATAAAGCCTAAGGAATTGATTGAAGAGATGGAGTGGAATAAATTCTAGAAAATGATTGTTGATAAAAAAAAATTCTCATGCTATCCAACATTAAATAGAGAGGTAGTTCCTTTAAATCATGAAAACTAGTGATGAACATACTAGGGCATATGAGGCGATCATTACTAGATATGCATGATATGCCTCCGGATTTCTCCTCACCCCAAAATCCAAGTATGACCACCTCTCTCGTGGGAAAACCAAGTCTAAAAAAAGACTTAGTGGTCCATGACATTGATTTATAAGATAACATTTTATGATGTGACCTCAAAGTCACTATTGATATTCGATTATCTCAATGGTATCACGATGATAAGAATAAGAAGGTGGACTTTAATTCTTGTTGTTTGAGGGAGAAATCTAATAGTCCCAAAAAATATTAACATCCCACATGTTAATGGTATAGAAATAATAACCGCAAAGATTTCCTAAGTGGAATCAGGAAATTATTTAGGTGTGGGAAGAAAGGACACCTTGCAAATAAATATCGCAAGGAAAAATCTATTATTGCAATGAAGTAAAGGAATGCTCCAATCAACCCTCAGTGTATTTTTCATTTCTACCACTGTAAAAAACTATGAAACTTTTCAAATAAATTCCCTAATACAAGGGTTCTTAGAGACAACCAAAAACATCCAAGGTATAAAGGGGGATATTTTTTCATCAATACTACTAAGGTATATCTTAACAATGAAGTTGTGAAAGGTAAGCTCATTATTCATTCAAGGATAGAAAACATACTTTTTATTTTAGTTCTATGCATTATTTATTATCTAGTTGGTTTAATAGAACTATTAAAACATCATAATGAAATCATTGAAGTGGATTTATCAGTAAAAACGTAAAATGGGGTAATTATTTCAACCTGAATAAATAACTCATCTACTATCACAATTTGCAAGATGAACTTCCCATAAACCCTTGTCATACTTACTTTGGTATAATTCTATGCAATTCTTATCATGGATTGAATTTTCCTTTATATATCCAACATAAATTAACATGAGAAGAAAATCACTCTCTGTATTGAGAATCAACCGCGGATTTTGTATGAGTGAAAGGGTGAGGTTGAATATCCTTTAGCACCAACATCTCAAGCATTGATATTATTTTCCATTGAGTAATTATTTCTATATATAATGACTTATTCTAAGTAAATAACTATCCCTAATGACATTAATATTTTGGACGAATATGGTAATTTGTTTCCCAAGAAATTGTCTGGTCTTCATCTAAGCTGAGAGGTTGAATTTTCATCGAGCTTTTATGAGGTTCTTTGGAATTATCCAATAAGATGTATAGAATGGTTGTTGTGGAATTTTTGAAGCAGAATAAATGTTTATAGAATAATTTGGATAAAGGTTTCATGTGCCCAAGTGCTTCATCATGGGGTGAACTAGTCCAATTCATTAAGAATAAGGATGGTAGAATGTGCCTTTTAATTGATTATCAAAAAATCAAAAAGGCCACAGTAATGGAGAAGTATCATTTTCCTTATATTTATGAGTTATTCGAGTAGCACCATTGAGATAAGTACTTCTCCAAGTGGATTTATGGTTATTTTATTATTGTGTTCGGGTGCAGAATGAGGATATCCTCATGAATATTGTTTTGTATAATCTACAGAATCTAGGGGTTCATATAAATTCCATTCAGGCTCACTAAACCTCCTCCAATATTCATGGAATTGATGAATATAGTCTTTTAGATTACCGGGATATTTTTTAATCTTCTTTATAGATGATATTATAATGTTCCTCAAAATAAGGAAGATAGATAAATTCATTTGACCGATGTGTTAAAGACATTAAAAAAGGAGAATATTTTGGAAAAGTAAGAAAATCAGGTTCCAGTTGATGGAAGTATCATTATAGGGACAAATCATCAAATAAAATTTGATATATTTAGAGCCTTTAAAAATATAATAAATTGAAAGATGGTTGAGGAAAACATATATGATAGATATCAATAGATTTCATGGAATAGATAGGTATTATCATCAATTTGTGAGAGGTTTTCATGATTGAAAAACCCTCTAACCAATATAACTCTTAAGGGATCCAAGTTTTCTTGGAATGAATATTATGAGTATATCATTAAGGATATGAAAAACAGGCTTATCATTGCACCTATTCTCACACTACCCATAATTGGCTAGATTTGTTTGGTATTCTGTGACACTTTGAAGAAGGGATTGTGTTGTGTTAATGTAGAATAATAATGTCATATCCCACTGTTCATGTAGTTTAATATTCATGAATAGAACTAACTAACTCATGATCAAGAGTTGGATTTAGTGATAATATCGTTGAGAATAAGGTAGCATTGTCACTTTGGGGATAAGTGTGAAATATATATAGATCAAAAAAGAGTCAAATATATATTAAAATAGAAATAGATGAATATTTATCAACGATTGTGGTTAGATCTGATCAGGAACTATGACTTCATAATCCTATACAATCCGGTCAAAGAAAATAAGGTGTCAGACACTCTAATTAGAAAAATCAGTCAATTTTATCATTAATGAGAATTGGGTGGGGTATGATCTTCTTATATTTGAAATTGATGGACATGGGAATTATAAAGGATGAAATATCATCAATGCATTCACAAATGGAACTCTATTGATATCAATGTTTATATAAAAGGAGTTTTTATATTTGGGTAAAGAATATGTGTACCATCAAATCTTGAGTTAATGAATTGTTTATTAAATGATGAACATATCCCAACATTCTTTATCTACCCATGAATAACAAATTAGTATCAATGACTCTGAGAACACTATTGGATGGACAATAGGAACATGGAGATCACTGAATGTACATCAAGATTTCTTTTATGGCAGCAAGTGAAATAGGAGAGTAAAATAAAGGGGTATAATGAAACCATTACCCAAACTAACCGGAAAACGGGTAAGCATCGCCATGGATTTTTTCACAAAAATTATGAAGACATACGTGGGAAAACAAATATTTTCCTTTTGTAGATCTCCTCACAAAAATGGCTCACATTACTGTGAATTGAGATTATTTCTCACTAGATAAACTTGAAAGTATATACATACAAGAAGTTATAAGTAAGAATGGAGTACCAATATAAATTATGTTTGATCGATATCCAAGAATAAATCTATGTTCTGGAAGAGTCTTCAAAATTCCCTTGTTACGGAGTTGAACATCAAAATGGATTTTCACCCTCAAATTGATCACCAAAATAATCAGACTATCCGAAAAATGAAGACAGGTTGAGAGCATGATAAATTTTCATCAAAGGAGGATGGTATCATCATCTTCCTCTCATCAATTTCTGTTACAAATTATCGACACATGAGCAACCAAATATATCCTTGTGAATACATTTATGGGAAGAGGTGAAGAACACCTTCAAGTTTGGATGATGTATGGGAACAAAAAAATTTAGGTTCTAAAATGGTCGAGTAAATGGTGGAAAAATTAGTACCATTTAGAAACACATTAAGGATACTAAAATTCGACTGAAGTTCTTGGATGATAATCATTGATGAGGCCTTGATTTTGATATTAGATACATGGTATTTCTCTACATATCTCTAAGTAATAAAGTAAAAAAATTTGGAATAATAGAAGAAGCCATCCAAGATACATTGTCCCCTTTGATACCCATGATCACATCAGAGAAATGGCCTATTGAATAACACTCCCTATGAATTTATATCAATTATATAGTGTATTATATGTATCCATCTCGGAGAAGTACATACTATATCCCGCACATAAACTCAATTCAAAGGTGGTACCATTACAGAATGGACTTTACTATGAAGTGAAACCGGTAAGATCATAGGTCATAGAGAAAATGTTATACAAAATAAGAAAATGAAAATAATCATTGTGTTGTGAAGAAATAAAAAGTTTGATGAAGAAACAAGGGAATCAGAGCAGGTAATAATGTAGAGTTACCCTCATATATTTCACTATGTGAAAAGAATATTTGGGGGTGTTTGGGGGAATATTTTAATGACCCATACAATTATAAATAAAATTACATTTTTTAATTAAATATATTATATGTTTATAGAAAACACATGTACTTATTATTTTTTATTATATCCTATAGGATTTAATATACTATTAAGTATCACGAATTTGTAATATATTTTCTTTGAATGGTAACCACATTATTAGTAAAAATATAGGTTTTTAACAAATTCTATTCACATAGACAAAGGAAGTGATGGTAAAAAACTATAGGATCGTATATCATGAAGCCAATTCAATAGAGCTTCCAAGGGTGATAACATAACTGGGCTTTTCCAATGACCAAACAAAACTAATAACCAAAATCCTAAGCATGATAAAAATCATTTATGGGACAAGTTCAATCCCATTGGGATCACACCCCAAACCATGTACAACAACCCACCCAAATAAATTCTCACTTTCAAATGCCTTACTTATAGGTATTTTGATGGTGTATTAAATGGACTTGTATCATGAACCTAAAAATATGTTTATGTACATTATTTTCTATATAATACTTAATATATTATCTTTATATTATTTTTACTTTTTAAATTATTTTTATTTTGATATAATAAAACAAAAAAACATTTTTGGGTAATATTTAAATTCAATCATATAATTTATTTTCATGGATTAATGGATTTATCAAATAAATAATAATTAAATTAAATAATTTTATTAAATAATTTTTATTAAATATAAATGGTCAAGTATTTTTTATAAAGGGAAATCTAAATTTTTTAAGTGTTCAAAAAATGTTATTGTAAAAAAACCTTCAATTTCATAATAAATGTTGATTTTATTTTACAAGTAAAAATTAAAATATTTATAAAATTATTTTGATAAAATGAATATTATTTATGTAATCATAATTTCAAAATTATACAATGGTCAATTTTCATAAATTTCTTGAGATGGTTGAATATTCGGGTGGAATTTAAATATCATATAAATATACGTTGTGTATTATGATATAATAATGAACCAATAGTGATGTAACAAATAAAAAAAGTTATACAAAAAATATTTGTTTTTCATTAAAATAATGTGGTTTTATATTTATTTTATTTATTTTATAAATCTATTATGAATCCTCCTGAACATATACTCTATTTTATGGTTTTTGAATAATTTATTTAAAAGTGTGCAGACATCCACATAATCAAGGGAACTATTATATTATGTTCAGCCCATGGAATTATAAAATAATTAGATCTAATACCAATTATCAGAAACACCTGGTAAAAAATTGTGAAATGGTTTATGGTTTCATTTTTTTATATATAGTTCAAAACTGAACTTATAAAGAAATCCTCCTCTTTCCCTATATAAAAACAACCATGCCCCCATTTATATTCCATAAAACTCCATTGATAACGTTCATTCTCTTCCCTTTACTCTCTAGGGTCCACAAAAGGTTCTCCCAAACTCTCAAGAATCCCATCCAAATCATTTTGAGTCACACACTCAAGTAAGGGATTTCACTCTTCTCATTTCCATTCAGTCACTTCTTTTATATTATGTATATCTTAAATTACATTTTCATATTTTGGGATATGTTATTCCATATTCCTCTTCTTTTCCATTTAATGTAAAAATGATTATATCTCCCATTAACTCTAATTGAATATCCCAAGATACATTATTTACACATCTTACCATGGCGAAATATAGTTTTGATTCTTTTCTTTATTCGTGATTCTTCTTTAACTTATACCTTATTTTTTAATTTTCTAAAGTTGGAATATGATTTTTTATGTCTCTATTAACTCTAATTTTATTTCAATGACATTATGGACCCCATTATCTCTCATCAATGGTTTTTTATGACTCTTTATTAGATGTCTTTATTCTACCAGAATATCAAATAGATTTCTCATTCCAAACCTATTCAGTAGTGAATGTTGTACCCATTTTCTATCTGGGGTGTTCACCATTATGAACATATACTTTTTGATTTTGGAATTAAATATATATATTTTATACTCCTTTATTGTGGAATAAAATATGATGTTTAATAAATCCATGTTCTATGGTCGATGTGGTACACTTAAGAATTAGAATAAAATGAATGTGAGATGTGTTCTCAAAATTGTATAGTGTTCCTATCCATTAGGTAATTCTAAGTCCCGGGAGTCATCAAGTCTATATAGTTAGTGATCCTAATTACATTATGGTACTTTTTACACAATTTTTTCTTAGTGCTTTGGCCTTGACATGTGTTTATAATGTATTGTTTGGTTTGGGTTTCAACATTTCCTATGTTATGATTATCATGTTATATCATGTCTTGTTGATCGTGATTATGTTTCCTACACTTTTTATGCTTCATTGTTGTTCCAATTTCCTAAAAATTATCTTCATATTCTAAATTAAACCCTTTATTGGGTTTTATATCTCACTAGTTTCTAATGTTTTTCCCTGGTTTATCCCATGATGTTTTAAAAACATGTGGAATTTTAGAGGCATGTTAAGGATGTTTTTTTAAAAAAATATATATCCTATTTAGGAGATTATTATATGTACTTTATTCTAAAATACACTATATTTTTTAATCTTTAAGGTTATATTATGTGTACTATTATGTAATAAATAAAGAATTATTTTGTAATAAATAATTGGTTTGTTATAACTTCAAAGGATATTAGCCTTACGGGACATGAATCACCAATAATCAGTCAAGTTATTTTAGTCGATATCATAAGAATTATTAAATTTAACAATAATTTTGTGATAATAATAAAAATATAAATTCATATCATTAGTAAATGTTCACTACCACGATAATCACCACATAGTGGAAAAGTCCCATAATCGATTAGGTTCACTAAACAGCTATCCTCATTACATTAATAGGTTCAATACTGACCAATTTCATAAAATATCACCAGATATCAATCATTATGCTATGAATTTTTGGGATATACAACCCTATGAAAAATGACCAAAATAAAAACTTTCGTAAGTGTTCCATAAAACCATATTAACATTCCCAAATTCATCATTGCATGACCCATGGAAAATAAATGGATTTCATAATGAATCCAAAACCAAATATTCATAATATAGGGCTAGAATTATCTACGATTTAATAATTAAAACATATCTCTACAGAAGAATAATATAAAATAATGGATATTGGAATCGAATAAAATTACCTCCAAAATATCATTAAAATCATTCTTTAAAAACATAAGAAAAAATATTTTCTTTTTATTACATTTTATATAAAAAATCAAAAATTATTTTCAAATTATTTTCATTAAAATTAATAATGGAAAATTATAATGAAAATAATTAATCATATAATATTCATGATTGTGGGAAAATCCATCTATCATTAAAATTTTAAGACACTCATTTATACGAACCGTTGTTAAAAATTCATAACTAATTGGTAAAAATTTGAAAAAGAATCATTTCCATTCCTTTGAAAATAATATAAAATTGGTTTCAAAATTAATTAAAAAATGCATAATTGAAAATAAAATTCTTGAAAATGTATTATTGAACATGGATAAGAAATATAATGTTTACTGATTAAAGAGTAAGATAGGTTGACATGTCAAGAATAAAATTCTTGGATGTTTTAAGTACAAGAAATATGGAAGTAATTTGAGAAACTAAAACACTCAAAAAATAATATATATATATATATATATATATATGAATTTAAGATATATATTTCTTATAATTTCCCCTAACGATATTCAATCATAATTAATCCCAATTAAAAATGAGATTGCAAGATAAAACCATACCTCAGTCCCAGGAAATTTCATAAAAATTAATATAGTATTTTAAAATAAATTTGGATTTATTATAAATTTATACAATTAAATTTTCATAATTATCATAAAATATATTATTATATTATCATTTTTAAACTCCCATTAAATTACAATTCTTCATTAATATCAATATTTGAGTGTAAATTGTTTTTTTTTCTAGGATGTTTTGTTTATAATCTGTTCTTTTAACCTTGGTCATCATTTAGGGTCCTTTAGAATAAAAAAACATAATAGGTATCATATTTATTCATTATCAAAACTTTTATAATTACTCATATAAGGTGTTGATAATAAATGAATTACATCACTTCATGGTTATGGTAGTCTATACGTTCTCATAAGTAATTTTTTCATTTCATAATTGATGGATAAAAAGATAGGTAAATAATAATATTTATTTATATAATCATTAAAATGTCCTAAATATGGTATATATTAATTTAATTCACTCATTTTACCACCCATGTTGGAAATACATGAATAAAAAATCTAATTACTTTGTATAGGTACTAGTTGACATGTATGTTGTAGCAATGTTATCATTTTTTTGAAGATGGAACAGAGATAAAAAATTCTATTACAATCATAATATCATACTCTTGGTATATTAATGATACATATTTATTATTATTACTATTTTTATTAAATATTTAGTATAAGATAAGGACGAAAAAAACTCAAAATAGATTTGTAAAATCAATTACCACTTCTTTGGGAAACTTCATTTAACATAAATCCAATTCCATCAAAGGTTACAAAATTCGGAATACATAAATAAAAGGGAATGGGTAGGGATGTGTTGATGATATATGGGTAGTTTTTTTCTATAATATATTTTTAACGGCCTGAACTATTATAAATAAAATCCCCCTTCCATTTTTATTAAATGTCTTGTTATATAATATGGTTAAAGAAAACACATGCACATATTTTGACTTATTATGCTGATGGGATTTAAAATATCTATTTGTATAATTTTTATGGATAATACACCCATTTAACAGTGATCAATTTATTTGTATAAATATATGGTTTTTACAAGTCTAGTTGTCACAAACCAAAGGAAGTGGTAGACTCCAACGGTAGGATTGTACCTTATAAAGCCCATTTGTCGAAGCATCTAAGGAAAATAATATTTTTAGGATTTTCACTTAACCAATCCCAACATCTGATCCAATAACTTAATAATGGAATAAAATATTTATGTGAGAAGTTCAAGATCGTCAAGGTCACGACCCAAACCATGTTCGTCGAACAGCCCCATGAAAGATGAAAAATCCAGAACCTTTCCCTTATGGTGTTTGATGGTGTATTAATGGGATATGTAACAAGAAACTATAAATATGAGTACATTTATTATTTTTTATAGAATAATGAATACATTATTATCCTAATATTATTTCTTTATAAATTATTTTTAATTTTCTTTAATAAAACAAAAAAAGTAATTTCCGGTTAATATTCAAAAAAATGTTATTGTCAAAAAACCAGTCATTGTCAATAAATAACAACTTTTATATTAAAATTAAAAATTCATGTACTCAAAAAATTATTTAGATAAAATAATATTATTTTTGGAATTAGGATTTTTAAATTATCCAATGGTTAATTTTTCATAATTTTTTTAGAAAGCGTAATTTTCATGTAAAAATCAAATACCATATAAATATACATTCTATTTTATAACATCACAATTACCAAAAATATATTTCCTAAGTAATTTAAATTTTGTCCACGACCGAATATATGTTTTAACTTTAAAATAATGTGATTAAAAGTTTATTTTGTTTTGTTTTTAAAGCTGTTAGAAATCCTCCTATAGATATAATATATTTGAATATTTTAAAATTAGTTCTTTAAGAGTGTGACTCCCCACCACATAACCAAGGGTAATATTTTAAAACAATTATCCCTTTTCCATAAAAATAATGAAAACCACTCCCCTTTGGAAAGAAACATGGTAAAAACATGAGATGGTGTGTGGGTTTTGATATTTTATTATGTACAATCCATAACCAAAATAATAAATAAATATCCATCTTTCCTATATAAACCCACCCAATATCCAAGTTCTCTTCACTCAAAATCCATTTATAATGTCATTACACTGCCATCGACTCTCTAGATTCCTTCCAAGGTTCACACAATATTTTATTAATCCGCTCTCATACCGTTTGAGTCACACACTCAAGTAAGGGATCTTCCACTCCCCTCTTTTTTCAAGCACACCTTTTAGGATATGTATTTTAATTTTCATTTTAATATGATGGGATATAATATTCCATATTCCTATTAAATTCCATTTCATATATAAATTATGATATCTTCACTTTATAATCATTAATCCTCCCATGATCCTTTATGTACTATAGTTAACATTTTAAAATTTCATAAGGATTATTTTCCCTATCTATGCTCCTTTATTACCGTATTTCATCTATTTTCAAATATCTTATGATGGTATATAATTATATATGTCCCAATTACTTACCATTTCATTTCTAAATAATTAGAGACCCCTTTATCTCTCATCAAGTACTTTTATGTAACACTGTTATGATGCTGAAACTTCATAGTGATTTTCCATGCCAAAACAATTGTGTATTGAATACAATACCTACTATTATATTGAGGGTGTTCCCATTTATGAACATGTATATATTTATTGTGGTCTTACACTTATTCAATCAACAAACCTATATCATGGAAGAAATTATGATGAATAATGAATTCATGTCATATGATATATGTGACACACTTAATCATGAGAATGAAATAATTATGATGGGTGCACCCAGAAATCCTCCAATGAATTTGGGTAACATTTAGTATCATGATAAATCATGTTCGGACAGGGGTGTATTTGACTAATTTATGGTAAATTTTCACCATTAATGTATGTTAGTTTATTCTTAACCTATGTTTAGGATTTTTTTGTTTTAAGTAGCTACCACAGTTCTCATGTTATGATCATCATCTATATCACAGCTTACTATTCGTGTTCCTTTGGTTCCTTATTGATATTACTGTTGTCTAACATGTATCACTTATTCCATGTTTAATCCATTTCTAGTCATTATAGTTCACCCCCTTTATATGTATTTAACCTAGTTGTCCAATGCAGTTTTATATTCGAAGGAGTATTTAGATCATGTTAATGAAGGTTTCAACAAATAATGGTAAAGAAGTTTTTTATAATATTTTTTTCTACCATGTTCAATATGTTAGTTTATGTACTTAATTCCCAAATAACCTATAATTGTTTATCATCATAATTATATTAAGTGTATTATTTTCTATAAATCATGTATTAATGTGAAATAAAGAGTCGGGTTGTTATAGTTGGTATTAGTGGAAAAGTTTAGATTTTTTTTATTAGAGAACTCTAGTAGAAGAAATATAGATAATACTTTGTATAAGAAACCATTTCTAAATTTTTTTCAATTATATAGTAAGTATTTTATCTATAAAATACATCCCTATATGCATAATAGAAGTAGATGTCATTTTGGCACAAATTTTCCTAGGTGTAACAACTCTTACAAGGTGTTTGAGGCCTAACTCATGGTAACCTGATACACAAAAACAGGCTTTACTATGCACCTGGTTTTTCACTCCTTATAGATATTCTATGGTAAATTAATAATCTAATTACCGACCATTATTTAGGGAATAAAAAAATCCCACAAGAACATATATTAGGAAATAGATAATGGATAACATAGATAGAAGAAAAAAATTCAAAATTTAGGGAAATTAATTTAATTTATATGTTATGCATTTAAGGTCATTGCATCCCCATTAATGTGTTAAATAGTTTAAATAAAATACATTCCCTCAATATATTTTTGATTAATTAAATTAGTAGAACCAAAATAAAATAGTGAAATTTAGGTTTATCATTCATAATTCTACGCATTCTTTCATATCACGAATGTGTAGTAGAACTATCCATACAATACCGCCAAAGAATATAAATAGAGATGTTGGTGAAAATGGAAATTAGGGAAATTATTGCATCATATTTAGATAACTCCTCCCCTATCAATGTTTATGGGATGTAATTATTGGTTATCCTTTTCATAATCCCTTGGGTGGAATTTTATTCAATTGTAGGCATATATTGGCTTTCCCTATATAAAACAAACATAAATTTCCACGATAATGAAATCACACTGCATATTGTGAATCAACCCTAGATTATTTATAGGGGAAAAGGTAGGATAAATCTTCTTTAACACATTAATCTCATGAATGGATATTATTAATCTATGAGAAAGTGTATCTAGCCCAAATGATTGTGTCTAAGGAATGAAGCATCCTTGAATACATGCCTATTGTGAGGGAATAAACTAATGTTTTTTCAAGGGTATTTCTTAGTCTTCCTCATATCCAAGTGGTTTAACTATTAATTGATCTTATACCTGGGGCATTTCCAATATCCATGACTCTATATAGAATGGTTTTTGTGTAACCTGAGGAGCTAACAAAACAACTATAGAAGAATTTGGATAAAGGGTTCATAAAACCAAGTTCTTCACCATGTGGTGCACTAGTCCTCTTCATCAAGATAACGGATGGGCCAATTTTCCTTGCATTGATTATCAAGATCTCAACAAAATCAGATTAAATTACTTGTATCCAATTCCATAAGCTATTTATTTATTAGATCATCTACATGGAGCATAATACATCTCCAAGGTGGATCTTCTATTGTTATATTATCCTATATGGGTGAAGAAAGAAGATATCCCTAAGACCAATTTTCATAAAATGTACAGTCACTATGAGTTCATTGTGATTCCTTTCGGACTAACTAATTCTTCAAAATTCCTTATGGATTTAACGAAAATGTTCTTTTTATATTACCTCATCAAATATATGTTAGTCCTAATAAATTACAAACTAATATACTCTAAAAGAAATTAGAAGCATGAGGATAATTTTAATACACTTCCAAAGACCATACCAAATGATAATATTTATGCCACGTATAGAATGTGTGGGTTTTTCTTAAATTAAGTATCATTATTTGGGAATATTATCAAAAGAAATTTGATATCTATGGATCCATAAAATAAAAAAAATAAATGAAATGAATTTTGATGCCAACATATGTGATAGATATCTGAAGTTTCCTTCTAATAGTTGGGTATTATTACCGATTTTTGATAAATTTTTTGTGATTGTCAAAACCTATTACAAACCACACTTGGAAGGGAGTCATATTTTCCTTGAATAATAAATGTAAAGAAATATTAAATGAGTTAAAAGGAGGTATATCCCTTCCCATGTGCTAAAAAAACCCACAAGTGGAGAATGTTTCGTAATATCCAATGATGCTTCAAATAATGTATTGGGTTGTGTTTTAATGAAGAATGAAAAATTAATTTTATATACCTTAAGAAAGTTGAATTTTAATTTGAAAATATATCCCATAAAACATCAGAAGTTGGTAGTTATGATCTTTAAAATAAAAATCTAGTGACATTAACTCCATGGGGGAGGTGTGTGATATATACTAATCATAAGAGCCTCAAATATATATTCACATAGAAAGAGAATAGTATGAGATAAAGAATATTTTTAGATCTGATCTAGGACTATGACTTCCTAAATAAATTTCATCCTAGTAAATTGAGTAATGTGGTGGATATTATAAAAATAAAGGATCCATCAATTTTATCATTGATAAGAATTTAGAGGGATATAATCTTCATAGAATATAAGTTTATGTACACAGGGATCATAAAGGAATGAATATAATCAGTCCTTTCAGAAATTATTTCCCAACCTTATCTACTTTAAAGGTTAAAGGATTCTCAAAAAGATGATGTGGTAAAAACAAGAATGTGGAATTTATGAAAAAAGGGAAATCCTCATATGTCGATGTTAATGAAGATAGAATTATTATATTTGGTTCAAGACTATGTGTTCCATCGAAACCTATGTTAAAGTAGAAATTATAGGATGATGAACATGGTTAAACATTATATATTCTCCAAATAAATATAAATATGTAATGAGATATCTATGAGAAATATTTTTGAGGTGGCATAAAGATAGAGATTGCTGAATATAAATCATAGTTCCTAGTCTGATAGAAAGCGAGGTATGAATGAAAGAGTATAACAGGATGATGAAACCATTACACATACCATCATAGAATTTGGAAAACATAACCATATACTTTCTCACAAGACTTATGAAGACATACAAACAAAAAAAAATTATCTAGTTTATTAGGGATCACCTTAAAAAGACTACACACATCATTTTTATTCAAGAGGATTTATCACTGGATCAAATAGCGTTGATATAAATCATAAAAGTGGTGTGGATTCATGGGGTACCAATGTAAATTGTGCCAAATATCTCTAAGATTCATCTCTATTTTTTGGAAAAGTCTCAAGAATGATTTAAACAATGAGCTGAACTTCAGTACGTCTTATCTCTCTAAAAATGATGGCATGTCTAAGTAGACAATCCAAACACCTGAGTACATGTTAAGAGAATTCTCAATTGACATTAAAATATTATTATACCAAAATCTTCTTATGGTCGAGTTCTATTACAAAATATTTCTCCCCTTGAGAGTCCATATGGATTCATATAAATCCCTTTGTGGGAAGAGGTTAGGAACAACTACAAGTTTGAATGAATTTGGGGAACAAAACTAATAGGTCCCAAAATGGTTGGAAATTTGGAGAATAATGTTAAAACCACTCAAAAGTACATCAAAGATGCTCAAAATTGATAGAAGATATTTGGTGATAATCATCGATGAGAAATAGAGTTTGATGTTGTAGACATGGTATTCCTCCTCAAATATACATGTATGAATGGGATGTGATTTTGGAATTAGGTGAAGAATAGTCCACGTCACATCATCTGTTTTAAGATCCTTGATTGTATCGGACTGGTTGCCTATTTACTACCACTCCCACTGAACCTATCTCAACTGTATTATATATTTTATGTATCCCTCTTGGAAAAGTACTAACCATACCCCTTATATGTACTCATTATTTATGTGGTAACATTGTAAAAATAACTTTCCTAATAGGAGAAGTCGGTGAAGATCCTAGATCATAGAGAAAAATTTCTATAAAATAAGACAATTCCTCTAGACAAAGTGTTCTGGAGAAACAACATATTTTAATAAGCAATGTGGGAACTGAAGGAAGTTTTAAAGAAGAATTACCCTCATCTAAATTATTATGAGAACATAAAATATCGATGGAGAAATGTTTTAAGGGTAGAAGAATGTAATGACCCAAACTATTAAAAAAATCCCCATGAATTATTATTAAAAGTATTATTACATAATATTGCTATAGAAAACACATGAACTTATTTTTACATGTTATGAACATTAGTTTTAAAAGAACATTATGCATCATCACCATTGATAATATATCCATTGAATAGTGATCATATGATTGGTATAAAAATAGGTTTTTTACAAATCCAATTTTAATTAACAATGGAAATGATATGCTTAACCACTAACAGAATACCCTATAAAGCCCATTTATCAGAGATTCTAAGGGAGATAAAAATTTTGGGATTTTTCTTTAGCCAATATCAAGTTGATATTTAACAACTTAAGGCATGAGCGAAACCATTTATGGGAGAAGATCAGGCTCATCGAGTTCACAACCACATATGTGTTCACCGAACCCCCCCCCCCCCATGAAAGTCCTCTCATCACAAACCTTACCCTTAGGGTGTATACTGGTGTATTACAGTTATATATAACATGACCCTTGAAATATGATTATATATATTATTTTTCCTAGAATAATGAATATATTTCCATTCTATTATTTGAAAATTATAAATGTTTGTTATTATAATTGAATAAAAAATAGAACTTTTAGTTGATATTCAATTTCATTTATGAAATATATTTTTAGGAATTAATGGATATTTAAAATAAATAAAATTTTAATAAAAAAAATTAATAAAAAATTATTAAATATAAATTATCATATAAATTTTATGAAGTCAAATGTAATATTTATAAGGGTTAAAAAATATTATTGTATAAAATCCTATCATTTTCAATAAATGGTGAATTTTATTTTAAAATTGAAAACTAACATATTTAAAAAAAATATTTAGATAAATTGAATATTATTTTTGTAATCCGAACATTGAAACTATCCAATGGCTAATTTTTCATAATTTTTTGAGACGGTCAAATTTATAGGTAAAAATTAAATATCGTATAAATATACTTTGTGTTTAATTGCATCAAACTAATTAAAAAGTGATCTAATAAGTAACAAATATAGGATCAAAGACCAAATATATTTTATAAATTTAAAATAATATGATTTTATCTTAATTTGGTTCATTTTTTAATTTCAATATTCATCCTCCAAGACTTATAATATATTTTATGATTTAGAAATAATTTCTTTAAGAGTGTGACTCACCTCCATATTACTAAGTGTAATATTTTAATAAGTTCTACCCCTAGCCTTACAAATTAATAGTAACAACTTACCATTGGTAGAAAACATGGTAAAATCATGCTTTGGTTTTTGGTTTTGTATATTTTATTATGTAGAATCCAAAACCAAAATAATAAATAAATATTCATATTTTCTTATATAAACCCACCCATACTCCCATTTATCATCACTAAAACGCATTTAAGCATATAATTATTCTTCCATACAGTCTTTATATTCCTCCCAAGTCTCCAAAAATCATCCAAGAATCACCTACCAAGCCCTTGGAGTCACATACTCAAGTAAGGGGTCTTTCACTCTAATATTTTATCAAGTACTCCTTTTATGTTATGTATTTTTCATTTCATTTTTATATGATGGGATATGATATTCCATGTTTCTTGTACGGTCCATTTTATATTTAAATGATGATATCATCCTTTAATTCTAATTAATCCTCCCATGATCCATTATATAAACCATTTACCATGCCAAAATTTCCTAAAGAATCTTTTCTGTATTTATGTTTCTTCATTAAATTATGCCTTATATTTCAAAACTTATAATTTTGGGATATGGTTTTACAAGTCCCTATTTGTTCCCATTTTATTTCTATATAATTATATAACCCTTTCACTCTCATAAATAGTTTTTATGAATTTTTATGTATTGTCATTTTTCTTCTGGATTTTTTCCATGATTTTCCTCACCAAGAAAATTGTGTTGTGAGTATCATACCCACTATTCTTTCAAGGGTATTCATCTTTTTGAATATTTACAAATTTTTCAGTGACTTACATGTATGAAATCCATATTTATTAATTTTTCAATAAATTATGAGGATTAATTTATCCATGTCATATGATCAATGTGGCACACTTAAGCTTGAGAATGAAATGAATATGATTGGTGTGCCTAGATAGTGCTCTAATGAATTAGGTAGTGTTCAGAATAAGGATACATAATGTTAGAACATGGGGTACCTAATTCCTTTATGGGACATTTTTTTTATAAATTATTGGTGTTTTACCATTGACTTATATTTATAAATCGGTTTTTTAATTTGTCTCCACATTTTCAATGTTATAATTGTCATGTTATATTATGAAATATTATTCATATTCCTTTTCTTCCTAACTGATTTTTTTATTTTCTAATATTTATCACTTATTCCATGTTTATTCCATTACAAGGATTTATATCTCACCCATTTTTTATGTATGTCCGCTTTTTATACCAGGATGTTTTAAGTTTTAAGGAGTATTTTTAGCATGTCAAATAACTTTTCAATAATTCCTCTTAAAAATGTTTTTAATAATTATGTTGTACCCCATGTTCAAGATTTTATAGTATGTACCTAATTCCCAAAGACTCTAGACATCTTGGTAATCTAGGATGTATTAATTGTAGACTTTTGTAATAAATCAAGTGTTAATTTGAAATAAATAGTAGGTTTGTTATAATATCACTCTATTTTTTGAACATATTTAGGTGGAGATGACCATCTTTTATATGTGAGGGGAGTGGAAGTCTTGTAAATACATAAAACATTAAAATATAATAAGGTTAAATTCTTGTAAAATTATAATTGAAGAAACACATATTCAATGATAATATAACTTTACATAAAAATAACATAATGAATTAAATTTTATACTAGTTTTAAAAATACGGTATTCTTTATCTCTATATTGAACCCCTCGGGTTACTTCATATATCCATTACCAAAATATGAAAACTTCAGTGTGGTAATAGTCATTATGAATAATACTAAAATTTATTAAATATCAAAATATGAACCGCTTATTTAAAAAAATATGAAAACCAATTTTCCATACATAGTTTATATAAGTGGATTAAATTAATTTTTAAATATTAATGAAAAATGAAATAATAACAATTTTTAGGATGAATCGTTTTAAAGAACAACTTTATATTTATTCAAATTAATTTCCAATTAAAACCCATTTTATGATTTTTATCTTATTTTATTGTATAAATTACCATCAATTTTTTTAAAATACTTTCTTAATAGTTTTGGAATATATTTAATAAGATAAAAAAACATTGTGCACTTAAATGAACTGTTTTAAACAAAAACATCTCTTTTTCACTTGCAGTTGATTTACTTTCATATTTATATAGATTATATCCAATTATTAAAGATTAATAATTTTTAAAAATTAATTTAACAAAATTTTAATAAATTGAATAAAATATTAAGTGAAACATTTATGAAAATAAAATTATAATAAAAAAATATTTCAAAATAATCCAATAATAATAATAATATTTCCATTTGGAATGAGGATTATTTTATAAAATTATATTTAATTTAAATTCCTTATTATGGGGTTCATCTTATAATTTTTTAATATAATTAAAAAAAATATTTGTTTTTTGTTCAAATTTTACAAAAAATCAATTTATTAATAAAATATATATTATGAAATATCTAAGTGTTACATTCATCCCCAATAATAGAATTTTTCCTGTGAAATTCTATCCTTTATATAAAAATAATGTAGTTTTTTTAAAGGTAATGCTTTGGTCAATAACCAAAGCACAATTTATTGATAAGCACAAAGATTACAAATGTCAGAAGGATGTGATTTTTTTACAATCTCTATCAAACAGATATAATAAGTCAGCTGGTAGAGTGCCCAGCCAAGTCATGCTCTGATGCACTCCTTTGTTAGCAAGAGAATCTGCAACACCATTCGCTTCATGGTAGGCATGAGTAGCTATGTAATCAATCCAATGGAGCGAGTTCAGAAAATTCATCCAAAATGTGGTAAGCGGCCAGGAAAGATGAATGTTGCCATTCCAGATGGCATGAACAATAGTGGCAGAATCACTTTCAATCTAAATCATTCTCCAACCTCTTTGAAGCGCAAAATCAACTGCATGGATGACTCCCAGCATTTCAGCCTCCAGAGATGGAGAATGTCCACATCCAACATAGATAAATTCATAACTGGCCAGCTGAGTCTCTTAAGATTTCCCCACAACTGGAAGGTCCTGGATTTCCTTTAGAAGAACCATCAACGTTCACTTTGATCCATCCCGGCATCGGTGATTTCCAGAATACTTCAAAGGAATGTTTGGGATTCGGGTATATGCCAGGCACACGGAGATGACGAAGGATCTCAAAGTCACCAACCGAGTTGTTGCAACAGTCTTTTTGAATAGGAGTAGGTTCATGAATTGCAATAAGAATCCAAGATTTTCCTACATTTATACTAAATGAGTGTTTATTATGAATAATATCATTTCTAACATACCAGATCTCTTGCAGGAGTTCCTCCACCGCTGCAAGAAAAATATTTTTACCCTGTAGAGAGGCTTCATATCTATTGAATTTTTTAAAAAAACAAAAAAAATTGAGTTAGGTAAGGGCCATCTGAAAATAAATAATTCAAGAATAGAATTCTATAAAGTAGAGGTCGTCGCACAAGGTAAAAAAAGATGATCATCATCCTCCCTGGGCTGATAACACAAGTGACATTTAGAGCAGAGTTATATGTTAAAGTTTGCAGACCTGATTTAGTAGGAAATCTATTATGATAAATGCATCAAATAAGGGTGACCCTAGAAGTTTTGATCCAACGCTTGTTAAATTGACTCATCTATTGATAATTAGATTCATTTCCAAAAAAAGTTATGCTTATAGTATTTTTTAGAGTCTAGGATGCCATTTGATTCTGGTTCCCAAACAAAGAAGTCACCATTAGAAGAAAAAGGGTGATTATCAATGATCTGCACAATATTGTCAGGGAGGTCATTTGTATGAAATTTTAATACCTCATTTATAGAATTACTAGTATCTTCATAAATAACATTGGGAGGTAACAATGATAACAGGGGGTTACCACACCATTTGTCACACCAAAAATTAATGGAAGAATCGGTACTAACCATCCATCTAGAATTTTCCAGGATATTGTGGAACGAGTCTCTAATAGAAGGCTAGATTGAAGAGTTGATGAAATTAAAATTCCCATTTAAGAGTTTAAATAGGAATCTATGGTTCAAGAATTTGGAAGCTTTATAAGTAAAATTAATAATACGCCAAGTAAGACGGGCTTGAAGAGAATTATTGAACAGTTTTAAATTTTTTATACCAATGCCACCTTTATCAAGGGGTTTACAGTAGGATTTCCAAGGGATAGTGACAGGTTTCTTTTTATAATTAGTTTTTGTCCAAATGAAATTTTTAATATACGAATTAATTTTCATGAAGATGTCAACAGGACATTTAAAAATCATAAGAGAGTAGACCATTTTAGAGACAATGGTCGATTTTACCAAACATATTCTTCCAGCCATGGAGAGAGATTTTCCATTCCAAGTAGAGGGTTGGTTTATGATTTGATCAATAGCATTTTCAATGTATCTTGCTTTAGGATGACCCCAAAATATTGGGACACCCAAATAAGTGAAAGGTAATAGGCCTTATTTAATTCCAAGATAAGTGGTAATGCTAGATTTCCTTCTGACAGGAAATCTCATTCCAAAAAAATACGATTTATTCCAGAAAATTGCTTGTCCTGAGAGTTCCTCATAGTGATTAAGAGCTTTCTTGCGGACATGAATATTTTTTTGATCCCATTTGAGAAACAGGATGATATCATCTGCATATAAAAGGTGGGTGGCTGTATTTAGGGTTCTGGCAACTTGTATAGGCTTAATCTTACTTTGATCAACCAGATTATTGAGAAGTCTACTTAAGTAATCCTCAGCAATAACAAAGAGGATTGCAGAAAGAGTGTCACCCTACCTAACACCTTTAGAGCATTTGAAGAAACCTATAGGGGTGCCATTAATTAGAATAGAAATAAAAGCTGAGCGAAATAAAGTTTTAAGTCTTCCAATGAATAAATCATGAAATCCAAAGTTTTTTAAGACATTGAAAATAAAATTCTTGTCTATGGTGTCAAAATCCTTTCTGATATCAAGTTTTACAGCCACACACCCCCTCTAGTGTTTTTATTTAAAATATTGGTGCATTCAAAGGTAAGGAAAATATAGTCCTGGATGGTCATTACTTGAATAAAACCAAACTGATTCCATGACACTATTTTATTGCAAATACGCACAAGTCTATTCTCAATAATTTAGGTAATGATCTTATAATGTGTGTTAATCCAAGAAATAGGTCTGAATTGATGGATCTGAGAGGCATTTTTAACCTTAGGTATTAAATTTAGAAATTGAGCATTTACTACATGAGGAAGATATCCATGAATAAAAAAGGTCTTAACAAGGTTACAAACATCATTATGGATTATATCCCAATGCTTTTTGTAGAAACCATTATTGAACCCATCCAGACCAGGCGCACTGTCTGGATTAAGGCCAAAAACTGTATCTTTAATTTCATGATCATGTGGAGCGCTTAAAAGAGACTCATTGTATCTTTCATCCACCATTAAGGGAATAATATCAGATCTGAGATCAATATTTATCTCTAGACCATTAAAGATGTTATAAAAGTATGAGATAACATGTTCCGTTTTGGACTCTTCAGAATCAATGATCAAATAATTATGAATAAGCTTATAAAGAGGACGATTGGCCTTTCTGATTCTTTGAAGGGAATTATAAAATTTAGTATTACGGTCACCATCTGTAAGCCATTTAGTCCTAAATATTTTCTTACGAATTTTTTCCTTAAATGTGAGCAAGTAATTATGTTTAAGAGAGATATTTTCTTCCAATTGAGGATCCATATTAAAATCTGAATTAGTGCTTTGTGTTTGGACGTGGCTAAGTTCATTTTCAAGAGTGGAAATTTGTAGGTCTATTTTGAGAATTTGTAGTTTTACACCTTCCTTTAAGGTCATGTTTTAGGATTTTTCAACTTGTATATATAGGAAAAGGAATCCTTATGGTGTTTCATAGAGTTCCAAGTGTTATGAAAAAATGTGACACAATCAGGATTCAAAGACCAAGCGTTATTAAATTTAAAATGAAGAACAAACTTACGATCATTCATAAGGATTCTAACTAGGATAGGATGATGGTCAAAGTAAAGTCTAGGCAGAGTTACACTGGATATATTGTCCCAAATATCCAGAGCCTTCATGTTAACAAAAGCCCTGTCAAGCTTACTAGAAACAGTTTTGTTATAGTGTTTTTTGTACCAAGTATATTTGGCACCAGTAAGAGTGACTTCAAAAAGGATACAATCTTCAATAGTAGACCTGAATTCCTTTGACGATATAGAGAGATGTGAGGGGCCAATTTTTTCACAAGTGTTAAGAATGGCATTGAAGTCTCCCATAACAACCCAAGGATCCTGAATGGAGTTGGCCATATCAAAAAGTTCATGCCATAAGACTCTTCTATCTTGATATCTATTATTGGCATAAACCATAGTTCTAAAGGTATTCTTACCATTCCACAAGAAATCGCATGTAATTTGTTGCTCATTATTTTTAAATATGCTGATATTTTTAGGGTATTGTGATAAAATATACACATAGATTCAGTTTGAGAACCATTTTTACAAGATCTTAGAAAACTGTAATTAAGAGAACCAAATATCATGATCTTCACATTGAATTTGACTTTAGGTCTTCAAATGGAAAAGAGATGAGGCTTATGAGTGTTTAAGAACCTACTAAGTTTTGTGGAGGTATCGTTGTTGGCCAAGCATTGGAAATTCCAATAGTGAAAATTCATTTCTATTTGCGTTTTGTGTTAGAACCTTTATTTTTTTAGATTTTCCATATCCATTCTTCCTTTTAGATCTCCTAACCATAGGGTAGGAAGAAATTTTGTGTTTGCTCTCATAAGTTTCAGAACTTGGAGAAAGAATCTATTTTCAAAGTAGAATTTGAATTAGGGTCAGAAACTGGAGTACCTAAAATGTCTGTACTTTCCAGAGAATGATCCTTCACAGCTATATAAACAGGGGTATATTCTATTGGAGGAGGATTCTCAATTCCAACCAGAGTATATTTAGACTTTGGTGAGAACTGATCTAGGCCTATGGATAGGGCAGTAGGGGAAACATTTGTAGAGTCAGGTGGCATGACATTACAGTCCTGAGGGGTGTGTGAAATATTGTGTACAAAAAAAGTAATATCAGTGTTAACATTAGCAGCATGTGTAGAAATTTCAGAAATAGGTATAATAACTTTGTCAGCAGATGTGGGAATAGAATTTTCAGAATTTGGCTGTAACAAATCAGAATTTTTTTGTCAACAGGTGGGATGAACATCACCCTGTTAACAGGACAGATAGCAGGAGTTTGGGCAGACTCAGAGTGTGAAATAGAGACAGAAATAGGGGTGTGTGAAATGACATGTGCAATATTAGCAGCAGCAGTGTCAACATTAGCAGTATGAGTGACCAGAATACCAATTTCAGGAACAGGAGTAATAATTTTATCAGCAGATATGGGTTACACAGAAATACCTGGTTTTGAAGTTTTTTCCATATCACTGTGTGGATTTTTAGAAGCATCATAGGTACCATTTAGATCCATAGGAACCAAGGTAGATTTCTCCAAGTCCCTAAAAACATGATCATTAGAAGTTGATGTACCAGAGGTAGAAGCAACAGTAGATGGATTGGAAATAGTGGTAGGATTGCTCCTGTCCAGATTATTTCCATAACCTTCAGCCACTATTTTTATATGACATTAACAGTGTTATAATTATTTTGAAGAGCCTATTCTTCCTTAATAAAATATCCCCAAGATTTACCTTCTATGGATATAAATACATTGGATTTTTTAACCCAAATATCTTGTTTTTTTTGGGAGCTCAGTATTTTTTGTAATATTCAATCCCTTTTTACCGTGTTTTACTTCCTGCCAATCAATAGTGATTGGGTGATCCATTTGTTTCCTAACCACCCTAAAATTGGAGAGGTTGTTCCCAATCAGTTTGAACACCTCACAAAAGGGTGTTTTATTTTCATATTCAATTCTATGATTGATTCTATAATCAGGAGCATTGAAGCTTATGTTAGATGGGAGTTCACTGTCCAGATTAACTTCAACCATTATTCTAGCATATAGGCCAAGATCTTCATTCAAATTCTTGTGATAAATTTTAATGGGGGTCCCTATGTAGGAAGTAATGTCATTAAGTATTTTCGGATGCCAATAGAACCAATTGAGTCCATGAATTCTAACCCAAACATGTGCCATATATTTTTTGTGTGTGAATAGGTTAAATGCAGCATCCCAATCCAAAATTCTAAGAAAGCCTGGTTTAAGCTGCAAGTTCCCGAGTTTCCATACCTAATCAAGCTCACCTTGAGAGCTGAAGAGTATATGATAATATCCCTTGCATATGGGAACCATCTTCCATTTTGATGAGCCCCAGTAGTGAGCAATTCGGTTCTTTAGTTCGAATAGAGTCTAGGGCCGGTCACCTGTGTTGTATGAAACTCGGCCAAGAACCCAGCATTTGCACAGCTTCCCTCATCGCTTCAAGGATTCTGGATCTTCATCAACCACGTAACCTCCATCTTCAAGATTTTTAAAGAGTGGTTTTTTTCACTCCTTCATGCTACTGAGATAAGTTCCTTTCAAAGCGTCGCGGAAGGAGACAGGTAAGTTATGACGGGGGACTTCAAGATTTCCCACTTCGATTTTTGAAAAATAAGGATCAGAAGATGCAGGAGCAGGAGGCGTGAGTTTCACTTTGGAAATATCCAATCATATTTTGGAATTCTAGATCCTACCTTAACATGACATTAAAAAATACAAAACATTTTTTTTGAAAACTTATAAGATAATTATATTATTTTTATCATTCCCCCATGATTTTAATATCCATATTTTCTAAATTATTAAGTATTTCAACTCATTGATTCCTCATAAAAGAATATATAGATAGATCCCCTTGACTCAAAGAATAAAAAAATGTAATTTCTATTCAAGGGTAACAATATATTCAGCAGTAAAAATCTATATTCACTTCTAACCATATCCTCTATTTCATATCAAAATGTTTGTATGTGAAAATATACTAAAGTCTCTTATGATCAATATATGTGTCTCCCCTTTTACCAGATATATAATTACTTTATATCATCAAAGAGAAAAATAGTAATTTATATTAAATATCATGATTCATGTAATTTTTATCAAGAGTCATCAAATGGTATGATTTATATGATACTACAATTTCATTATTTAAGAGAACACAAACTGTCGCATTCTTTGATGTATCATTATAAACAAAAATACCTTCTCCACTATAGGGTATTGGGAGCATAGGTCTTCTAAAATCCATTCCCTTTAGTTACATTATTTTATTTTAACATTTACATATTAAAATAAATATATATCCCATATGATGAACTTTTTTATTATATTTTATTTCCATAGTTAATTTATGGAAAAACTTTTGAAATTTCAACCCAACCCACCAAAACTATTTATTTTTTTCAATTTTGTTGTTCTAAGACACTCTTAAATAACTTTTTTGAAGGGTATAATCATACAACCCCATATGAAATAATGTAACTAATGAAGTATGAATTATATATCCAAAATTCACATTTACTTAATGTATCATACATCTTATCCTTCTGCATTTTTCTCAAAAAAATCTCAATTGGTCTTTACGCTTTGATATTGTCTACGATAATAGAAGAATATAATCTATATAAAATATGAAAAACAATTCATGGTTATATCTAAATACTATTTTCATTACATTCAGTAAATATAGATACTTCATTGTTTTGTCCAAATGGAATGGCTATAAATTCATACTTTCCATTACTATAACCAAATATATTTCTTCAATATATCCTCCTTTTTACCAACAATTGATTGTATTCAATTCAAATTTCACATTTTGAAATATATTGAGCTCCTATTAGACAACCAAAAAATGATTAGTATAGGCTATAGGATACTTTTTTATAGTAATTGTCTTATGTTAAAAATAATCAATGTGATGACACATTGACCACTATTTTTTATAAGATGTTTATGTGTTCCCCATAGTGCTTCACATAGAGGAATGAATCCCTTATCATGTTCCAGATAGAATTTCTTCATAAATTTTTAGAACTCAATGAGCTCCATTGAATAAGGATTCATTTAAATATACAAGGAACCAGGTTTGTGTTCTATCAATAACTCAAATTCTTTATTTAGTGAAATAAAAATAAACTTGTTAGTAATTACATTTTCATATTCCTGCATAATATGAATATAATCAATATTGAGTTCCTCCACATCCATTTGAGACAGATAACTATCATTAATAACTAATAAAAGTCATATAATTGAAGTATGTTCTGTTTGATGATCATGTTCATCCTCATAACTATAGGTGATAATAAGTTAATTGGGAATATAAAATGTGACTTCCCTTCATTAGAGATTGATATGTGCTCTATATATTGTTTTACAATATTTCTCAAAATCACGTACAAGTTTACAATGGGAATAATATGACTATTTTTTAGAATAACATCCAATAATCATCTCTCATTTGGAATTTATAAACATTATATGCATTCATCATAACCCTAGATTTTTGTTACTTTTTATTTAAAATATTGTTAGAGAGGTGGTATTGTTTTCAGAAATTATATTTTCAATGGAGTTATTGGACTAAAAACCAAACAAAAAATATTTTCTCTTGAGTTGATTTTTAGGGAATCTTAGTCCATTTATTTTTTGCGACACAATACATTAGCTCTGATCCTGTCAGTATGAAATTTTTATATATGTATTCATAGTTAAAAATTCATATTATCATTGTTATCCATTTTGTTAAGAAATTGACAAGGATAATGCACATGATTTTTATATTACTAACACGGAACTAATAATTTTACATTTGGATGAACACCAGTTCTGAAAATTAAATCAATAAGAAAATTCATTTTTTGTCCATAATTTTCTAATAAATTATCTACTATAATACACATAAAACATCTTTAGGTTCATTTGTGACATTTTCCTCTTTTTATATGAAAAAGCATGATATTAATTAAACTGAATAATTTTTCCCCGTGTTCTTTATAACCTAAATGTTTTAGAAACTCTAATTTTCTTTTATTTTGAATTTCAATTTAATTTATGTTGATATGCTTAAATCTACGTAGTTGATAAATCATAACAAAATTTTTTCATTCAAACTCCAATTATATTTGGTTTCACATGATATGACAATTCATTTTTTTACATTCATTGTCTAAATAATTACTCCCAGATGTAGACGTTGACTAAAACCAAAATTTTCCATGTGTTTATCAATCAACATCAACTTAATTTAGAAAAAATATACTATTTAAAATTACTTCCAGGGTTTCTTTAATTAATACACTTTTTCATAAACACGTGAAATTTTAGGTTCACCTATACGACAGAGCTTTATCATTTGATTTGTTATGTTTTATACTCTTAATAATAATAATAGTTTACAAATAGAATATCAATTTACCAAATATATCTCTCAAGAATGTAAAAATAGTTATTCAAATAAGCCTCTTTATCCTCTACTAGGTGATGGTCAAGTTAATTCATATCTAAATATTTATGGGTTATTACCCCAGGTGAATCATTTCCACATCTTTCATTCATTTTTTTGTATCCAAACATAGATTTCATTGAAATTAATCCACATAAATTATACTTTACCAAAAAATTGTGATATTGATTTATAGTTAAACTTATACTAATAGTGTTCAATAATGTTGTTCTTATTATAATGTTAAATAATAAATAAACTATTCTATGTTAAAAAATATGGAAACAGAGGAATAAATAACATGAAGTATGAGATAATTTTAGATTAATATTCCATACATAACATAATAATAAATTCCTCAAAACAATTAAGGTTTAGTGTCTATCTAGAAATGGTACATAATAAAATCATCTTCTGAGTGACTGATAATTTATTTAATAATTTTCATATAATACAGTAACAATAATAGTCAAACTCTATTTAAAACATTTCTTCATAAACTAGGAAAAAACATATAAAAGTTTGATCTCAGATAAAAATTATGGATAATCATAGTATATGTCGACCAATTATCATAATTAATAATATGAAAAGGAAAAATGGAAGAGAACTTGATAATAACTTATAAACTTCAAAAACATTTTTCAAATATCATTAATCAAATTTCTGGAACAAATCCCTTGCATTTCGAAATACATTGGTCATAAGAGTGAGGAAACATGACCAATCAATCATGATAAATGATGTAATATTATAATAAAATGAGAAATTCATATGAATAATGGATCAATCATATTCTTAGACAGTTATTTGATTAGTCAAGGGTCACTTATAATACCTTCATTACATAGTGTAAAATCTTCCATAATTTATTGGGTTCCCTCCCCCAAAAAAATTCAATTCATATGATGTTGTCACACCCCATATACAATTATATTATACCCTAAAATTTTATTCAATTAAAATTGAATTTTAAGGATATGTATTTCCTAGAATAACCACCACATAGTGAAAAACATACATATCTATGTCACATGATCATAATAAAATTCATAAATTCTTAATATATTAACTAGTGAAAAAGATGAATTTCAAAAATATTTAAATATGAAATATTAATAAAATATCTGTATAATAGACATAAATGGTGTCATTATATCATATCCAAAATGATGTAGAATAAATATTAATATATAATGACATAGATAGGAAATACCATTAATACAACAGTTGTAACACCCCGACCCTAGTTACCCAGAGTTGGTGCATTATTACATAACATTGGCATGATCACAAGGGATCAAATCCCAATAGACCGATCAGTTTAGTAGCCTTTGAATTACTAGATACAAACATAAGTTTAACATTACATTATGAAATGAAAAAAAAAACACAACATTGTGTCACATTTTAACACATTCATCTCCCTTATAATAGCCATGCAGGTCATCCATAATACACTTCTTTACATCCATGGAAAAATAAAACATAGAAAGGGGTGAGCCCAGGTGCTCAGTAGGGATAATAATACAGCAGAATCTTTCATAAATAAGCATAAACATTTAAGGCAATGTATAAAACTATAACACAAGCCTTTTAAACATAAAAATCAATATAATATGCCAAAGATAAATCAAATAATTCCATTTACATATTCACATGGATATTCTACTAGTTGAATAATCACATATAATATCAATACCCAATTTTATAATGATGGAATGCATAATGATGGACATCATAACCACATAGTCAAGGCCTTGTGCCAAGACTACAAATAATATTTTTCAAATAATTTTTCCAAGAAACTAGTCTGCCTAATGAGACCTACCGATGCATTGAAGAGATATAACAGGCTCCACCCATCACTTACTAAGTCCAATGCATTCTATATATGAATTAGTTGAAACATAACATAAATGTTCATATTAAAAATAGCATACAAAATGTTAATGCTTTAACCATAAACCATGATTGGAATAAAAATAACACATTCATAGTCAAAAATTTCACAAAACCTTCAATACAATATGGAAGACTGTATCATAATAAATCAACATCAAACAAGTGTAAAATCTATAAAAGGATGCTGACATAGATGAAATCAAAACCATTTGAGAGAAATATCTATTTATATTTTGAAATCGTATAAAAGTCACATAATTATAAAAGAAAAAATTTATTTTGAAAATATTATAATAATATTGTAATGGAATATTATAATGCATTATAATAGCGTAAAATAACCACACTCTCCGTATACGTTAAAAAAACATTCTTTCCTTAATTTTGTCGAAAAGGCGGTTAAGGACCTTGTTTAGAAAACTACAGAAAGATTTATTTATAAACATCTTATAAAAAGTCAAAAAAGGGTATAAATGAATTTATCCCATAGTCCAGAAAATAGTAAACAGAAATTGAAATACATTTTTAAGAAACACGGATGTTGATGATAAAGAGGTCCCAGTAGATACTCACGTATAAAAAACATCAGATAATGAATAGATTGTAGAATTAACACTTAACTTGTAATTTTCATTTATTGAGGGTACCTTAACCTCATATATAAAATAATATAATTGTAATTAAATTATACAAGAACCACATATATAAATATGATATCATATATGATCTTATAATATTTATTTGTCAATAATATTTCAGTAGTATCATCGTTTCAGATGTAAACTAATTCGTTTTCCTTTATATGATTGGTTACTTAAGTCATATTTGTTATGGATATGATGTATTTGATTCATATCCAAAACTATATTTAGTTCTTAAACATTATTTTTAATCATAAAATGAAAATTATTCTTGAATGGTTATGATGGAAAATAAATTTCATCACGTTCATGGAGACGGTAATCCATACTTACGCACAAGCAAAAATATCATTCTATTGATGGTGAAATCATATGTAATTGGATGTTAAATCATATATAAATAATACTTAATAGATAATATTAATAATTTAAATTAATTATACTCATTATTATACCCATCTAAATAATGAAGTGTTTGAATAACAAACTACACCATGACGTGGAGACAGTAAGCCGTACATACGCACGTATGGTGAATTATCATTCAAAGGATGGAAAGATTAATTAATATGGTTGTGCCATATTTATAATAACATAAAATTATGTATAAGTTGTTCTAGTTATTATTTTTTATGGAAACAACAAATAATGGGTAAGTGGAAGAAGAAAACAACTTTGAAAGAGGTGCTGAAATTATTACCTCTTCTTCAGGTGTTTCCTTTTGAGTTGATCAAAAGAGCTCCATAGGTTGTCTTTATGATATAATTAAGGCCACCCGGTCGAATTGAGGGTAGTGTGGAGGGTATTGGGGGAGTTTTTGGCTGAGATAAATGGATTTTGAGTTTTCATATTGAGATAAGGGGAAGTACCCTTTTATAAGAGAGGTGAGGGTCACTTTAAGAAAATCATGAAATATTATTTTATTATACAATCATATTCTGTTTATAATGGATCCAAAATTATTTGTTTCTAGGATAAGGTAGGAATGGGTTTAAAACCTCTCAAACAATAGGTTTTATAATGGTTTAGGTCTCCCTATTAACCTTATCTTTTAGATTTAACCCTTAGTAAAATAGTTTAACTTTTACCATGTATTCTTGAATTCTTATAATAAATTATTAACAAACAAACTATAAGAACCCAAGAGAACCCCAAGTGGTTCATTAGTGATATATCTAACATTATATAATTATTTCTGATAGGTATAATTTTTTTAGAAATATTATATAAATTAGTAATATAGTATTTTTTTTAAACTCATTTTTTTATATTTTGACACTATTTGGTATTTTGTTTTTCTAAAAGTCATAAAAACTTTATCAATTAGAAAATTAATTATTTAATAAACCCTAAAAATTCATATTAATCTATAAAATTAGTTTAATTCATCATAAGTCTCAATTTACTTTTTTTTATATTTATAATATCAATTATTTTAATATTTCATTAATAAGATAACTATTGCATCATCATTGTGTCATAAATAAATTTAATTATTTAATGTCTAAAAATTAAAAATAAAATACCAATATTTATTAAATATTTTTATCATTTTAATGAATATTTAAATTTAAATTTATCTTACTCATATCCCTATATTTAAAATGGTTTAGTTATTAGACATTGAATTTAACACTTTTAACTCTTCTTTAAATAAAATAATAATAAATACCCTAATCTAATCCAAGTGCACCAAAAGAATAATATTTTATTCCTAGGGTATATTTTGGGATAAATACACTTATCCAATAGAATTAGGACATTTTTTAGGGTAATTATAATATCATTTTTACCTTTAATTACCCAATTCACTTTGAACTGTGTTAAATAAAATTCAAATGTTACTGTTCACCAAAAATTATTTTCATCCTATTGAACCACATTTTACTTACTGATGTTAGCCGTGCCTCTCATATTTTTGAAATTAAATTCACAAAAGTGGTAAAATTTCATTTTATCAAAATTTTCAAATGTTCTTGGAAGGTGGGTAAAAGACGTTAAAAAATTCAATAAAATTTTTTATATCTAATATTATTAAAATAATGATTCCAATGAATTAAATTGAACATATATAGTTATTATGTATCTATTTTTTCCAAATATAAATTTAAATAAAATAACTAATTATTCAAATAAAATGTTGGTTTTAAACAATAACACGGTGTTTTTCACTATTTATCAAAAATTGAATGTTTTTAGAAAAATACCAAAATTTCACCCTAAGCTAATTTTGATACTCTGAATCCAAAGATGAAGTCCATTTTGAAAAATGAAATTTATCAAATTTCAAAACATGGGTATTACTATATAAAATGGCTAATTTTATTGGTCATGGTGCCTTAAAACTCAAAGTCACGTACAACACAAGCTATTGTATTATTCAAAGAGAAGCATACCATGGAAGCTTGGGGTGTCACAACAGTCCGTAATTTCCTTGAAAAATGAGAATAATATCTTATTCCTTTTCTAATATTTTAAATAAAAATATTTAAATTATTGATAAAAATCCATTTCATTTAAAATAAAAAAAATATTGTAAATTAATCTTTGAAGCCATTAATAGAAAATATTAAAAGAAAATATACAGTAATAATTAAAACAAGATTCATTTCACTGTCATTATATAAATTCATTTATATCATGTTCTGAAATACATGTAAATAATTCTTTTTATTTGTCTTAAAAGAATGTATTATATTAATTAACATGATATTGAATAATCATTTCATAAAAACTGACATTCCTACAAAAATTTTAAATACCATATTCATGGATGAAAACATTCCCCGACAAAAGATGAAGTATTGATGATTATTCATAAAAATGTTTTCTTCATCATTTTATGTACAACATAGTGAAAAATAAAAAGAAAACATGAAGATAAAAGTTATATAGATAGTAATGGAAAATATATTGGATTTAAAATATAAAGGGAATATAATTTTCTAAGATTATATTCAACCATAAACAATCCTGACTAAAAATTTGATTTCCACACAAACTCTTATATTAGGACCTATTATTTTTCTTGTGAATTCTTATTTTGTTTAATAATAATTTTAAATTTACTTTTAATATAAAAAATTTCAATATTCATTCAGAAATAATAATATATAATTCAATTATAATTTATAATTCCCCTTATATCATCAGTTCTCTATAAAAATCAACATTCACGTGTTAACTGTTTTTTTACCCATGCATGTTTTGGTTCAATGGTTCCAGATAAGGAAGAATGTTCATGGTTTAATAATATATATAATATTAATAATGTTATATGTATTGTATTTAATCATTATATTTATATTTATAACTGTTTAAAAATTTTGGATATGATAAAAAATTACATCACTCTGTGGAGATAAGAGTCCATCTGTACACACAATTTATGTTTTGATATTCAATAGAATGGAAATATAGAATTTAAAATAATAATATATCATTATAACTAATAATACTATCAAAAATTTCATATATATTCACTAAATCAGTCTAAATTTCAGTCCATTCATGGAATAAATGAAAAAAAAAATCATATCACTTCATGGTGGTGGTAGTCCATACATATTCACAAGAAACATTATCATTTATCTTAATATTGAAAACGATGAATAAAATTGTAATATGATAAATGTAAATTTTTTTAAATATATTAATGAAATAGATTTAATCCTAATATTTTTATTATTTATGACTTAGTAGACGTTAAGTTATAACAAAACTCAAAATATGTTGGTAAAGAAAATTACAACTTCTTTAGGAATCCAACGTTAGAAAACACCTTAAGTCATTAATGGATGGCCTTTTAGAAAGAACATAAGCTACTATAAATAGGTAGGGATGTATGAGTGGTATATAGTAATTTATTGGCATGTTATTTGGATCAAAAGTTTTTCAGGTTTGTGGGTAAATAGACTACCTTATATATATATATGACATGAGACTCATGTAAATACCTTAAATATTAAAATAAAATAATGATATATTCTTGTGCATGTGGAAGCAAAAAAACCCAAATAAAAATATATGAAAATTATTAGGTCAGTATACCATCAAAAAATTACATTTATCTTGGTTTTATATATATTTTATTCCTTATCACAATGTTTAACACCTAGGTTAAACAATTTAACACTTACAATTTTGATAGGGTTTTACAATTGTAACTACGAAATATAACAAAAAATAAATTTACCACATTACCAAAAAATAAAACACATGGTTCAAAATATGAATAATGCATCATATTTAATTTATATAATTATCATAAATTATTTTTAGAATAAATTTTAAAAATAAAATGTAATTTTATTTTAAAAAATATATTTTTAGACACAACTTTGAATTAAATTAATTTCATTTCATAGTAAAACCATTTAACTAATGTAAAATTAAGTGATCAAATATATTACCTTCTCAGTTCATGAAATAAATTAATCATTACTTTTGTATATACTTTATTATTATAAAAAAACATTTCATGATTGAAGTATGTTTATCATAAAAACGTATCTTTATAGCATCAAATGGTTTTATATTCATTTTCAATAATATGATAATAAATTAATTTATTTATTACTAGTGTAAAAAATAATTTTTGAAAATTTAAATTCATTAATTTAATTTTAAATAAAAATATATTTGAAAAAAAATGTTAATACAAAATAAGTGAATTAAAAATTGTTTTTTAATGTTATATTTTCTCTAAATAAAATATTATCTACTTAATTTTATAATATATTTATATGATATTATTATAATTCCACAGTACTGTGTCTCAGAATTTATTGAAGACATTAAATGTTTTAAGGAAAATTATATTATAAACAATCATATAGTTATGAACAACACAATTATTTGTTCCTATGAAATTATATATAGATACCAATAGTAGATCATAGTGTGTAAACCCATCATTTGGGCCTATCGGGTGATCATTATGGATTTAGGAATATGAATTTAAGGAAGAATTTATCCCACTCTTATGCGGTTAATAAAAATTATGCTATGATCAATAAATATAGTTTCATCTTGGATAATCCAAACCTAAATTAATTTCTAACAACATCCCCATTATGAAAATGAATAGGTAGATAAAGGTTCAGGTAGATTTCAAGGATCTAAAATTAAACTGATTGATTGAGTATTTAAATGATCTAACCATATGATGACTCATTCATGCATCTTTTATCTTCCAATAGCTTTAAAAAAATTATGGGTATGTAGTTTACTATTAGAAGAAAATATCTACAAAATATAAGGAAACAAAATCTATCAAAAAAATACAAATTTATTTTATTATATCTGGTTTTTTCATATGGTTAAAAAAATATTAGCACCACATATCAATGAACCTTGTATTGATTCTTTAATCCCTTAATTAAAATGATCATGGAATTCTATATAAATTATTTTTTGTAAAATCCACACAATTATTTGATCATCATCAGAATTTTGAAAATGTTTGAAATAAATATTGACAACATCAAATGAATATAAACCCAATAAAGTGTTATTTCATGATAAATTAAGTGATATTCCATAGCTTCATGGTATACCACTATGAAATAAAATACTACACTAATAATACTAGTGTTATCCTTGAAATAAAACCTATATTAAACATCATTGTTTGAGAGGAAATCATGGATGACTCACATATATATAATTCTTCACAGTTAATTCTGCAGTAAAATGTGTCCCCTTCATAAAGATTACATATAGGGGACTTGATTATTGGTTGGATGATGAATAGTAAGAATACTTCCAAAATTTAATGAAATACATAAGTCACCCACTAGTCCTACTGCTATCATTTTATACGAATCCAGACAACCTATATTTTTCCACAATGGAACATCCACTTGGTTCACTTATCACCAGAAAAAGATACAGGCAATGAAAACCATCCCACTTAACATGGATAAAATATTCTATATACTGAGACATGATATTATAATATTGAAAAGAACCACCACACAGTAAACTTAAAAATAAAAATTATGAGGTAACACTTGAATCACCATATTGTTTTCATTGTTTCTCTCATCAATCACTCATGTACATGCTCGTCCTCTTGAGGATGAAATTTTTTCAATCGTAATGGGAAACTATATTACAAAAGCTCAAAAATAAATATAAATAAACCAATTTAATCAATGTGAATAAACTATCCAATTTTGTAACACATAATGATTTTAGAGTTTTTTCCCCTTTAAATAATTTATATTAGAGCATGTTATATATAAAACATCAAACATAAATTTTCTATGATAAACTATTATTTATATATCCCACTTATAACTAGTAATTGGTTTATAGTGCATAAATAAGGGTAACCATATGATTAAATATATGTATAATGTTTTACCTAATATATGAACAATAAAATATTCATTGAATATCAATTGGATGATAATAAATATGAAATCTAATAAAGATAAAATAATATATTTTTAATAAGATTTGTTATGTGTGCACTACATTTTTATAATAAATTATTAAATTAATAACTACTGATAAATTAATAAGATAAATTACTTATATAATTTATCCTATTTAATTTTTTAACATTATATTAATTATGGTTATTAGAAATGGACTAAAAAGAAATTCATTTTCCCTAAAAAATAAATTACCCAAAAATGGTTTTTATTAAACTTTGAATGCAGATGTTAATTTAAAATTTTTAAACTTATAGAACTATTATTTGATAAACTGAAAACCAAATTTCATAAAACAAATCAAAATACATTTTGGATTTATTTTTTGGATTTGTCATAAAATATTGATTTCTGAGTGAATCGTGATAAATGCAAATTTTTAAAAAATATTAATTTATTTTCATTTAAAAGAGTAATTTAAAATTATCATTTTAATTATTATAAAATTTGAAATTATTATAGGATAAATTATATTTTTTATAATATAAATTATTCTATTGGAATCAACATTAAATATTTATTTCATAAATTCTTTTTATTATAAAAACACAATTTTCAATAAACTATTGTATATTCCATTTTGAAAATATATATTTCAATTACATTCTATCACATATAAAAGATTTATCTAGAAAAATAGAATTATCATATATAATATAGAGGGACAAAATTAATAATTATATAAATTTAATTTTTTCATTACAGATTGTAACCATGTTAAATATTTATCACTATCATGTAGTATAAATTGATTTAATTATGGTATCAAACTTGTGATACAAACACAAACATTTATTTTAAATCTTATGTGACAAAGGATTGTGACCCTGAATATATTATCATCAAAATTTGACAGTTTTTTCTAACTTTAACATGAGTAGTACATTTATAAAAAATTAAATATTAAAAGAATCAAAACTTTCTCACTCCATTCACTCATAAAAAAACACATCATCTTCTCATTTCCTAACACCTTTTGAGAATTATTCATAATCTATTACATATAAAAATCTCTACAAATCTTACCTACCCAATTTCTATAGGTCCTGTTATCCCAACAATCCCAAACATATAAGACAGAAGTCGTAATCTATACAAATTTTTCTAGAGAAGAGTTATAAATACTAACCATGTGTTTTCATAATTATTACTTCTTACACCTCTATGAAATATTCAGTAATTATATTGAAATAACAAAATTATAATCTAACATATAACAAAATGTATCTAATTAATGGTAATAACCCTTTTTTGTAACAACATGAGTCACCCGATCCATACTGGAATGCCACAAGGCCATATGTGTGGATCCAAGTTTGTAAGAGGTTCCTCAGTACTGACGATGACCATGAGGGTAGATTTGGGGTGAATATCCCCAATGTATAAGATAATAAGAGTATACAATGGCATAAAAATTAACTAACATCAATATGTAAACAATAAATAATAAATAATCATAGTATGAGTATAGACATAAATTAAAAAGTCCAAGTAATCTGGATAGGGAATGTTTTTCATACAACCTAAATTAAGGACAAGGATCCTCTTAGGTATTAATTTAACATATGGGATAAAGGAATATAAAAAAGGATTAAAAATCTAAATTATATCAGAAAATATCATTTAACCTCCATCTATTTGTGTTAAACTTCTAAGAATAAGTCCTTTTCCATTAATTAGATCCTATGTCATGGAATATACACATGCACTGATATGAACATGTATGAAGGGAGTATACAAAAATCTAATAAAACACTATGTTTTGATTAGAAAACAATTAAATATTGTATACCTATTAATTATAGAAAGAAACAAACCTCAGGTAAGAAAAATTTATATCCCAGAAGCATCACTTATATGGAAAGTCCTTAGAGATCAACTCTACTGACATTGGATCTACAACAGCTAGAATTTCAAATAGCATCCTGATACACCCTTCTTGATGGGATAGATATAAATAATATATGACAAAACCTACATGATGGAATATTCCAAGTACATATATATTTTTTGATCATTTAGTCAGGATGGATAGTCCAAATGGGTCAGCATGCATGATCAACTATTATATAAAGGATGACCAACACATAAAAAATAAAGATACAAGATCAATATTGAATATTATTTTATTATATTAATTTGTTATAAGAAAAAAAAATCAAGAAAAAAATGACAATTTATCTCATGATACAAACCCATAATCTAATAAATTATTAAATGAACTCTTATAAGCATGAAGTAATAATAAGGACCACCTAATATAGGTGAAACAATGATTCAATGGTTAGGGTTGATTTCTGGATTCAAATGAATCACTCCCAAATCTAAAAACATACATGGGACATCACAATTTAAAATTAAGTATCATTTTTAAATCGAATTACAACCCTGAAGATCTGATAAGATTAATCATACTTTATCAGACATGTTGCCAACAATTTTTATGGTCAAAATGACTCACATATACCAATTAATTGAATTTAGGTGACTATTTTATCAATGACCGATAATTACATATTTATATTATCAATAAATTATTAGATTAAATAAATATATCAAGAATTATTTTTTTATACGGTAAATGTGGAGAGAATTAATCAGGATAAAGATAGAACTCACAAGATATGGAAATGCAGGATCAACCTAATATCTAGAAGGAAAATTCGAGATAATAAAAGAGAAAAGTGGGCCTAGGATTGTTTGAAAAATATACTAGAAGTTTTAGTGATACAAGTCTTATTTTTTACTATAAATAGTCATTGGGAATATAAAAATATTTCCCACATCATGGTATTTTTTTTATAATTTTTTTACATTAAATAAATTATATTTCTTATAACACCATGATGATGTAGCGATTACCTCATTAATGAACAATTTAATTAAATGAAACGATAAGGTACAATATAAGACTTAAAAATGTCTAGAAATTATTTTATTGGTATATTTAGAACCCTTATCACCTTATCCTCTAAATATATCATTTTGGGACCTTTAAAATCCGAAAATTATTTAATAATAAAGTAACATTTCATTACTTTCCAAGAGTGCCCCTCCTCTCCTCTTATAAAAGGTCCCCACATCTACCACCTTATTCACACCTTAAAGCATTTTGTATTGGCCAAAATATACCCATATACTCTCCCAACTTCCCTCTCTTACTCCTATAAGCCTCACTTTGGGCCGAAGTCTTCCCAAGGAAGCCTTTGGATCAAATCAAAAAGAGTTACCTGATTTTAAGGTAATGTCTTCTCTTATGTTATTTTGTATTATTTTTCTTCTCCATCCCCTTAACATATTTTTATTCCTTTCATTTGTAACAACACCAGTATATTCAATATACTATTATGTTTTTATGAGAAGGATTTGATTTAAACTTACACACACCTTCGTCTAAAGGTTAAAGAACATACTGTTTCTGTGGGTGGCGAATTACTGCCTCACAAAACGATGATTGTCCAATATTCTTTTAATACACCTCATGGTGCCATTATGATGAAAATATTTCTATATATGATATATATTATGTTTATGTTTTCCTTATGCTTCTGTATTTTTCATTTATGGCATATCTTTATGATTTCCATTATGGGTAAACATGATAATTTCATTTTAGGAAGTGCGGACTACTGCCCCCTTAAAGTGATTTGAATCGTTAATGCCATATGTGGGACGTATAAAGGATGGAGTTAAATATATTATATATGAAATTATACTGGAATTATAAAAAACATTTATATCATTATGATTTCATCCCATTAAATACGAAATAGAAATGAAAGTAGCGTTCATGTGTACGTACGGCTTACCGTCTCCATGAACGGTGCATTTCATTTCGTACCTCTAAATGTTATTATAAATGAATGTATATACTGGATATATATGATATATATGATATCTACATCATGAATATAATTCTGGATATAATGGATATTTTACCACATGAACAACTAGTAATTATAAGAAGTTCATTTTTGAATCAAGTACCAAAGATCGACAAAACGACCATTATTAACTTAAATAATTACATAATGTTCAAAACATGGTAATAAGTGATATAAAAGAAATAATGAACATTAAAAAGGTTCTCAGGAAAGTAGAAATTAACTCTAGTTTATTATTCAGGAGGTTAAAGAAGGATTGAGTCAAGTCAGACATGAGGTAAGGAACTTCGTCTCAATCTCCTTTCATTGAGGCATATTTTGTTTTATACACAACTTTCATTTATACGGTGTATAAACCCATTTGAATTTTACGTTTATTCAAAAGGAATATTTTTAATATGAATCATTTTATTAAATGACAAAAGGTAATGTTTTTTTTCGTACGTATGCGGCGACAACGACTTCTCCGCCGCCATGACCATTATTTGAGTTTCGGCTTCCTCTACAAGCCATAACATTTTTTTTAAATGAACAATAAATACCATATTTTACTTTTCTTCTATTTTGGAATTTAAAATGGTTTTGATAATGTTTTTATTATATACATGTGTTGTATTTATATCTTGTGATTGAAATGTGGAAATGTTATGTTTCCTTTATGCATGTTTTATGTGATACGATTATGTTATGGATGAAGATATGTTTAAGAATTTTCATGTAAGGAATGCATTGGACTTAATAAGTGACGGGTGGAGCCCACTATAGCTCCTCAATGCATCGGTAGGTATCATGATACAAACTAGTGTCTTGGCATGAGGCCATGACAAAATCTTATTTGTAGTCTTGGCACGAGGCCTTGGCAACGTGGTTATGATAGTCTGGCATTATTCATTCCATCATTATGAAAGTGGATTTTTATATTGCATGTGATTATTCGAATAGTAGAATATCCTTGTGAATAAGTAAATGGAATTATTTCATTTTATTATTTCCATATTATGTTAAAGTTCATGTTTAAAAGGCTTTTGTTTTAGTTATACATTGCCTTAAATGTTTATGTTTATTTATGAAAGTTTCCACTATATTTTTATCCTTACTGAGCATCTAAGCTCACCCCTTTCAATGTTTTAATTTTTACAGGATGTGAAGAAATATTTTATTACTAACCTGCAGGGATAGTCTGAAGGGGATATGAGTGTGGACTATGGAGACTTTGTTATTGTAGTTTTTCACTTTATGATGTGATGTAACATTTATGAATGTATCTAGTGTTTCCAAGGCTACTAAACTAATCGGTCTTCCGAGACTTGACCTTTTTTTATCATGCCAATGTTACGTAATAATTCACCGACTCTGGGTAACTGGGGTCAGGGCATTATAGTTGGTTTCAGAGGTAGTTTAGTACTACCCTTGGAAGCTATATTTAGATAAACTCTGATTAGAGCACATAGCCCTAAGATAAACATTGAGGATTGGTATAGAATAAATTCCTAGAATTTTGGTATTATGGATATTTTGTGATTTTTTCGAGCAATAAATCCATATCTGGATACGATCAGGTAGAGCCAGCTTTGGCACAGATGTACCTAGGTGTAAAACCAAAAAACACCGATTTGAGCTAGAGTCGAACGGGAACTGGTGCACAACAACGGGCTTTGTTGCACTCTTGGTTATGACACTCCCGAGGGATATGCTTAGGATATTTCTCATTTTATTTATAAACCATTATGAAGGGTTTATGAGTATATACTTCCTCAAAGAAAACATTTTTATGATTATGGATTATATCCATAAATAGTTCCATTTATGTTAAGTCTTTTGAAAGTTTGTTATTATGTATTACGATTCATAAACTAATTTAGTTTATGATATTGTTTAGAAATGGAGACTAGTGGAAGGAATGGAAAATGTATTAATGCACGTACTCCATCCTGCTCAAGATAATTATAATGGAGATGGTGATAAAACTGGTGCTGATCAGCTTATCACCATACTGGGACAACTCAATCATTTTATGAATAATAACCTTACTCTCATGGAGCACCCTGATCCGCCACGTGGAGGATCAATGTTAGACCGCTTCATGAGTCAACAACCATTAACATTTAATGGGGTTAAAAATCCATTAGTATCTAAACAATGGATAAATTCCCTAGAGAAAATATTTCAGGCTTTAGGGAGAAGTGAAATGGAAAAAGTTGTCATGACAGTTTACCGCATCACTGGAGATGATGATCAATGGTGGTCATTGATTCAAAACACAAAGGATGATTATTAAGTATCAAATATGGAATGGATGGAGTTCAAAGAGCTTTTATTATAAAAATATTTCACTTGTGACCACCGAGCACATATGGAAAGGCAATTTCGGATTCTAAGACAAAAGGAGGATGAGAATGTTGCAAAGTATGAGGAAAACATTACAAGGTTATCGAGGCATGCTGCAAATTATATACGTAACCCAAGAATTAAGGTTGATCATTTCCTTGATGGGTTAAAACCATTTATCCGTCGAGCTTTAGTATCACAATCTTTCTCAATGTATGAAGATATAGTCTCGTGTTCTATCAAGATAGAAAAGGAATTCTCTAAATCTTATAACAATAAAGTAAAGTAAGAGAAGAAGAGAATGGTGGAAAAAGAGACTGATAAAGGGAAAAAGTGAAAGAAGTATTTTCCATTATGCGATAATTGTGGGAAGAATCACCCCGGTACTTGCCTAAAAGGAATGGGAGTTTGTTATAAATGTGGAGAAAAAGGTCATCAGGCTCGTGATTGCAAGGGAAAGAAAGAGGTTGTCAATGTTGAATGCTACAATTGTAGAGAAATGGGGCATTATGCAAATGAATTCCCTAAGAGCCAAGGAAACTTACCTCAGAAAAGGCCAAGGGAGCAAGGCCAATATTATGTTGTTACTACAGTTGAAGTGGAATAATTGTTTTTTTTGTTTTTTTGGACTCAAGAAGTATATTATGGTTATAAGAATAATGTGATATATATAAGTATTGTACTTAAGTACTTGTTGTTTTCATTAAGGTTTTAATATGATGATTGAAATCATATTTTTATTATGTGACAATAAAAGAAACTTTACTTTGATTGGTGAATCTGATGAATTGATTTTGGAATTTATAGACCTTTTAGACAAAGTCTAGGCATAGGTATTTTGGATAACTCTAAATGTTGGAATGGATTAAGTTTAACATTGGATATTATTTTTTAAGGTTAAAACATTTCTGAATATTATTTTTGGAATATTATAATACTATAGTTTTATGAAAAGGACAACCTGCAGGTTGGGGGATAACCCGTCACGTCAGACAAAGCTGTAGGAATAGAACCCACAACCATAGTGTGACATGAAATTATTACCTACCACTAGCCTACATGAAGTCCCTAGTTATTAAAAAATAGTTTTCCTAATCTAAATGGTATGTTTTATTATTTGTAACCTTTTACTATTAGGATAAAAATAATATTTTTGAGTTCTATTATCTTTTTGAGGGAAAGATGAGTTTGTGGTAGAAATTAGTTGAAGGTTGAATCTCTACTTGTCAAGTATATATATATATATATATACCTATCTCTTATTATATGAATAAATTAATTCTTAAAATTTAGGAAATGGATATTAATAAAATGGGTTATCCTAATACCTTAAGATTTGTTGAACTGATGATATATTAAATCAACATAGATTGATGGCTTTGAGGCCCTCAATTTTACACTTGCTTGTGATTGATGACCTCAATCAATCCCTATAAATATTTACATTTTCCCTCCAATTATTTGTCTCTATTTTCCACCAATGTTATCCTAATCGAGATCATAATTTTTTGGTGACTTTTTCATTTCACTTTCCCTCTTATTAAGGCTAAATTTTGTTAACCCTATTTCCGATATGGGTTTTCCACAAAAGTATTTTCTATTTTCAACCTTTAATTTTCAAAAAACAATTTAAAATTTTGAGGATGAAATTTATTGAAGGAGGGGAGAATGTTACACCCCAAGCTTCCATGGTACGATTCTCTTTCAATAATGCAATAGCTTGCATTGTACGCAAGTTCGAGATTCTAACACACCACAACCAATCAAAGTAGTCGTATGAATAGAAATACCCACTTTTTGAAATTATATAAATTTTATATTTCAAAATGGACTTCATTTTTGGATTCGGAATGTCGGAATTATCCTATGTTGAATTTTTGGTATTTTTCCGAGAACTTCCAATTTTTGATGAATAGTGAAAAATACTTAAAAACAACTTTTTTAATCAAAATAATTTATAGTGATAAATTATACTATTGAGTGTTTTTAAAGTATAATTAGAATATATTTTTACCATTTTATCTGATGGTGGTCATTAGAATTAATTTCACTTTGAAATTGGACATAAACAATTGTCAATCTTTTGATTGATATTCTTTCATAAAAACACGCTATTTGTTTTCACAATGGGAATTAATTATAAAAATAATTAATGCAACTTTTATGTTTTGAATTTAGTAAAATGTACACATTTTAAATTTGTAATATCAAACATATAATAGAGTAAATTTGTTTATTTTTCTGAAAAACATCGATTTTTGATGAATAGTGAAACCACTAAGTGGTAGTTAAAAAACTGATTTTTCGTTTAAGTGAAATTTTACCACCTCTGTGATTTGAATTTTAAAAATACAACATACATAATTTTCATTGTGATGTAAAATGTAGTTCAATGGGATTAAAATAATTTTTGGTGAATAGTAACTTTTAAGTTTTATTAATCGTGATTAAAGGTATTTAGTGTAATTTAAGGTAAATATAATGATATAATAATATGAAATTACTTTTACACTTGTCTTAAACTTATTGGATGAGTCATGGAAAACCAAGACACCCCATGGGTCAACTTGGGGGCCCCATGGAGCCACTTGGATTAGAAAATGACATTAATAACTTTTTATTTAAAGTAAAAATAAAAGTGTCACAAACATGTATTGTTTTACTAAAACAATTTATACATGGGGTTATACAAGTCATATTTTTCACTATAAATATTCATTGGAAATATAAAATTATTTCCTACATCATGGTATTTTTTTATAATTTTTATACATTAAATAAATTAAATTTTGTCATGACACCATAATGATGCAGTGATTACCTCATTAATGAACAATTTCAATAAAAGGAAATGATAAGGTAAAATATAAGACTTAAAATTGTCTAAAACCTATTGGGTGGGTATATTTAGAACCCTAACACCTTATCCTAGAAATATATTATTGTAGGACCTTTAAAATCCGAAAATTATTTCATAATAAAGTAACATTTCCTGACTTTCCAAGAGTGCCCCTCCTCTCCTCTTATAAAAGGCCCCCACCTCTACCACCTTATTCACACATTCAAGACAGTTGGCTCAGCCAAACTCTACCCAAATACTCTCCAAACTTCCCTCTCTTACTTCTGGAATCCTCACTTTGGGTAGAGGTCTTTCCAACGAATCCTTTGGCTGAAATCAAAAAGAGTTACCTGATTTTAACGTAATATCGTCTCTTATGTTCTTTTGTATTATTTTGCTTCTCCAACCCCTTAACATATTTTTATTCCATTAATTTGTAACAACACCATTATATTCAATATAATATTCTGTTGTTATGAGAAGGATTTAATTTACACTTACACACACCTTCCTCTAATGGTTAAAGAACAAAATGTTTCTGTGGGTGGCGAATTACTGCCTCACAAAACGATGATTGTTCAATATTCTTTTAACACCCCTCATGGTGGCCATTATAATGACACTATTTCTATATATGATATATATTATGTACATTTTTTCCTTATGCTTATGTATTTTTAATTTATGGCATACCTTTATGATTTTTATTATGGGTAAACGCGATAATTTCATTTTAGTAAGTGCGTACTACCGCCCCCTCAAAGTGACTTGAATCGTTAATGTCATATGTGGGACGTATAAAGGATAGAGTTAATGATATTATTTATGATATTATACTGGAATTATAATATACCTTTATATAATTATGATTTCATCCCATTAAATATGAAATAGAAATGAAAGTAGCGTTCATGTGTACTTACGGCTTACCGTCTCCATGAACGGTGCATTTAATTTCTTACCTCTAAATGTTATGTAATATTATAAATAAATGAATATACTGGATATATATGATATATATTATATCTACATAATGAATATAATTTTGTATATAATGGATATTTTACCACATGAACAACTTGTAATTATAAGAAGTTTATTTTTCACTCAAGTACCAAAGATCGACAAAACGGCCGTTATTAACTTAAATAATTACATAATATTCATAAAATTGTAATAAGTGATATAAAAGGAATAATGAACATGAAAAAGGTTCTTAATCAAGTATAAATTAACACTAGTTTATTATTCAGGAGGTTAAAGAACGATCGAGTCAAGTCGGACACGAGGTAAGGGACTTCGTCTCAATCTCCTTTCATTGAGCCATAGTTTTTTTATACACAACTTTCCATTATACGATGTATAAACCCGTTTGAATTTTATGTTTATTCAAAATGAATATTTTTAATACGAATCATTTTACTAAACAACAAAAGGGAATGTTTTTTTATCGTATGTATGCGGCGACAACGACTTCTCCGCCGTCGTGACCATTATTTGAGTTTCGGATTCCTCTACAAGCCATAACATTTTTTAAAATGAAAAATAAATACAATGTTTTACTTTTCTTTTTCTTTTGGTATTGAAACTATTTTTGATAATGTTTTAATTATATCAACGTGTTGTATTGCTATGTTGTGATTGAAATGTGGAAATTTTATGTTTCCTTTATACATGTTTTATGTGATATGATTATGTTATGGTTTATGATATGTTTAAACCTTTTCATATAAGTAATTCATTGGACTTAATAAGTGACGGTTGGAGCCCGCTATAGCTCATCGATGCATCGGTAGGTCTCACGAGACAAACTAGTGTCTTGGCACGAGGCCTTGACAAAATATTATGTGTAGTGTTGGCATGAGGCCTTGGCTACGTGGCTATGATAGTCTGGCATTATGCATTCCATCATTATGAAAGTGGTTTTTGATATTGCATGTGATTATTCGACTAGTATAATATCCATGTGAATAAGTAAATGTAATTATTTCATTTTATTATTTCCATATTATGCTGAAGTTCAAGTTTAAAAGGCTTTTGTTTTAGTTATAAATTACCTTAAATGTTTATGTTTATTTATGAAAGTTTCCACTATATTGTTATCCTTACTGAGCATCTGAGCTCGCCCCTTTCAATGTTTTAATTTTTCTCGGATGTGAAGAAGTATTTTATGACTAACCTGTAGGGATAGTCTTAAGAGGATATGAGTTTGGACTATGGAGACTATGTTATTTTAGTTTTTCACTTTATGATGTAATGTAAAATTTATGAATGTATCTAGTGTTTCCAAGGCTATTAAACTAATCGGTCTTCCGATACTTGATCTTTTGTGATCAGGCCAATGTTTCGTAATATTGCACCGACTCAGGGTAACTAGGGTCGGGGTGTTACAAGATGTCTCTTTGGATGTCTTATCAAGCATATAAGGACCCTGAACATGAATTGTTACTATAAACTCCCTTATATATTTCTAAATACACCCTCTCAAACATCTTACCCAAACAAGTTGAATGTCTTATTCTCATATAACCTTAAAATCGTTAGTCAATTATATAATCATACCAAAAAAAGATTCATATGGTTCTAACTCAATGTGACCACCGAAAATCACACGAAGTTGGTTGGGATAGTTCCTTTGAAGCTAAAACCCAAAGAACAAATTATGGATGCCTTTATACCAAATAGGAATATCCAAATGATAGTACGTTTTCCTGATGAAATTGATGATCTAAAACCATACAACATACTTCATCATAATTTCTCTTTCATTCTCAATCACTAATTCCCCATCCAAGTGTAAACTTGTTTAAAAAGTCAATCATAAAAACTGAGATTCAAGTCTCATCCCCTCCAATTAGAGTATCATTACTTTCTATATTTATCCATAACTAGCTTCTTCTAAATCTAATTCACTAGATACATCTTCTTATTCACCATACTATGGTCAATAATAGAAAATTAAATAACCTAATGTTGTTATATATATGAACAAGATGATTTTCTATAAAGATAATCAAATAGAGAAATATGAATCAAAGACTAGAAGCTGATGATATATGTAAACTCTATCAGATTCAAGCCAACTTCACAAGAATATTTGAAATATAAAACACATTACTTAATCATATCATCTAATTTTGGTAAATATATCTTTTATTTATCATCTGTATGAGGAAGAAAATATATATTGAGCTTATATTGATTATAAAATTCCTTCTATAAGACTTTCCAAAACCACAATGTTAGATGAAAATCATTGTCAGATTCTAAGATCAGAGGTAGTATTTGTTTCTACACAATCTGACAAAAAATAGATCATTCCTCGATCATCCCCCAAGCTTGTCTCTCGGATAATCAATAGATGGAACAACATGATCAACGAATACACTATAACCCAAATGTAATCTTTACCACTTAGGGATCTAGAAAACCCCATAATGATGCTATAAATCCCCTCATCTAACTTCCTTATATATGTTGAAGTGGTTGTATAGTTTCTCTATTTTTCTAATGTTCACCCTCAATCCTCTAAAAAGTCATGCAATGGGAGAAAAGGCATCTTATTCCTCTCTTTATACCAATAGACAAGAATATACATCATAAATTAGGATACATTTTGGTTAAACCTGGGTTCACTACCCAATATAAATCATGAGAATAATTCATTTTATATTCCTTAATTGAAGAAGGAACCATTACTATAATATTAACCTGGATAACAGTATGCAGGTCTAATGTCAATCAAGGAATAGAACCCTTCTCCACCATCCCCTCACAAATCAGGTTGTGTATTTTATTATACTCCCATAATCCCTTCACTTTTTAACCTAATGATAATATGATCACTAGATGTAACACCCCGAGATTTTATGAAAAATATTCTTTTTAATTTCATTAATGTTTTGTGTTGTACGATACACCAAAAGAAGCTTTCACAACATGCATTCTTGACTTGCCTTGTATTACACGCAAGCGCGACCTTCCGCGATAGCATGTGTTGTACGCAATACCGAGTTTCTCTAAACAATGATATGCTATTAAAATAATATTAAAACTGGTGTTTATGAATAGTAATAACCACTTTTTGAAATTTTGTAAATTTTATTTTTCAAAATGGACTTCATTTTTGGATTTGGAATATTAAAATTATCTTAGGGTCAAATTTTGTTACTTTTCGGATAACTTTCATTTTCTGATGAATAGTGAAAATTACTAAATTTTAATTAAAAACAACCTTTTTAATCGGAATAATTAATAGTGATAAATTATTAATTTGAGTGGTTTTAAAGTATATTTAGAATATATTTTTACAATTTAATACAATGTTGGTCATTGGATGTAATTTCAAATTTAAACCAGACATAAACAAATGTCAATCTTTTGATAGTTATTATCTCTTAAGAACGCGCTATTTGTTTTGAAGATGCAAATTAATTTTTAAATTAATTAATGAAAATGATATGTTTTGAATATGGTAAAATAGAAATAATTTTTGATTTCATAATATCAAATATATCTTTGGCCTAATTTTTGGTATTTTTCTGGAAACTTCCATTTTTTATGAATAGTGAAACCACTAAGTGGTTGTTAAAAAAATGAATTTTTCATAAAACTTAATTTTACCGCTTCTGTGAGTGGAATTTCAAAAGTCCTAGAGACGCGGTTGATGTCAGTAAGTAAATTGTGGTTCAATGAGATGAAAATAATTTTTGGTGAACAGTAACTTTTTACTTTTTTTTACCATGGTTAAAAGTAAATAGGGTAATTAAGGGTAAAAATGATATTATTATTACCCTAACACATTTCCTAATTCTATTGGATAAGTTTAATTAGACCGAAAACAACCTTAGGAATAAAATATGACCATTTAGGCCCACTTGGATTAGATTAGGACATTTATTATTATTTAATTCAAAGAAGAGTTAAAAGAGTTAAAATCAATGTTTATTTACTACAACATTTTTAATATAGGTTAATACATAAGATAAATTCGATTTTAAATATTCATTAGAAAGATAATAATATTTAATAAATAATTATATTTTAATTATAATTTTTACACATTAAATAAATAAATTAATTTATGACACAATGACGATACAGTAATTACCATAATAGTGAAAAATTAGAATAATTGATATTATAAATACCCAAATAAATATAATTTGAGACTTTTTATGAATTGCAATAATTTTATAGGTTAATATGACATGTTATTATTGATATAATTAACTTTGTTCGAACTTATTATTCTGTTATGATTTTCACAAAAATCAATTACTAAATAGTGTCAAAATTAACATAAAATAGTTTTTTAAAAAAATATTATATTATTAATTGTTATTTTATTCCGAAAAATCTAAGGCTCAGCCAAATGACTTAGATAAGGTTATATATATTAATAATAAACAACTTTGGGTTCGTTTGTCTGCTTATAGTAAGTTTATTAATGTTATAGTGTAAGAGCACAAGAAGACACGGTAAAAGTAAAATTATTTATCTTAATATTAAATCTAAATGATAAGGTAAAAATAGGAACCTAAACTTGTCTAAATTATATTGGAAGAGGTTATTTCGACCCATATGCACCTTATCTTCGAAATAAATCAATTTTGAGCTAATTAAAACCGAATTTGGCTTTATAATAAAATAATATTTTTAGTTATTTCAACGGTGCCCCACTCCTCCCTTATAAAAGGGCACCTCCTCCCTCTCTTCCTCACACCACTTTGAGCCTTCAAGCTCAGCCAAACCCTGTCACTTTCTCCTATACACTTCCCTAGAGACATCCTAGATATTTGGTTCTTCTTAAAAGACCAATTTTAGTGCCATAAAAGGAGGTCTCAAAGAAGCACTTCAAAGAAGAGGTAATGTCCGTTACCGATTCCTTCAACTTTATTTCTTCTTCCACTTCTTATTCTTTAGTTGTTTAATTATGAAATAATAAAATTAGTGTCAATCATATACGGATATGTTATTATAAGTATGAAACAACCCTATTTCACCATCTATCCATTCTATGGAAAACGAAATCACCGCGCGTGTGTACGTACGGAATACCGTCTCCACGCCGTGGTGTAATCAATTTTCCACCACCACCTTACATGGATGGGTATAATGGTGAAAGTAATGAATATATATGATTATTGTAAAGTGATATTGATTCTGTAATATTATACATACACTTTAATACAATTCCACAATCATGGGAATGATATCACCGCTCGTGCGTACGTACGGAATACCGTCTCCACGACGCGATGAGATTCACTCTCCATGATAACCATTCAAGAATGATTATAAAGTATATATAATAAGTAATCATGAAATATATGACATAATAATGCTACTGGATTTATTTATATATATATTTATTTCATCTACTTAATTCCATTAAATTCAATAAGGAAACGAAAACAGCGTTCATGCGTACGTACGGCCTACCGTCTCCATGAACGGTGCATTTCTTTGCATTTATCGATCCCTTATATATATATTATGAATATATATTATATATAAATCATGTTTTACATTATGGATGTAAGTAATCATGATCTAATTAATCATATGAATAATTACAAGTTAAAACACGAACGACAAATGAAACGATTTTACCCAAAACGCTCTTTAACATGGAATTTACAAAAGAACGGGTAATATAAAGTCATAAGTAAACCATATATGATATCATAACAATTAGTATGATTCTGGAATAAGTCAAATACATTATTTAAATCATTATACAGGATTTTCGGACACTTACGAAGCAAATCTGACCTATGGTAAGGGAAATATCACGATCTCATTTTTATCTGAGATTGTTTATACTTTGAAATTTACTAGTGTGTATTTTGTCATCAACATCCATTTTTACTCAATATGTAATATCATTTCCATCCACCTACAATTGTTTAAATCCAATTTTACCCTTTGGTGAGTTTTTAGTAAAGGATATGAAAGGAATCTTTTGTCGTTTTTCATACGAGGTACTTATTGACTTTTCCGACAAAAGTACAAAGAATGTTTTTTTAACTTATACGGCATGAATGGATTTTTAAAACATTATTTCCAAGAAGCTTCCTTTACAAGTTTTCAATTTTATTTTTAATCAACTTCTTTTAGTTTAGAATTGTATGACATGTTAAGAAAGGAAAAGTGTTTTTGATGTAGAAAGGATATTTTCTTCAAGAATGGAGTTCAAGTGTTTTATCAAAATTATTTTCCATCTAAGATAATAAAGGGTTCTGTTTCTATCCCTATTATTACATTGATTTGATTATGTTGTGATGGAATTATATTTTTATGAATTCATTTATCTTATATGAATTGTTTTATGATGTCACGATGTTTAAGATTCCCATTTTTATTACATGGGTTATGCTATGATGTATGGTTTCTGATTTTGTGGAACACATAATAATGGCATCATTATGATATGGGTGGGACCTATATCTCCCTCCAATTCATTGGGTAAAGATTTTATATCTCATGAGATAGACATGGCTGGAACGGCAGGTTAAACCGGTTCAGTGAAACAGGACTGAAACGAGGAGTGAACTCGGTTCAGAAATGGACTTTGTCCACTAAGATAGTCTTGGCAATGAGTCTTGACTTACAAGAAATGATTCTATATGATTATGTGTGTATGCCACAAATTTTCATGTTTTAAGTTATGATTATTGAGATTACATTTCACTACTATGATTTATCCCATGTTATGATATTATGATCTCTTTTGCAAGTTAAGATTTCCAAAATGTTATGTTCTAATGAATATGATGTGATTGATATTTCTTTTGTTTACCCTTACTCAGCATTTGATCTCACCCTTTTGTGTTTTCTTTTCCCTAGGATATAATGAAATGTTTTAGGTATAAAAAAGGAAGATCTTTATGCGAGATTTTGAAGATCTTTCACCATGATTAGAAGAATATATTCCGAGTTTCCAAAGACACTAAACTATTACGGTCCTTGTGTGTGTGTTTTTTTATGTACTAAGTATTCCTCAAAAGTAATGTAATGTCCATGTACGTCAAGCTTCGGGTTTCTACAGTTGGTATCAGAGGAAAGGTTTAGTCAACCTTTGGAAACTAGGATCCGAGAACTTTAGTGAGATCCCTGGAGATATTTCTAAGGTATGTCTAGGGATGTCCCTAAGGATAAGTATACGTATAGGATATAGTCCTAGAACTGTGGTAAAGATATTAGATTAAACCAAAGATGTTAGATATTGATGTTACTCCCCCTTTATTATGAATTTTACCTCTCGCACTATTCTTTTTGGGTTTTAGATGATGGCTGGAACCCTAAGGAACCGTGTTGATCAATGTAATGGACAATGAAATGATTGTCCTCCTGAACAAAAAAATGTTATTGGAGATGAAGTGAAAAATATTATTTCTATACTTACACAAGCTATGAATCATTCTGGACTTCCAAATGAGCAGAGAAGGGAACAATATTCTATTGAGTCCTTCATGAGGCAACGTCCACCTTCTTTCAGTGGGTCTTCTGATCCACTTGTTGCTGAACAATGGATCAGTACTATTGAATAGATATTTTCAGTTCTTCAATGTTCTGAACATGATAAAGTCATCTTAGCAGTGTATCGTTTGGAAGATGATGGTGATAAATTGTGGAATCTTATCAAGAATACAAGGCCAAGATATGAAATTGAATCCATGGAATGGGACGAGTTCATGAACTTATTTTTCAATAAGTAATTCCCTCGTATTCTTCGAACAAAGATGGAGAAGGAGTTTCATGAACTAAATCGAAAGGATGATGAATCTGTTGGTATATACGAAGCGAATTTTATAAAGCTTGGAAGGTATGCATCTGGATTTATCATCCAACCTGAAAGTAAAGTTGATCGATTCTTCAGAGGCTTAAAACCAAATCTTCGAAGGGCATTAGCTATAAGAGACTTCAGTAGCTATGAAGAAATTGTGCGTAGTGCTATCAAGGTAGAAATGGAAGCTGGTGTTACTTATCCATCTCATAGTTTTGAAAAGAAACGAAAGATGGAGTTCAAGGAGAAATCTCAGAATAATTGTGAAAAGAAGATGAATGTTTCCTTATGCTCAAAGTGTGGAAATAAGCATGGTGGATATTGTCTTAAAGGGACTAGAAAATGTTTTAAGTGTGGAAAAGAAGGTCATCGAGTAGCTGAGTGTCGAAGTAATGGAAAAAGGGTTTCTAATGATGTGAATAAAGAAAAGACTGCAGAGAATGCACCACCAACACTTCAATGCTTCAAGTGCAAGGAAATGGGGCATTATGCTAATAAATGCCCTAATCCAAGGGTTAGTGATGATCGACATGAGCAACCACTTAAGGAAAAGGACAAAGGGAAGTCACATGCGATCACTATAGGTGATGTTGAATATGAAAACGGTGTGGTGGAATGATTAAGTGTTTATGTAATGGGATTCCAAAATAATGTTGTATATAGTATCATGGAATATTGGAATATTTATGTATTGGTCTATTGTGGTTTTCAATGGTACCGGTAACCATAGAATGTGATTGAGATATTTTTGGAAAAAAAGATGATATGCGTATAATGAAAGGAAAACGAGAAAATAAAATGTTTGACCGTATTCATGAGCTCATGACTGATATAAGGAGAAGGTTATATCATGGTTTGAGTATATAGAATTTTCGGATTTTGGTATGTGGAAAGAGTTAACTTTTGACTGCATTCATGTTTTCACTATAGTTCAATTAATGGGTATTCATTCTTCAAGATAATACATGATTAAGGTATTCACATGTTTGTAATTTGACCAACAAGATATATCTTATGATATATGGGGGATAAATGATGGCATTCATGTGATTGTTATGTGACATTTCAAGTAATCATTTTCTTTATACTATGATCCTGGACCGAAGTATTTTTGATAAGCCAAAAGATTGGAATGGATTATGTTGGACATAATTTAGGATAGAACTTTTTTAGATATTATTGATGGGATGTTATAGTAATATAGCTTTAGAAAAAGGACAACCTGCAGGACGGGCGACAGCCCATCGCGTCGGATAAGGCTGTGGGAATCGAACCCACAACCGAAGTGTGACTGGCCTTTATCGCTTACCACTGGCCTACAGGAAGTCCCTAGTTAGTAGAAACTAGTTTTATTTTATTATGCGGTGTGATATATGAAGTATAAGTTCATTTTTTGAATCGTATATGATTAACCTCACCATAGATGGATTTATGTATATTTGATAACTTTTGCTAACCATTTGTTTGAAACAGATGGAATGACCCATCATTATATCACATGATCTATTAACACTTCATGAATAAAAAATTCAAATTCATTTCTTTAAGAGATGAAGTGGAAATTTTTCAAAGCACGGACAACGGCAAAATTGTACCAAAATCATGTAAGTATTTCTTTTAATTCACCAACTTTAGGGAAATGATCTTGAAAACCAAAAATGTTGTTCTAGTGACCTTATATCTGATGAATCAGATGGTACATTAGATCATCGCAAATCTATTGCTTTGTAATTGTTGGATATTTCATAGCCATGTTCTCTACCACTCTCCATCAGAACTTGATGGTTAGATTTTTCTTCCATATCCATATTTTCACCTATGTTCTCCTACTTGGAAACCTAGTGATGGGTTAATTTGGGTAACCGTTAAATTTCATACTTTAGTTTTTAAATCCAAGTTTTTGTATTCCTTTTTACGATGTGGGTTTCTATTAAACAAACTTTCAAGTAGTAAACCATTTATAACCCCGACGAATTTTGAGGGCGAAATTCATTTTAAGGGGGGTAGAATTTAACATCCCCGAGATTTTATGAATAATATTCTTTTTAATTTAATTAATGTCTTGTGTTGTACACTACACCAAAATAAGCTTTCACAACACGCATCCTTGAATTACCTTGCATTACACGCAAGCGCGACCTTCCGCGATAGCATGTGTTGTACGCAATACCGAGTTTCGCTAAACAATTATATGCTATTAAAATATTATTAAAACTAGCTGTTATGAATAGTAATAACCACTTTTTGAAATTTTGTAAATTTTATTTTTCAAAATGGACTTCATTTTTGGATTCGGAATATCGAAATTAGCTTAGGGTGAAATTTTGGTACTTTTTGGATAACTTTCATTTTCTGATGAATAGTGAAAATTACTAAATTTTAATTAAAAATAACCTTTTTAATCGAAATAATTAATAGTGATAAATTATTAATTTGAGTGGTTTTAAATTATATTTAGAATATATTTTTACAATTTAATACAATGTTGGTCATTGGATGTAATTTCACATTTAAACCAGACATAAACAAATGTCAATCTTTTGATAGTTATTATCTCTTAAGAACATGCTATTTGTTTTGACGACGGGAATTAATTTTTAAATTAATTAATGCAACTGATATGTTTTTAATTTGGTAAAATAGACATCATTTTTTAATTCATAATATAAAATATATCTTAGGCCTAATTTTTGGTATTTTTCTGGAAACTTTCATTTTTTGATGAATAGTGAAACCACTAAGTGGTAGTTAAAAAAATGAATTTTTCATAAAACTTAATTTTACCGCTTCTGTGAGTGAAATTTCAAAAATCCGAGAGACATGGTTGATGTCAGTAAGTAAAATGTGGTTCAATGAGATTAAAATAATTTTTGGTGAATAGTAACTTTTTACTTTTTTTTACCACTGTTAAAAGTAAATAGGGTAATTAAGGGTAAAAATGATATTATTATTACCCTAAAACATGTCCTAAATCTATTGGATAAGTTTAATTCGACCAAAAACAACCTTAGGAATAAAATATTACCATTTAGGCCCACTTGGATTAGATTAGGACATTTATTATTATTTAATTCAAAGAAGAGTTAAAAGAGTTAAAATCAAAGTATATTTACTACAACATTTTTAATATATGGTTATACATAAGATAAATTAGATTTTAAATATTAATTAGAAAGATAATAAGATTTCCTACATAATGATATTTTATTTTTAATTTTTAGACATTAAATAAATTAATTTATTTATGACACAATGATGATTCATTAATTACCATAATAGTGAAAAATTAGAATAATTGATATTATAAATACCCAAATAAATATAATTTGAGAATTTTTATGAATTACACTAATTTTATATGTTAATATGACATGTTATTATTTATGTAATTAACTTTGTTAGAACTAATAATTCTGTTATGATTTTCAAAAAAATCAATTACTAAATGGTGTCAAAAGTAACATAAAATAGTTTTTAAAAAAAATATTATATTAGTAATTGTTATTTTATTCATAAAAATCTAAGGTTAGACCAAATGACTTAGATAATGTTATATATATTAATAATAAACAACTTGGGGTTCTTTTGGCTGCTTATTGTAAGTTTATTAACCTTATAGTGTAAGAACACAAGAATACACGGTAAAAGTAAAATTATTTAACTTAATGTTAAATCTAAATGATAAGGTCAAAATAGGAACCTAAACTTGTCTAAATTCTATTATATGAGAGTATTTTGACCCATCCCCACCTTAGCTTCGAAATAAATCAATTTGGAGCTATTTAAAACCGAATTGGGCTTTATAATAAAATAATATTTTTAGTTATTCCAAAGGTGCCCCTCTCCTCCCTTATAAAAGGGCACCTCCTCCCTCTCTTCCTCACACCTCTTTGAGCCTTAAAGCTCGGCCAACCCCTACCCCTTTCTCCTATCCACTTACCTAGAGACATCCTATAGGTCCTGGTATTTTTAAAAGACCAATTTTAGTTCCCTAAAATGAGGTCTCAAAAAAGCACTTCAAAGAAGAGGTAATGTCTGTTACCGATTCCTTCAACTTTATTTCTTTTTCCACTTCTTATTATTTAGTTGTTCCATTATGAAATAATAACATCAGTATCACTAATATAATTAATTGTTATTATAAGTATGAAACAACCCTATTTCTCCATCTATCCATCCTATGGAAAACGAAATCACCGCGCGTGCGTACGTACGGAATACCGTCTCCACGCCGTGGTGTAATATATTTTCCACCACCACCTTACATGGATGGGTTTAATGGTGAAAGTAATGAATATATATGATTATTGTAAAGTGATATTGATTCTATAATATTATACATACACTTTAATACAATTCCACGATCATGGGAATGATATCACCGCTCGTGCGTACGTACGGAATACCGTCTCCACGACGCGACGAGATTCACTCTCCATGATAACCATTCAAGAATGATTATAAAGTATATATAATAAGTAATCATGAAATATATGACATAATAATGCTACGGGATTTATGTATATATATATATATTTATGTCACCTACTTAATTCCATTCAATTCAATAAGGAAACAAAAACAGCGTTCATGCGTACGTACGGCCTACCGTCTCCATGAACGGTGCATTTATTTCCATTTATCAATCCATCATATATGTATTATGAATATATATTATATATAAATCATGTTTTACATTCTAGATGTAAGTATTCATGATCTAATTAATCATATGAATAATTACAAGTTAAAACACGAACGACAAATGAAACGATTTTACCCAAAACGCTCTTTAACATTGAATTTACAAAAGAACGGGTAATATAAAGTCATAAGTAAACCATATATGATATCATAACAATGAGTATGATTCTTTAAAAAGTAAATGACATTATTTAAATCATTATACAGGAGGTTCATACACTTACGAAGCAAATCGGACCTAAGGTAAGGGAAATATCACAATCTCATTTTTATCCGAGATTGTTTATACTTTGAAGATTACTGGGGTGTATTTTATCATCCACATCCATTTTTCCTCAATAGGTAATATTATTTCCATCCACCTATAATTGTTTAAATCCAATTTTACCCTTCGGTGAGTTTTTAGTAAAGGATATGAAAGGAATCTTTTGTCGTTTTTCATATGAGGTACTTTTTGACTTTTCCGACAAAAGTACGAAGAATGTTTTTTTTACTTATACAGCATGAATGGATTTTTAAAACATTATTTCCAAGAAGCATCCTTTAAAAGTTTTCAAGATTATTTTTAATCAACTTCTTTTAGTTTATAATTGTACGACATGTTAAGAGAGGAAAAGTGTTTTTGAAGTAGAAAGGATATTTTCCTCAAGAATGGAGTTCAAGTGTTTTATCAAAATTATTTTCCATCTAATATAATAAAGGGTTATGTTTCTATCCCTATTATTACATTGATTTGATTATGTTGTGATGGAATTATATTTTTATGAATTCCTTTATCTTATATGAATTGTTTTATGATGTCACGATGTTTAAGATTCCCATTTTTATTACATGGGTTATGCTATGATGTATGGTTTCTGATTTTGTGGCACACATAAGAATGGTATCATTATGAGATGGGTGGGACCTATATCTCCATCCAATTCATTGGTTAAAGATTTTATATCTCATGAGATAGACATGGCTGGAATGGCAGGTTAAACCAGTTCAGTGAAACAGGACTGAAACGAGGAGTGAACTCGGTTCAGAAATGGACTTTGTCCACTAAGATAGTCTTGGCAATGAGTCTTGACTAACAAGAAATGATTCTCTATGATTATGTGTGTATGCCACAAAGTTTCATGTTTTATGTTATGATTATTGGGATTACATTTCACTACTATTATTTATCCCATGTTATGATATTATGATCTCTTTTGCGGGTTAAGATTTCCAAAATGTTATGTTCTTATGAATATGATGTGATTGATATTTCTTTTGTTTGCCCTTACTGATCATTTGAGCTCACCCTTTTATGTTTCCTTTTCCCCAGGATATAAAGAAAAATTTTAGGTATAAAAAAAGGATGATCTTTATGGGAGATGTTGAAGATCTTTAACCATTATTAGAAGAATATATTCTGAGTTTCCAAAGACACCAAACTATTACGGTCCGTGTGTGTGTGTTTTTGTTACGTACTAAGTATTCCGCAAAAGTAATGTAATGTCCATGTATGTCAAGCTTCGGGTTTCTACACTAGACATAGAAAATTCAATTCCCCTCAATTCTATGTTATTATAATTCATTAGTTTTCCAAAAAAATAAATTAGCTTCCATCAAGAATATGATGTCTCCAATCCAACTTCTTTTGTTATCCTCTTAATAGATTATGAATTAACATTCCATATTCTATTATAACGTACAACCTTTTGGTTCAATTTCATCAATTATTCAACCTATTTCCTCTAATGAATATTTAGGTCTAACTATGAGTAAATTTAAAAATGACACAATTTCCTATGTATATGAAAAATCTTTGGCCAAATATTTAGTGTCACAAAAATTTCAATGAATGAATGAAAACTTATAAATATAAGTTAGAGATAAGGTAGATATGATCATAGGGTCGTAGTTGAAAAGACCCTTTGGAAAATACCATATCAGTATACATCAAAATAGCTCCCATCCCAGAACTAGATTCATTGCAATACACTAAATGCACAACTAGAGTCCAAATAAGAATTAGTATTAGAGTTGAAATCAATCATATCTTCATATATAAGAATTTATATCTCTCTATTGGGTCCCTTTATACTTCAATTCATTTTCCCAAAGCATATTAATCAATTTCTCAATGTGATAAAATAATGATGTAAAGATCGTATAATACTCAGAAAAACAAAGGAAAGAATGAATCAAGAACAAATTTTATGGATATACCAGGATATAAATACATTTTCTTTCCACAAAACAGAAAATATCACTTCATGAGAAACCACATTCCCTTGAATATGGACCTATTAGATTAAAAAATATAGTTTGATCGCATTTTTTTAATTTTATGTTCTCATTTTCCACTATATATGCTCTGAAAGAGTATAGAATGTGATTCCAATATCTTGTAATATATCATAATTTTATTAATGAACATAATGAAAATGGAGTCCATCTACGGGTGAGTGATTTTGTTCATAGGATCCATGAACACTATAAGAGAATTCATTTGTCTATAAAGAATTATATGGTACGTTCACAACCCTTATCTTCTACTAAACATTTTCAGTGTTTTGTCTCCCTCTCCGACCTAATGATGATGATTTCTAGAACACGAATAAATTTATTAAATCCACTAGTATCAACTTAATTGATCAAAAAAAATTCAATCCTTTGGAATGGTTTCCTATTTTTCACAGTGATCTATTTCAATAATTTCTATAATAGAAAAGAAAAAATATTGTCATAATAATTCTTAGATAACAAAATTGTATAACCCCATGGGGGTGTGATCAGACTGATGATGCCTTTAGTTTCATGATCATCAATAGATTCCTTATACTCGATCAGTTTAGTTGGTTCCAAGAAATATAGTTGAATCTATATATTTAATGTGATACGTATGAGTTTGATCTTTCTATAAACTTATCTATATACTGGTAACCATGAAATACCTCCTTGAAATACATCTCATAACTAGACCACCATATAATATAAAGCTGATAAAGTAATTTCATAGCCCAATATAAGAATCATAAAAGTCGTCTATGTTGAATGGGATTATCTTAAATTTAGAACTAGTCCCAATAAAAATTCCTTAGTGTACCAATAATAGATATGAAAAATAATCTCCCATTTAAGACATGTGAAATACACTCATCTCTGATAACAAATGATGTGGCCATGGTAGTTGGAAAACAATTCCATTTAAAGTGATAAAAAACCTACAACATACATTATTTCAAGGCACTATACATGTTTGGAATTAGCATTCCGAATAAGAAATTCTGGATAGATGTGGTAAAGATCCAAATTATTTCCTAAAGGTGTGTTGAGAGATAACAACACAAAATTTAACTTAAAAATATCTCTAACCAATAAGTTGATTGTGTAAAAATAAAAAAATGGGATGCACCTGTATTAGAAAAATTGATGAAGATACTTGAAGAAATATATACCATACATAAATCAATTTAATTTTTGTATCAACTATTAGATGAATCATGTTCAGCCACACATACCTTTCCTGTGACAACTCAATGATAGACTACATCAATGTTAGATACATTAATCACCAAACCTTGTGGGTTTTACATCTTATCCTAAAGTCCTCCACCTGTATCCTCACATAAACATTAGATATTCATGTGATAACAATTATCAAAAAAATTATTTAGATTAAAGGTATTAACAAAGGGGGGGTATATTTTTAGAGAAATAGTAGAATATAGAAGATAAGAAATTATACATGAATAGTTATATCGTAAATGTAGATTCTTCTCTCACATAATTAGTTTAAGAACTTATGATCTACTCTGACTGGTGAGAACTATATTATAATCTACAATTAGACATCCATATATTATTAAATGGGAAAGAAACTAGGACAATGTTGTAGAATACTCCATTCGATAATTGAAAATATGGAAGAATACCTACCACGTTTTCTTTCTTGATTCCCATTCCTATAATCAGATCCGTACAATATAATACAGTTGATGTCGTTATATAAAATATATAGACCTAGAATTGAAGATCATGATGATGGTCGATCTCAAAGATATGGGATATTTGGGCCAAATTCTCATCCTATAAAGGTAAAAAATAAAATTAATTGTGTTAATAATTCTAAATCCACAATAAATTGATATCACCACCTTTTAAAACTCTATGAGCTCTTGATAAATAGATAACATCAGAAAATTAGGGAACAAATCCTCATATAATATGTCCTTTAAGGTATCCCAAATTATCCCTTCACATATACAACCCAGATCCATAATGTCACACAACCATCCTATAATTATTGGAATCATGAAGGGTTAATAATTATCATTTGATACCATTATGTATCCACTAGATCAATTATCCACATTTTTTTTGTATCTAGTATTTTCCATTATGGGGTCCACAATTTCCTAAAATGGATGGATTTTCATAGGGTGGTATGTCATAAGAATTCTTCAAGGTCATTGGATTATCCCAATGATATCCTCCTCCCTAAAGGTTTAATTTCTAAAAGTGTCTTATCTAGATATATTCTATATAAACATATATTAGCGAAAGCTTGGAATCATTCTTAGTTACAACCTCAATCACAGCAGTTGATGTAACTTGTATTTCCTCCCATGTGGAATAATTTTTTCAGGAATTTACAACAAATTGATAAAGATGTATGTGAGGTAAATTTCCAAAAATTCTAGACTAAACCATAGTAAAATTCTTCAAATAAAGTAATATTATTTATTACAGAACATGGGCTCCCAAAAGGGGTTTTACAAATGTTTCAACCAATGAGGAAAACCCAAAAACCCCAGAATTACCCACTAAGAACTACCTGTGGGCCAAATTATGCCTTTGTAATATTTATATCTGGGACAGCTATATATATGCACAAATCTATAGAATATTAATGATATAAAGGGGGAAAATAATCCCCCAATATAAACTATCATATATTTAAGGAGGAATTTTTATTATATGGAATCAATATACAGTAAGAAAGATGAATATGGAATGAAACCCAAAAACCATTTTCACGATGAATAAAAAAATATAAAATACAAGAAGTTAGTATATAAACATTATGGGAATCACCCATGGTGAATTAAATCAGAGGAAAAATCAAACAATAATAACAAAAATTCCCACATCATGTAAAATAAAAGGTCTCCTAAATAGTATTACCCACGGATTGATATCTTTCCCCTACCCAATTCTAATAAAACATATATTTTAGTTATTCCTTACCAATTAAAAAAATGAAAGTAAAAAAGTTAAATAACATCCTATAATACCAATTTGTAACACCTCAAAAATAAGTTTTGGGTCCAAGATGTAATTCCAAACAACTTCATGCTTGCCTCCCAAGAAGTATTAGTTATCCAACTTGTAGAGAGTTCCAAACAAGTCAACATGGAGAGACTCTTCCCTCAATGTTAGATAATCATAGTTGATATTGTAAATGATAATAATAAAAAATAAATAGTAAATAGTAAATAATAAATCATCACTATAAAATCATACACATAATGTACACATCCACATATTAGTGGTATGGAATATCAGTCAAACAACCCAAAAAAATAGAAGGAACCAAAATAGTGGTGCATCAATATATAATAAAAATCTATATAAAGAAAAATAGAAATAAAATAGTATCATATTTTCTATCCTATATCACCCTACACCATCCTTTTATTCTTTATTGACAACTCACTAGAGGCCCGTTTTCATTCATTGGATCAGTAGTCATGAAATCAACACATTCACTGTGATGCTTGTGTGGGTTGTGAGTATGAAAATTAGCATAAAAACACCAAAGGGTCTTTAATATATGTTCATTATGTAATCTATTTCATTAAATGGGAATAAAAAAGTTTTGTAAGTAACAATAATATGATACATGCGTCACATATATTCCATCTCCTTAGAGACCATCACGACCAACACTAGCTTCATGCCATAAAGAATTTTAACTTGGTTCTTGAAAAATTCCCCTCAATGGGATTGTCTATAATCATGTATAAAACATCCCCATTTAAGGGATATCACATTTAAATTTCTACTATACATCTAAAAAATATCCCTATGGGGTGTAGGGAATATGGATATTACATTCATACTCAACTTCAGAACATAATGAAACATCACATGAAATACAGTGATACAGGATGACAGATCGATATCACATAATATAAAATAAGATTGAAAAAAATAAAAAATAAAAAATTGAGATAATATTAAGAATTTTTATCATTGGATAAAAATTCTACAGAAAATTTCATTTAATGAAACCTATTAATCATGATCTTTTGATAAGTACTTCCCACCTTAGGTTAAATGTGGGTTCAAAGATAAGGGATCTTGTTTCAGTAAAATTCTACCACAAGAAAGCCCATAACCATTTTAGATTCAAAAATAATAAAAATATAGGATGATGGTTTTAGATAATACACATCCAATACGAAATAAGATATAACATATATACGAGAGGGTTCAATGAATATAATAGTCTAGGTCTAAACGATGTGTCGATGACAATTTTCTTTATCCGGGAGAGAATGGAATCAATAGAAAACAATTACCTTTTTATAAGATTATAAAACACAAATATTATATCTATATATCTATAATGAAATTTTATTAACTATGGAAACTAAGAGATAATTGATCTAGATCAAGATATAACTTACCATATTTGAATATATGGAGTCCAATTGATGTTTAGGAATATAAGGGAAGAGACATATGAATTTGAGATAGTATAAAATCACTGGAAGAGACATATGAGGTTTTTAGGGGTTTAGGGAGCACTAATAGTTAATGTAATATAATAGATATTTTGGTATTTTAATACACTATATTTTACCCTCCTGGGATCTCTAGGCCATGAGCTACGCCACCTTCTGGATGATGGATTTTCTCAAGAACCGCCTATTCCTAGAACCCCAACCCACTCGATGGGGGATTCCCACTACTAGTAATGTGGGTTATATATCTTCATTAAATATCTCATAGACTCCACTATCATAATAATGGAGGTTTTGTAGCCTTTTATGCTACAACTTCATTCACCAGCCTTAACCATTCTGATTTTCGCCCTTCAGAACTCCTATAACACACCTAAAACACAATAAAAAATACCAATTGTTTTTAATATATATAATGGGATATACCTTAAGTTGATGGTGTCATGGATTTAATATTCTTTTATATCCAATAGAAAATGAAATCATTGACTTTGTGTATGAATGAACTTCCATCTATAAAAACTAATGGGTATCATTTTTCCTCATTGTCTCATATAGACAGATACAAGTATATATCACATAAATATATATTATATTTGATAAATAGTATATCTTTTATAAATTGATTATATTAAAAAAGTTATTACTCTTTTATACATTTTAATATGATAATGTCCATCATGTATATGTATATACATCCTCCTCAATGAAGATATGGGATTCACTTTACATTACCACATCACTTGGATGGAAATAAAAATGTATCTAATTAATAAATATGAAAATTATAACATTATATAGATTTTGTTAAAGTTACATATTATCCTTGTTATTTTTTTATCAAAGTAGAAAATAGTAGTTGTTACTTTGGTGTACACGTATACAACAACCTCAATAATGAGACATTTTTTCTTTTTCAATTCTTCCTTTTAGGGAAGGATATCAAAATTTAGTTAATGAATAATTATCATATTTATTTAATTGTTAATATTTTTATGTTGATGGAATAATGATCCGCTTTACTATAGTCAACCATCCAATGTAGGTTTTGGATTCTGAACTGTATATCCTTAAAAATAATGACATGAATTAAACTGATATATTAATAGAATAAAATATGGTAGAAATTAAATTCAATGATTAAACATAATGTAATTATTATGTAAAAGGTTATTGAGAATTTTATTAGATAATATTATATTATTATTCAATATATAATGAATTTATTACTATATATTGTATATAAGTTAAGGGTTTAATCATATCAATATAACTCCATTGAGTCTCATTCCATATTAACAATATGATTTATTTTCTTTTTTAGGTGTATATACTTCTATATGGATGTATTTAAAAATTATTTTACTAATATTAAATTTTTCAAAACATAAATTTCATTTAATATCCTTCAATTTTCTTTTGATTCATATTATAAAAATTTGTTAAGGTATTTTCATTAAATCCATATTTTAAGGAATTGAATTAAAATATTTTCTCCCCATATCCATTTATTGAAATTATTCCATGTATTTTTTTGAATTTATAAATAACTGATTGTTAATGTACATTTCAGATTATTTTTTATGTTCTAAAGAATGTTTTAAATTGTAATATTTATTACATTTACCATATATGACCTTTTTTATTTTTTTACCAATAGTGAAATGTTTTTTTAATGTATATGGCATGACCACTTCTTCTTGTCATTATACAAGGCATTATTGATAAATATTAATCTTCCATGATTCATGTCTATTAATTAATATCCAATTTAATTTCATCAAGATATACTTCTCATGATATTTTTTAAAATTAAAGGGATATTCATCAGAATTTATATGTGAAATTTGAATGTGTATTTCTTATGGAGTTAATTCAGTTTTTCAGGGGCTATATGGGGAAAATATTCAGGATTACAAATATTTTTTATAATATTTTACTCAATAATTAAATATTATGACAATTGATCCCCATGTAGTTCATGATTATGGAAAAGGCCGATATAACTATCCAATGCATTAGTATGGAATAGACCTCGATTGAAAAAATTAAGGGAGATCACTTATTAGGAAGCACTTATGGAATAAAAAAAGAATTTGTACCTCGGTAGTGGTTCAATCACGAGGGGATGATGTTCATGAATATGATTATACAATAAACTAACTATATTGATGCTAATTGTTTTGAAGTAAATCAATTGATTTCTTGAGGAATAAATTATTTGGAACAGTTTAAGGTGAATGATCTATTTTTAGGATACCTCATATTTCATGCCATTCCATCATGGATTTTATTTTATGATAATTAGAGTAAATTTTTTTTTGATAAATGCTTTATTTTATAATTCTTATATGACTTCTTTATCTTATTAGTTTTTTATTATTTAGATAGTAATGGATTTGAATAGTTTTAATTATTTCCCTAGATTAGTTAGATTCCACCATTATTATATAAATTAACATATTTTTTTTAATATCCCAGAATTTCAAATGATTATTCACAATTCCTAATGATGGTTAGAAACTATTATGAAGGATATGTCTGAATAAAGGTAATTTTCCTTCAGTAAGGAATTTTTTTTAGGAATGAAGTGGGAGAGTAAACATAAGAACCAAATTTTAATAGTAAAAAGGCATTATATGTCATTGTTACCTTTGTAATGTAATTTTTTCCCAATTATCATATTATAGAGGCATAAAACATCATAGTAATGAGTTAAGGTGAACTTTATTTCAAAAATAATGGAATTATTGGTGTATAATAATACATGAAATTATAAAAGGCATGTTAGAAATGGTACAGGTAATATAAGATGATAACATGTTTTTTAAGAATTATTTATAATTATTTTTAAACAATTTAGTTTTAAATTCAATGGATAATTATGGTTTTTTTGATATTTGGTTTTTAAGTTAAAGAGATAAAAATATAACATAACTAGGGTTTTACCTTTTTTGGGTTATAGGTATCTTACACAAAATAATGACATATTAAAGTAAAATATTCACAATATAGAATAATATAATATATTTAGTAATTAACATATATTTACATAATGAAATTATTTGTTATTGGATCATAAATTTCATTAATTAGAGAAATATTTTTTCATCATGATCGATATGTAAAAATAAGACACAAAATAACTTTCTATTTTAGAGGATTCAGATGATATCATAATTTAAAAACCTTCCTATTTTTATGTATATACCTTATATTATGTTCCAAATAACTATAAAACATTTCATAATCTTTCCTAATCATCTTCCAATCATCAATATCCTTATTTATCATTGGATTAATTTTAACTTTTTTTAAAACAATAAACTCTTTACAACATTTATCGAATACACCATAAGATAATTTATCATGTTTTTATAATGGATGTATCGAAAAAAGAAATTTTATCCCTATACATGGATAAAAAACTGGGTAACCATTGAGAAACATCTGACTCTCTATTTTGATCAAAAAAATTAACATTTTTATATCAACAAATTATCTAAATAACTCAAAAAACTATATATTAATGTATTATGTGAGACATGTTCAAGAATATATTTTAAATATATATATTAAAATATATATATTTATTAATTATATCATCCTCTATCAAAATATATTTCAATCAAGATGTAATGATTTTGATCAGACAATAGAAGTATAGGAATTTGGAATGGTTTTGGGGAATTATTACAATATATCAACTCGAACTTGTAGATCATAGGGAATCTATAATTGAAATATGGAATAGGATAAATTGTGATATATATTAAAAATATATGATATTTCTATGATTAATTTTGGAAACATGGAATCTACACCCATGAATTTAATTTTATGGGAACTAGCATTTTGTTCACAAATTTAATTTAATACAATTAAATTATATTATAATTAATTTTCATACCATATTTTCCACTCAAATCACCCTGAATAATACTTAGAACATCAATTTCTCATATTATTAACTCAATAATATTATCAATAAAATTAAAATAACTTCATAATTCACCCAAAAACATTTTTAACATAAATAACATTATAAGGAACATTCCACATTATTTAAAACATGTATTATCAAGAATTAAAAAAATTAAAACCTCTACACAATCATAAATCATGAAAATTTAAAAAAAATATTATATAAAATACAGAAAACATTGATGAATGTCTTGAACAATAATACCATTTTTATATAATTTTCATAAAAACTGTGTTCTAAAAAAAACATAACACCGTCACATGGATTCAAAAATATCTACTATATTAATATTTTTTCAATTAAAAACAAAACAAATATGTGAATATCTTCATGATCAACTCAATATTATTAATGTAATAGAATCATGGATCAATCACCACATAATCAACCAAACCAAACTCTTTATTTATAACCAGAGTGATTAAATCTACCATATTTTTTGTCCTTGAAATAAAATCATATCATTTATTAATAATCATGGTCTCAGATAGATGAAAATTTTTAATATTGTAAAGGATATTATTTACTTCCTCACTAAAATCATAGATTAAAAATATTCATAAATAGAAAGGTCACCTTACAACCATTAAAAAATATCCAAAAGAATTTGAATAATAATGAATTGCAGATGATGCTCAAACATTTACATAACTCAACGAGAGTTACTAGAGAGAACCCTCATTGGAATGAATAATATAAAAAACTATTTTATTATTAGTGATTAGGTAAGAATATCATTGACTTATGTATTTTTTGAGATAAATTGAATCATTAAAATAAATACTCAACTACCTCATTAAGAAATAAGTACTTTATGTCACTCTGCATTTACATGGTGTATTTTGTTAAATTGTTAGATATATTTAGGAGACATGATAAGAAAAACATATAATGTGATAATAAATAAATTTTACAATAAATTTATTTATCAAAAAATTCATCCATATTATCTTTGAAGATTATTGTATACAATACATACCTTAATCTTTTATATAAAATATTATAATTGGTGTTTTATCTTTGAACTACATGATAAAAAAAGCATCAACTGAGAATATGCTAAAAGATATTTATTTCCTCTCATTATCATCTGTTTCCCTGCCAATATCTATAAATCATATCATGTATATATTACTTTCTTTATAATATATCTATTAATAATTTATTATAGTTGGGATATATCTAAATACCCAATTTTCATCTAAAATTAATTTTTCTAATGGATTATATTGATAACAGAATAAGGGTGACAATGTAAAATATTTTTGTACTATCAGTTTTCAAGTACATATCCAATATAATGTTATCATATGAACATTTCTTTATCTTGAATGGATAGAATAGGGCTATCCAAACCATTAATAAGGATTTGTATGAGTACACTAAATATATAAACGATATTAGTAATAATGGGAAAATAAAGTTTTTCAACATTATGAAATATATATCACAAATTGTAATAAATTTATTCTATGTTTTGGATGAAGGGTTATATAGATTAATTTTGCATTATAATCTACTCTAATTAAAATTTTATCCTATATCTGAGTTCCAACATCTGTTATTAAAAAAATTGAAAATCTAATGTAAATTTCTTTCATTTATTATCTATAATAAGGTATATTTTATTATGGAATGTTTTATATGATAGGAAAACCCATAGAAGAGGTCAATATCAATCAAAGGAGTCTAGATGTATCCAAGAATTATATTAAATGGAATATAGCATGCCAGGATCTATGTTGTCATTATTTCTGGTTCGATTATATCACATGGAAATATTAATTCTTATATAATCATAAAATTTTGTAAATTCACACTAACTCCCCACTTTTTGTAGCATAATTGATACTATTCAAGCCCTTGATCAACTCTCCTTTTATATAGTGGGGAATCATGACATTGGGTTCTAGAATGACAACATACATGGATTATTTCTATTGTTCTATAGATGTTAGTTCATTGACATACTAAGTCAAATTACATACTCTCACCCCTATTTAATAAATAATTTTCTTAAGAATAATTAAATATATTTGTTCAACATTAATCAATTTATAGGGTAATTAGACCAATGTATATTAATTCCTATTGTATTTGGTTACCTCAACCCCATTGAATTTAAACATTTTGTTTTTTTAATATAAACTACTTACAATTGGTCACAAATTATGTTGTGAATTGTTATTATCACTACTGGAAAATGTACCTATCCCCACGGTTTTCACCAAAACCGTGGGGATAGACCCCCCCTATACCCACGGTTTTGGAAAACTGTGGGTATAGGTGAATTTTCATGACCTATACCCATGGTTTGCCAAAACCGTGGGTATAGGGGGCTCTATCCCCACGGTTTTGGAAAACCGTGGGTATAGGTCATGAAAATTCACCTATACCCACGGTTTTCCAAAACCGTGGGTATAGGGGGGGTCTATCCCCACGGTTTTGGTGAAAACCGTGGGGATAGGTCTGGGATAAAATACCTATACCCACGGTTATGAAAAACCGTGGGTATAGGTCAATTTTGTGTGCGCGGGAAATTTTTTTTTCCGCGGGAAGGAATTTTTTTTTGGCGGGAACCCTATACCCACGGTTCTTCCCTCTATACCCACGGTTTTTATAACTATATTTAACTAAATATATATATATATACATATATGTGAAGTTAGGGTAGTGGTTAGACGCGGTGTTTACAGTGAAGAGGTTGCGGGATCGAAACTCGGCGCCTGCATTTTTTTAGGACCTATACCCACGGTTTTGAAACCGTGGGTATAGGTCGTTGAAACCATGGAAATTGTCTAAGTTTCGGTGACACGGTGGCAGGACACCTATACCCACGGTTTTGGAAAACCGTGGGTATAGGCTGGGGACCTATACCGACGGCATTCCAGCCCACGGTTCCCAAAACCGTGGGTATAGGCTATACCCACGGTTTTGGGGGCTATACCCACGGTTTTGAACCGTGGGTATAGGCCGTTTTTCCAGTAGTGTATATTTAATAATAATTCTATGAATACTTTTAAAAAAAACATAACTATAATGTAAAATTTAGTATATCTGAAAATTATTAACAGGGAATCAAACTAAAGATGTATTCCAAACGATAATAGTTAAAATGTATTTCATTTCTTTCTAGAGGTGACTTAGGTTAACATTATATTTGGATTTAGTTTCGATTTTGATGGTTATGATGTGAACTTTGAAACCTTTTCATTGATTATATTAAGATTGTTTCTATATTTTTAACTATGGGTGGGAGAACCATAGGTTCATACCATAGATTTATGATTATGAATAAAGGATGGTTTGTTTGGTTATCTAGGAGTCATGATACAATGAATAGATTAATGGAACCATCTTACCATCAATTGGGATGAACATTTTTATGTGTGTGTGTGTGGTAGGGGAGGAACCATTATTGATAAACACATATATATATAATTTTTACTATATTTAAACATCTAATATCATCAACTTAAACACATTATTATACAGTATAGTGACATTCTAAAAATTATTTCTCCCAGTAAACAATATAATCAGACAATGAATATAGTTGAAACTTATTTTTCACTGGTTGATAAATATTTTGGAATAGATAAATCATATTATTGGTCTATAATATACTCAATAAGGTCCAAAAAATATATAATCAATCCTAGTTTGAATATTTTAAAAACATGGTTTGAGGGAAATGTGAGGGAAAACAGTTTTTCTTCTATATGGATCCAAGTATAAATTTCTTTTTAAAACAATTTAGGTTCCCTTCCCCAATAATGGATGTTTCTGGATTATATGAGGATATCTTGGTAATAATAATTTATAACCCATATGATTCTATCTATTTGAAATTTATTTCGATGATTAATGTTCTCTAATTTTAAGCAATATTTTTTCTCTATTACTCCAACCTAAATTGGGGTGGAAACTCTACTAGCTTAATATATATATATAATTTTAGGAGGTCCATTGTATATTTTTTATTTTCGATAAAATTATAATATTATAATTGAAAATTTTCTTGAAATAAGAAAAATAATTTTTAGACATGAATTGAAATATCAAAAAATCTTTTTACATATTATATTAACACGTAATAGAAGAGTTACATACTACTTGAAGTAATTATTTCATCAGTATAGAGAATAATAAAAAGTTATTTTATGTTTGTATTATTCAAAAATAAAATCATACCAAGCTTCCCTTTATATAATTTAATGTATTTTAGATTCTATAAATTATTCATATAAAATACTTTCATACTATTCTTTTAAAAGAGTAATTTGTTCATATTATATACCTTTTTACCGTTAGATCAATCTGTAAAGACATCAAGTTGTTCCATATTTACATGTTAATAACGTGAAAATTTTAGAATAGTTGTCTTAAAATCCATTTGAAAAACAAATTAAATATTTTTTGACACATTTTAGTAACTAATATTATAATTTATTCATCTCTTTATAATAGTGAAAATATTATATGAATTTCATCTATATTAATTTTTTATATCCATTACATACCATCATTTCTTAGTTTAAATATAATTCAACATTATCATATAATTGTTTTTTATAGTCTTATTTTTATCTAATAAAATTAAATTAATTGTCTAGAGAAGTGGATCCTCTAATTCATTTTCCCCAATTTGGTATAGATATTAATTCATATATTGTATAATTTTTTCATGTTGTGATGCTTCCTCAATTTTCCAATGATCTTCCATGGAAAATAATCTCACTTGACTAGTTTTAATGATATTTTCACTGGTATGCACAACATCATTCATCTAAACAAAAATATTACCATTGTGAGAAAAAAAAATCAGTCTTATATTTTCTCTATTAAGAAACAATTCTTCAGTGCCATCACTCGAGAATCGTAAATTTGTATCTTAAGTCTAAATTAGTGAACATGTTACATTTTCCTCAATAGGTTCCATGTTGAAAACAACCTCATCATAAATTATATAAATAATATTACTAATACATAACTCATTTTTATAAACTAATACATAATAAGTTATAGGAATTTGTGAATATTTATCAGTATAACACTTATAAGAACTCATAATCATTATTTCACCATAAAAATTCATTCTTTATACTTTTTGTCAATATTTCTTCAAATTTTATATTTTTTATAAATTGACAAGGAATTCCAAACTAATTATAATAAATAAATAAATTATTTCTTCCTAAACAATATTTTATGCGGTTAAATATCCAATAATATCATTTTTAGGAATATATATTGAATTATTCTTCATAGTTTGATTAAAATTAATGAATTTTACCTTATGGTGTCATGATAATCCTATATAGTCTTACCCAAATCAATAGAAATCTTATTCTTTCAATCAAAAATCAATTTTCTATGATTATATGGATATATTAATTCATGTCTATTTCAATGGTTTCAATTATGATTAGTGAACTATTTTTTACTATATTATTATCTATTTTTTGATCGAATTATCTGCAATTTCATCCTATTTTTCTACCATAATAATCTTATAATACCCTGGAATATATCAAAATCATGTTATTCATGAATTATTTAGATCATTCATTATATTACTGAAAAATCATCTATGATGTTTGTAATGTTTATTTCACAAATCATTGATCATTTTTTTAGAGATGCATACATTAGAGTGAAATTGTTAAATAGGTTTAGATCATTAAATTTCACTTCCCTTTCGATATTCATATAATAATTTTACCATGTTATTTATTTTACAAGATATAATTATATTTTCTAAAAGAAATTATAAATCCCCCATAGTTTTTTCTTTTATCAACTTAGTTGTATCCATTTTTACATTTTGATAAATAATTTTATTATATAATTTATTTTCCACATTTTTTCTATATTATGGACTATACATACTTCCCTAAAATAGAAATATTTTTTGGGGTTCTCAAGAACCATTAAAAAATATCCAAATAATTTATTCATTAATGTATATAACCGTATTACTTGAAGATGAAATAATATATTGAATTACAATATTTCCATAGAAAAAATAAATTATTCGTTGAACCATCAACAGAAAATACATTATCAAGAATTTTTTTATGTTTTCCAATTTTTTTTCTAACTCATTTAATCATTATACATTAATAGTTCTCAAATGACATAGATCATGTTTTATACTTATCATTATCTTATAGGTATTAAAATAACCTCTCATATGTGAGGAATAATAACAATAAATGATATATGTATTTTCAGTTCTTCATTAATTTGGTTATACATTACCTATATTTAATTTTTTCCATAATAATATTTTTTATAATTATTTATAATCCAAAAAATATATTTAAATGATATGGGTAAAAAGAAATACATACATCAAAGGTTTTACTTTATTGATCACATCATTCACATGCTTCTTATATGATTCCAAATTTATTTTTTACTTCAATGTTTTACTCATAATGTTTTTCTATTTGCTATGTTCCTGTTTAATGTGTATTTATACCCCTATATTTATTACATTTTATAATTATAGATAGAGACATATTATATCAATAGTTTTATACATCCTGACCAAACAATCGATAATATTAATAGTAACCCAATAATATTAAATTTTGACAATATTTTTATAGATGAATAAGATATTATTTTATTCTATTTTCAGATCATAGGTGAGAGTATCTCACAAAGACTTTTTGTGGGCTTCTTCTTTAGAAATTTTTTATAAATGATAACCCATTATAGGAATTATTTTCTATACGAATGTGAGAATATTGAAAATCATCAACAATAATATTAAAAGTTTTAGAATACAGGTTGGGATAAAAAAATTCAAAAAAATGAGTTTTCTATTCAATATATCAACATTAGAAATTTTGACATCATAACATATGTATTTTTCTGGAATGGATAATTATTATACAATTCCTTAAAAATTCACCATTTTCATCAGTAACCTTGTTATAATCACAATTAATTTTATAATCATGATCTCAATTTCTTCTATATGATTTCTATTATAATTAAATACCTTATCCTCTAAAATAATGGTATTGGAAAAGTCTTCAATGATTTTTCCCGTCTTCCTGCATTAATATTTATCATCACAATGTATTTAATAGAAATTTAATTTTAAACCAATAGTTGAATCTATTTTTCTAACCCTCTATTTAGCTGAATATTATTTTTTTTTAAATTCATATTTCTTAGAAACAAATTTTGATTAACATTCTCATAGGGTATTAATTATAATTCTCTCATTACTCTATAGTATAAAAATTTATATATTTTTAATAAAACACTAATTTTTTTAATAACATTTCTCTTTTTCCCTGATCACCCTTTGAGAAAAAACAATATGTTCTTCCACATTTTAATCTTAGAATTTTAACAATTAGATACACCTTGATGAACTGATATACAATTATTTAAGAAGATCATGGTGAAATATTTTTTATAAAATTTTACTAAGATATAGAATATCTCTTCATGTGGTTGTTTTTGGGATAGATTATTTATTAGTAATTTTTCCTATAATTTTTACTTGGTAGTTTCAAATGAAATGGAAAACCTTCCTATAGATAAAAAATGTGAAAAAAAGCTAGCTCAAAATATTATTATTTCTTCTATTGACAAACGTAATCTATGTGATTTTATTTCGACATAATCATCCTTATTTTTTCTTAATTTTCTTTGTTCTAATTATATATCCCTATCATACCATACCAATAATTTAATGAAATCTCATTTTACAACTTATAATTTCCCTTAATAGGAGATCAACGTGTCATTTTACAATTAATAAGAGTGATATAATGTTCATCATTATTAAATTAATCAAGAACTATATCTAAACTATCTGAGAATGTGTTATAAAAACTATATAGAACATTTCACATTAATTTTTTTTCTTATTATAGTGTCTTTTGAGTATAATTAAACATTCAAATAGTGATTAAAATTACATTTTCCCTGGTAAAGAACTCATCAATAGTTCCATCTTTTTGAATTTTGAAATCTTAAAACAATTTTCTATTCATTTATAGATTTAGTGATTCTTATATTTTATTTCAATTTTATTTTTTATAATGCTTTATTGAAATACCAATTTATTCTTTTAATCTAATGATCATAGTTAGTTCAATTATTGCTAAATATAATTTTTAATAATTTTTTTCCATTCTTTACATTTTAATATTTATTTTTTTGTCAAATTATAAGTTAATTATCATATAGAATAATGAATAAATATTTAATTAAATAAAAAACACCACTTCCCCCTCACTTTAATTAATTTAATGTATAATATTGTATTTTAATCAATGAAACCATTTCAGTTCAGTGATATGATGAAATTTTCATTAGTATAATTTTCTAAATTCATATCATGAATGTTAGAGAAAGTGACAGAAGACATAGATATAATACCAAATTTAATGTCGTATGATTGGAGATACATATTATGTTTATGGGTGGGGTGAGTATGTATCTGTAATTATATAAACTCAATGTGAACTCTTATTCTTAATCAAATAATCTTTTTCCAAATACTCATCAATGAAAAAAATATATGGATATATATTAATTTTTGAATGTGCATCACATATGTTAAGTATGAATATGGCCCTTCTGTGTTGAATTTATTTTCACATATATGAATATCTCTTATTCTAATAAAATGGAACTTATGAAATTGTATAAATATAAACTCATAAAATTACTGACACAAAAAAAAATATAATCCCACATCAACATAACGATTCTTCGTGAATAATATTGGCCAACAAATCATTAATCCATTATAACGAATCTATAGAAAATAATATTATTCCTCATATCCATAATAGAGTCTCTTTAGGATATTATAAATTTTTCTACATTGATAAAACAATAAATTGGTTCTCATATCTCAAAAATTCTCTAAAAAATTTTATTCTTCATTTTTATCTATTTTACAATCATTAAATATTATAAAATATTATTTACATATGTTTGTGGAATGATCCTTGATTCGTGGTGTCTTCGGTATCTTCATTGAAAATATTTTATGGTTAGTTAAAAGCCAAAAAAATATTCTCCTTTAAACTAGACATTATTCTCACATGCTATATTTGAATTATCATGGTCGTATTCCTCAATAAATTTCTCAATAATGTATATTGACATTTGTCTATATGATATTTTTTTACAAGAATAGATTAATTTTGTTATAAATGGAATCTATTATCAACATCATGTTTCATAAATGTATATATTTCTTTACTATCGACTCAAATCATGAAGAATGAAAATTTCCATGATAATTTATTCTTTTGGAGTGATGAAATAGTGTTTTCTAAATTAATCCTGAATTATTAAAAAATTTCCAAATATTTCACAATAATTCATATACATCATTCATAATTATTCAGAAAAAAAATTATATAAAATCCTAATTTTTATCTTATTTCATCATCAAAATGTTGAAATTATTTTATCTCCACACAGGTAAATTTTCTATATTTTCATTTTTGTTTCCGATTTTCCATCAGATAAAATCTTCATGTTTTGACCAATGAACTCTATGTTAATTTACATTTATAATTTTTCATTAGACTCCAATTTACATTAATTTTAATGAATAATAAATTCAAATATAAATCTATATATGTAAGATTAATGAAACCTATAATTACTTCATTTTAAACATATAATTAATTGAAATTTCTACATATAAAATGACGGAACAATATTTTTACTCTTTTTCTAATTTTTAGTCATCTATACTTTACATTGAATCAAAAATCAGCATTGTTATTTGATGAAATAAATGTTCATGTTTTTTAAACATTTTTATATATTTTAAGGAATCTATACAAATTTTAACTCTACATTCATTGGGATTTCTACGTTGAGTTATTTTACCATTTTTAGACATATATTATCCATGTGATCAAATAAATTCTATGGTGAGGCATTAAAATTTTTTGGGGTCACAACACATTATTTCAAAATCTAATTCAAGTCTATTCAATAGAATTTAAATTATGTCTAAGATCTACATGTCCATAGAAAATTTCAAGAATAATATATATAAATTATTAAAATCATCTCAATATCCTATAACACTTATAATCAATATATATGGTATTCTAAACATACCCAAATAAAATTTTCATCAAGAATATAAATGGATGAAACTTCCCAGATTCTTTATTAGCTCCCTTATCAAGAATTATGTAAATCTAAAACATCCACACAATCTAGAATCATCCATTATTAATAAAAAATTAGAAAACACATATAACTTCATTATATGTCTTAATTATTACAATAAAACATTAAATAATATTTGTCTAAGACAAGTACTAAAAACATATACCACAATGTCACAAGGGATCACAAATATGTATTATTTTTATGACTGTGCCTTTTGAATGACCTCTCAAAAGAGTAGAAATGTTTAATGATGGAAATGAAATAATTTTATGGAAATAAATAATTTCATCAAATATTTTTATGATTGAAACAATTAGCTATTTTATAGAGGATGAATATTGTGTTTTTGTATATTGTAATTTTGGGGGCCTCTCTCTAACCAATTATATCTTTATGGAATAAAGAAACATTGTTAGGTTATGAAGGATATGTTAACAAATTTTAAATGAAATGAAAACTAGGAAAATATTATAACTCCATAAACAACACACCCACAACCACACAAGACTATCAATACAGCATCTAGACTATGAAAATTCTTAAATAAATATGTTGAAAACTACATGAAAAATAACAACTCGAGTGAGAGAAGTCCAACTACTATAAATAAAGTAGTATACCAAAAAAATTGTTTGATAAAAGGAAACTAGATGTGGGGTAACCTTGATAAACCATTTTCATGTGAAGAAAAATGTTTGAATCTACTTCATAACACTTACCATAGAGGGTTGAGACTAATATGTTATATAATAACCTAGGTAATTTTAATAAAAATGTTTTTAAGTAGATCCCCTATTGTTACGAAATTCCATAGTTCCATTCAATACACTAGTCCCTATTTTATAATTGTTCCCTCAACACCATAAAATAAAACAATATATACTTCTTCTATTAATACTACAAGTAGATTACATAAATTCCACAAATCACAAGGTGTGGTTCTTGTTTGAAAATGTACATGGGTTTTCTATCACTCTTAGTGCATGATGTTTTCCATTAATCAAAATATTCAATTTATTTCGTAAATTTATTCATTTTCCTCTAATGTGGTTTTCATAAATGTTTTAACATGATTAGTTACCAGTTTAATAATTTCTAACCATCTTAACACTCACTAAATCACTTCCATAGTATATTCATTTCGGCCTTCTCTAAGAAGATTTCTGAGAAAGAGATTCTCGTGATGCTATACTTCCACCAATATTGGCCTTCAAGGTTTAATATTATAGAAAATTGTGAAATTATTTTAGTATATAAATTTCTTAAATACACAAAATATGTATTTATTCCCTCTCCATTTTGATGAAATTAGCGATAAAATGATCATATACAATATCAATATTTACCTCTTCTATGTACGATAATTAAGAACAATGTTTATTTAGTACCCCATATCCTAATTTTATTTCCAAAATTTCAATATATAGATAATCCTATAATATTCCATATAGTATACTAGGAAAATAAAACCATGATCTACTTGTATTATGAACATTCAACTATATTTTTGAATTGTAAATAACACATGATAAAATGTAAAATTATAATAAAACCATTCAAAATATATAAACTCTAGTGATGACGTGGATATAGATTTTAATAGATTTGTTTAGGGCCTCTAATCACTCCCAAATAACATCCATTGAACGTAATATCCACCTCCCCTCCTCTTTATGGTAGGATATTGACAGCATTTAATATGAAATATCCTATGAGTGTGAGATAAGAAATATTTGGTTCTCTTCCTTTTTGTGGACACTAGTGGAGACCTCCCTAACAAAAATTTTATCTCCTATAAAAATTGATGAAGATAATTCCTTATCCAGATAGTGGTTGTCTATATATAATGTAACTTGGTTTTCAATTTCACCTTATCCTCTAAGAAAAAAATATAGTGAAATATCAATTCCTATGTATTTTTAATTCTATGATTTTTTTCATAATTGATACTTTTACTCATATGAGACCATCCTTCAAATTCAAATATAATAAACCTATAAAGTGGATAAACAAGATCATAGTAACTAAAAACCCTTATGGGATATAGTGTTTCCTTAATATACTATTTAGATCTTAATAAACCAACATTCTAATATAGTTTTTGAAGAATAAATGAATCCTTTTATTCTAGATATGAAAGTCTTTTCAATGAAACATATATGATATAATTCATAACAGAGAGTCCTAATTATGAGAGTCTTGTTGGGTATATTAAGTGAGATGATACCCTCCTGATATGAATGAATGTGAAGATAACAGGTAGGTATAAATGAAATCCCCCATGACCATGAATCTGGAGGTAAAAAGGTGACTACAATGAAACCCACCACATATTTATACATCCAAAATCCTTCCAGTTAATACATCTTCATCAAATCAATGGATAATGAAATCAAAACAAAATTAAAATGATGTATTAATTTAGTTAAGTAGAATATAATAATTTATATTTTCCAATATAAACATCAAGCACTCCATTTGAAAATAAGTGAACCCTATTAAACACCATGATATTATAAATTAGTGGGACAGAATGATATAAATAAAATTAATCTATACAAGATGTTTCAACACCCTATATGGGAGGAGTAAGAAAGAGAACATCTGAAGACTTGTATTTAAACCAATTCTATGAAAAATGACTAAACATGACCATCTTGAGTTGTTGTATTATTCATAAATATTGACTAATTATATATATTTTTTGACATAGAATAATTGTTTAATGATTAATATATATGGGTTTTGTGAGATTCATAGGTTACATAGATGTAATTGGGGATCGTCATCAATGGTTGGCATGTAGGGATTTGGTTATTAATGAATAGAGATCGAACGGTGTTGTAGTTTCTAGATTGAGATAGTGGAATGGTTATTTGTTATAATTAAGTGTTATTCAATGTTTCCATGAGGGTACATTGATGTATGTTGTTTTATATTTTCCTAATCATACAGAATATAGTTCTTAATATTGAATTTGATAATTGGTTGTGGGATGGAATTTTACAAAAACATTTCTATTCATGAACTATTAATGAGTAAAATGAATAATTTTCTACTTAGTTATACATGGGTGAAGAATAATAAATATATTGATAATTAATACGGATGAATAATATTAATACTGAATGTAATGTGTCCAATGAAATATTAAATCAAGAAATGGATTCAAGATTATGTTAATTATTCAGTCAATTGTGATTTCAGGGATGAGATACATGGAATGGTAGGAATAGGTTTTTGTATGGTGTTGGAAGTAGTTGATAGTTATAGTAAAAGTATTATAGTTTAATTTATGGGTATTATTATGTTTTTTAGTGTAATTCATTAGGTTGGGATTTTTTGTGGATATGGTATATATTTTACTTTATTCTAGATTCATTCACACCAACACCCATGTTGAGAAATATTATCGATCCAAAAAATATTTATGTTCCCCATATTGTACATAGTATAAAGGTTGGTGATGTAATGAATGTATAAATAGTTGTTATTTAGTGATCAACATTATTATTATATTATTAGTAGTGTTTTCTATAGGTTTTTACATCCATATAAGATGGAAATTAATGTGTTTTTTACAATGTAATATATTATATAGCCTGGTCATGTAATTTTATTAATGATACATGTTGGGGATATGGATAGTAGGAGATGGGGGAATGTTTATATCCATAATGTTAATTTTACCCAAATTTGATAAAGAAATTATGGTTTTTATAGTATAATTGGTGGTTCTTATATAGTTACGATGGTGTATGTCCTGACATGACCCAATCTGGGTCTCAAGATGCAACTACCCCATGCCCACCTCCATGTAACATGGTGTGGAAATAGGAATTGAAAGGAATATCCTAAATCTGAGGAATTTCCCTAATAATATCTATACTAACACCCAACGATATCAATTAATAAGTACAGAGTAATAACAACAAAAATATTTAATTGCGAGAAATTAAACCAAGCATGAAAATCCTTTACCATGTATAATAGTAGGACATTGAAAACTGACAAGTAATTGGGAATAATACACGCCAACCCTAAAATGTGTCCCATCCTTGGAAAAACTAGAAAGTAAATAGTTGAGAGAGCCTAACTCTAGATCTCCATTATATGACCATTGTACATGGTCCACATCACATAGAATCCCTAATTTCATCAAAACTCTCCTCCCACTGGCCCGCCATCAACATATGATAGGAAATGTGTGGGAAATCCATGGAACGTGTGAATATAAACATGCCTAAAAGGAAGGACCAAAAGTTAAATGGGGAGCAGTTAGAGATATAATAGAAATAGAAAGATAGTATAATCTTACACATGATTCAAGATAGTGTGAAAGAGAAAATCATAACCCAAACCAATGGAGAGTAACCACATCTAAAAATGGGGCTTAAGATGGTGTATAATTTAACTACACATTGAGCCTCTTCAAAATATAACAAGAGAGTAGAATCATCTGACCATGTGAAGATAAAAAAAAATCATGTGTCATACCTCACATGTCTTCACAACCCATGTATAAAGAGTAACCAAATCCAAAGGTATGGATTCTATAGAATATATATATGTGTGTGTGTGTGTGTGCTCATTAAAAGAACGATGAATTGGGGAAAAATGGTATCTCCATCTCAAAAATCAGCACAAGAAGAAGAGTCTCCCATAGTTCTAAAAGATATTAAAGGATGACCAGAATCTCACCCATCTGCCCAGAAGTAATTGTGAAATTCAAGCCATGCCTTTTCAATTTTACACATGGTAAAGAGGGAATAAACACTAATTAGATTACTCACTCCCTTTTGTGTTTGGGTTATTACATTATATATGTATCCATAGATTAAACATGCCAAAGATGATGGGGGTTTCTACATTAGTCATAGATGAAATGTTCCCTATCTAATAAGGGGTTACACTCTATAAAGTAGAGGAATAATTCTCAATATAAATGGGTGTATCACTCTATTGGTTAAGGACTCATGCCCAAGTGTTATAGGGGGTTCAAATATTCATTTATTACCCATTCCCTATCCAATAGGGGCTTCCACACGAAATGTAGGGGCCTCATGCCCAAGCTGATGGGGTTACACTCTATAGGTTGAGGAACTAAGCCCAGATGTGATGGGGGTTCCCCATTATCCATCAATTATATATTCCATATCCTGTAGTGGGGATCCACTCAAAGGGTAGAGGAACCACACCTATAATTATAGGAGGTTCTGCAATATAGTTTGAGGACCCACACCTATTATGATAGGGGGTTTTCTCTAGTCATTGAGGACATGGTCCCTATCTGAATATGGGGTTCCACTCTATATGATAAATGACTAATGCCCAATGTGATGGTGGTTCCACTCTTATAGAAGACTCTAGTGATCCTACTTGATCACTTCCATCATCAAGTGTCACCTCATATAACAATCATGCCTAGAACATTTCACATCACATCTCAAAATCCACAACATAGAGAACTATGATGTTCTACATGGATAAAAACTAAGTCTATAATACCCACAAGCCCAAATCTGATCCCTAATGATGAATATATAGAACATTAATGTTTCTTAAAAGTTAGACAAGGTGTACATGGTGTGTTAGCGGACCCACATAGTGTGTGGTCCCACTTCTTCACGTAGAAGTGTCTACAAAGGTACACAGATCCCTTCCCATATATAAGTACATATCATTCAGGTGGACTACATTGTGTGTTCATCACAATACACAGTCTGTAGTCATATTTTTCACCAAATCATAGATAAACTTTCTGTTGGTAGAAATATATTTTTACCTTTATATCTGGATTTATTGTTTTCCCAAAATCAATGTATCTTGTCATTGATTTTCATTTATGGCCATTTGATGGTAGAAAATCTAATCCTGTAATTTATCTGAGGTCCTTTGCACGTCTCGCACACCCCAATTCATTCCATCATTTAATATTAGGAAAAATATCACCTAAAAGTTAATCCAAAACCCCAACCATTCTATAACTATACCTAATTCATCAATCCACCCTCTCTCATAAATCTAGTGTGATTTGAGGGGTCCGATCAAGCTCGGTACCGCCAGACAACATCAACCAGGACCGCGAGGTCCAACAAGTGAAGAAAATAGAGAAATTAAGGGGGTAAAGGCATAAGACAAATGTTTTAAATATCATTTCAAATAATTCATGGAAAATAATCACAAACTGGGATGATCATGTTTATAAAAAAGTGAAATTATCCAATATAATCTTTATATTGTTTCATGTAAAGGTTGTAATTGGAACAATTCAATGAAAGGGATTGATTTCGTCCATCAATTTAAACAAAAAAAGTTAATAAAACAAATTTTGATGAGTCGTATATTTTTATTCGATCATTTTTCATCAAAGAACGTACTTGGAAATTATTGAAGGACATCAGTGCATTTGGTGCACTTAGATATTCTCCGATCCGATGTTTCATCGCCATCCGATTTGATTCAGAAATAGAAGTAAGAAGGATAATTTCTTTTTACATATAAAGATTATGATGATAACCCTATGAATATTTCCATATTATTTTTCCTATAGGATTTTAGTTTAGGATAATGAAACTAATTAATTTATAAACTACATTTTTTCCTTTTAATGTATCGTTAATGGTTAAGGTGTCTGAATACCCCATGCTAACCTATTTTACACCACACATATGGTAAAAAATACATTGCAGAATCAAATGATATCTCATATTTTATATATGTTCATCAATTTAAGACTTAACCAATTTCCATTAAGAAACTATGTTCATTTATATAAAATATTTTTAATATTTTTATTAAATTAATTCCAAGAACATTGGGCCTTGGAGTAACATGTTGTCTCATCACCTAACTCAAGAAATATATTTAAAAATATTTCAAAGTATTATAAGGAAAAAAACATGTCTCTAAATTATTATCTCATTCAATATTTTCATCCTTGAAGAGAGAAATTAAACAAACAATTTGAGATACTGATCACACATATGGCTCTCTGGCTCTGTGGATCTCTCTTGTATGTTCCCATGTGACCGAAACATGGGATCTAAGGAGATGATATGTCCACACAGGGTAATCTATTGTCAATAATCAATCACCACTATGTGCTCCAGAAAGGATTCTTCTTACTCAAGGTCTAGCTCACCCAAGTCGATGATGTGTGTGGGGCCAAGAACATATCTCCTTAGCTGTGATAGGTTGAATATTTTGTTCACTCTCTCCATATTAGTGGGTAGGGTGATGTGGTAAGTATCCTCACTAATACACTCTGAGATCTTGAATGGACAAATAAACCATAGCTAAATATTTTCACCCCGGATGAATCTCCATATTCCTCATCATGTGGAGACTCTCTGGAAAACATGGTCTCCCTACTCAAACAACAAGGGACTTTAATGATTATATTCAAAATATTTCTTCTTTTTGGGCCATCCTCATCGACTTACGGATGGACCAGACTTTCTCCGACATTGCATGAACCATCTTTAGGCCCATAAGAGATGTCTCCCCAATCATTTTCTAAAAAAACAGTTACTTTTAGGGTCTCCCATAAAGTTCCTCAAAAGGATCCATGAATATAGTATAGTGGTAAGTTGTTTTACTCAAACTCTACTAAGGTAATATGATCCTCTCAGCTTTGACTAATGTCTAACATGCATTCCCTCAATATATCCCCCAACACCTGGATAGTGTGCTAAGTGTGCCCATCGGTCTGGGGTTGAACTGTTATACTCATTATCATCTGGGTCTTGAATTCCACCAATAGGAATCTCTACAATCATGATATAAACCGCATTCCATGATCAGAGATAATAGTCATGGTTATATCATGAATTTTAATAATATAAAATGTGTAGAACTACCCTAAACTCACCTCCAAACTATTATCCTTGATAGTAAGGATGTGCACTAACATCATGAGTCAGTGATATATCACCCAGAATGTGTCAGGGAACATCTCTGTACATGAAATCCCTATCATAAATTTCATGGAAATTCCATCCCACATCCACTCCAGTATCTCAGGGTGCTACAACAAAAAAGTCATAACATTGTGCTCAGCATTCACTTATAAAAAGTGATGCACTGAGAGAAGAAAATAGCTACACCTTGTCATGTTATTGGCCAAAAGAACTGTCACTGAAGGTCACTATACATCTTCCTCACACTGGGATGAAAAAATAGGGGAGAAGTGTGGAACTCTCAAATCGCCTCCTCTTGAATTGTAACTACAAACAGCATCCATCCCTAGAAAAAGATGACATGATTACCTATTTCAGAATATCCATATAGTGAATCCCACATTAATATTTGGTGACATAATACAACACAATATTTATTTATAAGAAGGATATTGTAGCATCAGAATGTAATGATCCCATCATCATACCATAAATTCAATAAATACTCTTGAAATTGGAATATTGGTACATTACATTATGACAAAACTGTATTCAAGTCATGTGAATGTCAATATATTCTTCCCATTAGTTATGTTGAAGACATAATCTCAAATTCATATATGTTCTCACTAGTCTTCTTGATATTGTTTATGTATGTTGAGCCCATGGGAATTGAAAAAATATTTTATTCCAACATTTTCTTTTATAAATCAAAATGAAATGCTCCATCCTTATCCTCATAACCCCAAATGAATGCCACTTTATCTTCCAATCATGTGGATGTCAAGACCTCACCTTTGAAATCTTACTCTCATGAAATTGACCTTTAACCTAACCTTAAGGTTTCCCCTTAATCTCTCATCTAGATCGGCCTTTACATAATTGAACATTATGGTAAAAATGATGAATATAAATAAAAAAACCTGATAGAATCTCCTACAACATTTTTGGAAAGTGCCTCCACCACTGTCAATAAAATATGAAAAAATAATCTCTATATATTGGTGGATTCACAGCCAATGTTTATTTATATATCTATGAACCTCGATGGGATGGAAATATTATCCTCTTTCCTAAAGCAGTAGAATGATATGTTTTCTCAAATTTATAATGAGATTCTAAGCCATGATCCAAGTATGGGTACCCATTAGTTATGATTACAAGGAGACCACCATAGTTACAAGAAAGTGTCCAGAAGGGAACATATGACTCATTCTTCCATATTCAAAGAAAAACTTGACAAACTCATCAAAGAATATTTAATTTTAGAATTTTATTACCCAATATGGCTATCCAACATTTTTCCTATTAAGAAAAATAATTGGTTGATCGGTGTTTTAATCGATTTCGAATACCTCAAATTACATTGTCTGGTATATGACTTCCCAATTTTGATTATAGAAATTTTGATTAATGAAATGGTTGGATATCAAACTCCCTACTTTATGGGTGTATATTTTGTTAAGTCAATAGGTTCCCTTATTACTTTTCCATTCCTTTATGTTTTGAAAATCACAAACACATTTTCTTGAGTAAATTTATCCTTCTCTAAGAATTATTTTCTTAAGGAAAATTTTCTTTCTCAAAGAAAGTTTTTAACTTTACCTATGGTTTTCAATGTCATTAATAATTATTATTAAACAAAGTCTAATAATATTTTTGTTATGTTAAAATTCTGATCCTTATCCAAAACCTAGAAATATTACAGTTCCTTAGATACTGAGTCTTACTATATTCAGACTCTAAATTCTCTGAAATTCAGACTCCTAATTCTCTAAAATTAAAACTCCAAATTCTCTCAAATTCAGACCCCAAATTCCTTATAATTTAGACTCAAAATTTCTAAAAATTACAACTCTATATTCCTTATAATTCAGAATCTAAATATCTATTTTTTCAAGAATTAGATTGTTTATTTTTTTAGACTCTGGTTATATTTTCCCTTGATTTTGATTATTCGTATTCGTTAAAGGTAATTTACTTTCCTAATATATTTTTTCAATATTATCAGATACTAGTTTCTAAAAAATGATATTATTTTCCTTACATATTATTGGTCCAAAAGCATGATAACGATTCCCTGTTTTTTCCTATATAAAATGATTCCATACAATTTCTCTCTAACTAACTGTTAATTGAGTGGCGCATGTACAGGTCCCTCCGAAATTAAAGGAAAAATATGAAATTTGGAGGAGGGATTCGACCATTGGAATCCATGAATATAAATAATATCTCATTTTAATGATCTCAAAACACACATCAATCAAGATATTATACTATGTGATGTTGTGAAGCGATTTATAGAGAGAGACTCTCGTGCCTTGTGCAATCTAGACACACCTAGTTCAACAGTGACCAACTTGTTCAGCCTAGTGTGACTCTAATTATTTTTGTGTACAATCGAGGGATTATAGGGATAGGAAGAAAGAGGTGTTGACTACCTTAAAGTTCTATTAATTCCAAGGATTGGAAGGCAATGTTTTCAACTACCTTATTGTTCGAGGGATTGCAGGGATTGAATGATAGACTCTAATATTCTTATTGAGGGATTATCCTTGTGTGGGTAAGACATACTTTCTTGAAATTATAAATCAAGTGACCTTTAATCAAGGTTTTTGGATACCCTTCTCTTTGGGTTAAAAGAATTCCAAACTATTTAATTTTTTTGTTAGAAGTTTTACTTTCACTATATTTTGTTATAGAAAGAATGTATAACTTTCTTATAATTTCTTGTACTTATACTTTCTCTAATAAATAATATTCTATACACTTTAAGGTATAATATTTATTTACATAAAACCTACTTATGTTTTCTTATGTTTAACTAGTTTAAGTTCAGGTTTCTTACAATTGGACCTAGGCCCTTCCAATTAACCCATTGAGTTAGAACCAAGGAGGTTTTTTGAATTTTTCATGTTTTACCTTATTAAACATTTATTTCCTTAAGGTTAAAAGAAAAAGTTTTTAAAAATGAAATTAACTCCCCCCTGTATTTGAGAATCTACATCTGTATTTGGATCCTACATATTTATGGAATAAATAAATCTGAATGAACCGAGAAGATGAACAATCAACAGCCTTTATGGTCCCTATGGAGTATTCTTATACTAATTGATTCCATTGGTCATAAAAATTACTTTCACTACATATATTTATTTCATTCATAACATCTTTATACCCATACTAGGAAATCCAGTTGAGTGTTATGATAAATATTTGGTGTAAAAATAATCAAAGTGTTTCAATCACCATTCCATGTCTGAAATCATTTTCAACAAACTGTGACAATACCGTCTGAAGATGAATCCAATATAATTTTCATTCTATGTTACCAAATGAAATCTTATTTCCTTTATCACATTCCATCATAGAATCTAATTCACCCCTTATAAGGATAATGAAATTATAGGTATGAAACCTCCTTGAATTCTCAATGAAATGAGAGGAATAGATGAAAACCTTACCAATATTATATGATTTACAACTAAACTCAAAGGAAAGTGTTCTTATATAATTAGGTTGATGATAAAATGGTTCATTTTTCAATGGACTGATGACTTCCAAGTAACATTCTATAGCCTCAGGAAATATTTTATAAGCCCAAGAGTGTTGACTCCAATAATTGATAAAAATACTCTCATCCTCTAAGGGGTTGCTCTAGAATGGTCATTGGGTAATATCCTAATGCAGAAAAATAACATCGATGGTGAAACAACCCTTTATTATCTTAATCACATCATGATCTTCATTGAGACTCGGTATTTAAATATCATCAATAAAAAAATTGAATTTATTTTTTTCAATTCATAAATAAATGAATTATCTGAAGCACCATAATGTCCATTTGATCTCTTAAAAATTAACTACTTCAATTTATCCTAAAGTGTCCCATGTTTCCTGGATTTTTGAACAATGGGTGGTTAATATGCAAAAATTCAATATCTAACTCATACAGCAAAATTTGATAAAAGGTAAGACATTAACAAATTTCCTGCCACAACATCTCTCTAGCGATGCAAAGCGGGCTCGCGGCCTGTGGGATTTGCGGGTTTGGGGAGGATGTGGGGTGGGGCGGGCCTAAAAAATTTGGCGGTGTAGAGTATGGGCCAATGCGGGTTGAACTCATGCGGGTGCGGGCCAATGCGGGTTGAGCCCGCTAGGGTGAGCGCTTCCCCGCGGGCTTGATTTTAAAAAAATATATATTATTTTTACAATATATGTTTCTTTAACATTTTATTTTTTTTATATAAAAAATCATTGTTAAAGGGTCACATATGATTTCTCACCATAATGGTCATATTAATTCATCATTTATTCACATGTGAATTTGAAGTAGGCCTATATTTATTGTTTCAATATGATATTATATTATTTATATAGTAATTATTAACCATATTCACATGGTGTGTCGACCCATCTCTTGAAAAATGGAACTCATCGCCCCGGCGCATGGTTTGAATTCTATAAGAGTTATTATAATCGTAATATTTTTTAAGTCGATTTAATTTTGTTATTATTTAATTTTATTTTGTTTTTAAGAGAATTGGATAGAACCTCATGAAATCACTAATAGCTTCCTCTGAAACTGATTGTTACCTAAAGAGACTTCATTCATTCACATGTTTAGTTGTTCACATCACCACACAACCAACATTATCATTCATCGCCCATCACCGATCACTCACATACTATCTATTGCAAAAGTTCTCCACCACATCGGCATTACCGCATGCCACCATTAACTTACAAAAAAATGTTCAATCACATCTTTTAAAACTCTAGTTATTGTTAATTAATACTTCTCCCAACAAATAGCTTTAAGAATGATAAAAAATACATTATTTAAATGATTATAAATAGTATTTTTTTTAAATGTAGGTAAGCACGTGGGAAACCCGCGGGTTTATGCGGGGCGGGGAGGGCTTGAAATTTTTTGTTCGCATTATATGTGGCTTTTTGTGGACAAACCCGTGTGGGATCAAACCCGTACAGGCTTAGCCCGCCCCAACCCGCCCTGCCCATTTCTCATTACTACATCTCCCTGTGGATGACGTCCCGATGAGTGATGAAATGCCAGAAGATGAAATATTCTTTGTCTAGGACTATACTCAAATATGGGAATTGTACTTTAATTAAGAATCTAGAATCCCACCAATAATGAGAATGTAAGATATATAGATCATAAAAATTTGGTTAGGAATTTCTATCATTTCTAAAAAAAGGAATTTCAACCCAACTCCTTTCTTCTATCATAAGGGTGGAATAAAAATCAGGTAGAATAACTAGTCTACATTATAAGGATAGAGTTGGCATTATAAAATGAGTAACTCACTTACTAATTTTAATTGATTCCATATTGGTAATTATATAGATCAATTGTGATTACACAATCAAGAAAGAATAGATGAACCCCCTTATTAATTATATTATAGGGTTTATGGAATAATTTCCATATGATCCAACACTATATCAAATCCCAGGTTGACCAAGAACTCAAGAAGATGCATTATAAAATGATGTTGTATCCTTGGAGGATTCATACTATTATGAAACAATCATTAAAATATCCCATATATGGACATTATTACCATTTGTTCAATATGGAATGAATGATTCCATAGAGATCAATTATATGCATGAACATGATAATCATGCAAATATATTGATGGAACCCTTCATGGAATACCTAAAATGGGCATATTTTGCTATAAATATCCAAAAAAGAATAGATCCAATGATGGACATTAAATTTCACCGCTTATGATAGCCAAAGCCATCAGAATGATCATTATAAGTTATTCTTTGATGGAATTATCCTCAAAATCATTAATATAGAAGAGATTACAGCCACTATAAAGGAAGTTTATTCTGGTGTTCCTGGTTCCCATTAGTTAGTAACAAAACATTCTCACTAAATCATGATACATGGGTATTTCAAGACTTAAATGACACAATATTTAACATAATTCTTCTAAAAATTCCATTCCATCCAAGATCATTTCAACTGCTTCCATAAACCCTAAATGTTTATATATACAACTAAATACTCCTAATTATTCACTGTTTGGGGAATGGATTTTATTTCATCATACCTTCTATCTATGGACAAGTAGATCAAATACACCCATACTTATACAAACATTTTTCAAAATTTGTAGAGTTTATACATATAATGGATGTCAGGACCAAAATAATCATCATTTCTGTGAATTCAAACACCATGGATAGACTTAGTGTCTATCAAACAATACTAATGGACAACGAAACCATCTTCTGTTCTTATGAATGAAAGAATTTGAACCTATAGTACTATATATAATCTAACCATTATTATCACCACTAATGAGTGTAAAATTAGATAGATAGTGTATTTAATTAAAACAATATTGAATATTATATATAAAATTGTGGATAAAGAAAATAAATATTGGCCCAAAAAACCCCCCGCATGCCTACTAGAATTACAGAAAAAACCAAAAATTTTACTATGAAAACTCCATTTTTTGGTTTGGAATAGACTTTATTCTAACCCTTGGGGTCCAATTTCAATAACATTAAATAACTATCTATCGATAACACTAAAATGATGAATAATCAGCGAATAGGTTAGGTGAGTAAGAGAGACTCTATGAAAAGATGTTTTAAAACTAGAATCATGTGGAAATATACCAAAACTAGATATCATGATACATCAATAATAAATAATGTCTTCATTCTATTTTTCAAGGAGAACTGGTTTTTGCTCGGAAGGCTCCAATGATACCCAAGAAGAAACACCCAAATATTGTACCAAATTGGGAAGGGAATTAAATCATATATAAGGTTCACTAAAATAGAGATTATTCCTTAATATATATGCATAGATATCTTGTTATGACCCCAAACAACACAATGTTTATTAGGTAATACTTTGTGTAATAACAACATTTGGCCTTCATCACATTACCTCAAATGGAAAAACATATTTCCAAATCATATTACCTAAAATTGAATACATCATAGTCTGAGCTATAAGACTTTATACTCTATAAGAATATTCCTTGTCACAAGACACTAAACTATATGAAAACTTCCTTTCCACATGATATAAAACTGCATTGTTCACATCCTTGTTGCATGAAGTAAAACTGCATAACATTTTATTTTTTTTCTCAATAAGATCACAATCCTGGGAGCTAGTCTCCTACCATGCCACCATTCAAGAACTATGTCTATCTTGATTCTAATTTCAATGACTTAGAGAGTGATTTATATATCATTTTTCTTATTCCAATATACAAAGTATGTAAAACACTCCCTATCTTGAATAAAAACATAAACAAAAATATTTTTAGAGAGTTTCACACTCCATAGAAAATGCTGGCATGAATGCTTCCTTTTTTCTTAGACACATACCTTCCGAAAAACAAACTCATTGCCCTTGAAAATATTCATATCCACATGCTTTCCTTATCCATTTTTAAAAGAATGTTTGATTCCTGAGGACACCTTTGTTTTGACTATGCATTGATATGACCCAGTCATGCATTTCATGAGTCTCTCCAAAAGTCATGTCAACCCAAGAAACCTTAGTAGTCACAGGAAACGTTTTATACCATTTTAACCAATGAAAAAAGAATTTTTGTAAATAGATTTTTGGAACATGGTCCATGTTCACTACTTGATAACTATTCCCAAATTATTTTTCCTGGTCAAAGAACCCCCAAAATCATGGTTTACAATTTTCCTCTTCACATCCAAAATGACTCAGAACATCTATGGGCTGGTAATACATTTATCATTAAATGTTTATTTATTCATGGCCCTAATTATAATACCTAACATCAATGAATTATTTCAAAATCATTTTATTATGATAAAAAAAACATGACATTTGGACATGGATACAATACAATAAAAGACACAACTAATGGTCCAAGTTATATGGCCTAAAAATGGAAGAAATCATACTCTTAAAAATAAGAATTTAAATAGCATATTCGAATTCCCATTCCACATGAAAAAAAAACTATATGGCCTTTTTCCCTCATTCATTATGAAAAACTACATATCACATTGGTCCTCACTTGAGAGGCCATCAAGCAGTGTGTCAGTCTCCCACCACTTAACCAACCTGTTATACATTATAACTATGTGTGGATTAATTGTAGTCTATACAAGATACATAGTGACTTCTAGACTATCCAACCTAGTCCCAATAATAAGTTCCAAACTAGGATTAATTTTTCATTTATCCTATCTATTTTCACATATTCTTTTCCATGTAATGAAGGAACACTCACCATTCATTTTTTCTTACACATATCATGAATCATGTGAGATTTTGAGTCATTTAAGGTTCCTTATTACATGGTCAAGTAATGTGGCCTGAATAACACGACCAATAATTGGTGAAAAAAAATTTAAGATTCTTTTGTAGATAAATATTTCTTCCACAAATCCATTGTTAGGTTTTTAAAAACTCTTCCTAGTAAAAATATGTTAAAAAATTTAATGGTAAAACTACATGTGTATTGATTATGAATTCAAAAGGATATTTAGTGATGCCTATACAACCCGCCATTGGCACATCCATCACACAAACAGAATTTCCACCACTCTCCCTTTTTCGATCCAAATCTATATGGTGAAATATGGAACATCTTTTTTTTCATTCATAAACCTATCCTCAAAAACAATACCCTTTTGGAAAATCAACACCTGACCACTATGTGGAATTTATCGAAGAAATATGTGTGGCTTGATCCCTATATCATGTGTTATAATGTTTTTAAAGAAACCTTGATCCCACATGTTGTTACTAATAAATGAGAAAGTCTTCGCTAGAATTCGTCCTTTGAGGCCCCTCTTCGAATCAGTTTTGTTATAACTTTCTAGAGAAGATATCTCACACTCACCAATGATCAATGATAAGTGACCATTAACCATAGTCACTATTCATCCTCATTTCATGATTATAAACTAAAGGACATTTGGTCTTGGATGAAAAAACAATAAATGGAACAGCCCATGGCCCTAGTTGAAAAACCTAAATAAAAATGGTATCATAGTCTAGGTTGTAGTACTTAAACAATATAGACTAAATTCTAATCCAAATGACATAAAAATATGTGGTTCATGTACCTATTTTATGAACTAAAATAAATAACAATTTCTTCATCAACAATGAGGTCCCTAATCTTATTTTTATTCTCTTACTACACTATCATCACTCAAGAACTATGTATATATTGATACCCTTGTTGAAAGGATATATAGTGATTCAAAAACCTCTATCATGGGTGTAGACACAAAATGATGGAATCAATCCATCTCACATATGATCTTAATCCAAGAAATGAACCATACATATTTCCCAATTCAATTCAAAACAATTCAATTCAGATCTGTCATATTTTTTCTATACAACATATCTCATGTCCATGAGAACTCGTATCAAATCAATATTTTATATTTATATTATTAATGGGATGTTTTAGCTCTAAAGGAAAAATTTATTTAGAATAAACATAATTTTAATCAAATTGCCTCTACATAATGTGTTCCCAAAAAGTGTTAGTCAACCAAAGGAAGAATCATCCTTAGGAAGAGGTATTTTTATCTCTATACTCTTTGAAAACATTGTAACTGAATCTTCTATTCAAACATAGTATATGGTCATTCATTTCATCATTTTCCCATCTCAATACCTTTGATCTGAGAGGCCCCAAAGAGCATGGATTTCAATTTCCATATCCATGACTGAAATGTGAAGGGATATCCTTGGACCGATAGATTCCACATTATTCATCATTTCTATAACCATGGACAAATCCATACGGTCTTCAAATTCAATAATCATATGTCCCTGCAACATCATGTTAAACTATCTATCCAACGTCACTATCATAATGATGTTAAAATATACGAAATTTTTTGAATCTATACAACATGAAATTGTGAGACATGGTTCACATCACATGACCAGATATTGTAGAATATCTGAGTCCCTATAGAATTAAATTAAACTTTTTGAAACATATAAAAAGATATATGAATAATTTGCAATATGTGATCTAGATCCAAGGAATGGTTCTTGGTATATGATCATTATCATTTAATTTATAGTATGTTTGACTAAAGTATTTCTAAAGAATCAAAAGATTACTATCTCAAGTACTGTATTTGGTTACTCACATTACTTAAATCATATACCATCACAAAATATAAAAATTCAATTATTATACATAAGAATTTATTCTATATATATGTACCATTATTTCTTAGGGATCCATGTGTCATGGTTATTGATCCCAAAAATGATTTTTCATTGACATCAATCATGTACCTCCATTAAATAAAATTAAGGTAAACACTCCACTAGATGTTTATAGTCATTCACTCCCATTTGGATTTAATTGATTTATCGAGTTTTCTATTGTTTTTCATGTCGATAATGACTCATGTGATCTTACAGTACCTGGAGAATCAATTTTATTATCACTATTGAGTTGAATTTTATTTCTTCGAATATATCAAACATAACCACAATAGAATGACCTCAAAATAAGGGGTATAATTATACACATATGACACAAAACTGTTTGGGTGGATGATTTATTTATTCCCCTTTCTAACCTACATGATATATCTATTTGATTAGAATTATTTGGAACAAAACCTATCTATACCATATAATATTAAAACACCATTTTGAATGTATGTGTTCAGTCTCAACATCTGATTCTAAAAAATGTTCTTCAGTTTATGGACACATTCTAAGAATAAAATTTCCTTCTCCATTCAAGAGATTCATATCTATCGAGGGAGTTTCATATTAATGGAATAAAATCCTAATTTGGAATTATTACTCACACAACTACTAGTAAATTTTGTTTAATATAAAAAATATTTACATTTTTTATTGTTTTAAGACCATAAAAATCAAATGAAAAGAGACATAACACATTTTAGGATGAAACTCTCCAAAGGAGAAATTCGAAAAATTCAAGTCTTAGTACTCAAGATGTTATTATATAAGAAAAATTTAGAACAATTTTATATTCCAATTACTTCATGTAAAATCACTTATGCAAGTAATTTCTAACAAGTGTGCTAGCTCCAATTTTACTATTAAATATTAATGAGGAATCATAAATAAAGGGATATGTGATTGATAATAAACAAATTTTCATTTCATATATAAATGGGGCATATGAGTATTTATAACACCCAATATATCCATATATGTAAATCAATATACATGCAAGTTTTTCTTGATATATGTGTATAGATTGACCATTGTAATAAAATATTATTTAATAGCTCATCATAGTTCTAAAAATTTCGCAATATCCACTTCTGCATCAACTTGTAATACCTCTTCCTTCTCAACAATATTTATAATAGTTATTTCTACTTCATGGACTAGTAATTTCCTCTTATAGATCTGTAATTTTACACTATCTTATTCCAAAACAATAAAATTAAATTCATGGAGATCTATTTTTAAACGATAAAATATCTGTTTTGATAAGGATCTTTGATCCTCAATTTTTCATTCTTACTTCATATCCACTCTAGCATGTTCATTAGCCTCATTGAGAATGAAATGTATTCATGAAACAAAATGTGTTGTTATATCTGAAAAAAATATTTGTATCTATGATTTTTGGTCAACTTTTGATCCACCATCACCTCTGTCACCTTACCATATTTGATGTGGAAATAAAACCCCTATGCCACACAAGGAAACATGGGAATCAACAAAGGATACATGGTCAACAAACTAAATAGGTGGTGTTGACAATCCTTATGAAGGAAAAAAAGATTATGAATAATTCCTTTGGATATTTCAAAGTATCAAAGAAAAGGATAAAGGAATTAAAAGACATAAAGTGCAAGGGATATACGTGGGAAACCAATGTCGGGGACCAACGCATCACACCTCCGAATCCAAAATACTAGCACATGTTATACTCATATAGACCAGTGCACAGCCCCTATGACATAGACCTATGTTGTGGAGCTATTCAGAGGACCTATGTGAAGGCCCTATGTGGAAGTATAATTTATGTACCCCTACATAGAGAAGCAATGTTGAAGAGATATGTGGATGAACTACAGTTACAACATCCTTTCGACCAGCCCCTTAATTCCCTATAAATGGACCCCTAGTCTCTCCATTTGAAAAACTGAAAAAAGTTGTAAGAACTCTTAAATATCCCATTTCATAGCTATTTAACCTAGGTTCCCTAAATGTTCTCAGGTATATCTCTAAAACATGATAGAATAGGGAATTAGCTGGGATAAGAAAGATTGAGATCTTTTTAGAGTTTGAAATATAAAACATCTGATTAAGGACCCCTCTTCTATCAATAAGAAGCTACCTATGTAAGGAATATTCTTTAACGACCTATGTGGGGCTCTTACAAAGATACCAAAGGAGACCCTAGGGTTTTTAAATTAAAAACTCATCAAATTTCTGTTTTTCGGGTAGTCCTTTTCAATATTGAGTTAACATAATTACCCTATGTTTATATTTTTTTCATCTCCTCATATGACATGAGTCATACATATATACAGCATACCTTTGCATCATACCTACATAGTACACCTAAGCATTCCATCTCTGAAAATCTCTTCTAATCCACCTATGGAGGAGGGGTCTCTCTTTCCTTGGCTCCCTTTCTTGATAGAGACTAAGTTGAAACCTACACCAAAACCTCCTAACATACCAAACCTTTGAGAAAGACACCTCAATGTATCCTCCACTAGGGTTTGTATTTCTACAGTCAGAGGTTTATCTTATTTATCCTTTAAGGGAGTAAAGATCCTTGGGATGTTTATAGGTTTTATATCAATAGTAATATGGAACCTCACCCTAGAGTGAGTGTTGAGAAGTTTTAAGTATGAGATTTCATGTATAGGACCTTTTCATCCCCTTTTCGCCTCTTTGATTTGTGGCCTCTGACTCCCAATAGTGAGAGTCAGGATCACACTTGCTTTTCCATTCAACAAAAAAGTCTCCCTCCTCTCTTGGGTCCCATCTGAGGGAATCCCTAATAGAGTAAGACCCAAATATTTGTGGTTGGTCCCAATTACCATCATTTTCATGTCACATTGAAGGGTTCATTACTCTATTCTCTCACCCACCATCACCTCAACTTCTTTCTCTGTAGGCCCAACCTCTTCTGTCAGCAAAAAATAAAGTTTTTGGTTTGTTGAATCCTTCATAGCCTCTTGTTTCTCACACTAATCATGACTCATGTGGACTTAGAGATTTTTAAAGAGTAAAAAATATAATAAATTCCCCTCATTTCTTGAACTATTATAACTTTGATTCCCACTATAATTAGGTTATGTAGGAAGCCTTCAACCAGGAGCTGAGCTCACTAGATATCCTCTTTATAAATCTATCACTAATTCCCTTAATTTGGGTATCCTATTTATGAGTAAGACCCGAATTAATCTCTCCTAAATATCTATTAGTCAAGACATCTCTCATGGACCATGTTACAAGGGAATCCTCTTTATGAGTAATCCCCAACCTATTTCTCTCAAAGAGTCAAACACTTAAGGGAGACTTAACAAACTATGTGGGCTTTGATTTCCATCTAAGTGGGATATGTAGGAAGTCTCCCTGAGGTTCAAACCCAACACTCCAAATCAACCCTGTTCTTTTTGGTCTATATTCCCAAAAGGGTCTAATCCAACATGGAAACTCATATCCTTTACTGGTTCCTTGGTCCGCTTAAGCATAAGTCCCACAATAAGCATTTACTAAAAACCTTTTTTCTTAGATTTCCTTAACAAATAAAATTAAACTGTATGGTTAGGTCCTTATCACATGACCTTAAAACTTATGATGTGTCCCATTAAGCCTCACTGAACTATGAGGGTTCTTATTCGTTTCACAAGGATATGTAGGTAGCCCATTTTTTGGTACATTCACAACATCAAAACAAATTTTGTCTATCTATATGACCATAAATTATAGAGTGCCCCATTGAGTAGATTAAAACCCAGAATCATTATAAAAATGTCAAAAGGATATCCAAGTATTATATGAGAGGATACAACAAATATAGAACTTTGAATGCATACGGATATCTCTATTAATGAAGAACCTCAAATACATACAGCAGATTCTAAATTCTATAGATTCTAATAATTGATTTAAAATTTCAAGGGAAAACTACATTGTAATTTGTAATTTAATAAGGATTCATGAACATATCTTAAATATATAAAATAGTTTGTAGTTGGTAATAATTCCCCCCAAAAGGATGTCATGAGCCTGAACTCCCATCTGCTTGACCAATGTGAGTTCTTAAAAATCGTAGGTCCAAACCTAATGAATGAATCCCTTTGGAAATATGGTCTATAGGGATATAGAACCATTGGGTGTTTCTAGGTCCATAAATAAATCTGATACAAACCATCTATATGTATTCATTCCTAATCATAACACACACTCCGAGCAAAACAAAAAAATGGTGTAGCTGATGTGAATCCTTAACCAAGATGATAGAGTTACCCCTCTTCAATCCCCTGTAAATTGATACAAGAGATCCAAAAAAGGGAATCAATCACACATGTGTTCATATAAAAGTTTCTACTTTGCTGGAGTTTGTTTTTATTTTATTTTTTTATATTCTCAAGAACTTTCTTTCCCAGAACTCCCTTCATTCCAAATGAATTCCTTCAATTTTTCACCCATGAATGCCTTGGTTGTTACTCAAGTTGGGTCACCATCCACTCGAAGGACATCATCACCAACTCAATAACTTCAATTATAGGTCTCCAATGCATTGGTCTGAGGGTACCATAAACACAGTACTATCACGACCTTGGAGGTCACCCGACAGGACCTCCAAATCAAGAATAATCCATTGCCTTCTAGTCAATGATGACCAGTGGTTCAAAAGTAGACGGTATTGACCACCACCTTCAACCGTTAAGGGATTTTATCCATGCAACGCGTTCACAAATTCCTCCCCTATTATAGTTAGGTCTAAAAAGGGGTCATCCATGGCCTCATCCGGACGACACAAGGGTCCCTCCTGAGGACTCCTACCAAAAATCACCACTGCCAAAGCCGTGGGGTAGAAAACCTGCAACAACATGAGGGTGTTATCTTCGGTTGTCTGAACTAGGTCCCTCAAACCCAGGCATGCTAGATGAACCACCTAGATGAAAAACTAGTCCATAGGGAGCAAGTTCCTACCTTTTCCCCCTCCATAGATGTCCACCAACCCAACTTTCTAGCAAATAATGAATAGGCACATACACTCGTCTACCTTAATTCTTCCATCCAGAAGATTCCTCTAGAGGAACCCAACCAATACCCCCATTAAAATATGGTGAAGTACCATGAGTAGGAACATACATCTACTTAAATCTATCAGCCAATCACTAGACACATCTAGCTACATTCAAGGAAACCCTTTAATCAAATGTGGCAGGAACTTGTATTAATGAACATACACCTACCTACACTCACTAATCCTACCAGAAGTCTCATCTATCAGTATTTAATGAATTACATCTACCATGCCTGGAGGAAAACATCCTAAAGGAACATACCCCTACCAGCATCCATCAAGCTAGTGAACAGTCTCATTTGGTATCACCCGGAGAAGTTAGTCGGAAATCTCTGAGGACAAACCTAGGGCAGAATCAACTCTCTTCTCCACACATGAGTATTGTCAGTATCCACTAACAGGAAAGGGGGGACATGTGTAAGTACATGCACCAACTCCATATAAGAAATGGATGTATCTTCATGTTCCAACCACTAAAGTCACCAAACACATTTTAGTAATGGTGAATGGAAGAACAAAGATTCATACCCATGTCCAGGGAGCCTTCCAGAATATCATAATGGAGAAATTAGCAGTACCATAGGGAGAGGCACATAATTGTTTCCCCACACTAGGGATATCTCTTTATAATTCCATCCTAGAGTCGATATATACCTATATTCCAGTCTAGGACAGTTATGGGGAATACTCCCCCGCATCATACAGACAACCAGACCGAGAACATACACCCTTTCTAATTAGAGATTATTAGCCTATTCTGATGGCCATTCCAAGGCAGACACATACACCTACCCAGGATATCCACTTCCCCTAGAAAGTGGCCCAATTACATGTAAGAGATAATCTAATAAGAATTATATCCAAACAAAGTTGGAAAATCAAGAGTCGATATGTGATATGGCTCCTCTTAATGTTGAATTTCTGGAATCCATCATACATTTATCGGTTGTAGCTCAAGATAATGCCCTCCTGTTACCAAATTTTGGGAGTAGTAGCTATAAGTCTGAAGTTCCTCATCGAACACTTCATCAAGAATGCTTGCTTTAAGATAATTCGGTCAATCTAAAGAATTTATCTCTGGATGAGATCCATGGAAACCCTATGTGTGGATAGAAGGCCAAGGAGAATGAGGATTTATCCCTTGTTGTAATATACCATGGTGGTCCTCCCCATGATGCATTTTTCTGAAAAAGTTATCTCTTAATTATTGTTTTTCATTGTCAAGATAATTCTCTAACTGACAAAGTAGTGATGAGAAATCCCCCTTATCTCAAGTGACATCCCAAAATAACTCTATTCATGTATGATACATTGTTATTAACAAGTGAAATGCTTTCTCAACCAGAAGATAGGACAAGGCAAAAGTCATTCTCTGAACCTCCCATGGGTCATATTCCTTCTAATATAGTAGATAAAAAAACAAATGGATGTTATTTTTTGTGATAAAACAATCGATAAGCATCCACTTTGGTCGGACCAAGTTGATAAACCTCTAGTAAATGATGAAGAGGATATGTTCAATATGATAGAACAACAATCTAAGGGTGAAATACTAGTCATGTTCTGGATTTGGTAAACCTCTCAATAAAACTTTCTAGAATTTATGGAAAACGATTGCATTCATGATATCCACCTCAACTTATGGAAGACTCTCCATCATCTAAAAGAAAAATTATTACCAAATGATGAATATCAAAGTCGTTTTTAGGGAATGAAAGGGTTATAGAACCAAAATGAATTGGCCTCTCTCCAAGATTCCCAACATCCAAAGGTCGAGAAGAAACATGTATCTCTCTAATGTATAAGCCTCGATGCATTAAAGTAGTTTTGATAATTAATTGTGGAAACCCCATCAAGTGTTCATATGAGATGATGGGGTTCACACAGGGAATTACATTTCACTACACTCCAAAATCAGCATATCCTGTTGAAAGTGGTCCCATAAAATATTATTTCCCCATGTCAGATACAAAAAATAAATTCTATTCATAACCAAAGAAATGCTTAGGAGGAACATGCCTCTATTGGTTTTCACCAAATCAGGACCAAAGAGAGAAAACTGTGAGGATACTTTTGAATCAAGCATCTAAGAACATTAAGCAGGCCACCCTCTTAGATGATATCATCCATCAGGTTGAGAAAATTTCTAAAACATCACTACATTCTTCCAAAATAGTTGATTTAAGTCGTTATCGGATAATGCACCCAGCTAATGTTCGGACTAGAATTCATAAAATCCGAAGAGTAGTTTCTATATTATCAGCCATAGTAGTTTAGAAGCCACCCCAACCTATAGGTATAGGAGATTTTTCAATATAACTTTTAGACTCAACAAATATAGATTTGAGGGTTGCTGAATAAGAATTGAAACAACCCCAACCTACAAGGCTAGGGTCTTTTTAACATTCACAGTCCCCTTCTCAACAAAAGTCAGTTTTCTCCCAATTTGGGAAGAAGACAAAAAGTGAACGCACAACTATACTATCCAAGTATTCCATTTATATTATTATACATCAAAAAATTCCTGGAAAATTAGAATATGGGAGAAAACAATCACATGGAGGGTATAGAAGGATATGATCTTACAAAGATACTGACTGATTTCCATAAATGCATCATGCGTTGATGAATTTCATTAATTAAATTATGGAATGTCTTCCAAAAAATGAATCTTGTTCAAGGGATTTATAAGTTTAATTTCTTATTCATAATATAGTACACACCGAAGAAAATGAAAGAGGTTTGCATACCCAAAATTAGAGGCTTACCCAAAATCTAGGTATTCCCTCATAAAATCAACATTCACCACATCGAAAGGAATCTAAAAAGGAAAAAGGTAATGGTCTGATCATGTAACACTTTTTCACCAGATAAGGTCAATATCATTCAATGGAAGAAATATTTTCCCAATAGGAGGAGTATATGAAGGAGTTTATAAGACTCAATGCAGAGTTACTCCAAAGTAGCATTCCTTCCAGACATTTTCCACAAGCAGATCCTTAGATTTCTCATCCAGTAGAAGATACCTAACAAAGAGGGTTTGTTGCAACTATATATGTGGATAATGAATTCCCTTATTTATGTATGCAGCTAGAAAAGGGTCAAACACATCCTTATAGATATGTACCCACTGGTTATCCAAGATAAATACTAATATCTCCACTGCAAGTAGTCTTTCTAGTTGCGGCACCAATTCTAGCACCCACTACTATACATATATCGGTCCCATCTCAACCTGATATTACCCAAACACTTATGAATACTATTGAGTCATTAATGACTCGATTGAATTCTATGGAAGGACGGTGTGCACTGTTACAACCAAAAAATAATGTTTACCCCAAATGGGTATACCTGATTCCTCCCCCTATAAGATTTATGAATACTACATTTCTTATATTTAACGGTTCAGGAAATCTTGAGTAGCATTTGATGCATTTCGTTTCTTTTTGTGATCCTATTATGGGGACTCCTCAATAGTAATAATTTCTAAAGCTCAAATATTTTTTCAATCATTATAGGGTACAGCCTTTGTTTGCTATTCAACTTTTCAGTCTTGATCGATTACTACATAAGAAGACCTTCATCAAAAATTCCTTTTCCAATTCAGATCAATGTTGTAGAATACAAAAAAAAAACTTATCTTACAAACTAAAAAAGGTGGAATGAAACACTTTAAAATTAAATGAATGATATAAATTAATAAAATATTCATTAAATATACCACTCCCTCAAGAATATTTGCTTCGAATTTGTGTGGAAAAATCCATGATGAGATATGCAGACCATTAATACCTACGAAATATACATGAGTTTTTCGAGACCTTGCTTTAATTTCCCAACAAGTGGAGAATTGTACAAGAAAACCAAATCAATGTCTTGTGTAATCCCATCAACTCCATGAAGAAGGATAGGAAAAGTAGAGTTTGTTACAGTTACACATAAGAAAGAACCTAAACTTGCTTCTACTTCAAAAATGGCATCATATCATAGGGCTCCACCTCCTGAGCCTGAGTAGCAATGACCGCCTCATCTATAAGATCAACAATGTTAAAGTCAGAGATATTTTTGAGAAGTTAATGAACAAATTATATTCTTTTCAGAATGAAAATATCCTTGGTTACTTCATTTAAGATTGGAAAAACAATTTAGTTCAGTTTTCATGGATAAAGAAACTGAATAAAGGAGGAGATGAAGACCTCCCAAATTATTACCCCTTTCATTAAATTTTGGGAAACCCCATATATGAGTGTTTTTTTAGAATATCTCCTACAAAAGATAGTGGAATCTGGATAAGTAAAACTAAAAACTTCATCATCTTAGGTAGCATGTCTTACTGATATTTATCTAGAGGAAGAAGACGAATGGAAGTAAGTCCAAAGAAAAATGCACAGAATTATGTTTTATGGATGGTTAGGAAAAAGATATATCGAACTCCTGGCATTATAAGAACATAGTTGAAACCACTGATTGTTCCTCCTACCACTTCTACTATAGTAAAGTCATCATCATCAAAAAATCAGTCCTCCAAAGGCCAATCCTCAAAGAAGGAACATATTCAAAAGGATAGAGAGAAGTTTGAAGAAGATGAGATCGTGTCCAGGAAAAAGTTGTACTTGAATTTGTAATATTTCATTCCCATAATCTCAAAACCACAGGCACTTCCCCACCAAATAGTACAAAAGGAATCAACCTTTCAGGTAGAATATTCCTCATATGATTAATTTATTTTCAGTTCTATTAACATTATTCACTTAACGGACCCCTATGAAAATGAGGATTCAAATTATAAATGTGATTTACCTATATTTGATTTGGGAATTAGGGGAATAATTCAGGGTAAAAGATATAGGGGAAGATATGGGTATATTAGAAAAAATGTTTTAATTACACCCCAGGTCAAATCATTTGTGTAGTAGAAACTTGTAGGAGAGATCTTCAAAGAGCTTAGCAAGAACTGGGGAATTGTCCCACACATGACCTAGTTTCAACTGACATAATAATATGTCAAGACTGATTAGAGGTTATACCACCACTTTATCAATAAGTGATAAAACATATTCATCCTAATCCACCAACAGTAGAAATGTTTCCATCATCTACCCTTGCATGTGGTCCATCTACATCAGGAGCATCAACTTCCAAGGTACATAGAAAACCGCATCTCCGTGTTAGAAAACATTGACTTTTGGACCAGAATTATGACATTTTGACGTAGTTGGCCCAATTAAAGGCCATGATATCAATCCTGGATGCTCTAAATCTATCACAAGATCTTCATAAATCACTTATTGGGGATTTTTCAAGTCCTTAAGTGTTTGAAACTGAGTTTTTTCTTCTGAGGTTTACCATATAGTGAACGATCTTAAAGAATGTCATCCAATTATATATTTCCCAGATAAATATGAGAATGATGTTGTACGTGGACACATTAGGAACTTGTATTTATCTATAAAGTTTAATGATACAGACATATGAAGATCCTTCATTGATAAGGGCTCAGGAGTCAACCACATTCCCATATGTACGCTTCATCGATTGGGTCTCATTGAATCTGGTTTATCTCCCTCCACTTTGATGTTGCAAGGTTATGAAAAGAATGAATGAGAAATTCTATGTGATATTACACTCTGAACTCATTTTGGGGATCTTGTACCTAATTAAGATTCATTTTTTTTCGAACAGGACATAGCTTTCAATATTCGGCTAGGAAGGCCTTGGTTACACCAGTATGTGGCCATTCTTTCGTCATACCACCAATGTAACAATTATTTCATAAATGGTAAGATTGAGAAATTTCACGGTGAAAAATTCCCATTTAAATCATGTGAATATCATTATATTGAGGAAGAGTTATATCACACAAAGGGAACACATTTTGTACAAAAAGATATAATAAGAATCAATGCTCTGAATAGTTTGGAAAAAATCCCTGCTAACTCATTCAAGCATATCAGGGTAGATTACATGTTACCTATCAATAAAATTGAAAAGGTTAAACCAAATCAAAGAACATTTTCAATGTCTTCCAAAATTTCCGTTGTGGAAATAGATCCTACCAGCATTAGAGAAGTCACTAATTCTTCAAGAAATAAAGAAAGCATGGATGAAAGAGGCTTCATTACATCCCCAAAACATCATCAAGTGTCTTATTCATCGCCCAGACTAGAATAAGTTGATGCATTAATATATAAAGATCGAGATGAAAATTCCCAACCCAACATTTTCACTTTAATACTGTAGGAAGACCCTTCATCATTAGTAAGGTCTAAAATGGTGGCCTCTTCTTCAAGATTTCCAAATACTGATTCCACCCTTATCTATAAAATTCTTTCTTCATCACCTACCCTTAATGAAGAAATAGAATGGGTAACACATGAGTAAGAAGAAGAAAAATATCTCAAGGATTTCATTTTAGTATTTGAGGAAGGGGTATCTACCACTGTGGATGGGCTTAGATAAATAAATTTGCATAGAAAGGAAGATCAATGCACCAATTTATTTAGTGAAAAAATGACTTTTAAGGAGCAAGATGTGTAAAATTCATTTATAAAGTGACACTAATATAAGTTTTCTTGGAAATATACTAAAATTATAGGCCTTGAACCCAACATATCTACCCATCATCTGGTTTTTTAGAAGCGCATCGATCATTTATGTAATCTGTACGATGAACACACCCAACTCAAGCCTCCAAAATCGAGGCTCAAGTCAACAATATTATCAAAGATAACATTATCAGGGAAGTGAAATATCGGAAATGGATAAAAAATATTGTCCCAGTAAAAAATAAGAATGGAAAAATAAATGTTTTCATTTATTTCATAGATCTCAATCGGTATTGTCCGAAAGATGACTTTCTGGTTCCAATCACAAAACTTTTTATTGATGGAACTGTAGGCTAGAAAGCTATGTCCATCATGGATGGATACTCTAGGTATAACAAAATCCAAATGGCCCCAGAATATGAGGAATCTATAGCTTTTGGAACCTGTCGATTCATATTTTTCTATTAGGTAATGCCCTTTGAATTGAAGAATGTTGGTGGGACATATCAATGTGCAATGCACAATAATTTCAAAACCTTCTTATGGAAATTTAATGAATTCTATGTAAAGTATCTAGTGGTTAAGTCTATAAAATGTTCTAATCATTTGGCTAATCTGGAGACCATAATATGCAAGCTTTGGCAACATAATTTGAAGATGAGCCACATGAAATGTTCTTTAGGGGTAACCTCTGGGAAATTTATTGGTTTTTTTGAATGCCACAAAGGCATAAAAGTTTACCCCAAGAAGTACAAGTCAATCCTTGGAATTTTACCTCCTCAAAACATGAAATAATTGAGAGGAATTCAAGGAAACTTAGCATATATCTTACAGATCATAACTAATTCCGTAGGCAAGTGTCTTCCCTTCACCAAATTGATGAATAAAGGGGTCACATATCATTGGACCAATGACTTCCAAAAAACATCTGATATTCTCAAGAAATACCTCCTGAACCCACTGGTATTCATTCCAAATATTTAAGGAAATCCAATAATCCTTTATGTGATAGCTTTGTAGTAATCATTGGTTGTCTTCCTCTCACAAAAGAATGATGCTGGAAATAAAAACAGCCTTTACTATATTAGTTGAACCATGATCGAGGAAATGAATTGATATTTAGATGTCATGAAAAGCTTCCTTCCATTAATATTTACAGTTCAAAAATTGTGAAACTATTTACAATATTATGAGTTTCACTTGGTATCTTGCAATAACCTGCTAAAATTCATCCTCATTTTTCATTTGCTTATAGGATGTCAGGCAAGGTGGGTGGTCATTTTTCAATAGTTTGATATACAGTTTTTCCCTAAAAATCTATGAATTTCCATGCTTTATCAGACTTCCTTGAAAATAATCCATCTACATAAGAAACAGCATTGAATACTAATTTTCCTGATGAAGAAATTATTTATATTTAATAATGCCGCTGAATAATGAAAATGTACTTTACTGGTGCATCTAGAAGTCCAATAGGGAAGAGAATGGAAATACCTAAACTTAAAAAAGTTCGGTTAGGAATTGTGATTATCTCCCTAGAGAAGGCATTATTACCATATTCCTTTATTTTAGCAGAATATAGTACCAAAAATGAGGCAGAATATTAAGATCTCGTTCTAGGCTTGGAATAAACCCTTCAAGTACCAGTGGATTACCTGGAGGGGAAAGTAGATTCAGAATTAGTAATTAAACTAATAAATGGTGATTATGGAACTAGAAAAGAAGAACTATTTTCCCTATGTGATTATGTTCAAGGGTTAAGGGTCTAATTTCCCTCGAAGACATCATTGTCTTACTTTTTTGGTCACAAAATGCACATGTTGATGCATTGGAAAATGCAGCCACAGCCTTTGAAAATCCAAATCGGGATGAAACAGTCATTATAATTCTTCAGAATTGAGTGGTTTCACATTTTTTCCAAATCAGGATAGAGGAAATTAATGGAATCAGCCCCATTTTTAAGCCATATGGTCATACCATGGATTGGAAGAAAACCATCACGGAATATCTCCAAAAATGGGTACTTCCACTGAACAGAATTGAAATGGAATATATTTGGGGACGAGAAATCAATTTCACTATTTATGATGGACCAGGTCAGGATAAGATCCTTTATAGAAGAGGCTTCAATGTAATTCCACTCAGACGCATTTATGGGGATGAAACCTTAGTTTTCATGAAATAAGTACATGCAGGAGCATATGTTTCTCACCAGTCTGGGCATAGGCTTCTGAATAAACTCTAAAGGCTTGGATAATTTTGGCCTTCAATGACCAAATATTGCACATATTAGACTAATAAGTGTCATCCATGACAGATACATGCTAACTTCATTCATAAATCCCAACAGTTACTACATACAACTAAATACTCCTGGCTATTTTCTACATGGGGAATCAATGTAGTAGAACCCCATCCTCCAGCTACAGCTAAATAGTTCAAGTATATTCTTACTGCTAGTGATTTATTCTCCAAATGGGCTGAGTAAGTACCTCTCAAATAATTTGGGGCCAAAATCAATGTTACCTTTTTCAATGATAATATCATTACCAAATTTGGTGTCCCTCATTCAATATTGACAGAAAATAGCATCAATTTCTGTTCTACTAAGGAAAATAAGTTATATCAGAAGTATAATATCAAATCCAACCATTAATCTTTCTATCATGCAGTTTCATATGAACATATATAGGATTTCAAAAAAACCCTATCAAAAATACTCTATAAAATGGTAGATAAAGGAAATAAATCTTTCCCGGATAAACTATTGCATGATTTATGGGTTCACAAGACAACTACTCATACCGCGACATGGGAAACTCCACACTCATTGGTATACAAAACAAAAGAAGTTATAGCTATTGAAATTTAATTTTCATCACCCCATGTTTTCATATTTGACTAGTTATCTAAAAATTAATAGTCTCATAAATGATTTGAGAAGCTGGAACAATTAGACAAAAAGATATTTCAAACCTTACATCACTTGGATGTCTATTAGAATAGGATAGCATGAGTTTTAAACATGAAATTTTTCCTTTGAATATTTTTTCAAGGAGAATTGGTATTAGTCCTAAGGACTCTATTGATATCAAGAACGAAGCCTCCAAATCTTTAGCCAAATTGGGAAGGAAATTATTCCATACATAAGGTCTACTCTAATGGAGATTATTCCCTAAACTCAATGGACAGAGAACTTATTACAACTCCAACCAATGAAATACTCTTGAATAAGTAATTTGTGAACTCATACAGAGTAATGTCCTGGTTATAAGACATTAAACTGCATAAAAACCAAATGTGTCCATGCTTCATGATGTTAAAATGTGTAGCATCTTTGTCCTTTTCACATAATGTTAAACTACAAGACATCATTTTTCCTTACTACACAACATTAAACTATATGGTGAATGTATCCTTAACTTTACATTAATAAATTCCCCAAGATTCCACAAATTTTCATACCTTGTGGTTATTTACAAAAATGAGTAGCTTTTATATGCAAGCATTACTTACATCATTGTTATTCCTTAGTGGAACATAAGTCTCATTTCTACCTATGTTTGAATCATATCTTTATAGGGGAGATCTTTTCAAGAACTATATATGGATTTATTCTCATTTTAATGAGATACGTTGAGATTCTCGGATATCCAATAATGGGTCTGACCAAAAAAATATAAAATTTCCCCATTCCTTGTGTCTATGAGTCAGATCTTCCTAGGGAATATGATCTTTTCAAAAAAAAATGTGGATTTATTCTCATTCTAAAGAGATACCTAGTGGGGCCCAAATATCTAATATTGGTCCATGACACAACCATAAAGAAATTTATTTCCCATTTTCCTTCTGTAAATAAACCAAATATATATAGAGCACTCTTCCAGAATACTTGGTTTCATCTTCATGTCGTCTTCTATCTTGGGTTTAACCGTTATTCCAGAATGCATTAAAATCCCCCATCTCTCACATAAAACCCAATTGGTTTGGGGAATGATATTTTCAAGAATTATTTCTGGCTTAATTCTTATTCCAAATGAGATATGTAGAGATTCTAATATCTCCAATATTGGGACCATCCATGACAAAAAAACCTTTATTCCTTGTGTGTATGAATCAAACCTACATAGTGAATGTTTCAAGCACTATGTATACCATGATACTTGCTTCAACAAGATACATAGTGATGTGTGGGTCTTAAAACCCCACTCGGATTCCATATAATTATTATAACCTTATTCTTCACATTTTATACCTTTGTGTTATAAAAGAAACCTTTTTACCAACCCTTATTTACCGCACTGAGCACAGGTCATGTGGTCTTAGAAATTGGGTAAAGATCTTCTCTCCAAAAATAAGGTATCTCAATTCTTATTTGGGGTTATCAATTTCCCTGAAAATATGACCTTAAAATACATAACATATTTTCTCATCACATGATGATATATTACACGATCATCTAAAAAAACTATGTCTATTCATATTCTCATTTTTATGAAATTTTTAGTCATTTCACAGTTGTTATCTTTCATCCTCACCGCAATATGTTAAACTACCTAGAGAGTTTCTTGATTCTCATTTATATGATATATGTACTGATGTCCAGACTTTCAATCTTGGGATCAACTATACCATGATGTAAAAAATATTCTTCCCTCCCATGTACGAATTAGATCTACATGAATAGATTCAAATGATATTTATATCAAATCCCATAATGTAGTTGTTGCAAGTCATTAAAAGGAACGGTGCCCAAAGAACTACGTATGGATTGATTCTCATGTTATTGAAATACATAGTGAAAACTAAGAATTATATCTTAGTTCCATCTATGGGATAAAATAAAATTACATATCTCCCGCATACAATTAAAAATTCATATAGGGGCCCTTTTATTTTGGGTCCTCCTTTTAAAGAACCAACTAAGGAAACAAAACATATTATCATTATATATATGAGTCATATCTATGTAAGGGACTCCAAAATCATGGCCAATATTGAATCAAATATTTATCATGTTCATCGAACATCTCCCCTTTAAAATTTCAAACTCTTAATCTAGAATCCTTTTGGATCTTCATAATCTTTCTTTGTTTTCTGGAGGTAGAATTTCTGATACCTAAGAACTATTTTTCCTGACTATGTAGTATGTTCCATTAGTTGGCCTTAAATAAAATTGTCTTATATGATGGGCATGTTTGTCAATGTATGTCATTTTTTGGATCTGCAACATTTTCCCTAGATGTCCAAATATAATACATCCCCCATAATGGGTTTTCTAAATATTAGTAACTTTATTCTTGGTAGAATCATCTTCTAACTGCTTCAGACCTTGATGATAACATACAAGAACAAGTATTTTAATGAAATCATATATTTCACACTTTTTAGATATCCTTTCTCTATTCATCAATGTATATAAGACAATGGTTTATTCATTTTTCGTCTCTATGTGTTTAAATCATATTGAAATAACCATGGATAATTTACCGCATATCATTCATTGTTTCCATGATATTATGGTCCTAGTTGTATTACCTAGAAAACCAGAGACACCATATTTCTTATGTTCATTTAAGACCTACATAGAAAGTATATTACGTTGTTTCTTTGGAAATCATGATTGGAAATACTCTTTCGGTGCTCATGTACTTTTCCACAAATACCAAACTCTGTGCATTGGAAAATCTCAATATCCATAAGCTTTCTTCTCCTTTTAGAAAAATATTGTTGGATACCAAATATCACTATTTCTTGACAATTCGGTACTTTCCCATAGGTGGCCTTGCATAATTCACCTATATAACAGTCATTTTAGTCAAAAGAAGCCATTTTTGTCTATTAAATATATCCCCCAGTTGGCCCAGCATAATTCAGCCCCCATAATGGGTTCGTCAAATAGTGGTAACTTTAATCTTATAAAAGACTTCCTCTAATGTCTTTATCACTTTTTTCATGCAATTCTCTAGATATATAAATTCCAAAATCATATTTTATAATTATTCATTTGTATACATGAATATGGTAGTATGTTTCTAGATAAATTTTCAAGAAATTGGAGACTCAAAAACTTTTGTTCAAAGATAAAGACCTCAAATTAAAGACCTTCGATGTCATTATTGTATGACTTGAAACTGTAAAGCCCCTAGTGTTCTTGTTCCATGACTTGAAACGTCACAGCCCATAATTTTCTTTCCACATGACATAAAAGTGTACAACATAATGTCCTTACCGCATGACTTAAAACTACATAGAATAATGTCCTTGATGCATGACATAAAACTACATAGCATAATGTCCTTAGTGCATGACATAAAAATACACAGTATAATTCCCTTATTGCATGACATTAAACTATATAGAAAAATATCATAAATCACCTTTCTGACAAATGTACCCTCTTCCATACACTAAATTTGTGTAGGAGACGTTTTTCATTCAAGGCATTTATCGGTACCGATGGCCTCTTTATTCTCAAGTATTTTTGATTGGGAAGTTCATCCACTAGGGCCTTGACACATCCAAAACCTAAATTGTTTGTCTATTTGAAATAGAATTTTATAATTCTTAACAGATCCTTTACCTGACTATGCATCACAAGATCTAGTTGTCCTTTCATAACACATCCTCTATAATGGGTTTGTCAAGTAACAGTAACTTTTTTTGGAAGAGTCTTCCTCAATTTATGTGCTTCAAATTTTAGATTTAGTGTCCATAAAATATCATGACTCAAGATTCCCATGTAAGTATCTAAAAAAATATCAGGACCTTTTGTGCCTTTGAATCCTTTTTTGGATTTTAATCATAAAATTTACGGTCAAAGCGATTCAACCTAAAACATTAGCCTTATTAGTCTAATATGTATGGTTTTAAACTACCCATTAAAAGAGAAACATTAGTCAACAGGATGATAACCTATAAATGGTACTCTAGAAAAATTTAGAGTCTCAGATTTCTAGATCTGTACTTTATATGCTTTAGGAAATAACGAGTAAAAAAAAGTCAAAAGATACAATGTTTGTGGGTTAGTCTATATGACCCTAGAAATAGTCAAACTATGCTCACTAGGCCTCTTAGATTAGATAAAAGGTAAATCTCCCTCATCCATATTAATGTAATTCTGATTATCTCACATAAAAATGACATGTTATGAAAATAATCTTTAATTTTTCATTACAGAATTAAATTAGTGATAAAGACATATATATGATTGGATAAAAAATAATTTTCATTTATATGCTAAAATTGGAGTAACATCCACATACCAGAGTCTCTATATCATCTATTACAACAATATTTCAGCTTAAATCTTTATTTGTCGAATAGCCTCTTAGGCCCTATCAACCACTTGCTAAAGATTAGTCATTTGGGAAGCTTTAGCCTCCTCATCCTGAAAAAGTGCATCTTTTGAAACTAAAATGGCAGTTAAACATTCTAAGTGGACTTCTCCCATGATAAGTTTAGTTACTCAAGATTATTTTAAATATAATTCATTTGTTTCTAAAGATGCTCCATTTCCTTCATTGTATCCTCAATTTACTGATTAAATTCCACAAAATGTTTTCTATGGTTGGATTTTTCTTCAGATACTACAGCTTCAAATCTCTCATTGTTCATTAGAATTTTGGATTTTACAAGATATTGCTGCAGTTTGTTTTCATACTCCTTATTTTTAATTGTCTATTTTACTACATTATAAATCAGGCGATAATAAAATCTACAAAATCACAGTATGCTAAATAGTACTAGAAGACGAAAAAAAATATGATGACAACTCAACCAATGATCTCTTGGACATTATAACCCAAATGGTTCACCATTTTTTCTTTTCCATAATATTGAGAGCACATAGCAGCTCTTTGTTTGAATAAGAATCATAACCCTGAGGAAGAATATATTTTGGAATCAGGTCACACTAGGTGGTGCCTGGCTCTTCTCCTTTCGAAGTAACAGGTGCTTCATCTTCCATTATTGATTGAACCAACGTAGAGGATTCACCTTTAGACCTAACCATGGGATCTAATGACCCTAAATTCAGAATTATGATGATTGTTAGCTCCAAAAATTTAACAAGAACAAAACAATATCAAGATAGTCAATAACATTTACCTACTGATAATTTGGCTTCTGTAGTAGATTCCTCCCTAGTATTCTTAACTTCAGTATTTTGAGAAATTACTTTCTAAGTAGGGTAATTCTTTTGATCTTTCCCAGTAATCATAACCATAGGCTTTATAGAATTTTCCAATGTTTTATTTTTAGTTTTTCTCTCTACAATAGAAGTTAGATAGAGTGGGATGCCTTGTTCTTAAAGGTCCTTCCCAATGTTCTCTACGGATAAAGTTGTATAAATTGAGATTTAAAATTAAGTATTAGATAAAAGAAAAATTATGCATGATAAATTAAAGAATGAGAACTTACGTCCTTTCAATTCCTCATGGAAGTCCCCAAAATCAATAATGTAATCTTGAATATCAATGTTTAGATTAAGGGTGTCCATAATTTCAGTCTATACATCTTTTTATGTTATAGTATCCTCACCATTTAAGGTATAAAAGAATTGTTGGTCGATTCCCAAATTGGTTCCACTAATATTTTTTCTATCAACTCTTCAACTGGTACAATATAGTTAGGTCTTTCCAAGTCAAGATCCACACTAGCTTATAACTCGGATTTCCAAGGATCCTCAATCTTTCCTTCTAGAAAATATGAATATCAACATTGATTGTCGTAGGATCCTTCAGCTCAGGCAGAAGATCTAAAATATTATGGATAAAAGAATGTTAGAAATAGAATTTGATATCAATAAGAAATTAATATTATATTACCTTGACACTTTCCTCTCTCTATAGAAATAGGAGATGATGTAGCCACATCCCTTGACATATCATTTATTAAGGTAACAGATTCATCAGCTATAATTTGTACTCCAAGAGTTTCATTCTCAGTCCTTGGAGGACCAGTTTTAAATCCCTTAAGAGAAGAAAGAGATGCAGATCCTTCGATAAGATGAATGTGGTTACTAATGTGTATCAATCAAGTCATAATTCTAGAGTACATAACAAATACTTAATTTTTTGACCTACAATTTAGACCAATATCGATGATCTATTGAATTTCTTTTTATAAGAAAGTGGTGATATTGAAATACTCTTCTTGCAAGTAGATACCTAAGGTAACGACTGGGGATTTTATGTGTCCATTACCTCCCTCATGGAGAATGTCCTGGAGACCCAAGGGTTTCATCCAATGTGTCAATGGAAGTGCATGTGGGTCCGTATTTTAGTGACTTGAGATCCTTTCTGGAGGTTCCTTCCCTAATTTCAAGTTTCAAAATGCAATCTTTTCAAGATTAATGATGGTAAATGACAAAGCAGAATTGAAATAAAAGAAAAGAGAAATACATTCTCAGTATTAACATAAATTCCCCATTCCTCTTCAAGTTTCACAATTACACCCTTATGTATACCACAATATATCATATCATATACCCATTTTAGGCGTTGATTTGGTCATCGCTTTCATAAATAAAGGTCTCCAGATCCATGATATGCTTTTTTACTTCAGCCCAATTACTATCTGGATGATAATCAGAGGGTTCTCTAATATAACCTGCATCTGGTATTTGAAGTCCATATTGTAGAAATTCCCATACATCCTAGAGTTCATGAGTCAATATTTCCCAGTACTATATTGATAAAGGCTACACATAAATTGGATGTGATTCAATAGGCTATGGAGAGAACTCAACACCCACTAATTGGGAGACCTCTTCAAGCCTCTCTTCCTCTTAATAATAATCAGATTATGGGATATTAGGCTCTTTTTTATAATGGTGAAAATATCACCTCAGTACTGGAGGCATTATTTCCTTGTATTTATTCTTCTTGGAAGATAATCTATGAAGATATTGTGAATATTCTGAAGCTTTTGAACCCTCTACGTCATCTTTTTCTTTAGACCTTTTACAATGGTTTCCATAATAAATAGCTATCATAAATGCTACCTGATATATTACTTTGTGAAATCACCCTGAGGGTATGAAGAATCCCAATATTTAGCATATCCATCCTTGAATCCAATTGATGTGTCCGATGGAGGTAGCCTAATTGACATTTTGGATGTCTCTAAATCCATCTAAATACATAATTTTATGTCTACCGTTGGATTTTCTCATGCCTAACATATGTGGAATGTAAAGTGCTTAATTTATAAATACAATTGAACTAGAAATAAAACATATAAGTTAAATAATCCTCATATATATTTTCACAATCAATCCCGGTTGATAATACGCTATCCCAGAATGCCATCATATAATCCACCAACTCGTAATTTTCTTCTATTCCATCATTAATAAATGTTCCAATTCCTGGCTTACCAAAAGTAAAGAAATTAAATTCTCTAAATGAATTTAGTTCCCTCAACACTCCATCAGGTTTCAGGTTTAAAGGATGAATCTGTAAGAGTTTCTATAAAATTTTGTAAATCAATCATTAGGGGTTCTATTCGAATTTAGCACAAAATATGATCAAAAATGTACTGAAATCTAGCAAAAAAACACTTAAAATAGTCCTATAAGTTTAAATATATCCTTCTCATTGTAAAAATGTAGCAGGGCGTGATAGGTTCTTACTAATATCAGGGTTTCCAACCTAACATATTTTCCCTCAACCAACTTGGCTAAAATAACAAAAGCATCTGGCCTTAAACTGTAACTAAACTCATGAACTAAAATCCAGTAAATTCTTAGCCACATGGCAAGGAATACTTCTATGGGTATCATTTCATTAATATCATACTTGAATTTATAGCCCCAATAATTCTAGTAACCTCTCTCCAATGTGGGATAGTATGTGCCCAAAATACCCCAATTATCTGCAGTTTGGTAAAATGGTTGGACGTCCGTAGGTAGGACCTTTCTTTTTCGTTGGTTTTGAAAAAAACCTTACATTCACACTCTTGTGAGATTATCAACCCTAGCGTAAGAATATTTCTTATCTCTCGGAAAATTCATTTCTCTATTGAATAATTCATAATCCAATGGTGGAATCCTCTTGGCATCACTCGATGTTGTTTTTGGTGGAATGAATTTGTCATACATCTCCCCGAGAATGGGAACCCAAAATATTTAGTAGATATCTCATAGATTGATTCCTACTTCACCATGCGTCATGTGGAAAAAAAATTTCCAAAACCGTCAAGTCAGTAATTGAAGTATAAAGTCGTTTTTGTAAATATAAGTCTTTCCTATCGAGACAGCTTCATAAATGTGAACATCTATTAGTTTATTCTTTAATTCTAAACAAGCTCAGCATACCAAAAATTTCCACTTCCATTTGGGTTTAACTCCTATTCAAAAATAGTGGTCATAATCTTCCTTCCATCCATTAGACTAATTTGATTTTGAAGCACGACATGTTGAATCATAACAATGTGGCATTGGCTCTTCAACATGCTCCTTTATATTAAGAGTACGACCATTATGATGTAGAATTCAACTAATAGGTATTTTTTCCTCTTTAACAGGTATACCCTTTACAATAATATTCATTAAATAAAATTTAAAGTGTTGGAAAAACCATGTCTTTGGAAAATATCTCTCATAATATGAAATGTGGGCATCTTGAAAAATACCATGTCTGTACAGAGGCATATAGTGGCTTCGAGGATATTCACATTGGTATAGCATCAATACATTCAGAAACCCCGGGAGAGTACTCTCAACAACTTCATAATAGTATGGTAAAAATGTTTTCATCATTTCGTTCTGATGAACTTTAGCTTCCTCAGTTGCATTCATCAACTGAGTCATTTCCTGCAAAATAATTAAAATAAGTTTCCTCATTAATTTGTAATTTCGACATAAGAGAGTTCAAATTTTAACATAAATTAGTTCATTAATTTTGAAAAGGAAATACTCTACACAGCTCTTTAGATAATTTCATCTATGTAGGTCCTTCAACAAGGATCTTGGTGTAGGTCCTTCGTTGAAGTCCTCCCGTGTAGCTCATTCACTCAAATGGTTTTACCAGGATAAATGTTAAAGGGGCCTACATGAGATAACAAGGAGGTAAAGCTGGATGAACGAGCTACACAATGAGAGAAAAAAATATGAGATTCTGGGTGAAGAAAATCATAAAGGAACGAGGGTATTTATATAAACCATCGGCCTACTCTACCAATATCCATGACATTGTTACCTCACAAGCCAGCGTACCATAGCAACACCATTGACCTACGTAACATACCTATGCCATAGATGTGTGAAATCCATAATTAACTCTCCATAATCTTTTCCCCATAATATTTCCTCAAGACTCAACCATTTTTTCAATCAGATCCAATCCTGAGGGGGGATTTTGTGGAAATGGATTTGGGAGAAAAAAAATATTAGGAAGAAATCCCTTAGATATTTATAAGTATCCAAGAATAATATCAAAGAAGTAAAAGACATAAAATTAAAGGGATATATGTAGGAAACATACATCAGAGACCTATGCAACACACCTCCGCATCCAGAAGACTAGCGCACATTTTGCTCGTACAGCCTAATGTGTAGCCCCAATGCTGAAGACCTACGCTATGGATCTATGCAGATGACCTATGTGAAGGACTAATCCGGCAGCATAATTTTTGTACCCTTGCAGAAAAGTGCTACACTAAAGAGATATTTGGCTAACCTAAACTGAAAAAATACTCTCAACCATCCCCCTTACTTTCCTATAAATAGGACCCTTGGGGTCCCCATTTCAAAAACTTAAACAATTTGGAAGAACTCTTGAAGCCCCACTTGTGTATCTCTTTCACCCAGGTCCCCTAAAGTTTCTCAAGTATCTCTCTAAAATATGATATAAGATAGAATTAGTTGGTATAAGAAATATTGAATTCTTTCAAGGTTTTAAATATAAAACATCTAATTAATGACCCTTATTCTATCAAGAAGAAGCAACCTACGTAAGTCATATTTCTTAAGGACCCACACAAGGCTCTTCTAAAGACACTGAAGAATACTTTGGGTGTTTAGATTTAAATCTCTCCCAAGTATTGTTTTCCCGGTATTCCTTTTTAATCTTGCATAGGATTAATTCTCCTATGTTAATCTTTTTTTTCAATTCCTCTTAGGACCTTCACGATACACCTATGCACCATACTTACAAGGTAGACCTGCATGGTACACCTACACAGGCCACCTATGAAGGCCTCTTCTGATTCATCTATAGAGTAGAGGTATCTCTTTCCTTGGATCCCTTGACAAAAAGGGACCAAGTTGAAACCTCCACCAAAACCTCCTGACTTACCAAAACTTTGAGAAAGACACATCAACATGTCCTCTACTAGGGATTTTATTTATACAGTTAGAGGTTTCCCACATTCATCTTCTAAGGGATTCATGATCCTTGGGATATTTTTATGTTTGTATATCTATAGTTACATAGACCCTTACCCTAGATAAATAATTGGGAAGTTCCCAATCTTGGATTCCTGGGACAGGACTCTGTCCTCCCCTTTTTGTCTCAAATATCCTGATCCTGTAGTTCCTAATAGGGAGTGTGAGGTTCATATTTTCCTTTCCATTAATCAAAAAAAAGTCACCCTCCTCTCATGCAATCCATCTGAGGTAATCCCTCTTGAAGTAAATCTCTAGTATTTTAGGCAGGACCCAATGACCTTCATTTTCATTTCAGATTAATGGGTTCATTACTCTACACCCTCACCCATCGTCACCTCATCTTATTTCACCGTAGGCCTAACCTCTTCCGTCAGCGGAATAGAATGTTTGTGGTTTGTTGAATCATCCACATCCTAGTATTTCTCACAACAAGAATGACTCACTTCAGATTAGATATTTTTTATTAGTATAAAATCTACACATTCCACCTCATTTCTTCAATAACAAGAACTTTGAGTCCCACAATAATTGGGATGCAAAGTAATCCTTCATCCAGGGACAGAGTTCATTGGATATCCTCTTTAATAATCCAACATCAATTACCTTAATTCAGGTATCCTCCTTATGAGTAAGTCCCAAATTAATGCCCCTAAATATCCAAGAGTAAAGACATCTCTCAAGGACCTTATTACAAGGGCATCCTCTTTAGGTTTAAGCCCCAACCTATTTCTATCAAAGGATCATACACCCCTGTGAGACTTACCGAACTACGTGGGATTTGATTCCCATCCGAGTGGGATATGTAAGAATTCTCCTAGAGGATCAAACCCAACACTATAAATAAACTCTATTCTATATGAACCATAGTCTCAATAGGTTATAATCTAACTTGTAAAATCATATCCTTTCAAGGTTTCTTGGGATGCTTAGGCATCAATACCACACCATCCTTTGACCAAGCACCTTCCTTTTAGATTTCCATACCACATGTCACTAAACTGTACAACTAGATCCTTATCACATAACCTAAAAAGGTATGAAGGGTCCCGTTAAATAGAACTGAACTATGAGTGTTCTAATTCCTTTCAAAACGATAAATTGGTATCCCATTTATGGGTACTATCCCAACATCAAAAAAAAATTGTCTTCCAGGAAGACTATAAATTCCAAAGTGCCCCACTGAGTGGATTAAAACTAGTATCAATGTAACAATGTCTAAAAGATATCTAAGTAGAAGATGAGAGGATCCCATTTATGGAGAACCACAAATATATACATATATCTCTACTAATAAAGAACCTTTGATACTTACGAATGACTCTAAATTCCACACTTGATAATAATTGATGGAAAATTTCAAAGGAAACCTATATTTTACATGATAAATTAATATGGATTCATGAAAATATCTTAAATATATAAGAGAGTATTGGAGTAGGAAATAACTCCCCTAAAAAGTGTGTGATGATCCCTATATCTTTTCCTCTTGATGAATGTGAGTTCTTAAGTATCGTAGGTCTAAACCTAACGAACTTCTACATTTGGAAAGAAGGTCACTTTGGATACAGAACCATTGTGTGTTTCAGATTCGATAAATAAATCCAATGTAAACCATCCAAAAGTAGTGATTCCTAATCAGAACACACGTTCCAGGGGGAAATAGGGGGTCTGAGAGATTATCTTCCATATATATCCTTCATAAGGTCTTCTAAGAAACACATAGACTGCTGATAGTCTCCCAGTCCACTATAGAGTCTCTTTCTAAGGGAAAAACGTAGTCATGAACCATATCAAATTAATAATGGTCATCCTTGTCACATTTCGGATGGGAGAACTCCATAGAAGTTTAGTTCATAAATTCCTTAGTATACATATGGGTGGGAACTCCATGAATTGTGTATACATGAATCAATGTTCCTAAGGTGTAAATATTGGGTGAAAAATATCAAGAATAAAAGAAGATAAAAGGTTTGAGGTGTCGGGATTTTCACCTTCACTAGTCGATACAAAAATCTATGCAACTATTATTTCCTCATAATAGGATTGACAAATAACAACACCTTCATCCATATGATTCATTTAAAAGGACACCATTTGTTTAAGAATAAAACAATATTTATAAATACACTACGAAATGGGAAAATTCTAGAATAACTGGCCTCCCCCTAAAACATACGAGTAACATCTGTGTTTTCAACCAAGTCAGTGACCTCCAGGAAGTCACTAATGGACACAGAGACTACATTGAAGATGATTAATTGATCCTTAATGGTAATTATACTGGACTCAATCTAGACTAGGATAATAATTTCCCCACTTTTTCACTATCTAGGGGAAGGAGATTAGTCAGCCCCAAATATAGTGTATCACCTCCCTCAAGATCCTCTTATAGTGAGGTGGTGGTTTTTTCCTTTAAAAATACAACATCTATGACCCCTCACCTCAAAAAATGACACATGTTCAACCAATATCTTAATTTATTCTAGAAAACTCCAAACATTAATTTCCAAAACATCTAGATCCTCATGAAAACGGGATTCTCTCTATCAGAAATTTGGAACCACCTAACTTGTGGGACTGATTTAAATCCCTATGCAGGTTAATTAATCTTAACATATAATCACACACCATGATTCATATGTGTGGACTTCCAATAGCCACATTCTTTCCCTGATCAAATGTATATCTTCAACTTCCTTTCATGGAGAAGTATCATGATTTACAAAGGGGATAGTCTTGTAAAGTGAAAAATGGGAGGGGATGAGTCTTAAATTCTCTTATATGATTAGGAATAATTTTCTACATATCATCAACTTCCCTAGTACAACCCTCTTCGATGATCCTTTCACTTTTTTTAATGTTTATCCCAATAGTATATCCCCCATATTAATATTTTTTGGAGGAAATAGGGGACTGATTCCCTTTATCGTCCAATAAAAATATTAATTGAGGATTCATGATCATGATAATAATGGGAAGAAAAGTTGATATAAATAATCATATTATATCTTCACTATAACCAGACACTTCCTTAATTGATACCACCATCTCTTGAACCCAATATTACCAATTAATATTACCCTTAATGGAATGAATACATGTCTCAATATCCTAGAGGTATGAACCAACCTCATCATGGTATTATTTGATAGAAAGTATCTCATGATCATTAATGATAATGAATCTAGGAAGATCAATTTCTTTATCCTAAAGAGCACCCCCCCCCAGACATCTTTAGCAGATATAATATTCCTCCATGAATCCTACTCCCACCATGTCTTTTTGGATTATAAAATAAAAATAATGGATAATGTTGAAAAAGACACCATTTTATATGGTGTGGGATCAATCTACCACACCTACTTTCACAGAATCTCTTGTTTTGTAGAACCACTTAGAGTTGTTCATAAATGGGACCTTAACCGTGTCGAATAAGGTTTAACCCCAAGCCCATTTTCAACATGTGTGTTTTCCATGTTACAATCTTCATATGTATGAATAATATCTTCTTCCTCAATTTAATTTTCATGGGACTTCAATATTTGTATCACTTTATGTGAGTACAGATTTTGGACACGAAATGAATCGATGGAGATATCAAGCTGTCAAATATATGCTACCACTATCTTGCAGTCATCTGTATAAGAACTTTCTTCAGGTTATGTTATACATCCATACCCACTCAAATAAACTTTTTTCTCTAGGATAACTTCCATATTACCCTAATAGGGATTGAGTCTCTCAAAGCATCACAACCTCTTCGATCCAACCTCTTCCTCTTAATCAAATCCTCTTCATGGAGATCATACAATATTCTGATAAGGGGAGACTTTTGGGTCCTGAAAAGTTTTCATAATGTATTATAAGGATTTAATGATTTTTGAAATGATATAATAAATTAAATGATCCATTTCATAAATTTAAAATAGTTTAAGTATGTGTATTTTCCAGGAAATACTCTTTTATACATATAACAGCTATTACTTGGATCACCACTCCACATGGTGCTCTAACAAATAACCTTATTAGTTTCATGGTGAGGTGGCATCTTCAGTCCCCCTGAAAATAAACTTTCAGTTCTAGGGTGATTCCTCATCCACATGGATCTCCCACAAATGACATTTAGTTTTCCATGTGAGGCTTTGTCTTCATGCTGGATGAAAACCAATGTTCCCAAAAGGTGATGGTTTTTTTTGTACAGATGTCCATCTATCTTATCAATATAATTACATATCAACCCCAATCAAAATATCATATAGGAATAGATGAAATTACAGAGAGAAAAATCTCAAAATGTGATATCAAGAAGAAATCACTTCTCGTGTGTTGTTAATTAAAGAAAAGAACTCAACTGGCTAACAAAAATGGGTGGCCTTCGCCAAAAAATACCATCCATTTGGAAAAACATTCCTAGCCTAAATCCTTTTCTAACCACTATTATATATATAAATTTTTTAGGGGTTTCATTCCCTTGAATACCACCATCCTATATAGTAAATAGTATTCATGATTGGTTAATTACGTACCATCATCCCATATATCAAGAAATATGTGGAATGGACCCTTCCAGTTTTGGCACACATATTCTGTATATAATTAAACCTTACCTTAACCCCTTATAAAACAATCAAAAAAATTTCTATATAAACATTTCTTGAAAAGTGATATTTAATATGTGGGGCCCATAAAAAACAACCTGATAAGGCCCCCTACAGAGTCTCTAGATGTGTGTGTTTATAGTAGATGGCGCATCAGTATTTCCTCCAGATCATACATTCCTAGGGTAAATGTGGTCATAATATTAAAATAAAAATAATTTTCATCATCATATTATTATAGATCATACATTATTCTGGTAATGAAGGTCCCAACCTTAGAAATGGTGGCAGGTTTATCATCAGGTTGGGTTTTAAAATATGTTACACATAGGTCTACCAACTTCCTCTCTTACACCATTATAATGGTGAGATGGCGAGGATTATCATCAAGGTATCCATCATAGATTAATACATTAGAATATCTTCCAGGTAATTACCCCTCCATTCATAGCCTAGGACTAACCCAAAAGAGGACGAAGGATATTGTTATGTTTTCCAAGTCTTCAAATTCCTCTTGTTTCACACACCAATTAGGAAACACATGGGATTTATGGTTAGTAAAGATCATAACATCCACACTATCAAATATATATCTTGGTAAAAATTCCTTATGATTGATCATCCTATCACCATAAAAATGGAATTCTATTTGGAATAAGGTTTAAACCCATGTTATTAAAATCTCAAAGGGACATATTCCCTATGAGTTAAACTATCAGAGGGATGTATTCAAGATGAAATTTCCAAAAGGAATCGTCCAATGGTGTATTCCCAAACCTTCCATACTATGTTGTCTTTGATTCCTATTCAAATTGGATATATAGGAAGTATTTTTATGTTCCGTACCCATATCCCCATACTAAACCTATTATTATACTATTCATATTCATAATAGGGTCTTATACAACTAAGGAGGATACATTCCATCTTGGTTCCTTAGGTTGTTTCATCATATTTTCCACACCATCATTGATTACCACCTTCCACCAAGATTCTATTTCCACATAATGATAAACTACACTATTTGGTCACGATAACATGACCTTAAATGATATTATGTGTCTCATTAAGTGGTTTTAAACAGTGTGCATTATGATTCCGTTCACAAGGATACAAAGGAATCCCCTCTCATGATCCCAAAACTAAAATCAAAACAACTTCTTTATTCCTTCATGATGATAAATTCTAGAGCTCCCAAATTTATGGATTAATAACAACATAGTGATAATGAATGATATTAAAATATCTAATCCATACACAAGTGGCTACCATCGATAGAGAAATTCAAATACAAAAGATGTGTTCATATATTAAGAACCTTTAATACATACAGTAGATTTAAAATCCTATACATGCTAATAATTTTTTTTAACTTAAGGAAAACCTTTTCTATATTTTTTATTTCATAAAGAATTCATGAACATGTATTAATTCTATAAGAGCCTCCCATAGTAGGAAATAATACCCCCTCAAAAATTTGGGATGATCATGACCTCACATCATCCCAACCAATACGAGTCCCTTAGAAATGTTGAATTTATTTACCAATGACAACCTTACTTTGGAAATAATGTTTTTGAAACATCAAAAATAAGGGATCCATTAGGTGTTTCCTCATCCATGAATAGAACTCATTGGAAACCACTCAGATATGTTGTGGAAATATGTTTATTCCATGAAGGTTGTTCCACCACTAAAACAAAACATCATTCAAACACCCACAAGGTTTTCGGGGATATAGTAATAGTTTTTTAACGTTTTAGAACCATTTGTAATATATTACCCAAACAACTATTTTTATTCACTTATAATAAATATTATTTTCATCACAAATATTATATAAATATTAAAAAATGGATTTAAAATTTAATATAAACATTTTTATATTACGTAGTAAAAACAATTTTATTTTATGAACAAAATTATGACTATAAATAATAATTTTAATGATTCTAGTAATGTAAATGGAGTTATTTTCAATTAATTGGTTAATTAAGATGATTTATTTTTTATCTAATAAATTAAAATCATAAATTATACATAATTTATATGATATTAGTTTTTAAATTTTAATAAAATATTGTATCACACTTTTTGTTGCTAAATAATTTCATATAATATTATGAAAATTTCATGGGGAAAACAATAATTTTATACTCAATAATTTTTATATATATTAAAACATTTATTTCAAAATATATTATTATCTTATGTATAATTTAAATTAAGTTTTATGGTGATTAAATTTAACTTTTTGAGACCCAAATTTATTAATATTGGTTATAATAATTTCTTTAGTAAAAGATAAATTATTTGGCTAAAAACTAGTTACTAAGGTGAAATTAGTATAATGTAAACATAAATTGTTTACAAGATTCAAATATGTTTAAAATGTGACTGATAATGAGTGATAGAGACTTTATTAACCTTATCTAGGCCAAAAATAACTTATTTCGCACATTTCAATGCAATAAACATTTAATCATTCCAATAAACTTTTATAAAATAGTGGATATTTACAATGGTTGTCTTTTCATCACTCATATAAGAGGAAGAATTACATATATTAATTAAACCCTAATTACTTATAATTTTATATTGAAATTATAGTATTTTTATCATCATTGATTACTATATCATGTTCATTATCCTTTGTTCGAAATTATTTACCCCATATCCTTTATTTTGGAGGATACGTTTAGGAAAAAGAATAAGTTCTCAATATGAGTATCATTTAAACATAAATATTTTATAAAAAATGTAAATTAAAAACCAATCCAAACCATATTAGTATAGTTAGCTTTGAATCAATTGTAAAATGAATTATTATTATATTAACATAAATATCATTATTTATTCAATCTCATCAACATTGAAATATAAAAAATGTTGATCATATGTAAAAGCGGACTACCGCCTCCCTGATAATAATGAGTTCCATTTTCCACCACCTCCCTTCTTTATTGGTAACAACTATGGATTTTTTCAATAAATATGTTAAATATTTCTCATTTATAAATATAAAATTATACTTTTTATGATAACTCAAATCTATATTATTTATTGAGAAATTGAATAATTAATCACGCCTATTGTGGACTATCTCCTCCAGGGATGATAATTTTCATTTTGATCCCCACCCTATATAGGAGAATATAAACATTAATTTGATGAATAAAAATATTATTTATGAAATTTCTACGATTATGTAAAATTTATTTTAACATTATACAATTCATTTCCATACATAAAAATTCAGTATGACATGATCTTGTTGGGATAAGTTTTTACCACTTAGATGGTAGATGTTATAATGTTTTATTAAATAATTATTAATGAGTTTTTACAATGTTAATTTAGCCTTTTAATATTATATTTTCGATGCTTTAATGATTCTAAAGAGGATGTATTAATATTTTACAATTTTATAAATAAAAAGTATGAAAATATTTCATCACAACTTTTCGATTCTAGAACCATCTTCCTATCAATCACATAATGAAATCAAAAATTATGAATCAACTAAAAATAATGATTATTCTACCTAGAGTAATCACTGAATTATGATCTTTTGGATAATTAATATTAATGAAAATATAATTTGGATTATGGTTCAAAATTATAATTACTACTCAGGAACAATATCAAAAATATATAATAAATAACTAATATTTATTTATATAATTATTATAAATTAATTTTCTAAAATTTATTATATATAATTACATATTTAGAATTGGGGTTAAGATAGTTATTTTTAATTTTTATGTTGGTAGAGTGAAATCGAGTAACCGAGAATACATTATAAGTGATCCTTTTGTCAAATTTAACTTATTGATTAATATTACTTATTATTCATATTTATGTTCATAATAATCATTGAATCATGAAGTTTTGGATAATAATGACTAATTTCACTATATTTATGAAACCAGTTCAAAGTTATCATGACTACTCACACGTGATATCAAAAATAGGAAAAAAAACTAATATAAATATGTAGGATAATTAAAAATGATATATACTATATTTATAATATATTACTATTTTTTTAAATTGGGGATTAAAATAGTTAAGTTGATTTTTAGGTGGTAGGAGAGTGTTCAATTCTATTGGAAAACATGGTATGGGGTCCTTTTTCATAAATTTAACTTCTTAGGTCACATTTATTATTCTACACCATGATATCACTTATATGGTGTTTTTACAACATAATTAAATAATTTTTACATATTTATGAAATTATTGGGTTTTTCAGAGAAATAATATGTTCATTCATTGAATGAAACCCATTTCATTTCAATTAGTTCATTATGATATAATGACAGAGTGGTTAAAATGGATGACATATGTATAGATTATTGATAAAAAGAGTCATATATCTCCCTCAAATTAATTAATTATAGTCTAATATACTTTGTGATAATTATATAACATATGATACCAATTTAGATTATTTGGGTTATTAATATTGATTGTGATCCATTTTGGGGATATCTAGGTTTACATAATTGTGTGTGGACTAGATATGGGTTTAATAGTTTCACATGATTTAAATTGAAAATGTGGAGGGTTATCATGTTTCACAATTTTGATCATGATATAGATAATGGTTAGTTATATTCAAAATTCTATTCATGAACCTGATCCAAATTATCTTGGTTCACAAGATTGATCAAGGACCCAATATATTATGTTTTGTTCAAAATGTTGTACTTCAATATAATTAATAGTATTACATATTTTTATATTATACACAAATTATTTTTATCTATTAATCCTATTTAATTTCTCTTGATTCCAAAAACATTGTCCATTGTATTTTTTTCTCATTGAAGATTACATTTCATTTTATCAAGAGCTTTAAACAACTCGTCTTGTTTAATATTTTTTTAATATGATATCCCTCCATGAAGTTTTTTGATATGATATTGATCTTACCCTTGATGAAATTTTGTTAAGATATTCCTTATTTAGAATTTCATATCTTTTATTTCTTATGATTTTTGTCCCAAGGTTACTACAATTGGTACAACCATGAGGATTTATAAAAGTTTATCTAGTGAGTTTTAAATATGGAACAATTTTAGCAATCACTATAAAATAATTTCACTTGTAGATAATTCTAAAATATTATAAACTACCCATTCTTGGGATTATGGGATTATTTGTTTTAGGTAGTGTTTAACTTATAGTAATGATGTAAATAAATATAGCTTCATCACAGTTTGTATAAAATCTATTATTTTTAGAATATTTTGTAGGTTTAGTGCCGATAATGCGGGGTTGGGATTTCACAAATGGTATTAGAGTGGTGTTTAGTTATAAAAGATAACTATTTTATTTATTTTTAGGATTATGAGGGGGGAAATAAGTTAAATGTGTAATGATAGGTCGATGAGATATGTCTACATATAGGAAAACATCAAATACATTTTCCAATGTAAACCTTTTGTGATTTTATAAGAAATTACATCGTTTTTTGTTTTGGATACAGGGATGATGATTAGTATAAGGACCTAGCCTTAAAATATTGTATAATCTAGAATTAAATGAATAATTTACATTGAGGGTCTTTTCTGGTTTAGAGTTTTAGAGAACTAGTCAAAAACTATTACATTACATCTCATAAATTACAAAGTAGAAACTTCTACTCAGTTTCCATTTTCTCATAAAATAAGAACTCTTAAAAAAAGAGTCATGTCTAGTTTCATGTATTAGAAATCATGACATTTCCTTGATCCCATCCTTGAACCTATTAATCTTTAATTCCTGTGAAAAACATTTCAAAATATGGGATAAGCAAAAAAAATATCAGTATGGGTTATAAAATAAAGAAAGAAAACATTAGTCCATAAAAACATAATCATTTTAACATACCTCATGAAATCATAATATTTATGAATAACACATATAAACATATATCATAAAGGTAACTTGTGGCATCATTAACATACTTATGTTGTTTCTTTCACAACTATGTAGGGACTTACATTTGGAATACCCATCACAATATATTCCCTAAATCTCTTAAGAGAAAAATTAATATTTAACTCTGTTATGTTACCGAATGAACTGGAGAGATATCTTGGGCTCACCTTCCCTAGGTTTATCATGAAACCACTTGTATACATAAACAATTCCCAAGAACCATAACACATAAAAAAACATAAAGGAAAGACAATATTTCCACATTGAAATCACAATATATCATTTCAATATATTGAAATAATCAATTCTTTCTCAAAAAAAATTACAATACCAAAATACATAAAAACTTATATGGTATTTATTTTCCTTTAAAAACATTATGGCTTGTTAAGGAAGCCAAAGAACAAATAATACTCACAGCGGTGGAAAGGTCATTGTCACCGCTTACGTTAAAAAGAAACATAAATTTTTCTCGTTTAGAAAAATTCCTGGTAGAAAATAATTCCATTTGAATGAAATGAAAAGTCAATGGTGTTTATACACTCTATAAAAGAAAGTTGTGTATAAAACAAAATAGTCCTCAATAAAAGGAGATTGAGACAAAGTCCCTTACCTCATGTCCGACTTGACCCGTTCATTCTTAAATCTTTTGAATAATATACTAAAGTTAATTTATACTTTCTCTAGAACTTTTTCAATTTTATTATTTCTTTTATATCACTTATTAGCATGTTATAAATATTATGCAATCATTTAAGTTAATAATGGTCATTTTTTCGATATTTGGTACTGGAGTCAAAAAATGAACTTCATATAATTACAAGTTGTTCATGTGGTCAAACTTCCATTATCTCCAGAATGATATTCATGATATAGATATCATATATATCATATATAAATATATAGAATATATATTTATTTATAATAGTACATAAAATTTGGAGTTAAGAAATGAAATGCATCCTTCACGGAGATGGTAAGACGTACGTATGCATGAACGCTACTTTCATTTCTATTTCCTATTTAATGGAATGAAAGGTTAATGATACATAGGTATATTATAATTATAGTATATTGTAATATATAATTTCAATAACTTCATCCTTTATGTGTTCCGCGTATGGCATGAAGGAGTCATATCACTTTGAGGAGCCGGTAGTCCGCACTTCCCCAAATGAAATTATCGCGTTTACCGATTATGGAAACCAAAAAGGTATGATATAAATGAAAAATACAGAATTATAGAGACAATATAAATATAATATATATCACATATAATTATAGTTCCATCATAATGTCCATCAGAAAAGGTGGTATGAGAATATTGAACAATCATCGTTTCGTGAGCCAGTAGTTCTCCGTCCATAGAAGCAGTATGTTCTTTTCCCATTAGACAGAGATGTGTGTTAGTGTAGTTGAAATATGTCTCATAAAAAAAACCTAGTATACTGAGGATACTGGATTTTTTATAATTTAAAGTAATAAAAAGAGTTTACAGTGTTGGAGAAGTAAAATAAAAGAGAAGAATTTAAGAGAAGATGTTGCCATTAAATCAGGTAACTCCCTTTGGTTTGAACTAAAAGGATTTATTGAATTTCCTTCTATCGAAGAGAAGGCTTATAAGGGGAATAGTGTAATTTAGGGAGCTTAATTTGGCATAGGTTTGAGGAGATAAGGGGCTTGAGAGGTGTGAGTAATGGGTTAGAGGTGATAGAAGTTTATAAAGGGGAGGAGGGGCTCTTTAGGAAAGTTTGAAAGTATTATTTTATTATATAATGATTATCGGTTTCTAAGGTTAAAAAACTCTTTAAAGTATAATATAATATGACTCTTGTTCAAAATAAAATCATCCAATAAAAATTGTATAGGTTTTGGATATTTTTTTATTTTTTATAATCCTATTTATTTAAATCATTCCTTAGTTGGGTAAACACTATATCATTATTGTATCATAAATATTTTTTTTATTTGATGTCTAAAAATTATAAAAAATGACATCATGTAGGAAGTATTTTTAGATTTTCAATGAATATTTATAGTATAAGATATAAATATTTAAGGTTCTCAGAAAAATACCAAAAAATTTACTACTCAGTGTTTTCAATATTCATCAAAAATTGAAGGTTTTCATAAAAATACCAACAAATATGCCTAAGATATATTTGATATTCCGAATTCAAAAATGATATATATTTTACCAAATTAAAAACTTATAAGTTCCATTAATTAATTTAAAATTACTTCATGTTGTCAAAACAAAAAAGCATGTTTTTAAGAAATAATAACTATCAAAAGATTGAAACATGTTTATGTCCAATTTCAAAATGAAATTAATTACAATGAAAAACATTGGATTAAATGGTAAAAATATAATCAAATTAAACTTTAAAACCAATTAAAAATATAATATAACCATATATAAAATTATATTAAAATGCAGTTTTGAATTAAAATATTGTATTTTTTCACTATTCATAAAAATGAATTTTATCAAAAAAATACCAAAAATTTACCCAAAGTATATTTTGATGCCCCAATTATAAATAAGAATTTTATTTTGTCAAATAGAACATATAAATGTTACCAAAACTAGGTTTAAAGAATTTTCTCCATTAAAAGATGGTAAATAGACCTTTTAATTAATATTAGACTATTTGTACTTAAAATTAGATTCATTCACATTTTAAGCCTCTAAATTTTATTGTATAAATGTAAAAAAATTAATAAACATGTATATTCATATTTTAGTTAGTTCTATTCATTTCTGCCAATACAGTGGCTAGGTGTTAACTACCATTTAAAATAATATTATATTATTATTTCGTAGTGTGACTCAGCATTACGTGCAACATTAGACTTTGGAGAAATCCATTTTTTCATGTCAGGTATGCCATCAAACATAGAATCCCTTTTAAAGTAAATTTATATTTAATTCACAAATATGAAAATGTATTATTCTTTATTTACCTAGGATGTTACAATGAAGATGTGAAACATATGAATCTAGGGTTAATTTTCCTAAAATATTATTGTTAAATATAAACTCAATCTTTACTCGGTGTCACTATTATTTTGAATAGTACTACACAAATGGCTAAGCACTTTTAGGTGATATTCTTGGTTTAATCCCAATCTATTTACAAAATGGTATGAAGGGTTTATTTTCTTTAATAAATAAGATAATATATATAAGATACCCAAACCTAAAATAACATAAATTATACTCATAGTAATTTAAGTTAAATTTAGATTAAATGTGATTTTTTTTCTATATAATAAATTTAGATGTTAAATTTGTTTCATATGATCATTTATGATAATTCTATTTTGATATTAATTATTAATCGCTTAATTTAACATCTTTTTTTGGGTAACGGTCGGAAGTCAAATGAACCAATTTAATAGTGGATGAAATGGAAAATTGGGATATTTCCCATTGAGAAATAATATATATAATATGTAGAGTGAGAAATATTATTATTATACAAAAAAAACTTCCAAGATATATGATTAAAAAATTGGAACGTCGTTGCATTTTGAAAACAATCAAAGAATATAGGGATGAATGTACATGGATGTTCAATGGATGATTATGATGAAGTAACCATTATTTAATCTCTTTCATGTCCAAAATATTTTAAGGGAGATCATGGGGAATGACTCAAAGTAACTGGAAGTTAACTGATTTGTGGTAATAGAGGGAATTAAGCAATAATTTTTCATGGAAAATTGAGGAGTTAAATTAATTCCAAGAGTAAAAATAATGGTCTTCATAAAAAAATAAAAAAAAATTATAAATTTTACATGATTAATTTGTTAACATTTCAATCATGTGAATCAATACAAGTGATTATGATAATAATCCACAAAAATAACCTCATATACCACGAATACATTAAATCTTTTTCAGGGACTACTATTTAAGATAATAATGATTATTAACTAGTTCTTGGTATTATTCACTCAATATTAACTGATATATTATTTTTTATAAGTTTCAAAAAATTGATGAGGTATTGACTTATAAATAAAAACTCATGTAGGAATCATCATTATATCGCATTTATATGAATCTTCTTCCCAGTTAGTGAAATCAAGATTCTGGTATGTCTTATTATCCTTCCTCCATGAATAGAACAATTATGAGGCTAAATTTATATTTCCTGGTATTCTAATGTTTATATCTCTCTTGAATTTATATCTTTAATCAAAAATTTCTTTCACACAACCTTATATATTTCCATTAGTATATAACAATTAAAATTGAGAGAATGATTTTTTTAAGAGGGTGGGGTTGAGCATAACACTTGAAGACATTATCATAAAATTTTAATTTTAAAATATAATGAATGTATTCTATGATTTAAAAGGAACAAAATTTTAAAAAAATGTAATACTTTAATATAAAACTATTAAATTAGATCATTATAATACAACCATTAAATTAACACATATAAATGGAGGTGAAAAATATTTTGATTATTAAAAACAAAAATGAATGAATTGGTATTATGTAGCGTAATTCTATTGTATGAATCACATTTATCTAATCATGGAATGGAAGTAGCTTTACTAGGGTTTTATAATTACCAATGAATAGTAAAATATTCCACTTTATGTACATATTTCATTCCATTGATTACTCCACTGGCAGAATTGAACCTTAATGGAAAACAACACACTCTATGAAAATAGGTTTTGATCACTATAAAGTATCCATTAAATAAGTCTATTCAAATTGTATTAACCACTTTATGAAAAAGGGAACTTCTAAATCTGATTCAACCTATTCAGATAAGTAGGGTGTAAAATATTTTTATTCATAAAATTTATTTTCCTATATATATTATAAGTGTGATTTGTTTTTTATAATCAATAATTTTAGAATAATTATTATTTTACCTAAATATTGTTTCATATAAAAATAGTTTTCAGCATCTGATATGACTATACTAAAATGTTTCATCCATGAATTATGTAATAAATATTGGAGGAAATTAAATTTATTTATGGATTTATTATGGAAATATTCACTAACAATTACATTTTTGGATATTTCAATAGAAAATTATTATCATAAAAATAGTGAAAACATGGTTTTTAGAAAACCAATTACCGTTGTTACATTATTAGTATATAAGTAAGACCAATAATTTTATTCATCGATCAAATATTTTTTATGGAAAAATATTATTCATCTTAAAATTATATTATTAAATTCATAAAATCTATGTGAAGACATATAAAACAAAATTATTATTTTAAATCAAATAAATTATATTTTTGACCATTTGTTTTAAATAAGTAATTTAATGGTAAATTTTTTTAAAACCATATTATTTCATTAAAATTTATATTGTTGATAACTATAGATTGCATAAATGTTTCAATCATGAAACCATGCTTTTATTGGTAACTTTTTATCTTTTATTTGAATTTGTTTAAAAATTAATTTTTCACAATCATAAACACTTTCTTCGAAAAAATTATTATAATATTTTTAATCAGAACTATCAAATTTATAAAAAAAAATATAAATAATTACTATAGTTTAATATTGATGAAACTGTTAAAAGTAAAAATGGTAAAAAATTGGATTAATGTTACGAAATTACCCTTAAAATGTTTAAAACATGCTTTCAAATTGATGGTCTGTGTGTGGGCCAACTAAAACTCCACCTACCCTCCCATTTTTTGATATTTTTTTTTGAACCACTAATAGTAGTATTTCATTTTTTGAATATAAAAATAGTGATTCAAAATTTTTCTTCTCTCCACTAACTAAAATGGATCGCTTCTGAAACATCATATTTCACCTTTATATACAAATTTATAATGAAAGTATACATATTTTTTCACATATAATATTTTTTGATGTATTGAAGCCTATGGTAACCATTATTCGGCTTAAGGAAACGATGTCAAATTATATTTATAACTGAAAAGTCAAGCTTCTGATTTAATTATTCAATCCATAATAATTATTTCACCTTATTTATCTTCATTCAATTCTTTTATAAACATCGTAATATATTATAATTAACATAATTTACACAAAAATATGTTTTTTTTTTAAATTAAACCACTTATTTAACCCTTCACATCTATTTTCCAAAATGATTTAATTACATTTGTCTATTGTTTGAACTACTGCCTCTATGATGATATCTCATCTCATTTATGACATTGGCTCTCAAGAATCAATTTAATGATCTGGTTAATGAAAATTATGATATATATAATGTAATTATGACTCAATAGAAGAAATATATTATCTACCTTCATCCCCTACCATTTTCTAAGAAATAATAACATTAAACATGAGTATGTGCGAAATACCACTTCCATGAAGTTACATCTTTTATTTTAAATAAAAAAATTCATTATAAACATATTTATTGAAATATTAATCACCAACAAATAAAGTCTAAAAAACATAATTTAATGTAAATTTATTGGACATTTAAATATGAAAAATGTAATAAAATTTTGAACAACACCATTATCATGAAACTATTTAAATAACCAAATTATAAACACCCAATGTTAAAAATCGATAAAAAAAATAATATGTGTGAATATAATTAGTATAAATTAAAAGTATAAAAATAAATGATTAAATAATTTTTTTTACATAGGTAATTATGATTTTTATGTTCTTTATTTTAGAGGATAAATAAATTCTACATAAATCATGATTAAAGATAAGGGATTTGATAACTCAAACTCCATTATTTGAGTTACATAATTTTGTCATAATTTTATTTCCCCTTTGGTCAATAAATCATATATTTTAAATTATTTAATCAAATATGTCCCTATAGAAATGTGTTTTTATTCAAATCCATATCCATTAATTATTTTGATTTACATTTTTCATGTTCAAATAATAGAGAAATTTTGAAAAAAGACTCATTACTATCACAACAATATTGATGACTCGGTAATGTTTTAAACAAATATCCTAGGTTATTATGTCTCTGTTTTCATCTATATATTCAACATATAATTATCTCTAAAGGTGTTATGATTCATATGTCACCCTAAATATGAAATTTTAATGAGATAACTTTTTGTGATCTTTTTTTTCAAACAAATTAATTCATAATGTTATTGTTTACCTTTTTGAAAATATATGAAACCAATTATTATTACCATAGGTTATGTGTACTATGAAAAGTGATTTATTTTCATTTGAGGGTTTTATGAAAACCATTTACATTCCCATTGGTTTTATAATAATATTCAATGGTCTTTCTTAAAAACATTATGTGGTATATGTTTTTTCATGGGTTCTCTATGTTATAATATTGGAATGATTTTTTAGTGGAATGTTTAAATAGGAATGATTATGGTGGTGTTCCTATATAACCCTCCAATGAATTTTATAAATATAGACATCTCAAGAGAAAAGTATTCTTGAGTGTTATTTATTTTCTCAAAAAAAATTGGCATTGATGGTTTGGATCATGAATGTAATAATTCCATATTCTAAGGTTTGTTCCACAACTAAAAGATTTTATGAATTCTGATTTATTCTATCATGATTAATAGATTACATTAAATTATTCAAATCCATTTTGTTGAATAATTTCATAAATTATGGTATTTTTTTACGTTATTATTCTATTTCCATTGAAGTTCAATTTTGATATATTTTGATCAATAATGATGATATGATATTTCTATTATACACTTGTTTACATATTTTTTTAGGAACTCGTCATTTATTAAATTTGTATTAATAATTTAATGATAATTTGATATCAGAATTTTTATATTTTCATTCCCATATCTATGAGGATGATTCTTACTAATGGGATGTTTAATTGAGGGTATAGTATAGAAATATTCTGATATAATCTCAATGATTAATGTTAAATAAGTTGTTTCCATCTTTAATTATCTATTACGCTAAAACTACAACCCACTATATTTTAAACGATATTTAAAAGGAATTTTTTCAAATAGAATAATAATATAAATGTATTTATTTAACTTGAGTTTCAATAGTTTGGATCATAGGTGGGTGTAGTAATTTTTAGGATTAATATATTTAATATTATTTAAAACCATGAGGAAAAGATTATGTATAGGATGAAATCATTATGTTTTGGTAAAATTGAGATCGTATACATTTAAATAACTTCTCTCTAGATACTAGTATTTAATTCTAGAAAATAAATAGATTTACATAGGTGTATTATCTATTATAAGGGAATTTTGGTTATTATCCTTATTTTCACAAAGTGAATGATATAAAGGCATATGTGTACAACACGTTTGACACACCCATCGGATATGATTTGGATAATTAATTTTACATTTATGAACAATAATGTGGGATTGGAATAGGTTGATGTTATAGAACCTATTAATATTTAAATATGAATAAACTAGATTAAAACGTGAAAATTTTAAATTTAAAGTACAAATTTCATTAATGATTTATCCATTCAATGATAATTTAATTATTCTTAAATTAAGTATTATTACCCACAATATTTAATTATTTCATAAAATTTATGAATTAATGAGAAACTATGTTTCAAGAAGGATTGATGGCCTCAGAATTTTTGTCCCAATGGAAAAACAAATATTATATGATATGGTGTGAAAAATAATATATAAATGGTCACACAGCTATCACAACCTATTACTAATAAATAAAACCATGATTCACCCCCAAATGAATAAAGGAAGTTGAATATTCAAATCAATTCACTCATTTGACAATGTAACCCATGATTTATTTGATATTATTATCCAATTATTCCTAAAAATTATTCCATTATATGGAAAATATATTTTTATATCTCAAGTGTTGAGGAATTAAAATATTTTTTTGGATATTGATCATTTATAAATAGATGCTAACGAATGAAAAAAAATAAGAATAAAACTGATAATGTGGAAATATATATTTTAGAATGGATGGAGTTCAAGATTGTATTATCCATAAAGATAATTCCCTGAAATCCTTTCGTGTGGATGGATATATAATTATTTGAGATAACAAAAATAATGTATGGTTTTATTAGATCTTATGATGAAAATTTAATGACTATTGAAGTAAAAGTCTCTTATTATATCTTCTAATTCAAAATCTAAATCAATTTTTTCTTTTGTGGATTAATCCCTTATCATTGAAGGTTATTAAATAAGGACATATCCTTAAAAATAACATAATGATTAAGTAATAGTTAATCATTTCATTTCTTTCATTTATAGGATCTTTAAGATTTATAGTTTTATAGATTTAGGTTATAACACATACATAAAAAACATATATTACAATGATGAAACTTTAAACCTGTATCCATTTTCACCACAATATAAATCAATAAAAATTAAACATTTTTTATTTTAATGAAAACTCATCATAACTTTAAACATGCCCTTTTCTTTATTCTAACATATTATTTATCCCCACTATATACATTCAAAAATGTTATATGAAAACTGAAATCTCATGAAGGGACATAAAAGTAGGAAATCAATTATTCCAATGAACAACAAGAAAATATATAAAATTTGTACCTTTAACGAAATATGTTTTTTAATATGAAAATATTCATATCAATATCACAAAAAAACTTTTGGCTTATAACAATCTCATCTATTACTTTAAAGACAAGGTTAATTACCCAATGCATTAAATAGATATCTTATACTCACCAATTGTATAATCTATATTGGGATCACCTATTGTGTTTAGTTCTCACCCATCATATAATAAATATCAGGATCACCCATCATATAATCTATATCAGTCTCACACACCATCGTATATAATTTAAACATACTATACCATGAATAAAATATTATTCTTTCATTTTTTAAAATTAAAACCCTTTAAAACATCTTTTTTACCCCTTGAAAAAACAATGAAAAAAAATAAAATATAATTTCCTTTTAAAAAAATCCAAACAAAAACACAAAAATGGTTAAATTGGATCTTATTTGAAGAAATAATTTAATCATGTAGTGGAATAAATTCCACATTCCATTTCTATTTTTTCCAACCTATCTATATAAAATATATTAAATGATTCATTCCTAAAAACATTGGAAAATATCAAAAGTGACTTAATATATACTTTATGATTCATGTAGTAATATTTAAATATATATATAAATTAATTATTGTAATATATAAATGGATTAAAATTATTTATAAGATATATTTTAAAAACTATTAAAAGGGGGTTTCATGAAAAAGTGTCCCTTACCTTGAAAATGAATAATGAACTCTATCATATAAAATCATGAATAATAAATATATAAAAAAAATTTAATTTATTAATATAATTTTTAATGTTTATTATTTTTCTTATATTAGATATTACAGTGTTATATTTAATTACTCAATAAATTAGGTTGACATGGGATGTTTGGATGATATTAAACTCACATATACAAAATGACTTCATTAGGATGGCAGTGGTCAAATAGATCATTATTTCATCATATATAGGATAATAATAATTATATAATTTCATTTTTTAAAGAACAATTAAACTTTTAAAACCAACCATTAATAATGGTTATGTAATACAAGCTATGTTTCAATTGTAGAGATAGTATACCTTGTGTATACATGGGTGACATTTCTATTATTCAATGATCATGATGGAAAGATGATCATTATTATTTTAACATTATAGATTTATTGTTATATAATATATACCGTATTATTTCTTTAAATATACATATATATATATATATATATTCCAAAAATGTTATTCAATAATGAAAATTGAATCATATCACTTCATTGAGGTGGTAAACCACAAAATCAAACGAATGCTGATGTCTTTTTTTATTGGATATAAGGAAATTAAAATAGATATTATTTTATTTTTACATAATGATAGATATATCATTTATTTTTATTATTTACATTTAATCAATATTTATGACCATCAATGGTAATCGGTGTTGGAAAACTAATTAGATTGGTTTGTAGTGAGATAGTCTTATGTACCTAATAATGATGGGTTAGTAAAACATTTTATGGAAGAAGAAGGTTGATATAGGTTATTACATTAAAAAACATATAATTATATAAAATACTTTGGTGTTATTTTTTAATCTTGGTAGAGTAATATTTTAAATAGGTATAACATGTAATAAAATAAAAATACTTGGTTAATAACTTCACTTCATCTGATAATATCAACATATTTACTAAAAAATACATACTATCTTAGTTTTCTAATAAAACAAGTTCAACCAAGTCATAGGGAGTGTCATTGGGGATATATTTAGAAGGTTAATTTCTCAAATAATGTACTCAAAATGTGTGAGTAATAGAAAATATAAGGTTCACTTTTTTAAGTAAGGGTAAGGGAACTCTTAGAATTACATTATTTTTTAAATTAATACATATATATTTTCACAAAAAAATGTTTCTAAATTGAGACATTTTGATGGTACGATGAATATTCAATTAATGATATTTTTTCCTCACAAAAATTTAAAAATAAATTACTATGATAAAAAATATTTTATATTTAAAATAACTATTTAGAATCACACATAACCTCTTTTTATCCTAATGAAAATAATTTATAGATATTAAAATAAATAGAGTGACATTTGGTTTTTATTATTTATTTCAAATACTAATATGATAATTGTAAAATAGAATTGTAAATAAATTTCAACATTTTTTATCCATCAATGTCCATGGTTGAAATATACATATAAAAAATATAAAAACTTGTTTTGTACATTTTTCACCAAACACATTTTTTAACCTGAATTACCTAATTTCCCATTATCAATATGACAAATATTCACTATGGTTAATATTAATAATGAAAAAAACTAAAAGGAACCAATTTATAAAATTTTAACACCTTTAAACAGAAATATGTATTCTAATTTTCTAATATTCAATTAACATAAGTGGAATAAATTATTTTAAGATAAAAATAGAAAACATAATGAAAATCAGTTATTCAAAAATATACTAACAATACGATAAATCAAATTAAAAAAACATGTATAATGATGATTCATAATAAATTAATTCGATTTTATTTACATAAATTATACTTTTGTAACACTAAAATGATACAGTGCATTAAAATTACGTAATTTAATGAAAATAAATGACTTTAAAAAACCGGAATTTTCACTATTCAAGAAAAATTAAATAATTTTAGAAAAATCAATAAATTTATCTCTTACATAACATTGATATTTCAGTTTTAAAAATTAATTACATTTTATTAAATTTAAATTATAAAATTTTTCAATGTCACTTAAATATTTACTTATATGAAAAGAGATTAATAAAATTAAAATTATTTCTTTTTAAATAAAAAATTATTTAATATTCTTATTAAGAATATATATATATAATCTAATTAATTAATAATATAAATAATTTAAAATAAAAATATGTTGTGTTCCTAAGATAAACTTTTAGGCAATTGAGGTAGAAGTGGGTCTGGACACTTTTGTTCATTTGCCAGTAGTCTCTCAAGTCAATGCAACGGTTGAAAGTGTTTTTAGAAGGTTGAGGGAGGCTTTGGCTGGTCCACCTTCTTACAATGATGGAGTGAGGGAGGAAGGTTGGATTCATCAGGACAGGGATTCGGTTGGCCACAAGGTGACCAGAAGTGAATTAGCCATGGCGTGGACGGAAGTCAGAGAGGAGAATGCCTCGGATATAGATAATATGTGGGAAGGGATGCATAAACCTATTCTGGAGATAGCCTTGCCATACAGAGTTGGGATTCTAGGGGGATCTGATGCAGGTAATATGTCCTCAATTCATTTGAGCAATAGATTCGAGGGACTTATAGAGGTAGGACTGAGCTATGCTAATGATATCTCCTCGGAGGACTTTGTGGGGTACATGGAAGAATGCAGAGAATATAATCAAATCCTCTCGGTTGGTGAAGCTTCAAGTTTGAGAAATAGTTGGGGTAATAGGAGGAGGTAGAGTAGGAAGGACTACTCTTCTTTACCTCCACCTTTTGAGACCCGATCGTCTAGAAAGAAAAACACCAAAAAGGAAGTCCTTGAGGATGTGGGTCCTCAAAGGCCATGGGATCAGGGTGATCAATGCTCGGAGCTTTTATTATGTTCTGTTGAGGAAGTGTTTGAGCAGGTCTTAGTGCTTAATGTGTCTAAATAGGAGGCTGATAAAATGATGGAGAGGCCTTTAAGATCATCCCTTAATGAGAATAAATTCGCCTGGGTTGACAAACAAGAATTAATTATTGTTGGGGGCTTCAACAGAGGGATGATTAGCATTGAGGAGTACATAGAGTCTTGGGACCGGTTGGCCTTAGAGATAGATAATATGATGATGGTGCCTTCAATAAAAGTAACTTCTATCTCATGGAAGTTGTTCAGGGAGCCAATTGTAGGTAATATTAGTTTACTTTTTAATGCCCCTTACTAACTTTGTGGGTTTTGGTCCTGGTTGAGAACCATTCTAGTTCTTTTTGAGTTTGATTTTGGTTTAACCTTTTTGTGTCTGGAGGTTTTGTTTGGGTTCCCAACATTTTACTTGGTTTTTGTGTCAGATGGTGTTCCGAGAATGTGGCCACCACTTCTTCATGTCAGTTGAATGGACGATTGAGAGGGTATGGATATGTCATTGGTTCTGTACCCGTACATCTTTTCACAGGACTGTTTGTCAACTGGTCACGTATTGGTGATGCATTATTGACATGATGAATTTTCTGGGGAGAGGCAGAGCCTGGTTATGCTTGGGGTTGTTTTTTTGTTGTATTTCTAGATGTGGTGGTTTCTCAATTTGTCCTTAAAAGTGTTTCAATAAAAAAAATGAATTCTCAATCTGTATAATAACATGATCATAACATATGAAGATCACACCATATTTAAAAATATCATAATCATGACACATACCATAAAAATTAACAGTTCATAAGACACAAAATCCTAATGGAATTATGTGTTTTATATGTGAAAACCTAAAATTGGATTATGAAATAGAATTCATTGATAAAAAATAAGCATAGAATATACTTTGTGAATTCTAACTTCCAAGACCTTCATAACATGATAAGCTTGGGATAACAACTTGGGTGCCTACTTCAGACTTGTGATACCCCTCATGTACCATCCTATGTTGGGTTAAGAATTCCCACTTTTGAAACCTCTTGTTTTATTCTTTGGATTCCCTATAATTTACACTCTTGTTTTGGGATTCAGATTCCCTCCCATATCCCCTCCATTTTTTGAGCATAAGACTCACCCATTTTTCATGTTTGTAATGCCCTCTCATGTACCCTATTTGGATCATAAAATATTTATAGTTAACAAATTCATTAGAGGAATATATATTTCACACCCATCACATAATTAAATCATACATGAATGTGACAAAATATAAAGAAATAATCATATCATGACCCATAAAAGGAAATAGGTATCGTTAGGGTTTATTTACATCATAACATATAGAGAGGGGACGTGTTTCATAATCATTTTGTTAAAGAATAAATCCTGAAAAGAATTAGGTTTCAAAATAATGTAATCATTTATAAAGAAAAGGGTGTCATAAACCTCATTCCATCAAAAGATAAACCATTAAAAAAATATTAATGGTATTCATAAAATATAACAATGTTTTCATCTTAAATGGAGAAGGATTTTAAATAATTACATGAAATATTTTATAAAACAAATACCATTTCCCAAAAATTATTTTTCAAAAAATCATTTCAAAAATCCATTTCTTATAACAAAAGAATTAAAGTATCATTTAAAACATTTCTTGATTAAAATTTCTTTTAAACATAAAAATTTGATTTTTTAAACATAAATCATTTTGAGAACATATTTCATTGAAAACACCTTAAAAACATAAAAGGAATGAATGAAATAATTTTATAGAAAATGGTTTTGAGAACATATAAAGAAATATTTAAATAAATGAATTATTTTTCATTTAAAAAAACTTTTTTTAAAATATATAATGGGATATTTAAATTTTATTTAAAATACTTTTTAAACATAAAACATTTTTGAAAACCATTTTCTTTGAAAATAAATTTTAAAAAATCATGAATATTAGGGGAAAATTTTTATTAAAAAACTTTTAATCTTATTAAATAATGTTTATGGAAATCAAATTCAGGACGGTGGGTATGCCCCTACATGATGAATAATAATTTTGTACCTTAATAAGTTTAGAAAAATTTACTTGATCGTAAAATTCTAAGAGGATTAATTTTAAAACAGTTTTATAAAAAGGTAAAAAAAATTGGTTAAAATGTTCTTTAATCATCATATGACAATATAAAATCGTTTTTCAAAACCTTTTTAAAGAAAAATAATTTTAAGGAACACATATCATTTACTGAAAGGAGAAATAAATTTATATTTTCGTAGGATAATTTCATAATTATATATAGTAAGGAAGAGTATTAAAATAGTACTAATACATGAAGATATCATGTATAACTATAGGATAAGATAATTCATGAGTTTTCTTGAGATATGGATCATAATATTTTCTCAATGGAATAATAATCATAAAAAAGAAAATTGAGACAAAATTACTTTACCGGTTTGGTAACTTTTGAACCATAATATCCATGAAAGAAAGAACATATAATGTATACATAAATACCAATAAATTTACATATAATAATATTATAAAAAATAAAAAGTCTGGATATATAACAGCTAAAGAAAATGACTATTGAGTAAGTTATTTATATCACAAAAATAAAAAGTGAGATTAAATTCTCCTACCTTAAGTCTTGACTTTCTTTGTATGAGTTTGAACCTACTCTTGTTTGGGAAACACCTTTTGGTTTTCACCGAAGGGATTACTTATATGGATTTAATCCCAAATGTAGTCTTATGAGATGAGCTTATATTTTTTTAGATACTATTTGGGAATAGGTTGTATTAGAAAATGTGGCTTGAGAGGTGTTAGTAAAAGGAAGATTGAATGCCTTTTTTATAGTGGAGGAGGAGTGTCATTCACGTAAACACCAGAAGGTAATAAATAATGGGAGGTCTCCCTTACCTCATGTTCTTCCAAAACATGAAACTAATGTATTAAAGTAAATTAATGTTCTATCCAAATTTCCACCACAAAAAACTATATTTTTATAATTTTGTTCCTTATATTATATGTTTTCTTATATTTTTTATTTATATAATAATTTTTCCCACATATGTAATTTAACCATTAATAATAAATTGTGGTGTTATTTGATAGATGATATAGATCCATTGAATGGTAAATATTATAATTAATTTTCAAAATAAAAAAACTCATGTCAGTGGGAAATTAATTTTAAAACAAGCATATGTAACGCATAAAAACAATGCTTCAACCTAAATAGGGACAAAACTTTTTTTCTATATAGGGGTCTACATGTTCATTATAAAAGATAATTTGGTCTATTAATAGACAATATTTTATATTTATGAACACTAAATAATTAATTTTCTTATGGTAGGATTATTATATTAATTTTAAATAATTTAATGAAATATAATTTATTATACTATAAAATTAATTTCAAATTTTACATTATTAATTTAATATTATGTTAAAAATTTAAAAACATTATTGTAATTAAAATATTTTAAGTTCAAACTTGTGTAACATGATATATTAGACTACCAAAATAATGGAAAACAATAATTCATTAAATTTACTTTAATGTCAATTCTTTTAGCCTCATTTATTTTATTTTATTATTAACTAAATAATGCATGTGTTAGACCTTGTTATGATTTTATTGTAAATTATTGTATATAAAAATTTATTATAAATATTTATGATAAAAATAAATCATTTATATTTTAAAATGATATTTATAATCTAAAATATGTTCTTTTGTTCATATCTCAATGTTTGAAAAATGTTAAAGGTGAGGAAAGTTCATTTTTGTATTTTTCTTTACATTATATATGAAATAGGAAAAAAATTGAATGGTATCTCACTAACTCCTGAAATATATATCCATGAATTTTTATAGTAAAATAAATTCAGCAAATGGATTTTGGCGATGTGCATATGTCATTTTGGCCTTTATGTTTATGGTTAAGTCCATTGTTAAGCTTAGTTTTACATTAATCACTATAATTAATTTTAATTACATTCACTAATATTTTTGGTCAATGTAATGTAGATCTTATTATACTATAAATTTCAAACTTATTAAAATAGTATGTGTCTATTTTTATAAATTCAATTCACATAAGTGACTAAATTAAATTTAAAGATTCTCTACAAACATGGAGATAAAGTAAGTGTTTAAAGTTATAAATGTTCAAAATATCATTATGTTTTTATATCTAAATTCAATATAAAAATGATTCTAATGACCTAAATAGAATTAATAAATATATAATAAATCTATTTTTACTTCAATTTTCCAATTTAAAATATAATTTAACATTTATTATTATTTAAATGAAAAATAATATTTGAATTAAATGCAATATGTTTCACTATTCATGAAAAAATGAAACCTCACAAAAGAGATAAAAAATTAAACTTAAGATAATATTGAAATTCCTAATTCAAAAATGGTTTTTATTTTGACAAAAAAATTATAAAAGTATCAAATTTATCCTAAAAATAGGGGTTCCATTAAAAGGCGGTAGAACATGGCCTTGCATGTAACATAAGATGTCGAATGAATTCAGCATTGTGGGAAATAGAGGAAAAAATATTTTTACATGTATCAAAACCTAATATAAGTGTTGTGTATAGTAAATAATTTCTTGTAGTTGTGTGAAATGGAATTCCAGCTTATTTACTTCATATAAAAAACCTTATTCCGTGTTTTGTGAAATGAAAAATATCATAAGTTTAAATTTATTCAAAAAAATCACAAAATCTCTTGTTGTTACATTCCACACCCTTAAAATGAATTTATCCATAAAAATTTAATTTTTTTATCATGGTTTTTATAGTTTAATTATCCTTTCATAGAACCCAAAACATTAAATTGAATACTAAAACATCCATTAAAAAGGGAATTTTTGAACCATAAGGGTTACCCTATATAATAGATAAGTATGTTTCCATATAGGAGAACATAGGTTTAAAGTAAAAACATGAAAATAGATGGGAAATTTAATTATCATGATCTGATGGAGGGTGATAGAGAAATAGGTCATAAGAAATTTAATAATTATAAATGCATGAATATAAAATGATCTAAGGGGACATTTGGTTCATCAGAAAATAAGGTAATGGGATAACCATTTCAGTTTCAAAATACTTTAACAAGATTTGAATATTTTTCATGAGAAGATATACTAACATGATTTCATTCCCTTTTATAAGGAAAATCACACCCATTGGTCATGTCTTGACCAATTTCCACTACACCACTTTCTTAAAAAAGGAAGGTGAGTTTTTGTTTCATAAAGCAATACAGATCATTATATCCATGATAGGTCATCTCATCTGACTTCATTTACCACGAAAAAAATGTTATTAGAGCAGCTTATCCAATATTCATAAATCCTCATGTGGTGAGATAACAATTTATCCTCACAAAATTCATATAATGTTTAACTTAAATATTCCATAACTAGTTAACCTTATAACCCTTCTGAATGATAAAAATCTAAAACATTATAAATAAGGTCATGAAATTATCTAAAAATTAACCACCCATATATCAAAAAGTAACTCTCTATTTTCAGATTCCAAACATGTGAATACCCTAATCATATATTCATTTGAAATAAGATAATTAACTTTATTACATTTAAACCTTTTTTAAAACATGCATTCTTCCTTATTTCAAATATTATTGTATATATTCCCTAACTCCAAGAATCTATAATGTTAATCCATAATAATATATACCAATTTTTTAATAAATCCTTAATTAGTTCTAAGATCATCAATATTATCTAGTTTAAATTATCCAAATCAATTATCTCTTTATTTAAGATAAACATAATTTTATAAATACAATAAACACATTAAGGGTTAGAATACCTTAATGAAAAAATAATCTTTCCATTAAATCACATTTCTATGTATTAATCATAATTCAACACATCTTTTTCAGTATTTAATGAAACATTTATCCTAAAAATATCTATATGTTTCATGATTCATATAATATAATATTTAAATTCCAAAGCATAAATATTTCATTCATCCAGCATTATTTCTCAACAATTACTCCAGATTCATCATATTATTCCTTAATACCCCTTTTCTATATTATGAAATATGATCCATGTATTAAGTTTCTTCAACCTCAATCTAATATACCTTCATATTTTTAATTTAAACAATATTATTTGAACATCCCATACCTTTCACAAGTTGTTTCATAATCTCTTTATCTTTATAAGTATAACCAATAATTATATAACTATGTAATTATATTCATAATATTTCCAATTAGGAAATTAATTTTCCTAAGAAACATGGTTTTGAAATCTGAAACATTCAATATTAACTGTGTTATATCTAGTTTCCTCCTTTCACTAAAACCAAAAAAAATATTGTGATAAACAATTATTGTAATGGAAACCCATATAAGCATGGAAATAATCACTTACAGGATATCTAAATTAGGAAACCTACTTATTTAATCATTGACACCTTAAAATTATCCAGGGTTATTAATAGTAACCTTCTACTTAAATACTACATGATGGTTTATAAATATTTTGTGAATTCCCAAATAATATCCCCCTAGAGTGTCAAACCAGGTGTATAGCAAGGCCCATTATTCTATACCAGGTTACGTGAAATTGAGTCCCAAAACACCCTTTTAGAGTTATTATTCCTAGGCATATATGTGCCAGAGCCACAAAAACTTTTAGAATCTAGTTAGGGATGTAATGAAAGAAAACTTCTCTTTATAACCTTTACCAAAATTCTAGAACATTTTACGATAATTTTCATCATTGTAAAACTTATCAAAAAAGACATACCCAGATATATCCATAGAAATATTCTTATGGATATCACTAAATTTTTCTCATCCAAGTTTCCAAAGGTTTGTTAAAACATTATTTTGATGCCAAATATAGTGAACTAGGCTTAACATAAAAAGATATTACATACTTTTATTAAAATATCCAACACATTACTGAAATACATACCCAAGGACCAAAATATTTCATTGTATTTAGAAACATAGAACACATTAATCTGTTATGGTCAAATATCATCAACATAGTACATAATGATATTCCACATTAGTAATCCTTCTTAAAAACTTTATTAATAACCTAGGGAAAATAAACATTAGAAAGGGGAGAACTTAAATTCTCAATAAGGGTAAATAAAGGAAATATGTAAGTATAACACGAACATAAGGGTATGATAATACGTGAATAACATTTGAAGATCATAGCCTATATAAAATGGTTTTAATCCTGAGATATGGAATAAATATTGGTAGTTCATAATACAAAAATCCTAATAGAAACAAGATCATAATTCTTTAATAAATAACCAGGAATAATAAATGGTATTTTTGGCATACACATAATCATAGAAAATATTCTTTCAAGGATACCAACCAAGATCATAATAGATTGATTTTCATGGGTTAAAAACTTTTCTACCTACTTTGGTAATGGTATTCCCTCTTATGTACCTTCTTGTTTTGGGCTTGGCATGTCATCATGTGAACCCTTTTGTTTTAGACTTATTATTCTCTTTTTTATACCCTCTTTTTTTAGGTTTAGGATGCCTCGCGTGTACCCTCATATTTTAGGATCAATAAACCATCTATTTTTTGGTTTGGGATACCCTCCCATGTACTATATTATCCTCATAAAACAATTATCATTAACCAAGGCATTGGTGGGTGATATTGGTCCCACCCACCATATATTTAAATCATATATTCAGGGGTCATAAGATAATAAAACATTAATTGTATCACGACTATATAAATTAAATGGGTATCATGAGAATTTCACCACAACATAACCTATAGAGAACTCATAGTATTCATAATAATTTCATCAATTTATAACATTTGAAAAGAACTATGTTTCCAAACCATATAACCATTTTAATAGAAACTCTTGTTATAAACATGATTCTATCAAAACATAAACCATTCATGAAATAATATAAATGGAATTTATAAACTATAAAAAAATGCACCATTATAAACAGAGAAGGATTTTGAAAGATAAAATTGTACATTTCTTAAGAAAAATATCCTTTCTTAAAAAATAATTTTCATAAAACATTTTCAAAAATCCATTTATTATAAATAAGGCTTTATAATTTCATTTAAAAAATTTCTTGATAAATATATCTTTTCACTTGAAAATGATTTTTAAAACACAATTTATTTTGAAAATATTTTTATTAGAAAACAATATAAAAATAAAAAAGAAGGGTGGAAATCATTTTGATAAGACTTTTCTCAAATATTATTTAGAAAACTTATAAATAAAATATTAAACCAATAACATCATATTATTTGAAAATAACCCTTCTGAAAACATTTAATGGGAGCTTTCGAAATTATTTAATATAGTTTTTAAACATAATACATTTTTGAAAACATTTTTCTTTGAAAACCACTTCATAATAAAAAAATCCATTATATTAGGAAAACATTTTATTAAAAATATTCTTTTATTATTTTAAATTATGATTAAGGGAAATGACATTCATGATAGTGGGTTAGTTTGTACATTCATAACATTTATTTTTCACTATAAAAATTTTAAAAATGTGTTATGATCGAAAAATGAAAAGAGGATTACTTTAAAAAACATTTTTTAAAAAGGTAAACTATTTTTAAATTTTTTTATTAAACATCAAAAGATAATACTAAAACATTTTTAAAACATTTTTAGAAAACCCTATTTTGGAATAGCATATATTTCTGACTGAATGAAGAAATAATTTCAGATTTTAATAAAAACATTTTCTTAATTATCATAAGTACCAAAGAGTGGGAAAATGGTACTAATACAAGAAGATGACATGGATGAATATAAGATAAGAAAATTCATGAGTTTTATTGAGGGATGTATCATAAAATTTCATCAATGGAAGTATATTCGTAAACAATCTTGATAAGCGATTAGATTGTTGCAATAAACTATTACCACTGTAGTAACATTGAAACATAATATTATGGAAAGAATAAGATTATGTGAAGCTCAAAATAACATGAAAATTAGTATATTCTTGATATAACATGTCAAATTGAAGTATATAAGCCTCATATAAAAATATAGGATCATAATTTGGTATTTGTCTCAAAGTAGGAAATTTGAGACAAAATTACTTTACTCATTTGGTAACTTTTATAAACCCCGTGAAGGAAATATCATCAAATAGATATTTAATTTCCAATAAATTAAATTATATAAATAATTGAATAATTAAATAGGAAGTACAAAAAATACAAAAAATAAATTATTATTTAATACATCATGTATCTTATGGAACTAAAAAGTGGAATAAAATTTCATTATACTAAGTCTTGACATTTTTCATACACGTTTAAACCTAATTTGATTTTGGAAACATCTTTTGTATTACCCCAAAGTAATTCCTTGGATGGATTTATTCCCAAACGGAGGATTCTAGGATGATGGGGGGCGTTGGTAGACTATTTGGGTAGAGTTTGGATGATCCAAAATGGCTATAGAGGTGTGGGTAAAGGGAAGAGTGAATATCATTTTATAGAGGAAGAGGAGTGGAATTCTTATAAATATAAAATCTATATGCTAATGGGAGTTTTCTATTACCTCATGTTCTTAAAAAATGGATAAATAATGGAGTAAAGTGAATTTATTGTCAAACCAAATCTCTACAACAACAAATAACCTCATTTTTCTAATGTTGTTCCTTAGTCTTTATGATTTCTTATATTTTTCATTTTGGTTTTTCAATTGGGTAACTAGTATTCCAAAACATGTAATTTTACCATTAAGATTAAATTAAGGGGTTATATATTATAAAATAATGTCACACTTAGTTATAAATATAAAAATTAATTTAAAAAAAAACTTCCATGTATGAGGGAAATTAAATTTAAAATAATCACATGTAATGAAAAAAACAATGCTTCAACCCCAACCGTGATAACAATGTTTTTAATATATAGGGGTGTATATATTCGTCATAAAACAAAATTTGGGCCATTAATATACCATATTATATATTTATTAAAACATAGAAATTGGTTTTTATAAGTTTGTATTTTTAATAATTTTAAACCTTTAATAAAATATTTTTTATTATAAAATAAAATTAATTTCAATTTTCACATTATTTATTTCATATAAATTTAAAAATATAAAAAAATTATTGTAATTAAAATATATTAAGTTATAAACTAGTTAAAATTATATACTCATCTAATAAGACAATATAACACAATAATTCATTAAAGTTACATTAATTTTAATGTTTTTAGAATAATTTATTTTATTTTATTATTAAATAACTAATCCAGGAATTAGAGTTTGTTCATCATTAAATGTAATTAATTAATATATAAATATTAATTATAATTAATTATGATATAAATAACTCTTATATATTTGAAAATTATATTTACAACTGAAAATAAGTTGTTCTCTCTATATCTCAATGTTTTTATAAATTTTAAAGGTTAGGAAAGTTCTTTATTTTCTTTTTGTTACATAACTTATGAAATAGGGAAATTTTATTAAATAGTATCCCATTAACTAATAAAATCCATTAATGTATATAGTAGAAATATTTTTATCCAATTGATTTTGGATGAGATTTTGGGTCACGATTTCCCTTATGTTTAAGGTTTAGTCACTTGTTAAACTTTTTTTACCTTAAACGCTGTAATTAATTTTCATCACATAGATTAATATTTTTAGTCAATAATTAATTTAATCATATTAGAATATAAATTTGATACTAATTACCTACATGTATTTTCATTTTTCCAAATTCAATAAACAGAAGTGGCTAAATTAAATTTAAATCCAATCCCGTAGATGTGGTGAGAAAGAGGGGTTTTAAAGTAAAATTAAACAAATATTCAAAAAAACTTATATCAAGATTAAATATAAAAAAATTTCCAGCAATCTAAATTGGATTAATATATGTATAATTTATCTACTATGACTTTCAAAAAATTAAAATATAATTTATCATTATTATTTATTTAAAAAAAATTATTTTTTAACTAAAATGATGTATTTTTTCACTATTCATAAAGAAATGAAACTTCACATAAAAACATAAAACATTTACCCAAAACTAATTCTACCATTGAAAATTCCAAATTTTGGTTCTTTTTTTAAAAATAAAATTTTCAAAATTTATTTTTAAAAATAGGTGAACCATTAATAGTCATTAACACTCAGCCTTGCTTGTAATGAAAGCTACCAAAAGAATTCAGCCTTGTGTGCAAAATAGAAAAAAACTAGAGTTTTATGTTCCAACATCTAATATATGTGTTGCATATAGTGAAATATTAACATGTATTTGCATGAAACACCATTCAATCTAAGTTCTTTGGTATAAAAAAAATAAATATTTAGAATTGTTTGAAATAACAAATATCAAGATGTTTAAATTCATTAAAAAATTCAAAAAATTGCATGGTGTTGCTTTAACCATGAACATAGATTTAATTTTTTTTAATTAGAAAACACAACACTATACCATGGATATATTTTCATAAAAATATGATCATCTAATACAAAAGTGGGGTCTTTCCTTGAGTTTTAAATATATCATTTATTCTTACTTTGAGCCATACTCATTTCTAAGTGTATATTATTTAACTTCTAAATAATTTCATAAACCATATTCATAGCCAAAAACTACTTTTCACATACTTTATCCCAATATTATAGAGTATCACACTACTTCCCATATAATTCTTCAAATGGAATCATCTGTAAAGTGGAATTAATTTTTTTTATAAGAAAAATTATGTAATGAAAGATTAAAACCAAAACAGCCAAGTAAGTACTTTCAATAAGAACAAATCATGCCTTTTATGGTCTAAATGTCTCTCATAGACTATCTATTATACTGAGGATGAAAATCAATATAAATTTATATTCAGTACCCATCAAACTCTAATGGAATTCCCAAAAATAATAGAAGTAAACATCAAATCATGGTATGACATAGTGGAGAGGGGAACTCAATTTAAACTAAATATATCATTTAGGTATAGTCAAGAAGGATGAAATAAATAAATAATAAATCAAATGGGTAGTAAATGGGAATATTTGTTTATTTATCAAAAATATCCCAAACTATATTATTATATTGGGATGTATTTTTTAATCCCATCTTAAAATCCATGGAAATATTTTTCCCAAAAACATTTTAGAATAAGAAAATGATTAACAAACCCCTTAATTAATTTTTATTCCTGTTCAAGCTATTAAGGTTTTGAACAATTCATGGTGAATTCAGAATTCTCTATTTTCATTACATATAAACAATAATACTCTTGATGTATTTGTATGTCATAGTTCTATAAAGATGAATGGAAAAAAGAGGAATTTTGATTTTCATCCAAAAAAACTCCCTTCAACTACAATTCTGAGGAATGCACAATATAATTCTAAATACTATAACACTTTCTTCATCAATATTAATCACTAACAACATACCATTCTTAAAATATTATATCTATTCTTATAATATGACTTAATCCTTCTAATATTTCATAATTCATTATGATGTGGATTATTTTACATAAACTATAAACAAAATGGAGGAAGTACATATTTGATTCATTCATATGAAAAGATTATCCTCATAATTATCCAAAGGGTTATGTTCCAAATGTAACATTATTACTTTAGTACAATTTTCCTGACTCAAAACATAAACTAATTTTATTTATTTTTTAAAATTTATATGAATTATTATTTCATAATACTAAATTAGTTTCATCCATATTCTTTTATAAATGTTAAAATATTTCTTGGATAACATATAATCAAAAAAAATTGATCAGTATATATTTTACACTTTACTCAAAATTAATTAAGTATTTAAATTTTTAAGTAATATCCTAGATAGTTAATTCCAAATCATGTCTGTGATAATATAACACATGAGGCTTTAGTTGATGTGGTTAAAATGAAATAACCTAGTCATTTTGCATCAGAACATGACCAAGTACCTTCAATGAAGAATCGTTGTAGATTAAAAATCACCATTTTTATAGGGTAGTGATGAAAAATTATCATTAAATAATTATTATTTCATTTCCTGGAAAAAATAAACATAATGTATCATAGAAATTTTTTTAATACTATTTTTTGTTATCAAATTTAGTGGTATAGATAAGTGATAAATGTTTTCAATAGTTCAATGATAGTATCCCACATATCCTAGAACACTATGAATCTCCATGAAAATTTAAGGTATTTTTGATTTCTCAAAAACTTTATTATTAGAAAGTTTAATATCCATGAAATCATTGGGAATAATATGTTCAAGTAAGGTAATACATCACAAGAAAAAATTTCATTTAATTAATTTTCCATATAAGTTTTTTCATTTATAGTTTGAAAATAATCCATAAACCCTTTTCATGATCCTCTTGAAATTTAAAATATTCAAATATATCATTAATAGTCACAAAAAAAATAATATATAAATATTCATGTAATTACCTATTCATAAAATACATAAATACAGTTGGGGAATTAGATAACCAAAAGGAAATAATCACAAACACATAAATCCCATATCTATTCTAAATTCCTATCTTCATATTATCTTCATTCTTTACCTTTAATTGAATATATCCTGAATAGAGATAAATATTCAAAACATATTGTACTCCTTAGAGTTGTTACCACTTAATTATGTGAAACAATATAATTAGTAGTAGTAGTAGTAAATGATTACATTAGAAAATGGGGAATTAAATATTGATGATTTCCAACATGATTAAGTAACTTCGATCACATGGTAGCATCATTCCCCAAATCAGTGAAATTAATACATCACACCATTGGATTTATATATTTTACCCTATTCTTGGATTTTCATAACCATTTACATTCTAGTCATGAAATATATAACTTAACACACTATATCACTAAAACCTTCTATATCCTTTTAAACTTTTAATGAAATGATATTTAAGATATTATGAATATATTTTTGGGATTATCTCATGATTTTTTAGTTTATTTACTCTTCATTTCAAACCACCTTGACCACTTATTAAAATTATCATCTCAAGGAGAAAAATCATCAGTAATATATATCAATATTCTCAGTACAAGAACCAATATTCTCATAACATCAAAATTATCAAAAAGTATGATGATCATTGTAAATAAGGCTACAATATTGAGTGAAATCTATTAATTTTACTATCAATGGACTAAATGATATTCATTTTGTACCTAATAAAAATTAAAAAAAATATTCATATGTGGTTATTGACTTTTTCTCTTCAATTAATTCTTGGAATGTTTTCTCTATACTGAGTTAAAAACCACTGGGAAATATTTTTAAATAAAATTATTATTAAATGTATATCATTGTATGAGAAAATATTTATATCTCTCTATAGCATTCAAAACTAAATTACACTACCAATTAGCTTCTCATTTCAAATGAAAAATGGAAAGTTTTACTATTTTATGTCTTTAATATCCCATGAATTTAAATACCTTTCCTAAATAGTTGATCTATCAATCAGTAACCACTCCATCTGATAATCCATTGAAATCTAGAGGGCTTTGTTTAATAAAATAATCAACTATTGACATGTTTATTTATCGTAAATATGGTTTCTATCTAACATGTGTGACACAAAATTTATATCCTGTGATAACTTATCCATTACTACCACAACTTGTTCAGTTCAAATTAAATCTATTATAGGATAATAATATTTAAGTATATATTACTATTAATTCCATTCCACTTTATCTTCCATTATTCATTGGTGGAAAAATTTCTAAACCAAAATTGATTTGATGAAGCATCATGATAACTATAAAATTCTATATCACTTAAAATTAACCATATGGTATAAAACATTAAGGGTATTCTATTAACATTATCTTAACCTCTAATTTTATCTTGACCATTCATCTAAAATGAACTATTATGACCCATTATTAAAATATTATATAAATTTTTTTAATTATTATTTCACTTTCTTATATTTCATGTATTGTAACGATTTATATTTTCGAAAAATTATTTCATAACACTTATATAACAAACCCATATATTAAAAAGTAGAAAATTCTACTCAAAATATAATTTTGGAAAAATAGAAAACATGCAAAATCGGGCCTAATTTCATTTTATTAAAAATATTTAAGAATTTAATCATGACTTTTTCTTTGTTCTTACACATCCTTAAAACATTTTTAAATATAATGAGGTATATGGGATGAGTAAAAAATCTCAATAAAAGATATAAAATTTGGAAATCCAAAATTCTAGTGACAAATTTGAAACTGAAAAAATTTATTTCAATTATCACAATATTACTTTATTATTTAAAATAAATTAAACCCATATGAAAAATACACTTTTTCTCAGGATATCCTTTGTAACCCAAACTTAGAAAATAAAATCCTATTCAAAAACCATAAGCATTATATTCATAATTATTCTTTGAAATAACTAGAGCCTATTTAAATGAATAAGTTAAACCTTCCAGTTAACTTCATCCTTCCTTCAATTGATGATAAGCAACATTTTCCATTTTATTGTAGATCTATATCAGGTTCACCCATCATTCACACTATATCTGGACCACCCATCATATAAGTCATATCAGAATCGCCTATCATATAATCTTTATCAATCTCATCTATTGAATATGGTAAATCAGTATCTCATGGCATCGCCTATAATTATCATGTTTCATATCATGAATTAAACATTTTATTCTTTTACATTTTATATATACAACAGTTGATAAACTCTTTTTAACCCTTATTTAAAACACTAATAAATATCAATATATTATTTTCTTTTCAAATACCATCTTCAAAACTAAAATACATAGAAAAAATTATGAAAGGATTTTTATTTTATCAAAATAAATAGTTGTAATGTAAGAACAACATCAAATAATGGTTATAGGGATTATAAAAACTCTTGATGACATATACGTTAAAATAGAATATTCATTTTACCTTATAGTCAAAAATTCCTTATAAAATACATAAATTATTACTTTTAAAAACATTTTGAAAAGATATATGTGATATAAAATGACATTAATAATTTATTTGTTTCCATAAAAATACATCTCTAATGTATTTTTTATAATATGGATGTGGATTAAAATAATTTAGAAGATGAACCATCAAAACCAATTAAATAGGTATTTCAAGGTCGTGTGTCCATTACCTTGAGTCTAACTATTCATGTAAGTTATTTTTATTCACAAAATATACAATTATGCTAATTATTTAACATAACAAAAAATTTCATAATTTTTTTTATCCAATTATTTTATTTATTTCCATGTTATACTTATTTTCATAATGAAATATGTTCATGTTGGAGGTATTAATTATATTTGGCCTAGATGTCCAATAAGACTTCTCAATGATGACTATGGTCAGCTTGAAAAATATTTCTTCTTCTAAAAAAAATTATATTGACATATTTATTATTTTTATACATCAATTATACTTTTAAAACTAAACATGAAATATGGAAATGAAAAATATACTACGTTACAACCATTGAAATAATAGGTTTTACATACACATGAGTAAGGTTTCTATTTTTCAATAAACATGATAGAAATAGGGTAATAATTATTTAATATTTACAAAATATTTATTAAATATTAAATACCATATAATTTCATTAAATACTCTTATATATATCAACAATGTGATGAAATGTTGCAAAAAACACATCGCTTCATGGAGATGGTAATCCACACGTATACATGAATGATGTTAAATTTATTCAACTATTGAAAAAAAATTGATGATATAATATAATTAAATATTTATTAATTTTTCACAAATATAATGTATATTAATTAAATTATTCATTATATACCCCTTTTTTTCTATTGATGGAGAATGAATTACATTTGTTCATGAGGGTGTAGTTCACTATACACACAAACTATGGATTCATTTTCAATTTAATAAAAAATATATATGCTTATTGGTTATTCAATTGAAATAAAAACCTATCATTATAATTAATATACTTTTTTTATTTGTTAATGGTTGAGCAATATTTTAGGGAGTTATATGATGAAATAAAATAAAAACACCTCGTTAAGAACTATACCACTTCATTTGCAAATATATTTACCTTTTCACCAAATTCCTTCTATGGTTGGTTTCTTAATCAATACAAGGCCTTAATGATGTGATGAGTGGATATAAATATATATATATTTGGAAATTATAGAAAAATGTGAAAAAAAATACTTGAGAAATAAAAGAAAGAATGTTCATTTTAATAAGTGATGGGAATGAAAATCATGGACTAACTTAAATTAATAAATTAAATATAATAAAATTCATGATTAAATGAAAATTAATAGATATATTTAGAATATTGAATTAGTATGAGTTGAGATACTATCATTTAATAAAATTTGGACATGTTTAGGTGTTTTATTCACCCCTGTCTCTTTTTTTAACACCTATTATCCATTTTATCGATAACTGTGGTATGAATGTTTCATAAACATATGGGGCTATGGAAGATAATATAAAAAGGAAAGTGTCACATTAAGAAAATTGGTTTGATATTAAAATATTTATATATAATTCATTTTAATGATGATATTATTTATAGTAATTCAATAACTTTTAATAAAATGTTGATTATTATAAAACATCATTAATATAATCTGTGGAGATATTTAATTAATATGAAATTAAAAAAATTAGTATTATAATTTAATTTCTATATAAAAAGTTAAATAAAATAAAATATGCTGTATTTATCTATACAATTTTTGGGACACTATATTTCGCACAAATAAATTTACATTTTTAGATTTTAAAATTAACTACATGATTTTCATACAGCTTCCACAAACATTGTATCGGTGTTTCATAAGAAATTTGGGTAATTATATCATCATTAAAAATAAAAAATAAATTCCCATAAAAAAATTAGATATAAAATTTTAATTCCAAAATAGAGATAACAAACTTCTATCCCATAGACTATAATTAAGAGATATTAAAAAAAGGAGAGTGACATTTTGTTATTATTATTATTTAAAATAACAATAAGCACATTTTTTAAGGAAAGTGAAAAAAATATCCACCAATTATAAACTTTTATTTTCATGGATGAAACAAAAATATAAAAAACAAATAATTATTTTGGATATTTTTGGCCTTATAACATTATTTTTATTCTTAATAATATAATTAAACCCTACTGAGGTGAAAAATATTTACTACAGTTTCTATTCAAAATGATTAAAAATAATAGTATCCTATTTAAAAAATGTAGACCTCATAATTCGAAATATTTGACCCATTTTTATATATTTAATTTTTATAGTATGAATTAATTAATTTAATATTGAAATGAAAAATACAAGCATATTTATTTCTGAAAAGTGTTTTTAAGCCCAAAATGAACATATAACAACATCTGGTAAAATGATGATTACTATGTAATGAATTATATTATAGATAATTAAAGAATATTTATATTAATATATAATCAAATTTTAATTTTATATTAATTAATTTAATGAAATTAATAGTCAACATGACAAAATTAATTATTTCCACCATTCATAAAATATTCAATGTTTTCAGAAAAATAAAAATATTTCACCAAAATCTAACATTGATATGATGATATATGAAAAAAGAATAATTTTGAAAAATTATAATACTATAATTTTCTAATTAAAATTTTGAATAAAAACTTATAATAAAAGGATTTATATTAAAATATTATTTCATTTCTGATTGAAAAAATAGTTAATATATTGATGATGAATATAAAGATAAAAAATATAATATATGAATAATAAAAATTAAAAAAATACTATTAAATTTATATGATTTATAATATTGTATCCATAAGGGACTAAGATATCTATGATTATATTTTTTGGTTTTTATAAATTATAGACATGGACATTGGGGACCGTCTTTATTTCGAGGAAATGAAAAGAAAGGTGGAATATCATGGTAAATATAATTGTATGTTATATGGGGGGAGAAACATCATCCACCAATATTTTTCAAATGTGTGAAAAATAAATCAACTAATTTCTTTAAAGGAAAGTGGAATTATTTTAATTGTGGTAAAGTATGCTATCTGGGAAAAAATATCAAAGTAAGGGTAAGAGTTCAATTAAATAAATAGATTAGGAGATGATACCAACTAATGATCAACCCACACAACAATAATTAAATTTCACGGACATTGGAAATTATGGAAATAAATTTCTTAAACTCCTACTAAATGAAGAATATATTCCCCAACAACCACCCATATCAAGGGAATAACAAATAGAATTTTTTATCACTGCCAATTTTTTAACTCAAGATGATAAAATAATTTTTCATAAACATGATAAATTGTCAGGATTTTATAACGACTTAGTGAATTCTGCTTCTTTAAATATTTTATATCATACATGTTTATTAATAGCATGGAATTGAAATATCAAGAAATTTATATTTAAGATTATAAGAAATAAAATAGGTATATCTTTATCATGTATAAAGTATGTAGATATTATTTTATTTAATCTTGTTAAGGTATACATCATATAGATCTAATTCTTCATTCAATGGTTAAATTTTATATAATATTGTGTATGGATGAGATTATTATCCATAAAACACATTTTAATGTTTTTTGTAAAGGAGATCCCATTTTAGATTTGGAATCCTACCATTATCGAATATCATACTAGGAAAAGTCAAAAACTCATCTTAGAATGTATTTCTATAATTTGAGTCCTAATATTGAGAAATTACTGTTTTTATCTCAAATTATTGGGGTGGAATTCTACATTGATGACATGAAGATTTTAAGGGAATTTTTTTTTGTATGGTCACCCTAAGGTTATCCTTGATTGTGATGATGATATTTTGATTAAACACATACCTAGATTCAAGACTATAACATGGTGTTCATATAAGATGAACCTCACTGAATTAGAGTGATTGAAGAATAAAATTAAAGATAATCGGGATAAGTGTTCTGCAGGCCTGTATTCTTCATCATGGGGTGTACTGATCCTCTTTATAAATATGAAGGGTGGATTAATGAATATTTACACTATTAATAATTAGATTAATAAATCATTATCATAAATAATTGTCCTCAACATCGTTTCAATGATTTGTTCTATTAAATCTATGGAGGTCAATATTTCTCAATGATTGATCGTTATCTATGTTATCATTATTTGTTGGTCAAAAAGTAGGATAAATCTAAAATAACATCCCTAGCAAGGTATGGAAATTATTAATTTATAGTTTTATACTTGTACTTGAATTAAAACTCAATCATTATGTATTTTATGAATATATTCTTTTAGATTTACCTTGAAAATTACATGGTAGTCAGTATAGATGATATTCATATATATTGTATGATCGAGAAAGATAATGAATATCCTTTCTTTTTTTAGGATAAAACCATAATAAGTTATAAATAATATTCCACATACTTAAAATGTGTATTTTGGATACCAAAATAATGATTTTTGGGCCATATAATCCCCATCAAGGAAATATCTATAGTTTCTTCAAAGATGGAGATGATAGAGAAATATTACCTAACAAACACACCAAATTAGATCCGTAGTTTTCTCTAGTTAGGGAGATGCTATAGATGTTTTTTGAGTAATTTCGAATGAATATCTAACCTACTGGATAATTTTATATAAAATAATATTATTTTCCTTCTGATTTAGTACCATAAAGAGAGTTTTGAGGAACAAAATAAGTTGATGTTCATTACACATATACATAAATTACTTTGTACTTGAAATGGGTTTGTAACATATAGTGATTCCTATGAAAAGGTTTTCAGATGCATCCTATTGAAAATTTTTAAGAAAATTAATTATTCCTCTCATTATTTAAATACACATGGGTAAAATTAATCAAAAACATTATTTTGAGTTATAAGAATTGATCACTGAAAAAAAAATTGGGTCATTTTATCTATGATGAAAAGTATGATATATATACAAACCAATACTTTTATATATATATATATAGAGAGAGAGAGAGATAAGGAGATAAACATTCACCTAAATATATGGATAAAGTTTATAAATCTTTGTCTCTGCTTAATACATTACCACATACAAAAGGATAACAAGGTGTATAATTATGTAAGAGGAATAGATCATTAAACCATGTACATGTTAATGATTGAAAAAGACCAAATACTAATGGATTTTAAGTTTTAGAATATTAATATAATAATATGAGAAAATAAATATTATCACTCCAAACTAACTACTAAACGTTTCTACTACTTTAAGATAAAATATTCCCTACAAGTCAACACAAATAAACAGAAAATTATATTCAGGACTCCAGAGACACAAAATGATAAATATGTGTTTATATGTTTTGTAACTTGGATATGTGTTTCATTAAAACTAAATATGATGATAGAATATTACTATGATTCCCAGTAATCATCTAACTATATTTATCTAAAAAGAAAAATGATGTATATTGATCTATAGAATTTCATTTGGTGGAATGTTTCATCCCACACCTATATGAGTATAGAAATAAACAAATATTACCATGTATTTTTTATAGGACTCCCTAAAATTTCTAATGGAAACAATTATATTTTGATTGTATTCTACTTCCACACAATGTGGGTGCATTTTATTAAAACCAAAGAAAATTTTTAATTTGATGAAATTTTGATGATATACATAAGGTAAGTGCATAGACACCATGTATTACCACTATACATTTATCAGATCATGAAATGATGTTAAACATTAAAAATTTGGGAATTATTTAGAAATAATTGGATATAGAGTTGATTTTCATCATTTATTACCATCTTAAGACCTATGTTTTATCTTGGAGGGGAATTAAAATTCTATAGTATATTATGATATATTGTTAGATATAAGCCCAATGATTTTGGGGTCATAACCTTCCCTTGGTATATTTATCGATAATTAATGTTTATATTTCTTTATTTACATGTCACTATATATGACTTTGTATGTGAATTGATATATGAAATCAATATATTGGGATGGCATTATAGAGTGGAAGTTGATAGGATCTGGCCTTGTTTATGGAAATACATACAAGGATCAAACCATTCATTAGAATATTAATGTGCAATATGTCAGCAAAATATTAATGTAGATAATATTTGAAGAGATCTAGAGTATGAATTAGGTGAAAATATGTTCCTATTTATATATATATATATATATATCTAGAAGAAGGTTGTGAAATATTGGAAGAATTGAATATTGATACCTAGATACATCAGTCCATTCAATATAGTTGATCATGCCAGGTGGTAGGTTAGTTCCTAAACCCCCCTTCATACCTCTTCCATGTTCATTATTTCCTCCATGTATTTATTTTTAGTAAGTTTATACTAGACCCATGAAATGTACTAAAAATGAAATCTATGTACTAGGAACTCAATCTATTATATGAGGAACAAATAGTATAATTTTTTGATTGAGGAGATAATGTGTGGCAAAATATAAGTACTATTCTATCTAGGGTTCTATTAAGTAATCAAATGTTTTTTTAATATACATGACAATCAGGGGATATAATAATAAGAAAATTCCCTCAATTGATTTTATATGATTAAAAAACATTAGAGAATAAAATTATTTTAAGGGAGGTTAATTGTTACAACAAATTATTTAAGTGAAAAAAAAATATTACATAAGTAAATATTTTATTTCTTATATTTTTTCAAGAACAACACCAGACCAAAATGGAAAAGGGAACTTCCTATTTAACTAAATATTGATCACTGTAATATAACTATTAAATAAGCTGGTACAAATAGTTAAAGAAAAATTATGAAATAAAGTGTATTTTTAAAAATATATAAAATAAAAAACATATAGATAAAAAATCTTTTTAAGCATAGAAAATAATTTCCAAAATATATTGTATTCAAGAGTGAGAAACTTTGTATTAGAGTTAATTTGATATTATTATTTAATGTACCTAAATTTTGAATTTTTTATAAAAAAAATCAATACATTTTTAGTTTATTTAAATGATATTTCAATGAATTATAGAATTTGAATTTAAAAAAATTAAAATAATATTTGGATATTTCATGATAATGTTTTCTAGAATAATTTTTCAGTATTTTGAAAAAGAATTTATATTCAAATTAGTAGTGAAAAAATATTATTTCTTCCGAATAAATGACTATTATTATTATGAGTACTTAAGAACAATGTATAATTTTTTTATTGATTAAATTTTATATTATGGAATAATTTTATGGAATTTAATAATATTGATTCACATTTATAAATACTATTTTTATACACAAAAAAATGAAAAAAAAATTAATTTAAATAAAAAAAATTATTCATCCTTTATTTAAATTATGTATTGTAATGGTTGAAAAACAATTTGGATTGACTTTAAATGTATATAAAAAAAATTTACAATAAACCAATGTCTATCAATTAAATTGTTTATAATTATTTCAATGGATTACAAATAAGTTTTATGCATTAAAACACACTTTTTCTAAAAAAGTATCCATGACTTATGTTCATTTATTTTAAAATTATATATTCCAATCATTAAAAATTTTATTTTTGAAAATTATTTTAATTTTGAAAATTATATTTTTATATTTATATAAATTTTTACATTTTATTTTTTACTAATAAAAATAAATACTAAATATGACATATAATTACCCTCGTAAAACTAGTTAAAATTTATTTACTAAGTGGAAATGTCCTGAAACATGTTATAAAGGTTTTCAAATAGATGGTTAAAGTTTGGATTCATGAAAAATCTCCTCCCCTCTTCGGTTTTCACTTTCTCAACCTTTTATTTTTTGAATAGTATAATTACTTTTGGAAAATGTAAAGCATGATTCCAAAATTTCCCTCTATTTAGATATAAAAATGTACTATTTATACCACTTGATGTTACCCCATTCCATTTGAACATCATTTTAAAAAATTATCCATTTTTTCCTCCAAATAACCTCTTATAGTTCCATAATCATATTGACACCATTAGAAATCTTAAGACCTTAACTTCCGAAGATATTTCAAAAATAAATAATATTTTTAGATATAATTATTACCTCCAACCTAATCCAGTCATCTTAATATTTATGTTACAAATATTTCCTAATAGACATACATTAATGACATAAGTATAAATAATATCACTATATTTTATTAAATTTATATTGTCACCCTTATTTTTTATTTCCCGTCCATTTTTAAAAACAAAACATCAAAAATTGTGTGTTGTGAGAACTACCATCTCTATAAAGCAAAAAATCCTTTTATTCATCACCCTATCTCAAGAATAGTTTTAATAAGGTAAATGATAGAAAATGATATATATATATATATATATATAATGTAATGTTTTTGCATAGATTTAAATTTAGATTCTAACATTATACCCACTCATTTTTTCACGAAATGATAATGTTAATTATGTGTACATGTTGACTACCTATTCAAAGAATTAATGTTTATCATTTTTCATCTAGACATTTACCGTCATTATCAAAAAAAATTATAATATTTTAATCACATACAACATATAAAACTAATATAATTGTAATTGATTAATAATGATATTATATACAGAATACCCTATAATCCTGATAATCTATTAAATATTTTTTAAATTTTTGGAGGGTTTGTTTACCAACCTACTTGGAAATTATTTAAATTATATCATCGATAACTATGAGATCATATATACCGATAAAATATTATGTAAATAATTTATCAAAAATTCAACTCTGTTTTTTAATGTATAAAACAAAAAATAATGATCATTGTAATATAATCCATTGATATGGTTTGATAACTCGAATATAGTATATCAACAAACTCTACTTCACAAAATGGGAAAAAATATCATGTAATGGAATTATGAAATTTTAGGTCATCATGAAACAAAATTAATATCACATTTGAAGGGGTTTTAAAGATTAATTTCATGAAAAAATTATATATAGATCCTCATATTATTAAACTAGAACAATTTTCAATTTATAAACACCCATGAATGAAAATATTTTAAAAAGAACTATTTTTTTGAATTAAAATGAATTAAATTAAAATTATTAATGGAAACATATATGAATTACTATTTCAGATAGATAATTAAGATGTTTTTATAAATGATACAGGAGTTTAATAAACTTCCTTGGAAATCATGACCATTGTTAAGGTATTTGATAACCCAAACTCATTCTTTTTAGTTATAATACTTCATCATGAATTTACTTCCCCTATATTAACTTAATAATTAAATATTAATTGTGTTCTATCTTATATATAAGGTGGAAAAATTGTTTTAAATTCAAATACAGTACCGTGAATTTTTTATTTTCACATTTTTAATAAATATAAGGGTAAAGTTTTAAAAGAGAATAGTAACCATAAAATTTAAATCTAGGCCTATAAAATGTTTTGAAGAAATATTTTTTGTGAGTTTTTGTTCATTTTCATCCGTATATTGTAAAATTATTATCTCTATCGAAGAAATTTTTCATTCCTCACAAACATTTTTTTTATTATATGATTATTTTTAGTGATGAATTTTTCAGTTTCATTCAAATTAATTCATGTTGTTATTTTTTTCTATATATAAATGTCTTGAACCCCATTTCTATTCCCATGGTCTCTTTATCCTTTGAATGTCTATTTATTTTAATGATAATGTTTTCTGAAAACCATTACTTCCATGGGTTCTTTATGATGAGAAAGTTGAATGATTTTATAGTTACACTAATAAGAATAGATGAATACAAGCAGGGTCATATATATTGCTCTTATGTATTAGTAAATAGTTGATATCTCATGAGAAATATATTACATGGTACTTTTAATTTAATCATATGGGTGGGAAATATTTTTATTTCTCAAGAAATTATTGTTTCCCTATGCTAATTTTTATTCCTTAATTGTTTTATATTTTTCAATTTGATCATATAATATAATGACACATAATTTTTGTTAAGGATTTCAAAGATATTTTTTGGTTACTTTGTTTTTATAATGATCATTTATGGATTTATTTTATTAATCCATGTACATTTAAGTTCACTTATTTTATGTTTTTTATTCATACTGATATGATATTTCACTTACTATAATGTATTTTTATTCTTAGGAAAGCATAATTAATGATTTTCTATTCATTCCTTATTAATCAATTGTGCTCAAAATTATATTATTTTTTCATTACATAGGTTATGGGGATAAGTTTTACATATATGTTTCTTATATAATGGTCTATTATGATGAACATATGAATATATTTTGATGATTATTCTAAAATATGTGGTTTATATATGTAATCATCTAAGACATTAGTCATCTAGTTATCCTATTTTTACCAAGATTTTTTAGTTGGAATGTTTATTTAGGAAAATAATGAAATAAATTATTTTATTTATCAGGGTTCACAATATTTTTTTCGTATAATCATGGACTATTCTAAACTCCAAAAATTTCCATATAAGTAAAATCATATTTGAGTGTAGAACAAACTCATGGAAATTGTCACATGATAAATAATAGATTAATAACCACAAGTGAATGACACAAAAACATACCTTCTTCATTAATATATTGCTAAAATACTAAGGAGATATATAACTAGAAATTGGGAGAACATAAACCCGTAATTAATTACCTAATATGTTATTTAACACAACTTCCATTTATAATTTTATTGAAAAATTATTCTTATTTTTCAATGAATTTATAAAATCATTGATATTGTTTCATTAAAATTTTATTTTTTAAAGATTTTATTTCACTTGATTTATATAATGATACTTTATACATTATATAAATTATTGATATTGATACTATAAATCAAATATAATTATTAATTTACATGAAATATGAATAAAAATTGATAAAATTTTAAAAAAATTATTTTTCTAATGAAAATAGTTGAAAATATGTTTTCATAGTATTTATTTTAAATATATTTCTTAAATATTCTAAATTCAATTTTCATAATTTAACATTATTTTTTTTAAATCTATATTAGGTTTCATTTATTAGTTTTTTATAAAATAAATGATTTATAAGTGAATAGTGAAAACAATAATTTTGCTGGTACTATCAGTTTTGTAACATTAGAATAAAAAAGAATGTATTAAATTCCTACAAAACATTTTCTATATAAATATATTTATATTTATTAATAAAAATAATCATTTATTTTTTTAAAATTTATTAAATCCATGATTAACGATTTGTAAATAGATGTGAAATTTTACTTGGAAAACCATTTTTACACTTATGTTAATAATTATTTTTTATCACATATAGAAATAAATCTAAAAACATGGATTTCAAATTTCAGATCAATATATTCATGTTATCTAATATGGACAATTTTTATTTATCTAAAAAATTATGATCAAAATGATAAAAGTTAATGACCTTTATAATAGTTAAAGGTTTATTTCCAATGTATTTTATTAGTAATAGTCGGTAATTTTTATATAATATTTTATAATGATCTACTTTATAAAAATTATGTCATTTTATTTTTCATAATTATATAAAAATTTCAAATATTTTAATTTGGAATTAATTTTTTATAAAATTAAGAACTCTTTAATGATGAAAATAAAAAAAACTATTAAATAATTTTTCTATATATTTAATTTTTTAATATGATATTAAATTTTTTAATATTTATAAATATAATTAGATTATATGAGGATTAAATTTTTCTTAATAACCAATAAATTTATATTGAGGGGTCGCATTATATGTTTTATGAAATGTATTTTACTTGGATAAAAACTAGTTATAATAGTAAAAATCAAAAAGCCAAAATATAAAAATCAAGGGGTAAAAGGATTTAGGATCGCTTTAAACATGTGTAAAAATTATTATTTGAGGTATTCAATACATTATATCACCCCAAAATTGTTATTAATTTGCTTTGGATACATTCACTGTTGAATAGATCCTTCCAATTTTTTTAAAATAATAAGTATTCATAAAAGAACCCTTATAATAATTTATAAAATGGGAACATTTACACAATTATTCCATCAAATATCATACATAAAATGATTTATTTTTACTTCTTAGAATCATATCAGAAGATTGGGACCCTAAATACTAAATTTGATAGTATATTCCCTTCATTTTCTGGGATAAATTCATGATAACATCCAAGGTCTTAAAAAGGTTATTTCATAATCCTTTATTTTTTTAATAATTTTCCAATTCCAAACTAATATTTTAAATATTAACTGAATTATAATTGTATAATTAGTGTACTTATATGGTGTTATATTTATTTAATGATCGTTATTTTTTAATTCACATCCACAAATAAAATAAATGATCATTAATCATGACTAAGTGCACACAACCACATCCACCAAATGACTTCATAAAGTTTTTATTAACACTTTTTATCTGGTAACAAGTATTAAAATTTAGAATGGATATTATTTATGTTCTAGAATTATAATTATGAAATGATAATTTAACATATATATCTATTATATATCATTCATTGAAAAATGGAATCATTAATCATCCTTACACCGGACTACCACATAAAGGAATGAGCAATTTAATTTATCATTACAATGATACTAGGATGCTTCTGTTTTTTAATTTAATGATTGTAATTAATATTTTTTACATGATTGTGATTTAATAAATATTATTTTAATATTAAAATAAATAAATTTTTTCCTATAAACATGTATATACGTGCTCACATTTGGGTGGGTTTTTACCAAATACATGATCTATCTTATAATGTTTAACCCATGAATGATTAAAGAATTTTATGTAATTAAATATCATTAAATACTATTTTATTTAAAATATTAAAATGATTAATAAATGGTTTTCTTAATATTTAAAAAAATTATTATTATTATATCACCTTTTTATTATTAAACACCCCCGAACTGGTTCTTCACATGATCTATTTCATGAAACAAATCCATTTAATTTAAATAATTAAATAAAATTTAATGAATTTCTGAAAAATAATGATTATAATATCTTGAATAGTCTATGTATAATGAACTTTGGGAGGTGAATAAATAATTAAATTTATACTTCAAAACTAGTTCAACGAGGCCATGATTTTGCACACCCAATTTCGAATATACATAATGAGAAACATATATTAAAATAAAGAATAATAATGAAATACATTTATAAAAAAACATTTATATTAATATGCTTTGGAAATAAGATTTTTTGAAAGCTATGTCCATTTATAGGAGGTTCGATCATATTTTAGTAACCTATAATATAAGGTAAGGGGTCCTTTGTATCAAATTTAACTTTATATAGAATATTTTTTATTATGGAAGATGATTCCATACACATGGTATTATAACATCATAATGAATTTAATTTCCTTATTGATAAAACTCATGTGGTTGGAAGATTAGTATGTTGTTATTTAATTAAATGTAACTAAATTAAAAACCCCTATTTTTTAATAGCTTTTGTTTTCTCAACTACCATTGATCGGTTATAATGTCCATTCATAATCTTAATCCTTCCAATATTGGTTATTTCCAGGATATAATCAATTTTATGTAATGTTCTATTTTTATATCTATAAAATTATTATTATTTTCATATCTTCTTCCTCAAAGAATTTCATCCCTATAAAAATTTTATTATTGTTTAAAATAAATCCAATCTACTTTAAATAAATTTTCTCCTATATTTCTAGGTTTCCATTTACCTTAAATGTTATCCTTTATTGTGGAAATAAAATTAGGTGTAATCTCAAGTGACATTGATATTTTACTTCTCCACATTTAATTAATACATTTTGTTACTATTTTTATGATGTGGGATTTTAATATAGAAATATTAAAAAAATTAAAAGTACTTTCATATACTTAAAATCAAATTATTTATCATCTACTCCACCAATATTTTGATGAACATAATATCATTTTTAGTATATATAATTTATTTTTTTAGAAGTAAATGTTTTACAATTTTATCTTAACACTTTTTAAAAACCATCATGCATTTTAAAATCTTTATAAATGTGATTTCATTCCAAATATTTATATTTATACTAAATTATTTTAAATTTCTCATATATTCACCTTCTGAAAATGAATTCATAATGTTCATGATGCATCATATTTTTATTTTAAAGATAAAGTGATATATAAATACTCTTTTATAATAATTATTGATATTGGTTTTTATATCTAATTTAGTTACAACCTGTGAATTTTTTTCATCATTACCCAATTTATGTTCTTATAAAATACACTTTTGGGGTGGTAAAATTTTCGGTCTCAATTATTTTCCTTCATGAATTTAACTTTGCTGATATAATCTAGAATAGTTGTGAAACAAACTTCCTTATCTATTGGTTCTTAATGATATGATTAATGGGTCCAATTTACTTCCCATGGGTTCTTTATGATATAATTAATGCATGGTATCATGTGTTAGACAAACATATAGAAGAATGAGGTGTGGTGTCCAATATCACCCTCCAATGCTTTAGAGAAAAAAATATCTAATTTAAAAATGATTTTGAATATGGACATAATTTATATTACCTAGGATCCTGTTATTGATATTGAACTATATGTGGGTTATCAAAGTTGAAAAGATTTATAATGAACAAGATACGGGTTAGCTAGGTTAAGAATATTGAATTGTAACTAAAAGTGGGATAGCTAGTTTTAATGATTGTGAATAAACCTAATGCGAGTTTTCTTGGGTGAATGGATTGATCATGAACCGAATGCAGATTATAAAATTTAACAAGATTGACCATGGACTCCATGGGGTTGGTTATGTGTACAATGTTATTTTCTGTATTCTTATTATTTTTTTGTATTTAAATTTTATATTCATATGATTATTCTTCATGGATGAAACATAATGTCTTATGATTTTTTACATCATTTTCAAGATATTTGATTGTTAATTTAATATTACATGTCCTTTTGTAATAAAATAATATATATCCTTGTTATTACATTTTAATTTAACGGTATATTTTTACATTGTTGATATCTTCACATATTCATTTCCAATAACCTTTTATGACATGTAGGAATATTTTCCCAAAATAAGAGTTTGATCTCATATATTTCCATAGGTCATAAATATGAGTATAACATTGGAGATGTATAGAAGTGTATATATTTTGGTCAGTGATTTTTTAGTGTTCAATATTATTGTTAAACAATATTCTTATGTAGAAGATTATTTATGATATCAGACCTTCAATTCTTGTGATTGGTTCATTTTTTTTGAGTTGTAATTTCTAACTTATTTTAATGTTGTAAATAAATACTGGTTCACTCACATTATATCAAATATTTTTTTAAAAAAAATTTATCACAAGACTCAACATTTTAGTTATAGGTAACCAAATATCATGACTATTTTGTACCCATGAATTTTTAAAGGTGGGATTCACAGGTCACACTTCAACTTACTAAACTAATAGTAGGTTTTCCCAGTAGTGTGATTCCAAAAAAAAAGTGGTATTATATATCTGGAAAATATAGTAGAGACAATATTCAAGTACCAATGATAATTTATTGGTTTTTATAAGGAAAAAAATTTATTATAATCTTTTAGATGATACTATATGGGATATTATCTTTGAATCCATCATTTGTTTCACCTACAATCTAATGTAAGGTCTATAATCATAAATCAAACACAATGTGAATACTGATTATTGGATAGATACATAGTAATGGTACATGAAACATATTTTTATGGTATTTAATAGGTTTATTTTTGGATAATTATAATTAATTATATTAAATTGTAGATAACAAAATGAATAAAACCATGTATAAGATTTTTATTTACATACATGAAGATATGATTCTTGGTCATAATCTATGTTTTGACCATATTTGTCAGATCCATGAATTTTTTTTAAAGGTATTTTTCATTTAATTTCAATTCTTTCTTTGTCGTGGGGGTTTCCAAGGAATTTTTGGACCAAAGGATGGGTTTTCAAGATTTTTTCCAAACCGCGATCCCATTTCCAAATTTAAAAATAAAATTTGTTTCTTCTATAACTCCTTAATTTTTTAATGTTTTTCCCCCATTCCTCTTCCCACTTGGCCTCCCCCAACCTATTCAATCCACCATATCCATTTGGACACCCTAGGAACTCATTTTCATTTTGGATTTGGGTAATTTATTCAGGCATTGGGCCAACCCATGTGCCCAATTCCAATTTTAAATTTTTATTTTAATTCATTCATATGTTATTCATGTTTTACTCTTTTTTAGTGATTCTACCTCCCAACTGAATCCAAAAACCTGAGTCTAACTTCAACTATCTATTTCACCTCTTTGGAGCTCATTTTCATTGCGGATTAGCGCGAAACTTCTCAGGGTTTCTCAAATCATCCAGATTTGTGAACGTAATTTAATTATTTCATAAAACTTTAAATTTTCACTATTTTTCCCCCATTTATACCCCCACTTGACCTAATAATCATCATTCAAGCCTCCATACCAGTTCTGGTGACATGGAGATTCAAATTTTGGTGGATTTTGGGTGATTTCTTTAAGATCTCTTAATTAAGTGAGTTTCCTCTCATGTTCCTCTCATTTTCTTAGGGTTTCATCCACTTTTCTTGAGGTTATAAAATATCCAGTAGCTATGTTTCATTAATAGGGTTTTATTTTGGGTCATTTTATTGAAATATTGTGGATTAGGTCCTTATTTCACTTTCTTGTAGTGCAGCGATGGTGCGATTGAAGTTTCGCACAACGGTTTGGAGTTTTTGGCACAAAAGGTAAGTGATTCCAGGTGTAATCATTTCTTGATGATTTGTCTTGATTTATTTATTTATTTTTCATGTTCCTAGTATTTTTTTTTTAGTTCTAAAACTATTTTTGGTGGCTTTGGTTTAGAGGTTAATTTAAAGTAGCATTTCTGTGTAAAAATGTGTCTTTGTCATGTGTATTCCATGTTGTACCACTTGGGGATGTTTTATGGATCATGAAATTGTTTTATTAAAAGGTTATAGGCATTAAAATTATTGTTTTATGTTATTTTGGAATGCATTTCATTTCAAAATAGGGTTTTTATAAGGATTTTATGTGCAACGCTTTGTTACACTCCTTAGAATTGTTTTATAAAGGTTTTAAATAGTTTCTTCATTTATATAAGAGCTGAAACTATGTAGGAAGAATATTTTGGTAGGAGTTTACTTTTTAAATGATCCATTTTAATGTAAAAGGTATGTTATGTGATGTGTACTATCTTGGAAATGTTTTAAAATTTTGTTTCAAGTATTTATTGATGTGTGAAAGAAATGTCAAACGCGTTGTGGGTTATTTTGGTGTGAGTATGGTTTCAAAATGAATATGAATAAAAAAAAGGAAATTATGTGACATATATGTGGGGTGTTTGGTGTGTGTGTGTGATCTGGAAATTGTATTTTAACATTAAACGGGTATTTCATGTCTTAAGGAACTTGTTTGAGAACAAGAGTGAAAACCCTGGTATCTAGATGGGTGGACGTGTACTAGTATGCTAGTGATCTCGTGGGGTCTGTCCCCTGTTTCATGAAGCATGTTTGACGATGAAAAAACAAACTAAACTATAATAACGATAATTTTTGGGGTCCACTAGGTTATGGGTATGATCCCTATTAGTGTCTCGTGTGCACAAGAACGAATATTTGTATGGTTACTTTCACGGAGTATGAGGTACCTAGGACCCATAGCGAGCTAGTGTCTATGGTTGTTTTCCCATCGCTAGTGCTCATTAGATATATACTTATCATCATCATACAGTATGTTAGGATTAAGAAATTCAGTATATTTTCCATTCTATTTAAAAGTGTTAATTTCTTTTAAAGTATCTCACTTGAAAGCTATTTTTATTTAAAGTTTCATCTTTTAGAAATGGTAACAATCATATCTTGTTTACAAACCTTTAAAGATTTTTTCCTTATAATGATTATTACATGGAATATTTTAGTGGTTGAATCCTACTTGGTTTTTCTCACACCCTACTTACACCCTTGTATTTAAGTAGACTTGTTAATTTTATCACAGGTTTGGGTAAATCTTTTAGTGCTAGTGGTTTGGGTTTCTTACGGTCCTTCTTGGTGTAGTGTAATAGAGATGGCTTGGGGGTGGTGTCACTTTCCATGATGAGGTTCTTGGGATGTACTGTATGTCTTTAATTTATTTTACATAGTATTAATGTTTTTTTCTAGATTATTTAATTCAATTCTGAATTTAAAAAAAAATTGGTTTGAAAATTCCAGATTTGGTTTATTTGATTCATTTGTTGTTTTATGTTTATAAACATGGTTAAATCATTCCCAAATGTCATTTTTTTAATACTCAGGAACCTTTTCCAGCCCATGGGTATTGGGAACACCCTTAGAGCCTTGCAACGGGCTGGGTCAGGTGCTAGTTTTGATGGAGAACTGATTCAGTTTGTGAACAAACGGTATGAGAGGGGGTTAGTTTCGCTCTCCTAGGTCATGTTATTTGGGGAGAGTTAGGATAGTATGGAGCTAGGGTTATCGGGACTTGAAATTATGATTATGATTTGGGTTCCTGGATAGCACACTTCATGATGAGATTCAAGTCAATAGGGAAAGTCATGTTTTATCTGATTTATTTTGTTTTCATGGGTCATCGATGATTGGGGAAATGAAAAGAGAGTTGGTCCAATGGTCTTAGTGGGATTGCATGGCCTAGAAATCCATGTGAAGTCGGGGATATTGTCCTAAAACACTCTCCATGATGGTGAAGTGATTATAATATGGCCTCCAACCATATATCAATGTCACCCAACAAAACTAATTTCCTCATGCATTATATTGTGTCCTTTTGTTTTGGAATCAAGGATTCTTGGTTTTAAAATTATAAGTAAGACCTGATTTAAGAAATGTGAACTTTTATGAAATTATTTTTTAGTAAAGAGGAAGTGGATTTATTTCTAAAATGGTGGAAATGAAATTTCATAACTATTTTGAAATATTGAATAGTGTATTTATGCCTCTATTAAAATTATGAGTTATGTTAGAGTTAGTTTTGAAGATATATTCCAAATAGACTTTGCTGAAATATTGAAAAGTGTTTTGAATTGAATGAAGTGTTTTGGGGATTTTTTTGTGGGGTTTTAAGATTAATTTTGATTTGTTACCTAGTAAGCATTTTAAAATTTTTATAAATCATTGGAATCTTTTTTAAATAAGAAGATAAGGGGTTTTAAATGGATGGGTGTTGATGAAGGGGAGTTTTTTTCAGGAAACTGGGACTGTTTTGGAATAGGCTGAAATTTTTTGAAATTAATTAATGGATTGAAAGTGAGTTTTTAATTGAATGATTGGGGATTTTTAAAAATTTTCTTAAGATTTAGATTATTTTTTTATTCTATGGTTAGTGTTTTTGAAAAAAAGGAAGTGATGGGTGAATGTTTTGGTTTTGTAAAGTGGAATGAATTTTTGTTTTAACCTTTGGTATTTCCATGAGAGACCACATACATAGGGTTATATGGGATGATTGATGGTTAGGGGCACGAATGGATGAGTTCTTGGAAGGATATTAGGAGGGTTACTAGTGTGGCATGGAAATATGCATGTGTGAGGCCCATAGTATACCATTGGTGTGTACGATAACCACTAACCCGTTTATTTTCAATGAACTGACTTCTTTTAAAGGAAACATTGATGTCTTGATGACCAGTTTGGGTGGTGTGACATATGTGTTTTTGGAAATTTTGTTGTATTGGGATGTATTGAGTTCAAGAACCCATCTTTTTATAATGATTTTTTGGGTTTTTGTTTGGCCATTATGTTGGGTTGGAGGGATGGTTTGTGGTCTCCTCTGAGAAAAGTTCGGGAGGCCCTTGTGGTGGCTCCCCTCATGTGTTCGGTTCTGAATAGTGATTTTTTTACCAATGTACCAGCTTGGTTGTGTCTTTGTGTCATCTCATTGAATAGAGTATAACACCATAAAGATTTAATTCTTGACTAAAGTGCATCCCAGATTTCTTCTCCATTGGAAATTCCTCCAGTTCATCAATGCAAGGATTCTTTTTCTTGAGATTTTGAGGTTGATTCCCCACTATTTTCTTTCTTGGTTTTTTGGATCCCCTTTTAGCGAGAGAATGGTCATGGAAGGTTGAAAGATACCTTAGTTCCTTAAGTTACATGATTCACCAAAGGTGGAATCGGTCTGAGGTTATTGGTGTAAAATGTGTTCTAAGAGGGCCTCTAGGTCTTTTATTAGTCTCTCTAAAATGAGGGTTCATGTTAAACCACCGGTGTGAGGAATATGTTCAAGAGAGGCTAATATGGACAATTTTAAGAAATCTTGTGATGATTGGGGTTCACGCTAAGGTATATATCCATATATTGTTTCAATTAGTCACAACGATCATGTTGGGTGACACCTTGCGATGTCATGTGCTTGTTTGACTGTAAAAGTGAAGGTTGTGTAATCTTATGAGAGTCTCTATTTTATCAGATGTGTTTCTCCCTTCAAAAAATCTTGAAATACTCTCTTTAGAATAAGTTTTTTTTCATATATCCTTTAATCATTAAATTTTTTCATCCAAATAAACAAGGGATGATGTGTGCGCATCTCTTAACCTCTTATTTCGGAAAAATTTCTGGTTTTGGTAAGGTGAGTTTAGAGTTTGTTGTGTCTCATTGAAACCATATGGGATCACAGTGTAGTTATTTGTTGCACCAAAATAATAATTTATGTTTAAGGGTTTCCCAAGGCGTGACTATGGATATGAAGATGCTTCGATTGTCCGAGCTCCATCTATAGGTACCGGAGTGAATTTGGTGTGTTGTCAGTAAAATCCCAGGGTCATTAAAAAAAATTGATCTAATTCATATCCTCGGTATAAAAGATGGGAACATTTTAAACCTATGGTATTGTCATCTATATTTAGTTGTTCTCATTCTATTAAAACAAGTGGGGGAATATCATTCCCATGTTATCTTATAAGTTAATGTTTTCCCCCGTTGGTTTCCTTTGAGTTTTTAGATAAAAGTATCAAATTTGGTCTAGGAAGATGGTAGAACACATTTTTCACATAGTTAATAGTTACTATATTCCAACCTAGGAAACAGTGTGTTAAGAGATAGTAGCTACTACACAGTCTCTACATGGCCATGAGCATTGACCCATGTAACCGTGAAAAGTTTCCCATTTGGAAAGAATGCTTCGCATAGTTATCCAACGGTTTCCCAACTGTGTGGACTAACCGTGCAGTCGTTCCAACCATTAAAATTTTGGGGTGTTTTCTTGTCGGCCTATTCTAGTCGGTTATGATAGTTTGTTATTATGGTGGGAATATCCACTATGGGTCTCACGTAAGTTATTTTGGAAAATGCTAATTAAATTATACCATTTATACCAGGGAGTCCGTTTAGGCCTCCCCCTGTCAGTTTCATCATTCTTTCTCGGGAAAATTTAATTTGTCTCTAATTGTGGGGAGCCCATCTGTGTCTCCCCATATCAGTAGCTCAGTTTTTTCCTTGGCCATTTCTTGGAAACAGTTTGTCTCTTTCAGAGCTTTTCAACCTCCAACTTCTTCATTGGGTAAACTTTGGGATTGGAGTGCGCCCAATGGTTTGGTTGAAGTGAAACTATGGTAACCCAATTCGATGTTGTTGTCCGTTCAGATAAATTTCTTGAGTCTTGTTCGTATATTGTTTGAGGTGTTTTGTTTTGGGATGAAGTTTGAATGTGATTGCTCATTTTAGGAAATTGTGGTAAGTTTTAGTTGGTGAGATTACCCCTTCCTTTATTGATCAACTCAAGATATCTTAGTGTTTTGGGGGCGGGTGAAACTTGGAAAAGGAGTACATTTTGGCCTAACTGTTGGGTTTGGTTTTTAATTTTGGCCTTGTTGTAGCTTTATGATGAAAGAAATATTTTTGGTGGGTATAATTGTCACATCTATGACATGTTTTAATGGTATTTTTCATTTAATTTAAATTTTTTCTTTATTTCGGGGGTTTCCCAGGAATATTTTGAGGATAGGATGGTTTTAAAATATTTATTCCAAACTACGATCCCATTTTCAGATTTAAAAAAAAATCTTTTATAAATCCTTCATTTTTTAACATTTTTCAGCCATTATAATTCCCACCTGTCCTCTCTTGAACAATTAAAACCACCATATCCATTTTAACCCCTTATTAACTCATTATCATTTAGATGTGGGTGATTTACTTAGGCATTGGTCCAACCCATGATCCCAATTCCTCTTTTAAAATTTTATTTTAATTCATTCATATATTATTAATTGTTTACTTGATGTTACTGATTTCACCTCCCAACAGAAGCCAAAAAACACTAGTATCCCCCCCATTATCTATTTCGCATCTTTGGAGCTCATTTGAGTCACGGATTAGGGATAAATTCTCAGTTTTTCTAAAATCGTCCATATTTGAGAAGGTAATTTGATTCGTTCATAACCCTTTCAATTTCCAGTATTATTCCCCCATTTCATCCCCCACTTGACCTAATTAGAATCATTATATCCTCCTTACCAGTTTTGGTTACATGGAGATTCATATTTTGGTGGATTTGGGGCGATTTCATCAAGATTCCTCAATTAAGTCAGTTTCTTCTCATGTTCCTCCCATTTTCTTAGGGTTTCTTCCACTTTTCTTAAGGTTATGAAATGTCCAGCTGCTATGGTTCATAAATAAGGATTTATTTTGTGCCATTTTGGTGAAATATTGTGGATTAGGGTTTGATTTCACTTCCTTGTGTTGCGGTAGTGGTGTGATTGAAGTTTTGCACAACAGTTTGGAGTTTTTTGCACAAATGGTCTGTGATTCCAAGTGTTAGAATTTATTGATGAGTTGGATTGCTTGATTTATTTATTTAGCATGTTCCTAATATTTTTTTTTTGGTTTTTAAAACTATTTTTGGTATCTCTAGTTTAGAGGTTAATTTTAAAGTAGCATTTTTGTGTAACAATGTGTGTTTGTCTTGTGCATTCCATGTTCTTCCACTAGGGGTTGTTTTATAGTTCATGAAATGGTTTTATTATACGATAATAGGGATTCCAATTCGGTTTTTATGTTATTTTAGCATTCATTTGTTATCTAAATATATTTTTAGATGGATTTTATGTGAAAAGATTTGTTACATTCCTTGGAATAATTTTGTGAAGGTTTTTAATGGTTTCTTGATTTATGTAAGAGGTGCAGCTATGTTGGAAAACTATTTTAGTAGGAGTGTACTTTTTAGATAGTCCATTTTATTTTCAAATCATTTTATGTAATTTTTACCATCTTTTAAATGTTTTATAAAATTGTTTAAATTATTTATTTAAGGGTGAAAGAGATGTGAAACGCGTTGTGGGTTTTTTTGTTTGAGAATGGTTTCAAAATGAATTTGAATAAAAATGGAAATTATATGACATGTGTGTGGTATTTTTGGTTTTTTTGTGACTTGTAAATATTATTTTAATTTTAAAATGGTATTTCATGGCTTGTTAAACTTTTTTTAGAACAAGAGGGAAAACTCGAGTATCTAGGTGGGTAGACATGTGTTACTATGCTATCGATCTCGTGGGGTCAGGCCCCTATTTCACATAGCAAGTTTTGCGATAACAACACTAACTAAAATATGATGATGATGATTTTATGGGACCACTAGGTTAGGGGTATTATCCCTACTAGTATCTTGTGTGCATGAGAATCGATATTTGTATAGTAACTTTCCCTGAGTATGAGGTACCTGGGACCCAGAGCGAGCTAGTTCCTATGGTTTTTTCCCATTGCTAGTGCTCATTAGATATTTTATAATTACCATAAGTATAAGGTAAGTTTGGATGTATAAATTCATTATCTTTTTCATTCTATTTAAAATTTTTTATTCCTTATAATATATCCCACTTGAAAGCTCTATTTATTTAAAGTTTCATCTTTTAGAAATTCTGACAAGATTTCTTGTTTACAAAACTTGCATGATTTTTGTCTTATAATGATTATCACATGGAATATTTTTTTGGTGGAATCCCACTAGGGTTTGTCTCACACTCTACTTAAACCCTAGGATTTAATTAGACTTGTTTATTTTGTTGCAGGTCTGGGTAAGGATTTTAAGTGCCAGTTGTTCAGGTTTTTAGAGGTCCTTCTTGGCGTAGTGTCATGGAGATGGCATGAGGGCGGTGCCCCTTTCCATGATGAGATTCTTGGGATATCCTTTTTTAATTTGTTAATTTTTTATATTCTTTGAGTTTTGTTCTAGATTATTTAATTCAATTCTAATTTTTTTTAAATATGTTTTGAATTGAAAAATCTAGATTTGTTTTATTGGATTCATTTGTTGTTTTATGTTTATAAACTTGGGTAAATTATTCCCAAATTTAATTTTTTATACTCGGGAACTTGTTCCCACCTATGGGGATTGGGAACACCCTTTAGGACTTACTACAGGCTGGGTCGGGTGTCAATTTTGTTGGTGAATATATTCAGTTTATGACAGTATTGGTGAGGTACTTCAGAATGATTTTAGTGATCATAGTATTGTTATGCAAAAAAATGATAATGAGTCAGAGATTAGTACACTGCAAGATTTATATCACCATATATTTCTATGAATGATTAGAGTTCCTCAAATTTTTATAAGGAGCATTTACTGGAGGATCTGGATATTATATTCATATTAATTCATTCTTAGATAATGAATTTGGACACATATGTTTTTAGTTATATGAGAGGATCTCAAAATAAATAATTGATTATTTTTCTCAAAAAAATTAGGTAGATAGGAATATCATAAGATAATTTATAGATATATGTTTTTCTAATTTTTATTTAACTGGTGATGATGTTTTTGAAAAACCTAATGCTTTTCTCTCACAAGTGGTTGAGTTAGAAAATTTGGGATCTTAAGATATGATTGAAGTATTTTCCCAACTCTTTACCTAATAATTTTCTATATGAGAAACCTAGGGAGTCTAATTTTAAGGTTTTAATAATTATTTATATTTTAAAAAAATTTACACCATATACACTTATTATATATTCTGTCATGCTGAAAATGGAAGAGGTAAACAAGTGGATGCACACAAAGACTGGATCTTCATCCGAGGGGAGTTATCAAAACTTCTCAAAGAGTATAAATATAGATAGATGTTCTTGAAAATCATAACCATGGACTGCCCAACTAAAAATGATTTTTTATCAATAGTATCCCTTAAATGTTTTTTAAGTTTTATTTCTGTTTCACAGATCAACTCATTCACTCCTGTAAACATCATATATGGGGAACCTGGTGAATGGATAATTTAGTGATAAACCATTTTGGTGGATAACAATAAATAGGTGTTAAAATATTATATTACCCATATAATTAGTTTCTTAAGAGGCCTTATCAACATTAGTTTCTTTATGATTCTTTTCAAACAAGATTTGTTGGATAAGGAAGAGAAATTCCAAATGATGTACCCAATCCTTAGAGACATTGGGCTGAGTGTATAAATTGTTGTGGTCATCAAAATATTTGAAAATTTATTGGAAAGGGTGATGTATCTTTCACTCCATGTATATATTAATACCAAGAGGTAAAAATAGAATTTTTAAGCCAGTCTATTTTTGTTCTACCATGTCTCTCATATTTGTTAATTCTAGAACACTAAGATATTTCGTATTTATTCCATGGAACAATAATTATTATACATGGTAGAGATGTATCCAGTAAACCTAATTTAGATTAGCCTAGTTAGATTATTGTTTATATTTCTAAATTTTTATTGGGTTTTTCATTTGATGATAAGGTATTATTAATACTTGTTGGAATTATACTTACAATAAATATAAATTTAAGATGAAATTATAGGAATTTACAGGATTTAATCAATTTATGTGGTCATAAATTTCATCCATAGGAGTATGGGTTCTATTATGAGGAAGTATATTATATAGCTTCTATTGGTGAGGAAGATCATATGACAGGTTAGAATAATTCAAACACTATTTTGACTCATGTAGTGTGGATATCATTGGGTTCAGTACAGGTTCACGTAATTGATTTTCCTAGAGTTTTCAAATAGTTTTAATATATTTTACTTGAATACAATGTGATTATACTCTAATGAATAGATATTTTTTCGGTAATGGATAGGTTTCATGGTGCATCTTGGATTAAATGGCTCGTAATCTAATGTATCCTCTTGATTTCTATGTGTTGTGCCCTCATATTGATGATTTGTAACCAAAAAATCATCTAGAACATTGTGTTTTCATGGGGGGATATTTTGTGGATTATAAATAATAAAGTTTAAAGAATGGTGTTTTTTCATAAAATATCAATATATGAATCAAGTGACATGTAGGAACTATTACCCATTATCAAGGATAGATGATATGTTTGATAATTTGAAATTATCTAGTTGAATTTTATAGATTTTAAGATATTTTGGGTAACATCAGGTTATGGAAAATGAGAATGATTTCCATAAAAAAATTCATTTATTTTTATGGAATCGTCAAGTTAATGTTTTTGTTAATTTATAGTCATTAATTACTTATATATTTTAATGGTGATAAGAACTCTATTTTATTATGTTTGAGGATATGTTCATGGTAATTTTCATCAATGGAACTTTCATATACTCGATGTTATAGGTGAATCATGATGATTATCATATGGTTGATTTGAATTTAATTTACCACCATTATATCTATTAAATGATGTTTAGTTTCTTATTTTATATGTGTGAGATGATATTTCATGGGCATGTGGTGTCTTAATAGGTAATAATAGATTATCTATTGATGACTAAGATAGATTTTTCTTGGGAAAGACCAAATAATTTGGTAGAGGTCTATAAATAAAATGGTCCCATGGGATATTATTCGAGGTTTATTTCATATTTCTCTTGAATTTAAAATTTTCTAAAAACTATTCCTTGAATAATCATAATTTCATATAGAAAAAACAATTCTAGGGGTAAATCAGAGACCTAAAGTTTCCATTTATCTGTTATTATACAAATTTTTTCATATAATGAGTTATTTTTCATAGTTTTCTGTAATTATTAATAGAAAAAAAAATGTAACATGATGAATTAGATTGTGAATTATTAAAAAAACTTATTAAATTTCATTCTAATGGGTATAACTATTCCATAAATGATAAAAATGTTTGTGTGGTGGTGTTTTATAAGATAATATTACAATATTACCTTGAAATTGAATGATTTGTTTGTCTTCATATATAACTTGATCATAGGGAAAATATTATCTTAGTGTTATTTTTATCTATTTTATTATAAGTGTATAATTTCATTCAATGCTATGAGTTAGTGATTTTATAAACCCATGGGAAAGGGAAGGTAGTGGCTGATGTGTCTATTAGGATGTTAGGCTAATAAGATACTTCATGAATCGATACTCTATATGACTATGGGGGTGAATTATAGTATAAACATTATTCTAATATACCAAAATATGCCTTAAAATCTTACCACATAGACCAAAGTTGACCTAATATTTAGTAAAGTCACAAATTAGTTCCTTCCTTATAGGTGATCCAATTGTTATATATAATATATCAATCCCTTAAACAAGTATGATAAATGGTTTCCAAAAGCACACTCACCGTGTCTAGACTTCCTGAATATGAATATACAATTCATAGAATATGATAATGTTTAACATTGGTCACCTACACTAGGTTAATAAAAGGAGAATGAAATTATAATGTTTTAATGAACCAAAATATACTACAAACACCATTATGTTTTTGGATTACTATAGGGAACTCCTAGGGTAGGTTTGAATCTCTTTATGAGGTTTTATGATGTATTACATTCTCCTAAGGGTCACTAACTCCACTCATCACCTCTTAATCACTAATCAATGTTAAGAAACCAACTTTGTCTCAAAGACATTTATAAACAAATGATTTTTTATGTTTAGATGCATTGAGTGTCGATTAAGCTCCTAGATCTCAAAGATTCTCCATTATAAACTAGATTTTAATGTAACCCCAAACACATAAATTTGATTCAATGAGTTTTGATAGAAACATATCCTTTATCATTGTAAATATAATAAATAATTTCTAATATACTTATTATTCCATTTATCATTAAATAATTCTTTTGTATCATGGTTTTCAAATATATAAATATGTATCTCATTACCTAATAGATATAATCTCTATTATTTCTTTAGGTATATACCTCTATAATATTTACTTTCAGAAATGCCTTCTCTAAATTAAAATATATAATATTCATATATAACTCATTAATGATTTTTAATTCAATACAATTATGATGAGAAAATCCATAAAACACACTTATTAATATTCAATTCAAATATACTTATTTTATTACCATATTTTACTTTTAAAATCTATGATTTTTGAAATAGGGAAACTTGATAGCTCATTTTATTAAAAATTATAGAACTATCATCGTGGTGTGATGCATGGATTAGTAGGAATCCTTGAACCTAATACCTTACCATAAAGGTAACCTCCATGGAATGAAACTATGTATTACAATATATTGCAATATTAAAAACATTATCAATTAAATATATATGATATATTGTTTTTATTTCTTATCATTATGGAAATTTTATCAGAAAAGTTTAATTAAATATCAAAAATAAACATGATTAAAATTTTTTTAACCACAAAAATTATAATGATAAATTTTAATTGACATCAATTTAGAAGATTAGAGTATGAATGATCAAGATGGAATCCATGGTTGGTGGTTTTCATTCTAATTTCATTTAATTCGGTTAAAATTAATTTTATAACTATTTTTTCATCACATTTTCCAATATAAACATTATAATATTGGATGTTTACTTTTCTATATATATTCATAGATTTAAAATGTAATCCCTATTACCATTTTATTAGAACTTATTTCTATTTAAAATAGAATCTATTAAAAAGTAATTTATTTTCGATGATCCAATTCTTTTTTTACATTAGAAACATTTTCTATTAAAAATATTATTAAATAATTATTATATTATACAAATGCAATGTTTATTATGTTATTTTCTATTTATCTATAGAGAAATTATATTTTTATAACATATCCTCTTCCTATAATGGGTTTTTTATTCATAAAAATATTAAATTTTAAAAAAAATTATCATCCTCTCCATTATGTCATCTACATATATGTCTATATTTTTTAATACTAAAAATGTTTTCTAATCAGATTTTGATATCTCATAACCATAAACTTTATCTTAATATATTTTCTGAAAAAGTTATGCTCATTCATTAATGTGTGTTTCCTATAAAATAACCAAAGAATTATAAGAATATATTTACTTTTAATTACATAAATTTTGTATCTAGATTTCTATATGGAATTAAATATCCCTTATTTAATATTAGGTTTCTATTTTTATAGACTCATTTACAATAATATTTTATAAATATTACTTTTCAACCTATCATAAATTGTTTTTTTAATGTGACATAAACCTTGATTTTAGGAAAACATTATAAAGGATTGATGAAAATAATTTTTTATGGGTTCATATATAGTTTCCTCAGTAATTTTAAAATATTTTTCTATAATAGTGTTTTTTATCATGAATGATCCAATAAATTATCTAATTGGGAATTTTTTTTATTCAACTGATGTAATTATTTATATCAGTTTATATGATACCATTTTAAAAAATTATATAACCCCTTATATTAAAATGAATGATTATGTTGATATTTATAATTTATTTCATATAGTATACATGAATATGGATTACTATTATGTGATTTTTGGGTTTGATATTTTATTCAAATGGATTGGGTAACAATTTTTATCCAACAATACAGTGCATGTACATCAATTTTATAAACTATATTTATAGCATTGTGGGTGGACTAGATAATTATATGTTATGTTCAAATCCTAATGCATAAAAATAATTATTTTTAGATATGTTTAAGAAATAATTCAAGAATTCAATTTAAATTATCAATGTTATCAATTTTATTATTTTCTATTATTATATTTACTTTACATTCATATATTATGCTTCAGGTACCATGATTATCACCTCATGTCATGGAAATCCTACACCATGGTATTTTTATGAAACATTTAGAATATCTTTCACTCTATAATGACTTCTGGAATAATATTATGATTTAATGTTTTTTTGGCTATATATTTATACAAAGTTTATGTAATGACCCGGAAATTTCAAGGAAACTTTTTTTCTTAATTTTTTTTTGGAATTTTTCAAGAACGCAGTTTCTGACTGCACGTGATTCCGAGGCCCGGTGTGCCCGGAATCATTTTCCGAAGTTTGGCTCAGGTACGTTCAGTGAATGAACGAGAGGGTTTTTCTAACTTTTGAACTGGTGCTCGGAATCGAATTCTGAGGGCACCAATGGAGTCGCAGCGCCGGTATTTGCTTAGAAACGCCTCTTCCGGAGTTGCGTTTGCTCGGGTGTGGTTTTTAATTTTTGGGGTTAAGTGAAGAAAATAAAATAAAGTGGTGCGACAAATTTATTTTATTTCACTTAAAGCCACTTAAAGCCACTTAAGCTAAGTTGAAGCGAATTGGGTGCAATCCAAAATATACTACCCTCTTGGTAGGATATTTGTGAGGTGGGGCCCGCACAAGCCCCACCGTTTCATTACCCCTAAGAAACGCACCTGTGAAAACTCCTATTTATGAAAGTCAACTGACATGTTTTCTAAATTCTTAACGCACCTATTAATTGGGCAGTTAATTCGTTGCAATTAATTCTATGAATTAATTTGTTCGTTACTTTTCTTTGAAATCAATTGTTGGCAGGAGATTAAAAATAAGACCAACACTTGTCTTTTGAGGGGTGTCTTGTTTTGAGGATTTGGAGAAATCTCTGAAGCTAGAAGATCTTCATCTTTCTTCGTGAAGAACGCGAAGAATGAGAAGAACGTGAAGAACACGAAAAACGCGAAGAACATCGGCCTTCGACGAAAGGTGACGAAGAACGCCGACGATTCTCCTTCTGTGACGCTTCTTCGCGACGATTCTTTCCCCGCGACAAATCTTCGATCAACTGCTTGAGGTAGGAGATTTCAAATCTTTTAAATTTCCTTTGTGGATTTTTATCCTCAACATGGATTTAATTCATGAAATTAAATCTGTGTGTTTTCTTTAACCCTCAGAGATCGACGACGCGAAGCCCCTTCCGCGACGCGACGATCCTCTTCTCCCACGATGATCAATTCCGCGAAGAACTCTCGTTCGATGACCACGACGAGGTAGGGGTTGTTCCTTTTAAATATTTGTGATTTATATCCCCGGTTGTTAAATATGATTGTTGTGAGACTTTAAAAACCGCTAACGCGGTCGGTGCGGACCAACGAACAAGTCCAAACTCACCGCCCTTTTTGTTTGTTATGCGCAGATTGGCGGGTGATGACAAATGGGTCCGCAAGTTAATTTTGAAGGCTTTGCAGTGAAGAACGAGTCCCGGGACGAGCACTGGCGAAGACCGCGCGCAAATCGGACCACCGGAGCGCGTCCGGTGGTCCGCGGAAGCCCCCTCCGGCGCGCCCTGCCGGCACGGCGGCGCCGGCGGTCGAAGGCAGTGGTCAGCCTCCAGGATGTGGCAGCGTTGGCCGGTCCCGCGGCCACGCGGGACCGCGGAGGAGGGACGCGGCTTAAGCCACGTCCTGGTGTCACGGAGCGGCCCCCGCGCGGGGGGGGGGGGGGCGGCTGTCTTGCGCGGTGCCTGGCCAGCACCAGAGCACCGGCAGAGCCGCCTGGCCGGACCGCCGGGCCGGGATGCGCCCCGCTAGGCCAGGTCGCGCCGGTCAGGTCGGATCCGGACCCTGTTCGGGCCGACCCAAGGGGGATTGGGCCGGGTCGGTCCGGACCCAGACTCCCCGTTTTCGGACCTTTTCGTTCTTTTGATCATAACTTGAGCTACGGGCCTCCGATTGATGCACCATCAGCGGCGATGTTATCCTTTGATTGAGACGGTCGTTTTGGTATATCGCACTCAAGGTTTTGGAGTGCTTTGTGTTTGGTCGGGTTGGTTCGTACACGAAACCAACCGGGCCCTTGGAGCGGAAATGCTTCAAACTTAAGCTCCGGACATCCGATTGACATACCGTCGACTTTGATGGATTCCTCTAAGTGAGACGGATCTTTTGGCTTACTCTGCCCGAGGTTTGGATGTAGGTGGAGTACGGTCAGGTTGGTTTTTCCTTAAAAACCAACTGGGGCCCTGGGACGAAAAGGCCAATAACTCTCAGACCGGGCGTCCGATTGATGCGCCGTCTGCGACGTTGAGTTCATGTTGACGATACGAAAGTTTTGGATACATCAACTCTAGACTATGTGTCAGTTGATGTATCAGCCTCTCGGATCGTGGAGTGGACCCTCCCAAATGAGCTTGCTGTGTGTGGGAACCCTAGTGCTGGCTGCGACTGCGACTGTGACGACGACGACTATCGTACTGGAATCCTATGTGGGTTCGACGATGAAGACTATCGTACTGCAATCCTATGTGGGTTTGACGATGAAGACTATCGTAATGGAATCCTATGTGGGTTCGACGATGAAGACTATCGTACTGGAATCCTATGTGGGTTCGACGATGAAGACTATCGTACTGGAATCCTATGTGGGTTCGACGATGAAGACTATCGTACTCGAATCCTATGTGGGTTCGACGATGAAGACTATCGTACTGTAATCTTATGTGTGTTCGATGATGAAGACTATCGTTCTAGAATCCAATGTGGGTTCGAAGATGAATACTATCGTACTGGAATCCAATGTGGGTTCGACGATGAAGACTATCGTAATGGAATCCTATGTGGGTTCGAAGATGAAGACTATCGTACTGGAATCCTATGTGGGTTCGATGATGAAGACAATTGTACCGGAATCCTCTGTGGGTTCGACGACGATGACTACAGTGCTTGTATCCTATGTGGGTCCCAGTAAGATGAATCAGTGACTACATCTGATCATCTTTCGTTCTTTACAAATGATGTGTTCCTGTGTGAGCTGAATCATGTTTTGCTTTCCTATGTGGATTGTGTTGTGCTATCCTGTGTGGATTTACGTTTTTCTTTCCTGTGTGGACTGGGTTGTACTTGGGCTCGGATGTTGGAGCCGAACGAGAATTGGTGACTTAGGTATATGTATGGGCATATACCTAAGGAGTGTCGGATGTTACTTCGTGATTGTATCTTTCCTTTGTGGATTTTCCTTTGTGGATTCTGGGAGACCTTCGGGGGTCTCGGGGTCCCTACTGAGTAGCTTATACTCACCCCTACACGGGTTATTCCCGCACTACGTTGTGTTGGTTGCAGATGACGGACAGCGCTGATCGTGGTTGAGGCTTGCAGAGCTGGATGGTACATGGAGGTGGACCACTGAGTGGGATGTACTCGGAGCGATCGGCTGGACCTAAGGAGTAGTGGAGGCTATCTATACCCACCCTTCAGGTGGGATTTTCAGTGGATGGATCGACATTGCGGCTTTACTTTTCAGTTGTTGTTTTCCCTTCCAGTTGTACTTTACTTTCAGTTTGGGTTTGTATACTGGCCCACTTGCTTTTCCACATTGACTGTTGTACTCAGTTTTTACTTAGTGTTTACTACTGCCTGCTTGCTCTGTGGTGTTTGTGGTTTACTTTACAAAGTCAATGTCTTCCCTTTTACCGGGATTTACACCTTGGTGCTAGTCGCCAGCCCCTGGCATATGGAAGGCGGGCTTGGGGTAGTCACGGCACGGGCCTCGAGGACGGGTCGTGACTAATTAGTATCAGAGGAGTTCGGTTCTACCGCAGAACTTGGGACTCTGATATTTTTCTATGTAAAGAAATAGTGTTAATAGTATTGAGTGTGGTTATCAGTCCCCGGAGTCTAGTGTTAGTGCGGCGGCCAACGTATCCATACACCAGGACCCTGACTTCTGATTTCCGACTTAATGCACGAAAACATTGATTGCATGTGTGTTTCAAGTTTTCCTTGTGATTACTTTGTGTCAGCTCACCAGGTATACTGTTCTGATCGTGGCGCACCTTTCTCTTTTTTGGATGGCCCCACGACGGCAGCCAGCTAGGGTTCCGAGCATTGTGCGTGGCGAGATCCCACCAAGCGACGAGGCCTCGGTACAGGGCCCTTTGATAGCTGAGGCACCGGCGGTACCTATACCTGCCGAGCAACCGATGCTACCAGCCCCAGCCGCTGACGATGCATGTCGCCTTAGTGCACTGCATGAGTTTCAGCACCAGCGACCACCCAGGTTCTGCGGGGAGACGGACCCTCAAGCCGCCGAGGACTGGCTAGAGGCAGTTGTATGGGTTTTCAGGTTAGTGAGGACACCATCAGACATCATGGTGATCCTCGCAGTGAGCCTCCTGCACACGGCAGCAGGAAGATGGTGGAGCTTGATGCTCCAGGTGCACGATGAGGCATCTCTCCTCTGGATGGACTTTGAGAGAATCTTCCGCTCGGAGTTCGTCCTAGAAAACCTCCGTGCGGTGTGCATCCAGGAGCTACTACAGCTGCGGTAGGGCAGCATGACGGTTGCCCAGTACTCGGTGAGATTTACTGATCTCTCGCGCTACTCCACCGATATGGTATGGGATCCGTTCTTCCGGGCCCGGACCTTCGATCAAGGACTGAGGCATGAGATCAGGGCCTCGATGATCTCCCTCAACATTCCGACGCAGGCAGAGTTGTTGGAGAGAGATCTTTTAATGGAGAGTTTCCTCGCCGAGCAGGTACCAGCGGCAGGACCCTCCGCAGGACGACCCGTAGCAGAGTCTTCTGTAGCTGGCAGTCGACAGGTGACGTAGAGGTCCAAGTGGGCCAGACCTTCAGATGGGAAATCTCAGGGTTATGATTTGGTTGTGCGGGGCACACGAAGGAGAGCCAGCTACTCGAGGAGCAGGCAATGCTACGCATGCGGCGGGCAAGGTCACATGGCTTGAGACTGCCCGACTCGTCCTACTGATGAAAAACAGGCGGTAGAGGGACCTCCCAGGAAGAGGTTCGACCATGACGGTCTGTAGGGATTAGGCGGGTGAGGTAGAGGAGCTGGCCGAGCAGCGGGTGGTCGACGACGCTTTGAGGCCTTACCACCACCACCACCTGGGAGACCACCCCGACCGCAGGGAGCAGATGGACAGGAGCGGGACTAGCTCCAAACCTGGAGACTTTTGTTCATGTTGCTTCTAGCTCTGTTGATGTTTGTTTGATGTGCTTTGTGTCTTTGTAATTTGAGCTTCAGTAATAAAAAAAGACACTTTTCTTGTGGCATTTACCTTCATGTCCTCTCTTTTAGTTGTTACTAATAGGTTCCGGTTTTTAAAAAAACCTTTGACATGACCCTCACTTTGAGATACCTACTGGAGGAGACCCAGTAACCACACACTGATGTCGACAGTGTGACTCAACCCTTGGAGATGAGAGTAATGGTCGGATCTCTTGGTAGTAGCATCTAGGCCTTACGAGGTCATCCTTAGTATGGAATAGTATCATCCATGTCAGGATTGACTGTATTAGGCGAAGAACGTGGTTCATCCAGGGGATGAGACCGGATTTCTCTTATCGGCAAAGAAGAGATCACTGCAGCTCTTGTAGGACCAGAGAGGTCCAAGTCTTCTAGAAGCGGAATAGGACAGCTCAGAGCCGGCAGAAGTCTTTTGCTGACAGGAGGCGGAGGCCACTAGAGTTCAAGGATGGCGACCACCTTTTCTTGCATGTCTCACTTTGACGTGGTTTGCGGAGATTTGGCCAAGACGGCAAGTTGTCTCCACGCTTCATCGGACCATTCCAGGTCCTTAGCAGGATTGGCGAGGTGGCCTATCGCCTGGCTCTACCACCTCAGTTGCATCGGGTGCACGACGTCTTCCACGTATCTCAGCTGAGGAGATACGTGCACGACTCGACACATATCATTGACCATGGGGAGCTAGATGTTGATGATGGGGCGACTTTTGCAGAGGTCCCGGTGGAGATCGAGGATCGACAGGAGCGGGTCCTACCTGGACGGTCGATTCCTCTAGTTCGCTCAGATGGCAACACAAGAACCTCCAGGAGAGCACTTGGGAGCGGGAGGCTCAGATGCATGCTCAGTACCCGCATTTGTTTCCCTAGTTTATGATGTATCTTTATGGGGACGTAAAGCCCTTAGGTGGGAGTGATGTAAAGACCCGTAAATTTCAAGGAAATTTTTTTTCTTAATTTTCTTTGGAATTTTACAAGAACGCAGTTTCTGACGGCACGTGATTCCGAGGCCCGGTGTGCCCGGAATCATTTTCCGAAGTTTGGCTCAGGTACGTTCAGTGAACGAACGAGCGGGTTTTTCTAACTTTTGAACCGGTGCTCGGAATCAAATTTCGAGGGCACCGATAGAGTCACAGCGCCTGTATTTTCTTAGAAACGCCTCTTCCAGAGTTGTGTTTTCTCGGGTGTGGTTTTTAATCTTAGGGGTTAAGTGAAGAAAATAAAATAAAGTGGTGCGACAACTTTATTTTATTTCACTTAAAGCCACTTAAATCCACTTAAGCTAAGTTTGAGCGGATTGGGTGCAATCCAAAATATCCTACCCTCTTGGTAGGATATTTGTGAGGTGGGGCCTGCATGAGCCCCACCGTTTCTTTACCCCTAATAAATGCACCCGCGAAAACTCCTCTTTGTGAAAGTCAACTGACGCATTTTCTAAATTCTTAACGCCCCTATTAATTGGGTGGTTAATTCGTTGCAATTTATTCTATGAATTAATTTTTTCATTACTTATCTTTGAAATCAATTGGTGGCATGAGATTAAAAATAAGACCAACACTTGTCTTTTGAGGGGTGTCTTGTTTTGAGGATTTGGAGAAATCTCTAAAGCTAGAAGATCTTCATCTTTCATTGCGAAGAACGCGAAGAACGCGAAGAACGTGAAGAACGCGAAGAACGTCGGCCTTCGACGAAAGGCGATGAAGAACGTCGATGATTATCCCTCCGTGATGCTTCTTCCGCGACGATTTTTTCCCCGCGAAAAATCATCAATCAACTGCTTGAGGTAGGAGATTTCAAATCTTTTAAATTTCCTTTGTGGGTTTTTATCCTTAACATGGATTTAATTCGTGAAATTAAATCTGTGTGTTTTCTTTAACACTTGGAGATCGACGACGTGACGCCCCATCCACGACGTGACGATCCTCTTCTCCCGTGACGATCAATTCCGCGAAGAACTCTCGTTCGACGACCACGACGGGGTAGGGGTTGTTCCTTTTAAATCTTTGTGATTTATATCCCTGGTTTTTAAATATGATTGTTGTGAGACTTTAAAAACCGCTAACGCGGTGGGTGCGGACCAACGAACAAGTCCGAACCCATCTCCCTTTTTGTTTGTTATGCGCGGATTGGCGGGCGACGACAAACGGGGCCGCAAGTTAATTTTGAAGGCTTTGTAGTAAAGAACGAGTCTCGGGATGAGCACTGGAAAATACCACGCGCAAATCGGACCACTGGAGCGCGTCTGGTGGTCTGCGGAAGCCCCCGCCGGCGCGCCGCCGAGAAGACCCGCGGCGGCGGCCCTGGCCGGTCCCGCGGTCGCGCGGGACCGCGGAGGAGGGACGGGGCTTAAGCCGCGTCCGGGTGTCATGGAGTGGCCCCCGCGCGGGGGGGGGGGGGGGGGCTGCCTTGCGTGGCGCCTGGCCAGCGCCAGCGTGCCGGCCGAGCCGCCCGGCTGGGCCGCGCCGGTCGGGTTAGATCCGGACCCAGGTCGGGTCAAACCGGTTCTGTCCAACCCAGGGGGGTTGGGCCGGGTCGGTCCGGGCCCAGACCCCCCCGTTTTCGAACCTTTTCTGTCTTTTACTCATAACTTGAGATACGGGCCTCTGATTGAAGCACTGTCAACGGCGATGTGATCCTTGGATCGAGACGGTCGTTTTGGTATATCGCACTCAAGGTTTCGGAGTACTTTGGGTTTGGCCGGGTTGGTTCGTACACGAACCTAACCGGGTCCTCGGAGCGGAAACGCTTATAACTTGAGCTCCGGACGTCCGATTGACGTACCGTCGACTTCAATGGATTTCTCTATGTGAGACGGATCTTTTGGCTTACTCCGCCCGATGTTTGGACGTAGGTGGAGTATGGTCGGGTTGGTTTTTCCTTAAAAACCAACCGGGCCCCTAGGACGAAAAAGCCAATAACTCTCAGATCGGGCGTCCGATTGACGCGCCGTCTGCGACGTTGAGTTCCTGTTGACGATACGGAACTTTTGGATACATCAACTCTGGACTATGTGTCAGTTGATGTATCAGCCTCTCGGCTCGGGGAGCGGACCCTCCCGAACGAGCTTGCTCTGTGTAGGAACCCTAGTGCTGGCTGCGACTGCGACTGTGACGACGACGACTATCGTACTGGAATCCTATGTGGGTTTGACGATGAAGACTATCGTACTGAAATCCTATGTGGGTTCGACGATGAAGACTATCGTACTGGAATCCTATGCGGGTTCGATGATGAAGACTATCGTACTGGAATCCTATGTGGGTTCGACGATGAAGACTATCGTACTGGAATCCTATGTGGGTTCGATGATGAAGACTATCGTACTGGAATCCGATGTGGGTTCGACGATGAAGACTATCGTACTGGAATCCTATGTGGGTTCGATGATGAAGATTATCATACTGGAATCCTATGTGGGTTCGACGATGAAGACTATCATACTGGAATCCTTTGTGGGTTCGACGATGAAGACTATCGTACTGGAATCCTATGTGGGTTCGACGATGAAGACTATCGTACCGGAATCCTATGTGGGTTCGACGATGAAGACAATTGTACCGGAATCCTCTGTGGGTTCGACGGCGATGACTACAGTACTTGTATCCTTAGTGGGTCCCAGTAAGATGAATCAGTGACTACATCTGATCATCTCTCGTACTTTACAAATCATGTGTTCTTGTGTGAGCTGAATCATGTTTTTCTTTCCTATGTGGATTGTGTTGTGCTATCCTGTGTCGATTTACGTTTTTCTTTTCTGTGTGGACTGGGTTGTACTTGGGCTCGGATGTTGGAGCCGAATGAGAATTGGTGACTTAGGTATATTAATGGGCATATACCTAAGCAGTGTCGGATGTTACTTTGTGATTGTATCTTTCCTTTGTGGATTCCGGGAGACCTTTGGGGGTCTCGGGGTCCCTACTGAGTAGCTTATACTCACCCCTGCACGGGCTATGCCCGCACTACGTTGTGTTGGTTGCAGACGAGGGACAGTGCTGATCGTGGTTGAGGCTTGCAGAGCAAGACGGTACCTGGAGGTGGACCACTGAGCGGGACGTACTCAGAGAGGTCAGCTGGACCCGAGGAGCAGTGGAGGCTATATGTACCCACCCTTCAGGTGGGATTTCCAGTGGATGGATCGACATTGAGGGTTTACTTTTCAGTTGCTGTTTTCCCTTCCAGTTGTACTTTACATTCAGTTTGGGTTTGTATACTGGCCCACTTGCTTTTCTGCACCGACTGTTGTACTCAGTTTTTACTTAGTGTTTACTTCTGCCTGCTTTCTCTATGGTGTTTGTGGTTTACTTTACAAAGGCAATGCCTTCCCTTTTACTGGGATTTATGCCTTGGTGCTTGTCGCCAGCCCCTGGCCTATGGAAGGCGGTCTTCGGGTAGTCACGGCATGGGCCCTGAGGACGGGTCGTGACAGTTTATATTTTATCATTTTTTTGTGATCTGACACATAGTGAATCATTGAAAATGTTTTGCATTATGAAGAATTTTTATCACTTGTACCTATGATTACATTAACAAATTAATGAATACGAGTATTATATATGATGTAATGAGATGTATAGAATGTGATAATATTATTTTTTTGAGATATTAATTATATAATTTTCAATATGTTATTTATGTGGTGAATCTCCATAGAAACTAAACATTGTGGTTTTGGGATTGTGTTTTTTATTTTTATGTGATGTTTAAATATTAAATTGAAGAAATATTAATGTTTTGTAATTATTAGGTTTTCTTAATTCATATCAAATTGGAGTGTAGAAATTTTAGGGATCATTTTAAAAAGTAAAAGTGACCCCATTAGAAAAGGAACACCGGATAAACCAAAAGTATCATAATCGATAATAAATGGATCTTAGTGTAAGAAACAGTGTGGTTAAAAATATAATATAGTTATTTATGTTCATTATCTTGTGATATTATTTTTTGGACTCACATTAACCCTTTTTATTAAATTTACAGAACTTAATAAGAGTTAATTAAAATTTAATGGGATGTATACTGTTGTGATTTTCCTATGAGAATCCTAATAGGGTGTGAGATATAGTGAAATATTTCCTATAAAATAAATCCAATGTTTTGATAACTAACCAAAATAATCCTAAGTGTTCAAATTCACCAAATAATAAAAAAATGAATTTTTTAATTTTTCATGTTTCAACAATTTCCAACCATTTGTAGCTCTTTAGATCTACAATGTTCAAAGGAATCGATTTACATGGGGAGATTTTTTTAATTTTAAATTCAAAAGGTAAGAAACAATAATCATTGGTTTATATATGTTGGTAGTTTATCAAGACTAATTGGGTACAAAGATAAACCAAATCGGTTCAAATAAATATATAATCCATTAAATGGAATATGTTTAATAAAATATTTCTTTAAAAAAACAAACTCTCAAAAATACAATAGAGATATATTATTTTAATTTAAATAAAAAGGATGATGAATTAATTCATTCATATAAAAAATTAATTGTAAGAAACTCAATGTATTCCTCTAGTTATCTTAATGATCCTAAAATCAGGGTTTATCATTTCATTAGTATCCTCAAACCTTGAATTTGAAGTGAATTATCCATATAAAAGAGTATTATTTATGAATAAGTTTATCGATAAGAACCTAAGGTGTAATGAGAAATATTTGAATTTAATATTGGACATGGACCGACTAATAAAAAAGAAAAATTGATTTTAATAGAATCATTAATGATAAATCTTATAGGGTAATGAAAATTAACCTACATGTTGGACCCTATAACACCCTGAGAGGGGATCGTTGAATCAGGGTGTCAACTTTTTCTTCCAAAGTACCAGATCTTATTCCAAAATTGATAGGAACCTAAAAATACCATCTAATTGAATCATGATTTTATTTAACAATAATATGTATATAAATGACATAATAGTATTCCATGGTTCTCCACTATAGTCTAGTCTAGGGAGGAAATGCATATAGTTTTTCGATCATACCAAAATCCAATAATAATCACCAGTTATTCTCGAAAATGGTACCTCAGAAATAGTTACTATAAATCAAGAATAATTAATATATAAGCAATATTTGGATAGGATATTGCCTCTCTAAGAACTCTTCCATCTACTCCCCCTAACTCACTACCGCAGGTGAAGTATTACATAGTTTAACGACATGAATTTATTTTCAGTAGATTGGAATATAAGTCTTTATCCATGAATATCTTGAGACTATGCTCACATTGTGGTCTTGAGTTGATTCACTTGAAAGAATTGTTAACTAGAACTAGATGTTCAGTAATACTATTCTCAAAGCCTATAGAATTCCAAAAAAATCTTTTTATTTCTAATAAATAAAAGAAATAACGAACCCAAACACTTTTAAAAAGCATCATTCATTCATTAAGATCATATCCATCATGGAGATAACATCCAACCTGAAGCTCACAACCTTCACAAAACTCATTTTCATCATGAAACACCTAGTCTTTATGAAACTACCTTTTCTGATATGACTTAGAAAAAATCAGGTGATACCAATTCCATTCACAATGCATAGTGCCATGAAGGATTATTGATTCAGAAATATTTCATAAATAAGTAGGCCTTCATGAAATTAAATAAATTCATTATTTTCTCCAATTCTCTTTATGTAAAATGAAGTGCATATAGATACCTATATATAAGATCAATCTTTCATGGATATCCAAGCTCGCAGCTTCATTTTCTCGATCCTCCAAATTCATTTTCACAAATATCTTAGTCTTAGTCATGATTCATGTCACAACCCGTCCCCTGGGGCCCGTATCGTGACTACCCCAAGCCCGCCTTCCATAGGCCAGGGGCTAGAGACTAGAACAAAAAGGCGTACAACCCTAAACTGGGAAGGCATTTCCTTTATAACAGTAAACAAACACAGCAGAGTACTCAACTGGAAGTAAAAAACTAAGTAAAACTATATAAAAAAGAGTGTGCTGAAAGTTAAGGGGCTCGAAGTAAAAGCCCAACAGTAAAGTACAATACAACTTAAAAGCTAGTACAACTGAAGAAAATAAGTAAAGCAGCTACTGGGTCATCCTTCGGAATTCCCACCTAAAGGGTGGTTACAGATTTCCTCCTCATCACCCCTAGTTTGTATGTCTGCTCCGTGTACGTCTCTTCGAGTGGTCCACCTCTGAGTACCATCTAGTTCTGCTACTCTCAGCCCCGATCAGCGTTGTCCATCGTCTACAACTAACACAACGAGGTGTGGGCATAGCCCGTACAGGGGTGAGAATAAGGATACTCAGTAAGGACCCTGACACCCTCAAGGTCTAACAAAATCCAACAAGGATAACCACAAATTACGGAGTCAACGGATAATCCTTACTTAGGTATATTCCCATACATATACCTATGTTATTTAGTAACCCATATCAATAATGAGGAAACCACGAAAGTCATTGACTCATCTCAAACTAGGATTTCAGTGAAGAATATATGTACAGAGGATTAATCGTGAAACTAGATCATCTTATTCTATTAAGAGGCACTGCTTCTGACCATACGGAGTCAGACCCACACAGGATTGATAGGTACTAACTCCCGCAATGAACCACACCGGATCTGACCCACACGGGATCGGTATGTGCTGAGCCACAAAGGATTATTGAGCGCTGACCCACACAGGATCGGTATGCGCTGATCCACATAGTATCGCTGAGCGTTTACCTCCGTATGATCTGTCTCCAACCTCTGCCTCACTATCAGCCACTGGATTCTTCACACCCAGAGTGCTCGAGTTACATTGAATCTGCCCTCGAGATATCAGTCATACCGCGACCACCACTAAACTCCACTAAGAATTACCCCAAAGGATTGCCATGTTGTAAGGGTTCCAACGCAACAGAGGGTGCATCAATCGGATGTCCGGTCTTTGAGTTATTGGCATTTCCGTTCGAGGGGCCCTGTTGGGTTTATAGGTTCAAACCAACCTGAACATACTCCAACTATGTACAAACCTCAAGTGGGATATTCCAAAAGAGCCGTCTCGCTTTAATATTTCTGTCTCCGTAGGCGGTTCGTCAATCGGAAACTCATAACCTGAGATATGGACGAAAAGGTGTGAACTATCCAAACGGGTCCGGGTCTGGTCCGACCCGGCCCGTGGGAATGGCCTGGACCAAGGGGGCGGCCCAACCCAAGTGTTCCAACCTGAAGGGATAGCCCGGCCCGAGGGCGTCCCGGCCGAGGGCGTCCCGACTGTATGCGACCTAGCCGAGGGCGGCCCGGCCGAGGGTGGCCCGGCCATGGGTGGCCTGGCCGAAGGTGGCCCGGCCAAGGCCGACTGGTTGGCCCGCATGGCTGGCTGGCTGGCTCGTATGGCCGGCTGGACACACATGGGGGGGGGGGGGATGCGGCACCCCATGGCTTCCGAAGGAACCAGCGCTAGGCTCCAGCCAGGTCGCGGCCTCCAGCTTCTCCGCGCAGCGCAGCGGCTCCGCGCTCACCGTCCGACCACCGCGGCCCTCCTGGCTGCAGCCCCCTTCTTCTAGCGTGGTACGGTGGCATCGTGCCCCTATGGAACCACCATGGCCCGCATGGTCGTGGCTCGGTTCCCTACACGGCATGGCGGTGTCGCTCCCTTGTGGCGACCCGGCGGCCTTGCGCCGCTGGCTTCTTCACGGTCCGCCTCCATCGTCAACAACAAGAACCACCAAAGGGGGAGGTTTGGGTCATGTTCGGGTAGTCCGACCCCTCCTCATCATGGCAATAACATTTGTCATACCATAATCCAGAAATTCGAATGAAAAATAATGGAGGTTTATACTCATAATAAATAACTAAAAATTCCCTACTTTGATTGCCGACGATTGTTGACGAAGTCACGGTAAAGCGGACGTTGTTCCATTGACGTCGGAAGAAGACGAAGAAGTCGATGTCGTCATCACTCTTCAAGGATGGCGGTGTTTTCTCTTCTTTCCCCGGTTGAAGAGGGAGAGAGAGATGTCTGTCGTTCTTCATTGGAGAGAATAAAGTTTTCCAAGGGTTCTCCAAATCTCCACCAAAAAGAAAGTGCCAACCAAAATAATGGGTTAAGCTAACCCATTATTTAATTGTTGGCCAAAAGAATTCAATCAATTTGAAATTAATTAATTAATTCCATTAATTAATTTGTGGTTTGTCACACTTATGAGGGAAGGTGGAAAGTTACAATTAAATGAAGAGAGGGCTGGCTTCATTAACTCAAGGGAAGTTTAAGGGTTTTATCCCACATAAATGGGGGGATTTAGTGGGTTTGAAGCTTGTTTGGTCCCCACCTAATAACATCCTCCCAAGGGAGGTCATGTATGGGTGGGCCCCACCACTAACCTCCCCTTTGAGGTAATAACTACCAAGAAATAAAATTAAGCTAACTCTTATTTTTATTTAACTTCATTAAAAACCCCCAAAATCTAACTTCTACTCTCATTAGAATAAAACTACGGTGAAGGTCTCACTAAGAAATTATCGACGTTGCAAGTTCAACGGTGCCCTCGGATTTCAGTTCTGAGCACCGGATCAAAAGTTATAAAATCCCGCACGTACGTTTACTGAACGTACCCGAACAAAACTTCAGAAATTGATTTTGGGCACACCGGGCCTTGGAATCAAGCGCCGTCAGAAACTGCGGACTCGTAAAATTAACATATATTTAAGAAATACAATTCCACAAAAATTTTGGGTCTTTAAATTCTCCCCACCTTAGGGATTTACATCCTCATAAGCTAAAACTCGAACTAAGGGAACAAAAGAGGGTACTGAGCATACATCTGAGCCTCCCACTCCCATGTTCTCTCCTGGAGGATATCATGCTGCCAACGAACATGCACCAGAGGTATCGACCATCCACATAAGACCCAATCATGTTGATCCTCAATCTCCACTGGAACCTCCATGAAAGTCGCCCCGTCATCAATGTCCATCTCCCGGTGGTCGATGATGTGGGACGGGTTGTGCAAGTATCTCCTCAGCTGAGATATGTGGAAGAAATCATGCACCTAATGCAATTGAGGTGGAAGAGCTAAGTAGTAAGTCACATCGCCTACTCTGCTGAGGACCTGGAAAGGCCTGATGAAAATCAGAGATAACTTGCTGCCTCAGCCAAATATCCAAAGACCTCGTCGATGTGAGACCAGTAGAAATACGTGGTTGTTATCCTCGAACTCTAGAGGTATATGTCTCCTGTTAGCATATGAATTATGCCTGCTCTATGAAGTCTTCATCCACTCTTGGATGATCTGCACCTTCTCTGTGGTAGCGCGTACCATCTATGGTCCTACTAGTGCTGACTCCCCTGGGTTTGTCTAGCACAGTGGCGGTCTGCAAGGTCGACCATACAAGGCCTCAAAAGGTGCCATACCGATGGTGGAGTGATAGCTATTGTTGTAGGAAAACTCCTCCAAAGGTAATTGGTCCTCCCAGATGTGATCAAAGTTGAGTACATAAGCACAGAGCACGTCCTCGAGAGTCTGAACGGTCCTCTCCATCTGGCCATCCTTATGAGGATGGAAGGAGGTGCTCAAGCGAATCTGTGTCCCGAAAGCTTCCTGCAACCCCTTCCATAGCCGGGAAGTAAATCATGTGTCACGGTTGAAGACAATAGAAGAAGTTACTCCATGTAAACGCACAATCTCTTACACATAGAGGTGTCACAAGCTCTCAAATGATCCCTGCTCTCGGATTGGTAGGAAGTGGGCCGACTTGGTGAGCCGGTCAACAATCACCCAAATCGAGTCGTGACTCCTGGATGTACGTGGAAGACCCGTCAAAAATTCTATGGATATCACATCAAATTTCCACTCTAGGACCTCCAAGGGTTGTACCAAACCTGCTGGTACATAGTGCTCTACCATCACTTGCTGAAAAGTGAGGCATCATGAGACAAACTTTGCTACTGCCCTCTTCATACCTAGACACCAGTTCTCTCATCGAAGGTCCTGGTACATCTTTTCCAATCCTAGATGTACCACTAGAGGGAAAGTGTGGAACTCCCTCAATACTTCTTCCTGAAGTGCAACTGGTACCATAGTACATCCCCTGAAAAGGATGATGTTCTCCCCACCTTCATAAAATCCATCAGGTGCCAGCCCTGTGGATATCTAACCACGTCGCGTCTCGCAGTCAGCATCCCCACGCTGCGCCTCCCTAACTTGCTGAAGAAGTAGAGGAGTGACTGTGAGAGACTATAGATAGGTTTCTCCATCACTATCCATGAAACATTTCTTTAAGGCAGCCAGCTGCTCTGTCCCCTCTCCTAGCAGTTGTATACCAGATCTCCTACTGAGAGCATCTGCAACAACGTTCCCCTTCCTAGAAGTATAGACTATCTCGAAGTCATAGTCCTAGAGTAAATCAAACCATCTTCGTTGTCTCAGGTTCAGGTCCTTCTAAGAGAAGATATACCTTAGAATCTTGTGATCAGAGTTCACAGTAAAATGTTCACTCATAAGATAGTGTTGCTACATCGTCAAGGCGAAGACCACTACTGCTAACTCCATGTCATGGGTAGTGTAGTTCTTCTCATGCTCTCTCAACTGCTGAGAACCATATGTGATCATTTCTCATTCCTACATCAGGACACACCCAAGTCTGGTCCCTGATGCATTGCTAATAAACTACGTACCCTATGCCCTCCTCTGGAATCCTCAAGATGGGGGGCACTAGTCAGCCTCTGACTCAGCTCCTGAAATATCTCTTGGCATCTCTCCAACCACACGAAGTGTTTCTACTTCTTCATTAAGGATGATAGTGGTGTTGCAACTCTAGAGAAGTCTGAAATAGACCTCTGATAGTACCTATCCAATCCCAAGAAACTTTGTACTTTCGTCACACTCCTGGGTGGCTCCCAAGCAAGTGTCGCCTCGATCTTCGTTGGATCTACTGCAAATCCTGCCACTTAAGTAACATGTCCTATGAAGTGAACCTCTCGAATCCAAAACTAGAACTTTGAGAGCTTACCATAAAGCTACTGCTCTCAGAGTGTGTCCAGTACTACCTGTAAATGGTAGGCATTGTCCTCCTCAGTTGTCAAGTAGATCAAAATGTCGTCAATGAATACTACGACAAAGCGATCGAAGTATGGCTGGAAGATCCTGTTCATGAGACACATGATCACTACTGGAGTGTTGGCTACACCGAAGGGAATAACCAATAACACATAGTGGCCATACCGACACCTTAAGGTCGTCTTCTACACATCCTCGTCTCGAACTCTAAACTGGTGATAGCCTGATCTGAGGTCTATCTTTTATAACCATCGAACTCTCTTGAGCTGATCAAAGATGTCATAAATCCTTGGGAGAGGGTACTTTTTCTTCACGGTCACCTAGTTCAGGCGACGGTAGTCGACACAGAGCCTCAAGCTCCCATCCGCCTTCTTGGTGAACAGAATCGGGGATGCCCAAGGAGAAGCACTGGGCTGGATGAATCCCTTTCCCTATAATTCCTCTAGTTGTACTCGCATCTCATGAAGCTCAGCGGGATCCATCCGATATGATGGTGTAGATATAAGTGTCGTCTCAGGGTATAGGTCAATATAGAATTCAACCTCTCTGAGAGGAGTTAATCTTAGAACATCGTCAGGGAAAACATCTGCCTACTGGTCCACCACTACAGGATAGCTCGGACACTCCACATCAACTGCTCTAAGGGTAAGGAAAGCCAACTGATGAGTGATCGGATGCACCCTCTTCTGACTAACTCTGTCCTATGCTGAAAATGTTCCCTTCTCACTGGTTAAGCTGAACCTGGTCCGATTCATGCGGACGCACCACACTTTTCGCCTGATACATTCAATCTGAGCATGGACTGTAGAAAACTAGTCTATACCCAATATGATGTTTTAAGGCCTAGATTCCACTACGAGTAGATCCTAGTCAAATCTATCGCCTCCTAGAGTAATCTCACACTGCTAGTACCAATGCATAATCATCGAGTCTGCTCCCGTAAGAGTCTATAGCCGTAAGGATCGAGCCAACAACTCCGTCGGAATCTCTGAGCCCTGAATGAGGGCAGTGGATATGAAAGAATAACTTGCACCTATGTCTATAAGAACTGAAGATAAGGTAGAGTAGACATAGATAGTACCTCGAATCATCTCTGGAGTATTGTGGTTGTAAACCTCAGTGGCCTGAAGCTGAGCTCTCCCATGTCCACCAACTCCCTGTGGTCGGGGTGGACCTCCTGCTGGTGGTGGTGGTAATACCTCGTAACATCATCCACCACTAGCTGATCGACTAGCTCCTCTGCCATGTCCACCTGTGCCCTGCGGACCACCTCGATCGAATCTCTTCCTCTACCTGGGATGTCCCTCAACTGACTGATGATCGTTTGTACGGCAGGTCAGACATTCACGTGTCATGTGACCCTGCCCGCCGCATGAGTAGCATTGTCTTCTCCTAGCATATAAGTCTCTGCTCTGTGTGCCCCACACAACTGATCCTGAGTCATGTGTTCGACCACCTGTGGGTCTGGTCCTCTTGGAACTCTACGTCATCTATCTACTACCAGCTGCAGAAGACTCTGCTGCATGTTGACTAGTAGGGGGTCTCGCTGCTGGTGACTGCTCAGCAAGCAAACTATCCACTAGTAGGGCTCTCTATAATACCCCATCCTACGTCTAGATGTTGAGGGAGATCATCTAAGCTCTGATCTCTCACCTGATCCCCTAATCGAAGGTCTGGGCCCGGTAGAATGGGTCCCGCACTATATCTGTGGAGTAGCGCGAGAGATCGGTGAACCTCGCCGAGTACTATGCTACTGTTATACTAGCCTGTTGTAGATGAAGTAGATCCTGTATCCGCACCGCACGAAGGGTGGCTGGTACAAACTCCACCCAAAATAGGCTCTCTAAGTTTGTCCAGAGTAATGTCACCTCGTCGTGGACCTGAAGCATCAGCCTCCACCATCTGTCTGCTGCTACCTGAAGAAGACTCACAACAAGAATCACCATGAGGTCTGTCGGTGTCCCTACTAGCCTGAAAACTCTCACCACAGCCTCCATCCAATCATCAGCCGCCTGTGGGTCCATCTCTCCCCAAAACCTGGGTGGCCTCTGGTGTTGGAACTCATGTAACGTGTTCAAGTGGCATGCATTGTCTGCTGTTGGGGCTGGTAGAATCAGTGGCCTAATGGGAAGTGGTACCGTTGGTGCCTCCACTGGTATAGGGCCCCGCACTGAGGCCTCATCTCTCAGTGGGCGGTCAGAGCGTATGAATCTAAGGGCTCTAACTAGTTGTCCGCGGGGAGGCATCCTAAAAGAAACAGATGCGACATAATCAAAATATTTATACTTGGTGAGCTGACCAGGTTGAGCTGATTTAGGAAAACTTCAAAGACACGCACGCAATCATTGTTTCCGTACACTAACTCGGAAATCAATAGTCAGGGTCCTGGTGTATGGATACGTCAGTCGCCGCACCAACACTGGACTCCCTGAACTGAAAAACACACTCAATACCCTTAACACTATTTCTTCACAAAAAAGAAAGATTATAGTCCTAAGTTCTGCGGCAGAACCGACTCCTATGATACCAATTTGTCACGACCCATCCCCCAGGGCCTGTATCGTTACTACCCCAAGCCTAGGTCATGTATTGCGAGTCATGTCGGGCCTTGTACCTTGGGCCTACAGGTCATATACGGGTTCCCATTCAACCCTTAAAAGGCGGATTGTCTATAATAAAATAAAAAAAAGGCCTTCGGGCCATTCGGAAGGCATTTCCTTTATAAGAGTAAACAAACACAATAAAGTATGCAACTAGATGTAAAACACTAAGTAAAAGTGTATAAAAAAGAGTGTGCTGAAATTGAAGGGGCCAGAAATACAATCCCAACAGTAAATTACAATACAATTGAAAAGCTAGTTCAACTGAAGAAAGGAAGTAAAGTAGTTGTTGGGCCATCCTCCAGAACTCCCACATGAAGGGTGGTTATAGATGGCCTCCTCAGCACCCCAAGTCCATCCGTCCGCTCCGTGTACATCCTGCTGAGTGGTCCACCTTCGGGTACCATCTAGTTCTGCTACTCTCAGCCCCGATCAGCGTTGTTCCTCGTCTTCGACCAACACAACGAGGTGCAGGCATAGCCCATGTTGGGGTGAGTATAATGATACTCAGTAAGGACCCTGAGACCCTCAAGGACTCACAAAATCCAAAAAGGATAACCACAAAGTACAGAGTCAACGCATAATCCTTACTTAGGTATATTCCCATATATATACCTAAGTTATTTAGTAATCCATCTCAACAATGAGGAAACCACAAAAGTCATTGACTTAGCTCAAACCCGGATTTCAGTGAAGTATAGATGTACAGATGATTAGTCACGAAGCCAGATCATCTTATTCTATCAAGAGGCACTACTTCTGACCATATGGAGTCGGACCCACACAGGATCGATAGGTACTAAATCCCGTAATGAACCACACAGGTTCTAACCCACACAGGATCAATATGCATTGATCCACATAGGATTACTGAGCATTGAACCATACACGATCTGAACCACACAGGATCGGTATGCGCTGACCCACACAGGATCGCTGAGCACTGACCTCCGTATGATCCGTCTCCAACCTCCGCCTCACTATCAGCCATTGCATTCATCGCACCCAGAGCGCTCGAGTTTCGTAGAAATTTCCCTTGAGATATTGTTCGTACCACGACTTCCACTAAACTCCACTAAGGAGTAACCCAAAGGACTGCCATGTTGTGAGTGTTCCAATGTGAGAGACGTTGCGTTAATCGGACGCCCGGTCTGTGAGTTATTATCATTTCCGTTCCAGGGGACCGGTTGGTTTTTTAGGTTCAAACCAACCCGACCGTACTCCAACTGTGTCCAAACCTCAAGTGGGGTATGCCAAAAGAACTATCTCGATTTAATCTTTCTTTCACCATAGGCAGTTTGTTAATCGGACACCTGTAGAATGAGATATGGGCAAAACGGTGTAAACATTACAAACGGGTCCGGTTCCAGTCCGACCCGGTCGGACTAACCCGGTCTGTGGGAACGGCCTAGCCTGAGGGGGAAGACCGACTCGAAGGGGTGGCCCGACTTGAGTGGTCTGGCCCGAAGGGATGGCTCGGCCCGAGGGCGGCCTGGCCTGAGTGGTCTGGCCCGAAGGGCTGGCTCACGTGGCCAACTGGCCACGCATGGGGGGGGGGTGAGGCGCACCCTGGCTTCCGAAGGAACTGGTACTAGGCACTGGTTCGGAGATCTGTGGGACCATAGGGGTCTCTCCTGTAGCGCAAATCGACGGTAGGCTCAACCGGCCGCCCTTGGCTCCTCCACCGCGGCGCGACGGAGTCGCGGTTCAGCTAGCCTCCGCGCTGAGTGACGACGGCGTTCCACCTCCTCCACAGCCCGGCCTGGCCAGGGCCTCCAGCTTCTCTGCGGGGTGCAATAGTGCCGCGCTCATCATCCGACTGCCGCGGCCCTTCTGGCCGCGGCCCCCTTCTTCCAGCGCGATGCGATGCCATGGCGCCCCTCCGGCACAGCCGCGACTCGGTTCCCTGCACGGCATGGCGGTGTCGCACCCTTGGGGTGACCCGACCTCTTTTCACCGCCGGCTTATTCATGTTCCACCTCTATCGTCAACAACAAGAAAAACAAAAGGGGGAGGTTTGGGCTGTGTTCGTGCGGTCTGATCGATCCTCATCATGGCGATATCATTTGTCATACCATAATACAGAAATTTGAACGACGAAGAACGGAGGTTTATACACATATATAAAATAACTCAAAATTCCCTACCTCGATTGCTGACGATTGTTGACGAAGTCTCAGAAAGGAGGGTGTCGTTCCGTTGACATTAGAAGAATACAAAGAAGTTGACTTCATTGGCGTTCTTCAAGGACAGCGTTGTTTCCTATTCTTTCCCCAGTTGAAGAGGGAGAAAGAGATTTCCTTCGTTCTTTATTGGAGAGAATAAAGTTCTCCAAGGGTTCTCCAAAGCTCCATCAAAAATAAAGTGCCAACCAAAATAATGGGTTAAGCTAACCCATTATTTAATTATTGGCCAAAAGAATTCCAATGATATCAAATTAATTAATTAATTCCACTAATTAATTTTTGGTTTGGCACACTTATGAGGGAAGGTGGAAAGTTAAAATTAAATTAAGAGAGGGTTGGATTCATTAACTCAAGGAAAGTTTAAGGGTTTCATCCCACAAAAATGGGGGTTTTAGAGGGTTTGATGCTTCTGTGGGACCCACATAATAATATCCTCCCAAGGGAGGTTATGTGTGGGTGGGCCCCACCACTAACCTCCCATTGGAGGTTTTAACTACCAAGAAATAAAATTAAGTTAACTCTTATTTTTATTTAACTTGATTAAAAACCCCCAAAATCTAACTTCCACTCTCATAAGAACACAATTGTGGTGAAGGTCTCACTAAGCAATCACCGACGCTGCGAGTTCAACGGTGCCCTCATATTTCAATTCCTAGCACCGGTTCAAAAGTTATAAAATACCGCAGGTACGTTTACTGAACGTACCTGAACAAAACTTCAGAAATTGATTTCGGGCACACCGGGCCTCGGAATCAAACGCCGTCAGAAACTGCGGACTTGTAAAATTACCATGTATTTAAGAAAAAACTTTCCACGGAAATTATGGGTCTTTACACTTAAATTAAATTGAACACATTTACAAATATTATCATTGTCTAGAATATTTACCATCACCCAATAGTGTGTTCATGATGCTCATTACCTTCGTGAAACAGAATCCCTTTGTGAATCTCCCTTTCATCACGATACTTCTAGACTTTATGATACCCATGACTTCACCATATATATGATGTTTCAGTTATGGAAAAATATTTATGAATTACACATTGATTTTATATTAAAAGGGATATTATATCTATCAGATTTTCCTATGCTCAACAATGAGTTTCTCTAAAATTTTATGATGCCCGTAAGACTAAGTTATATCGAAAAATAATATATTATTTATAATATTATTTTAAGTTGTCGTTATTTTCTAGCCATTTATCAATGGGAATTAATATTTCTAAATATATTTTGTTTAAAAAAATTATTAATTTTTTTTACATTTACCAAATATATTATATTTGATTAAAATAGGAATAAATGCAATTTTAAGCTCAAAAAGCTCTATATTTTTTGAAGGTAGTATTATCATCCTCTAATAGTGAACCCATTTTAAATATAATTTTTGAAACTTTGATAATTTATATATAAAAATTAAACTTTATTTTGAAACATAAATATCAAAATTTACTTTGGGTAAATATTTTGTATTTTTCATAGAACTCTCATATTTTGATAAATAGTGAATAATACTGATTTTTTGTTCAAAACTACATTTTTCCAATTTATTTATATGGTTAATTATTTTCTTAATTGGATTTAAATTATAAACCAATAATTTTTATATTTATTAAACAAATTTAGTTAATTTTAGGAAATTGTTTACTGAATATAGATATAAAAACATTGAAAATGTTGGAACATTTTTACTTTAAAAACCTACTTTACCATCATAGCTATGGGATAAATTTTACATTAATTTCTAACACTTATGTGAATGAAATTTGTAAAAATAGATTCCTTAGTTGGAATAAGAATAATTTATAATTTATAATAAGGTCTACATTGTTTTTTACTAAATAGAATAGTGAATGTAGTTAAAATTAATTACAGTGATTAAGTGTAAAATTAGATTAACAAGTGAATTAACCTTAAAATCAATCGCCAAAATGTTCTAGAAACATTTAAAATATTCATTTTATATTATTATTTCAACTATATCCTCCTATTTCTATATTTTATATCATTATTTGATACACATTACAAGGGAAAAACATGGGTGAAATTCCATTTTCCATAATTTACAAAAATTTCACTCCTCTTCCACTATAAAACACACTCACCCATCCCATTTCTTCCCTCCTATAAATCCCATTTGGATCTTCTATAACCTATTAAATTAATCTCCCATAATCCCTACCTTCTCCCTATACTCCACACTTTGTTAATAAATCCAATAAAGATGTCGTTTGGTGCAAACCTAAAGGAGTTACCCGAAAAATTGGTAACATTCTTAAAAGTCCATTTAGGTTTTATTTCCTTCACCACTCACTTAATTTATTATTATTCATGGATTATATAATAAATTTAGTATCATAAATACAATATTTTTTTGTAATTTTAAATTTTAAACCCACACCTACAAGCACTACCATCAAATGGGTAATGAAATTATCATTCATGTACAGCGAACTACCACCTCATGTAACGGTGTCGGTTTTTTTCTTCCTTTACAACCACTCATGGTTAAGAATTTTGTTGGAAGAAATATTTTTTATACTTTTTAAAAATATATATATGATATTTATTATTTATTCATACTTCATGAATTGTTATATATACATATCGTCTTTCTTTCCTTTTTTTGTAATTACGATGACATCGTTTATGGACATATGGAATATCATATCCTTAAAGCGATGTGACACATTCACACCCTACAACAAATGTATTAAGGAAATTTTTAATTAAAACTATGATACACACATAACAGGAATATTATATTAATGACAAATTTATATCATTTTAAAAATAATATATCATTTTCTTTATCTACTTTTCACACATGGAAAATGTGATAACGTCATTCATGGATGTGTGGAATACCGCCTCCTCGATGCAATGTGATTCCTTTTAAATCAAAAGAATTAAATATATAAGTATATATTATTAAATAACATGGTATTAATTATATATTTTTCATTTTGGAAATATAATTGTTTCCCACCTTATTTTTATAATAATCATTGAAAAATAAGAACGATACTCATGCGTACGTATAGCCTACCGTCTCCAAGATTAATATTAGTTCATTTTTCATGACCATCATTATTGATTGGATTTAAAATTATAATTAATGTAAAAATATGACAATTATTTTATGATTATTTTTCTATATATTTTTATATAATGAGACCTTCGATTATAGTGGACCAACGAAAGTCATTTTTGACAAAAAAACATGAATATGTTCAAAACACCTGATATAAACATAATTGTTTAAGTAGTTGTTTAAAAAATTTTGATAATAGAAATAAAACTAATGATAAAATTGAAAAAAATATTAATCATGTAAATAATTAACAAAATTTTATTATTGAGGAAGATAAATATACACCTGAGAAGTCGGACTCAAAGTAAGTTATTTCATCTTCATATCCTTTTATTGAGGAATTTATTGATGATATGAAACTTTATTATTTAATATATCCTATAAACACCCACATTGACCTTCTATATATAAATTTTATATATTCTCATTTTATTTATTTGTTTTTTTAATTTATAATATTTCATAGGGATAACTATTTAAATGTTCAAAGTAGCATGGGACACTTTGAATATATAATGGTTAGATTTTCAAATATTATCTAAATATTAATATTCTTCATATTATTTTACATATTTATTTATATGGATATAAATGGGTTATAAAATAATTTTTCTTTCTATTTTTAATTTCATGCAAAAATAAATAAAAAAGGAATATTTTTACATGTTTTTTATGGAAATTTATATCAATTCATAAAAGAAATGTTATATTCTTAACGTACATGATGATAATGATTTTTCCAAAATTATAGAAATTATTTTATTTTTAGATTCATTTGTAATATTTCATGTATTCTTAAGTGGGAAAAAAATATTTTTTGGGGTTTTATTGTTTTGAAAATGGTTTTTGAAATAAAAATTGTATTTTTTATTGAAAATTATTTTTCGAAGGTAAATGGGATTTTAAAATTAGAAATTTATTTTAATATTAGATTAAAAGAGTTTTTCAAATGTGAGAATTTTTTACTTCATGTCGCAGTTCTTGGAGATTATAATTTATGGGTGTTCCCATATAGCACAGGGTGATCCAGTAAAAGTTTTAACGATGGGTGTGTCTAGATAGCTAATTAATGCATTGGGTAATAATTATACTCTCTATATAATTATATTAGAAGTCTATCATATGGTTATTCCAATCTATATGTATTTTATAATGGTTTTTTTGTGTTCAATGGGATGATTTCACAAGGCACCTTTAAGGATTTTCTATGTGTTCACATTATTTTTGATGGATTTGTTTCAAAATTTATAATATTTATATCTAATAAAGATTGAAATTTACCTTATTGGGTAAAATATTACATTTTTAACAAAGGGGTTTTGAGTAGTTTCAGTGCTTATAAATGGACTAACTATTTCCATCCTTTTATATCCCTTAGTGGGGTTTTTATGGTCATTTGATGTTTTTAGTTGTTTTACAGGGGATTTATTGATGGGTAGGGGTTTAAAAGAGGTAAAGTTGAATTTATTAAAGAGCTTTCATAAAAGATGTCAGGATTTATTTTTTAAAATATTTTATATGGTGAAAAAATGTATACTAATTGAAAGTGTCAACTTTCTGTTTTATTGTTTTTTTATTTATGGGATACAACCTAATTCTCCAAAACTCTAAACTTAAAAAAGAACTTATATATTAAAGAAAGATATATCATGACTAAAACTCAAGATTATTTAATGATTAAGGATGGGGAATTGTAGTTTATATCAAAGGTTGTTTTAGATAAATTTAGAGCTTATGATAATATTAATAACATTCCCTTTAATGATTTTACTATATGAACAATTTAAAATTTTTATAGTATTTGACTATTATAATGTTACATTCTCTAAAGTAAGTTTTTGGAATGGATTAACATAGATGAATTATGGAATCTATAATAAATGGATGGAAAATAGATATCCTTCACAATCATAATCCCTTGATGGTTGGAGTTTAAATAAAACAGTTTGTTGTAGTGGTGACTTATTTTAAACATACTAAAAATGGTGTTGGTTCCTAGGAAAGTGAGAAACCAGTTCTACCATAGAGTAACTTGATGATAGTGGAGAATTTCTTGAGGAAACATCAACCGCCATTAAATGGATCATGTGGCCTAGTCATATTCAAATGATGGATTAATTCCCAAGAAATGATGTTCAAAGTCATGGGCTCTTCATATCACCAAGAAGAAAACTCTTGATATTTAATATTTTTTAGTTGAAACCGGTTAGTGATGGTCAATGGTTAATAATATCAAATAAATATAAAATATTTATACTTTGTAATGGAATTAATTAATGAATATTTTCTTAAGGTTGTTTAACTTAAGATAGAAAAAAAATAAATATATAAGTTTGTGGTTGTGTTTAAAGAAGGTATTTTAATGTTTTATAAAATCCATGACGATCATAAAAGGCAATTAAGGATTGTTTTTATAACCTTAAAATAAATGAATCCATATGAACAAATTAGTAAGAGTAAGTTTTCATGAAAAAAAAATTAATTCCTTGTCAATATTGTTTCTAATTTTTGAATAATTTTTCATCTTTCTAAAATGAAGGTCATTGAATAATTAACAGGACCCTCAGGTATAGCCAACATTCATAATTTTTTGTGGATTACCGAGTTACTACCATATTTTTTTTGGAAAACCTTACTCATTTTTTAATCCCACTGATTATTTTAACTTGAAAAAGAGTCAAGTTCATTCGGAAAAAATAATGTGATAATTTTTCCCATGAATTGAAATAAATATTGGTGAATTCTCCTATTTTGGCCTTGCCTTTGAGAAATTTTGAATTTACCATATATAATGATTATTTCTCAAAAGGACTTGGTTTTTTATAAATATAGAATAATCAGTTAGTTAATTATGTATCAAATCATTTGAAACCTCGTGATTTGGATTACCCTAAACATGATTTGGAAATACATGCTGTTGTTTTTTTCTTTAAAACTTTTGAGTCCTCATTTTTATAGATTAAAGTGTGAAATATATACTGATCCAAAAATTTTGAAGTACATATTAATTCAGAAAATAATTGAAAATGAGATATTAAGGATGGATGAAACTAATCATGGATTATGATGGCATGATTAATTATCATCTTAGATAATCAAACAAGGTGGCCGATGTTTTGAATCGAAAAATGGTGGATGTATGAAATCCTCTATTTTGCTTCAGGTTTCTGTGTAGTTGAATTTGTTAAAAATAATAAAGAGGTCTCAAAAGGTGGATAAATATTTTCTAGAGAAGGAATAATATATTATTAATGATAAGTTTCATGATTTTAATATTGATGGAGAATGTTTTTTGTGATTTGAAAAAATATTATGTGTGCATTATGATTCACAGTTGATAAAAAAATTGTTGACTGCAGCTATAAGTTCTATATTTTCCATTCATCCAGGAAGCACTAAAATTTCTAGATACCATAGAAAGAATTATTGGTGGGATAAAATAAAAAGTGATATTTCTAAATTTACCATGATGTGTTTGCCTTTACAAAAGGTTAAATCATATAGATGGTTACCAAATGGGTGGCTTCAACCATTTCTAGTGCTGAAGTGGAAGTGTAATAATATATAAATCAATTTCTTGGTAGGAGTTACAATTAAATGTCATTGAAATAATTATATTTGTTTTATTATTGATTGAATAACTAAATATCCACCTTTTATTCCCATTTGAGATATAATTTCTCTAGATCACCGTTCTAGAATATATATATATATAAGGGATTATCAGGTTATATGGAGTGACTATCTCTATTATACCAGATCATAATCCTAGTTCCACATCCAATTTCTAAGAATGGCATATCAAGTCATTAGGTATTGAGTAAAAATTCAATGCATCCTTTCATCATCAATCTGATGTATAGTATGAGCATATGATTCACACCTTAGAATATATGGTTTGTTCTTTCACAGTGGATTACCCAGGAAGTTGTTATCAACATCATTGGCTGAGTTTTATTATAATAAAAAATTTATTTCTATTATAAATATGGAACCATTGGAGGAATTATAAGGGAATCGGTGTAAGACATTGTCTTTTTGGGATGATGTAGCAGAAAGGAATTCGATAGGATCAGAATTGGTAGAGGAAGTGGAAAAGTAAATTAAGTTGATTCAGAGAAGCATGAGTTAATTTCAATGTAGGTAGAAGTTTTATACAAGTAACTATAGGAAAATATTTTTTTTAGGTAGGTTATCATGTAATTTTAGAAGTTTCTCCAGGGTAAAGTGTGATGCGTTTTTCTAAGAAGGGGAATATGAGTCCATGGTTCATTGGAAATTATGAAATCCTAAATAAAGTTTGATCAGTTGCCTACTGAGTGTACTTACCATTGATTTTATCCTAGGTACACAAGTTATTTCATGTTTTAAAGTTCAAAAAGTATATACTAATTTCCTATCATTTTTTCAACCCTAAAGTAGTTTAGCTGGAAGAAATTCGTTCATATAAGGAAGAACCAGTTTAGGTTCTTGACTGCATAGAGAAAGTGTGGCCAAATAAGGTGATTCATTAGGTTAATGTTTTTTAGAAAAACATTACTGATGAAGCTGAAGCATGGGAATCAAAAAATTATATGAGGCCAAAATATCCTCACTTATTCAATAAGTGAATAAAATTTTGAGGATTCAATTTATAAAAGGGGGAAGGATGAAATATCCAGGGTAATGATAGAATAATTCCTTTTCATATTTATTAATATTTATGAATTAGATAGTATTTTTACATTAAAAATGACCATATGTATGATAGAATACCTAAAACACAACAATGATTTTCTCTGAAACCTTATGTTTCATGCAAGACTGAGTAATATTGAAAAATAATATATTGTTAATATTATTATTTTAAGTGGTAATTATAGATTTTCCATTGTATCAACAAAAATGAATAGTACTTACTATATTATTTTTAAAAATGTTAATTATAATTTTTTACATATGTCCAAAAAAATATAGGATTAAAAATAGAGAAACAAAGTCTAATTTTAATCATAAAAAGCTCAATATATCTAAATAGTAGTTTTATAGCCTTTTAACTGCGAACCCATTTAAAATATAATTTTTTTATAGTTTTATATTTTTTATCAGAAAAAATAAAATTATTTTTTGAATGAATAATATGAAAATTTACTTTGGGTGAAATTTTTGTATTTTTATGATAACTTTCATATTTTGTTGAATACTGAATAATACTGAAATTTAGTTCAAAACTTATTTCCTTAAAAAAACTATTTATATGGTTAAATCATATTTTTAATTTGTTTTAATGTATAATTAGATAATTTTTATATTACTTAACCCAATTTTAGTCATTTTAACAAATTTCACATTTAATTTAGATATAAAAACTTAGAAAACTTTTGAACAATTTTACATTAAAAGCTTATTTTTTTCCCATATGTGGGATTAAATTTCAATTAATTTCTTTAAATTCTTTGATTTTAATTTTTAAAAATGGGTTCCATATTTGGAATTATAATAATTTATAATGTCTATGAATTTGAACATGGTTTTGGCCAAAAATATTAGTGATTGTAATTAAAATTAATTTCAGTGATTAAGAAGAAAAAATATCTTTACAAGGGACTAAACCTTAAATAGATGTGCCATAATATACTAAAAATTCATCAAAAACCCCATTTTATTCTCATTTTATGACCCTATATTCCATTTTTTTAATTTATGAAATTATTGTCATCACTTTACATGGGAAATAGGTTTTTGGAATTTTGATTTCAAATATTTACAAGAATGTCACTTCACATCCACTATAAAAAAGCACTAACACTTCCAATTTATTCAGGCCTCCCATTACCCATTGGATTTTCCAAACCCTTCCCAAATAATATCCCAATATACATAGATTAACCCTAGATCCCTCACCATAATAATAAGTCCAACCAATATGTCCTTTTGTGTAAACCATAAGGAGTTAGAAACAAAAGAGGTAATATTCTTCAACATCCATTTAGGTTTTATTTTCTTATCCACTACCTACATTTCATATTATTCTAGGATTATATAATAACAAAATTATTATAAATATACTAATATTTTATTATGTTAATGTTTTGATCTTCTCCTACACAGACTTCTATCAAAGGGGTAATAAAATTATTGTTCTTGTACGGCGAACAACAACTTCATATAACGATGTCATTCGTTTTTTACTTTACCAGCTCTAATGTTTGGTAATTGTGAAGGACACCATATTTTTATATTAAAAATATATGATTTTTATGATTTATTCATACTTATATAATTTTTATATACACAAACCACAATTCTTGACATTTTTTTGTAAATATGATAATGTCAATTGTGGATGTGTTGACTACTAGCTCCTCAAAGAGATATGATACATTCACACACTACATGGAATAAATGAGGGAATTAATTAAACCTGTGTGAAATACAAAATATCTATATCATATTCATTAAATAATTAACTTTCTATACAGACAATATTTAATTTTTATTAACAATGTTTCACGCAGTGAGAAAGTAATAACGTCATTTATGGATGTGTGGTATATCACCTCCTCGACACGATGTGATTCCTTTTACATCACATGAATTATATATAAAATAATATTTGATTAAATAATATTAGTTTTAATATATAATTTAAATTATGGAAATATAAATGTTATTTACCTACGTTCCATAATAATCTTTGAAAAATAAAAATATTACTCAGACAAAAGTATGGATTACCATCTCTATTATTGTAACGTTTGATCATTCATCATATCCATTTTTTATTATTAGTTTTAAAAATATAATTAATGTATAAATATGAAAATTATTTCATGATTATTATTGAGTATATGTTTATATAATGACCTATATGAATGTAGTTGACCTAAAAAAATCTTTTTTGACACATAAACTGAATATCATCAAAATACCCACTGTAAACTTAATTTTTTAATTAGTTGGTTAACACAATATAATAAGAGAAATAGAAGTAATGATAACATTGAAAAAGGTTATAAATAAAGTAAATAATTAACCTATGTTTATTATTCAATAATATAAATACACACGTGACAAGTCAGGCCCAAGATAAGGGTTTTCATCTCACTCTCCTTTGGTTGAGTCATTTCTTGATGATATAAACCTTTATTCTTCTATACGGTGTATATCCAGTCCATTTGACATTATATATTCATAATTTAGAGATAGTATTATTATTTAATGCCTTTTTATTATTATTAATCCATGGGGGTTATGATTTAAATGTTTAACGTGGTATGAGACACTTTTAATTTCAAAAGCTTTAATTTTTAAATATTTCCACCATGTAAATATTCTTGATATCATTTAAAATATTTATTTATATTGATATTAAATTTTTATAAATTACCATTTATTTCAATTTTGAATTTCATTTAAATATTTTCAAAAATGAAATTTTTTATGTGTTTCATACGAAATTATTTTCCAAACTACAAAGGGAATGTTCAATTCTTAATATACACAATGACAATGAATTTTTCTCCAAGGTTGCCATTATTTTATTTTTGGATTCCTTTAATAGATTTATTATTTTCATAAAATGAAAAAAAACATCATTTTTTTGTTATTTTGGTATTTAAAATGGGTTTTCAAGTGAATTTTGTATTACGTATTGAATATGGTCCTTTTGAAACAAAATTGTATTTTAATATCTGAAAGTTATATTCATACGAGAGTAAAAGATTTTTTTCAATGATGAAATGGTTTACATCATGTTGTGGTTCTTGGACATCATAAATTATGGGTGTGACCAGATCATGATGGCTAATTCCATTATATGTTAAATTATGGGTGTGCCTAGATATCACTCTAATGAATTGGGAAATGATTATATTATCTTGAGAATTATATTGGATGTTGGACATATGGTTATTCAATTATGTAAGGGTTCTTTATGGGTTTTTTAGGGATTCAATGTGATGGTATCCCAAGGTACCTACATTAATTATCGACATTTTATAATGAGTTTAAATTGTAATCATTTTTTAAAAAAGGTAAAATAAATGGTATTTGTTAAATAATGGTATTTTACTTCATGGGTAAAATATTATGTTTTCATAAAAAGTTTTTTTATGGTTTTTAGTATTTATCAATGGATTGACAGTTTCGTTCTTTTTATATATCCTACTGATCTTCTTATGCTCATCCCACATTTTAAATGTTTTCCATGGAATTTAATGATAAGGGATTTTAAGAAGTAATGTTGAATATCATGAAGAGTTTTCATAAATGAGATCATTCATTGTTTTATAAAAGTTTTTATAGGTGGAAAAGTGGATACTGATCATAAGTGTCCAATTTCTTTTTTATATTTTCAGAATGTGTGAATTATGGCCTAATTCTCTAAAAAACTAAACTTGGAATGATCCTCAATTGGAATGAAAGTAATTTCATGAGTAAAACAAAATTTTATATAATTTTTTTAACCATTTCCTATATAGAAACCATGACTATTATAAGATCACTTGCCTTGAAAACTCCCTGATTATCCTATTTTTGAATGACAATAAACACAAACTAGACTCCTTTACCATTTTTGAAAGGACTTGGTTCTGACAATCTCCCCCTTTGGGATTGTTGAGAATCAGAAGGTAAATTCAAAAAAAACACCATCTTTGAACAAAAACATGATATGTGTGAAATAATTCAACAATCAGTCTAAGCCTACATGAGAAAATATTGGTGTAGAAAACTAGAGTCAAAAAATATAATTTCATATTGCCATAAAATAAAAACCAATCATGAATACCAATACTCATCAGTCAATGAATATCAGTTATCTCCTTCTTTAAAATTAAACTCAAAGATTCTTTATTTGTACTTGTAATGAAAAATAAAATTCCCACAGATCGCATCTCCACCATAAACCTGCATCACTTCCACAAATTGATTAAAATATTTAACACGCATAGGGAGAGGTGGGGAACCCTAAACTCCTTATTGAATGGGAGGTGTCTTAACACCAAGTTTCAACCGATGTTTTTGAACATTGGTGTTTCCAAGGCCTTAGTAAGGAAGTTAACCACTTTTTCATCAGTTCTACCATTCTCCATTTTAATCATAACTTTTTCATCATTTTCCTTGATGAAGTGATAATTGGTCTCAACATATTTGGTAAGAGAGTGTTGAACTTGATTCTTTTTTGGATCAATCACACTATTATTATCTTAAAGAATAACTATTTTAGGTTTCACGTTATCACCAATATCACTCAGTTGATACTTAATCTAATATAGATGAGTACTTTTCTTTGTGATAAATTTATACTCTACTTTATCCATTATTAGAGATGTTCTATGTTTTTTCATTCTAATAAATATCTCACATATTTTCCAATGAATAAATCTCTTCCACATGTGGAATTTCTATCAACCATATCTTTACCCCAATCATCATCATAAAATAACAATAATTCATTATCTCTTCTTACTAAAAAGTAAAATCCAAAATTAAGAGTACCTTGAAAATACCATTTGATTCTTTTAACTACTTCCAAATTCTTTAACATTGGATTACTTTGAAAGAGAGTTTCATATAATCTTTTAAACATGATACATGTACATGTTATATCCAAGTATAATACGCTTCCAAATATACTCTTATAAATTGTGGTATCCATAGATATCCCATCCTCATGATTTCCTTGTTTTTTCCCAACTCCAATCTGAGCTGACATTGATTTGGAATCCAAATTTTTTAATTCCCCCAACATCTATCTTACATAATATGACTGAGATAATAAGGTATTATCCTAATTTTGAACCAAAAGTACCCCCAAAAATGTATTAGAGTTCACCAATCATGTACATTTTAAACTAATATTTCATTTTACTAGAAAATTCATCCATGGATCCTTGTCTTCATCCATAAAAAATAAAATCATCCACAAAATGAAGAACCATAAATTGATCGTTCTTATAATTTTTCAAAAAGATATTATGGTTTACCACTTATATTTTAAATTCAATCTTCATGAGATAATAATTAATTCGATAATACAACAACCTAGGTCCCTACTTCAGAACATAGAGATCCTTCTTCAATATACAAACCCTAGTCTCATCATTTCCAATCAAAAATCCCACTATTTATTTAATGTATAATTCTTCCTCAAAAATATTATTTATGAATTTAGTTTTGATATCCATATGATAAACATTGTACCCTCTTTGAATTTACAAGGAATTTGATAGAATGGTCAACTTCATCTTAGATACGATAGAAAATGTTTCTTTAACATCAATGCCTATAATCAGTCAATAGTCATTACAAAACAAGCATTGCTTATTTCTAATCATATTACCATTCTCATAAAATTTGTTTTTGAATAAATACTTTGATCCAATCACATTATAATTTTTCAATTTCCCATAAAGATTAAATTTTTGGTTCATGTCAATTTGATCTACCTCTTTATGCATGTCCTTAACCCATGATTCATCATTCACTTCTTATTCAAATGTGGTTGGTTCCATAATTAATAGGAATGAAGAATGCACGTCATTCCTCATTCCCCTTATCTTTTTATGTGTCGTCCAACCCCTAATTATTTTGTATTGATAAATTTATACTCTTCTATTTCTCCTCTAAGGATCTGATGATTTTTCTTCAGTAATGGTTTCCTATCTAGATTCTTCGTCTAAATCAATATATTTTTTAGATCCCTAATCATTTTTTGTGCCTTCCACTTTTTTTATTTGAAACTTTCCCTTATTATTATTCTATATTATCCTCAATAATATCAACATAAGATATCTTATAGGTAATTCTAGTTTGATCCTAAATGATCTTGACATCACAACTTTCCACAATCTCTTTAAGGTGAATATTGTACAATTTTTAGGATTTACTCTTCATTGAATATCCATAAAATATTCCCTCATATACAAAATAACCATTCTATCTTTGATTTCATTCTTCTTTTGGATGAAACATTTACTTCCAAAAACACAAAAAATAAATCATAGAGTGATTCATTCCATACCATAACTCATATGGTGTCTTGGTTTATCTAATAAAAAGACATGTATGATTTTGATTGTACATTGCTACTTGAAGAACCACTTTCTAGTAATGATGAGAAATATGACTATCAATCAAAATATTTATACAGATATTATTCAAAAACCCTTTTTTAGGGGTTCAAACTATAGAAACATGATTTATTATTTTATGTTTTTAGATAATTTTCAAATTAAATTAATTTGTATTCTCCTCTAATATCTAATCATAGAATCTTGATTGTGCTACTAGTTTCATTTTCATTTTCTTGATGATTTCTATTAATGTAGTCCGTAAATTTTTTCTTCCCCTTTATAGAAGAAACAAAATCCATTAAAATATAATCATAAATAAGAATAATATTTTTCCTCTCCAAATTTTTGAAATCCAATTTAATTAGATCACATACGTACATGGGGATAAGATCAAGAATATTTGATTGCAGTTTTTTCTTCAACTGATATGATCTTGGAATGGTCATTCCTCACATGCATGTGTCACATGTCTTTTATTGGTCACACTTATGATTGGGAATGTCAAAAAAATACTATTCTTAGATATTTCTTACATGATTTGTTTCTTAATGGGGCCAAACATAAACATCCATGACTTATTTTCTTCTTCACCCTTTATGTAACAAGTGTCCTCTTTACTATCAACCTGGTATAAATTTTCATCTGTTCCACATCCTCTTATGAGATAATTAACAAAAAAAATTGATAGTTCACCCTTATGATTAAATTTCACTATCTGCCCTAAGTCAATTATTTCATTCTCACACTCACACTCAAAAGAATATGTCACAAACCATCAACATGGGGAACCTCTATTTTCCTCAACTTGTTATTTTTTCAATTATGTATTTCCACTATATTTGATCATTAAATCACCATAATTGTTGAAATCACAATTATATCAACCCTTTTCTAACCATTTTTCAACAAATCTTTATTTCCTACCATGTGTTCAAGAATTTATGTGCTACTATTATTCCAATCTTTGATATCTATTTCTACAAGATTTATTTTTTTATTCTCTTATTTTCTTTCCATGACATATCAGGTAGACTAGAGGAAAACTATAACCTTTGAAATATCAATTCAATATGACGTGGTTCATTATATTCATAATCATTTTTCCATAGTATAATAACTATTATCAAGGATAATTCTTCTTGGTTGACTTATACTTACATTCCTCTAAGTTGAGTATTAATCCTTCCTCCTTTCCTCTTCATGCAATGAATATATTTATATCCATAGTTTGAATAGTGAGAAAATATCCATTGAAAATATCTATTCTATAAGATGAATGATATGGTATAATTATACTTTTTGGAAAACCAAGTATATTCACATTCTAATATATTCTTTTCTATTCACAGTAACACATGGTGTTTCCGTGAAAGGCACAAAATTTAAATTTCATAAGTGGAGATATATTCTCACTTCCATTCCTCCAAATGTCCCTTTCTTTTGTAAAGGTATTTTATTGGTGATCCTCTCTAGATACATTATTATTATTTTAATCTACATTATCTGTTTAGTTCGGTGATTTCTTTATTAGGAAAATAGGTGTGTTTATGACATATTTAAATTTCTACATCCCTTTATCATGTATCATCCTATTTCTATCCTTTGACATTTCAACATGATTCCAAATTCCATTATTTCCCATAAATGACTATCTATATTCATTCAAGTCCTTATCTAATCCATTATAACCATGTTTATCTCTTTCTAATAGATCTGTGTATAAATTTTTTTAAAAATTTAACATCATCTTTGTTTCCTTTTATTTTTATTTAGATTCTAGTCTACTTCTTAAATTAACAAACTTCTCATTGATTCAACTCAACCATATATTTATTTTATCTAGTATGGATGTAATTTAATTGAGAATGGTTTCATTATCTTTAGTCATGAGTTTAAATTGAATATTATATTATAAGATTTCAGGATTCATTAAATGTTATTCTACCTCTCCTTCTAGTTCATTATGTTATTCTTTATTCTGATCAATATACTTGGATGACTCTTTCAGAACATATCTCATATTACTATTTATCATTCTATTGTCAATATAAGTAAGGTAAACCTTATGTTTCACCTTGATATCAATAGAACTAATCAGTTAATTATATTTATCTATTTAAGGTTCCAACTTTTTAATAGTAGTTATCTTGGATGCTTAGGGTTCAAATTTAAACGATGCTTCAACATCCTCCAAAAACAAATTATCATATATATCTTCTTTGTAGACAAAAAATCTTATTTTTAAAATATTTCATAATTCAAATTATCACTTTTTAGAGAACCACTTAAGAGGCTTCTCCATGATTTCTAATTCACTTTATACATCATACATTTTCATTGGGCATCTAGTAATAATGTGTACTACATTACCACAATGAAAACAAAGAAATAGAATATTTCCTTCAAATATCCATTTTCCTATCTTGAATTTATTAGTAAATGGAGAAATAATTTTGAATTAATCATTATCACTGAGTCTAGGAATGTTATTTTTTTAATGGAATTGAATTCCATTTCTTCTCTTACTTCAGTGATTATATCTTCTAGGTTTACTCTTATTTTACAGGCCACTAGACTTCTTAGTATATTATCAGTACAAATATTATAAAAACCCCTTTTCTGAAAGGTTGAAAAAATTGGATTTTATAGAGGTAGAATTATTATAAATATTTTAATCACAATGTCAATCTGTTTATTTTATTAAACTTGAAAAATAATTTATCAAAAACAATAGTAATTCAGTTAAAAAATTCATCAACGTTTTAATCTAGATGAAATTTCATATCATCAAATTTATTCTAAAAAACCTAGAGTTAGTCCTCCTTAACCTTGTTATCACCTTCATATATATTTTCCAGTATCTCCCACATGGAATTGGAAGAATTGTAATGAATCGCCTTTGAGTAGATTTGATCATATTGAGCTATCATAAGGGAATTTTGTGCTTTGTAATAAGCATCAATAATTTTACTATCTATTTCAATAATAGAAATATCAGTTAAAACAATGAACTAAATCCCATGAGTTTTTTCTATTCATAAAAATAAAAATATTCATTCCATAAAACGGGGAACTCCCCTGACAGTTACTAAATTCTTCATAATAGATGACATATTTAACAATTAAAACATGTTATATATGTTACAAGTTATAGGACACCAGAAAATACAAAAAGGCGAGGGGTGAATCATGGTGTCAACATTTTCTATTAATGTACCAGATCTTATTCCCACATTGGTAGGAACCTATAAAACCTCTCTAATTAAACAGTGTAGTAATTTAACATTAATATGTAGAGAGATGAAACATAAATTTTACTTTGTTTCCCACTAAGGGCTGGTTGAATGATCATTTTAATACAATGTTTAAGTAATTAAAAAACAAAATAATATTCACTTAGTTATTGTATAATATATCAGTTCATACACAGTCACTCAATTCTAGAGAAACTTCCGTTACAAGAATTTTTGGAAGAGCACACTCCCTCCCTTAGAACACTTCCATTGACTTGAATTTAATATTAAATGAAACTAGAAGTTCAAAACTACTATCGAAAAACCTCTTACACTTCCCGATACCCTCTTTATGATTATAAGAAATACCATCCTTTAAAAACCCATAGACATTCATGAAGCTCCCAACATTTTTTTAAGGTCACATCTTTAATGGAGCTAACTATATTCATGATGATCACAGTCTTCACATGACTCACAATCTTAATGAAACTCTTAGTATTTTTGAAACACACATTTTTGATATATCATAGAATAAATCAATTCATATCCATTCATTTTATGATACCTAAGATCATGAAGGAATCTTGATTCATGGTGGTTTCCTAATTAGTTAGATTTATGAAATCAGAGTAACTCGGTATTTTTTCCAATTCTATTCAGGTCAAATTAAGTTTATGTTTCCACTTATTTATAGTATCAACTTTCATGATGATCTACGCTCCGAAATATATTCTCATGAACCTCCAAACTAATGTTCACAATGATCCTTATACCTACAAAGCTCTTTTGAAATCTAAACCATTCATGAAGATTATCATAGTTGTAAATATTTTCTTTTATCCCATCACCCATTTGTGAGGCTACTCACCTTCGAGAAATTGAATTCCTTTGAGAATATATATACCTTAGTGAAACATACTTTATTTATGAAACCAATTCCTTAACCATATATATGAACTGTCGGTCCTAGAAAATCAAATTTCTTTAAGCCTGGTCCTTCCTCCAAATTTTGAGCTCAAAAAATTTCCCAAACACTAGAAAAATTTTATACATTCAAAATATAAATAAGTTATACTGAAATATCACTTTCCTTAAAAACTCTCTAATAAACCCAGTGTGCATTGAAAAAAAACTAGAATCCATTATTAGATGTGAAAGGGATTGGTTATAAAACTAACTACACAAAAAATGTTGGATTAAGAACTCTAAAAATTTACCTAATAGAATGAAAAAATTTATTCATGTTTTTAAGGTATGGAAGTCTAGAAAGTAATGCTAAAATATAGATAAAAATAGTGGTTAGTAATATAGTTTAATAGAAAATAAAAACAATATAACCACTCAAAATTCAATGATTCAAATCAAATATATTTTTAATTCTACAAATGAATACCACGTTATATGAATAATTAGTAAAATAGACACCAATAAACTCCAAATTAATGGAACAAGTAAGATCTTATAGAATCTATACCACTGATGTTTGCCATGATAAATATGTAATGAAATGTACACTTATTATCCACTAATTATCTTTTAATTTCACTATTCAGTAATGTTATTCCCACTTTATCATATGATGAACATTTACATGGAATGTTTATTTTTCAACTCAATAACTTTATATTTAATTATAGATTAAAACACCATATGGTTTGATGATTGTGTCTAATTTATATAACTCATCTCTGATTAAGGTGTCTAAAATGTTATCTATGGAAGATATTTTTCTTCCTCACTATGTGTAATTAAATATGATTTTTGGGATGGATTTAATATACATATTAAAATAATATATCACCTCAAGATTTTAAATTTTTTTCACATTGAAATCATATGTGTTTCATAGCATTCTTTACTAGCCACTCTAGGGAACAACAAATAATAGAATTTAAAATAATCATTAAAACATTTCTATAGTATCAGTATATAATTATAGAGGTACCCTTGTTATGAAATATATATAGAAATATAATTGATATCATTTTTAATAGATACGAATTGATAGAATTCAATAAGAGTAGAAAAATAAATAGTAATGTTGGTTTGTTCATTAAAATGTTAAGAATAAAAAAAATATTTTTATATACTATAATAATAAAATAAATATTTTATTGAAAAGATATATTGTGGATAGGAATAATATTTTAACTCCAATAAACATAGTAATTGAAAGAAAAAAATTATAGTGATAATTATAATTTTAAATGATATTTTAACATAAAAAAATTATCATTATATTTAAATGTCCTTATTTGAAAATAAAATTAAAAAAATGTATATAAACTGATTAAAATAAATATACATAAATTTTTAGTATATCATTTAAAAATTATTGGGTTAGGAATTTTTTAAATTCTTTGAAATAATTGATTTCTCGTGAATAGAGAAAAATACAAGTTTAACTATCACCATAGAGTTTATTATTGTGAAAAAGTATATATGACATAAAATATTATGAAATATTTTTCATTATATATATTGAATATTAAGTGGAAAAATATATATTACTAAATACAATTGTTAATTTATAAAAAAAATATTTTTCATTTTATGAACATAAGTATTATTTTCTATTGAAGTAAATTGATTTAGTCCTTTTTTAAATGATATATTATTTTGATAAAAAAAATTTGGCTATATTTTAAGCCACATAGAATTTATATTTTTTCATAATAAACTAATTTTAATCCTTAATTTGAGATACATTGAAAATTTTATCATACATATATATTTTTATCAAAAAAATATTTTTTAAAATAATGGATTTATGTGTTACATGACATAACATTTTAATAGATTTTTCATGAACATATAAATTTTATCTAATAAAATTAACATAATATTTGGAATTATTATTTAAAATTTTTGAATATTTTTTCATTTTATTTGTATGAAAATGAATTCAATTATATAATTTAGAACTAGTTAACATGGAAAATCTAAAATTTTTTAATGGACTTTTTTAAATTGATATAAGAAATAACATGTTAAAAACCTATTTCCATTACATAAAATAAATAAAGTATCATCCTAATAATTTCCACACTCAGTTTTTATCAATTTTTGATTCTTATTAACATGCTAAAAAGTTTCCCTCTATATAATGAGATGAAATATTTACTAAATTTCCATCTCCCCTTTAGTAAAGAGACCTTTCACGACCACTTCTGAAAAAAATAAAAAAAACTTCAATTAACTATTTAATCTATAACCTATTAACATCCCCTATAATCATATTTTACATCCTTAACATTTTATATGAAATAGTTTGCCCAAATTTCCCCAATTTAAATGAATTTGGTAAGGGAAGCTCAATGTTTACAACATAAGTACAAATATTTCCAAAATATTGTTTCACTTGTATCTTTACAAATAAAATATATTTTTAAAAAATTATATGATTAATAAAGTATTGATATTATAAATATTTTTCTTATATTTAGTTAATTTCCATTAACCACATTCTACCTTTTCAATTTTGAAAAATGAATACTTTATTCGCATGTTTGTGCTGGAGACATCCTCCACAAAGTAACATATCTCAATTTTCATATAGTTTCATTATTAACTATTAATATAAAATAAAATATTATTAAACTTATTTAAAATATAAAAATAATTTTAATATACTTCGGTAGTAATGATACTATTCAAAAAGAAAAAAATATATATAACCATATTCGAACAATAAATATGGTTTATTAATGATTAGGTCGGTCAAACCACCTATTTGAGAAGTGCAATAATACAATATAATGGATGAAAATGAGAACATATTTCCTTAATATATATGATAAAAAATAATTACTTTTTTATAGAATTATGAAATTAATTTTAATATCCTTAATTAAATTTCCCATGTTTATTCGTTAGAAATCCCCAAAACAAGATCTTTGTTTTTTTCATTTCTAAGGATCAAGTCAAAGAATCAAACAGAGTGAAATTATAAAATTATATATAATTATAAATAATATATTTATAAACCTTTATGACTTATCAATGATGATATTTCAGAGAATAATAATGAATAGAACATTTATTACTAATCCAACTCCAAAAGACCATGATTACTCACACCCAATATTTTAAATAGATAGTATCTAAGTAATATATATATATATATAATAATTATAAATTATTTTTATAAAAGTATTTAGAAATGATTATGTCTATAATAAATTGATTTAAATAGTTATATTATATATATATATATATATTATTCATGTTCTTTGGAAAAAATTAGTAATTAAGGTTAGTTGTTATTTGTCACAAAATAATTTTTTTTAGACAAACTTTTTTAGCACACCGTGATATTTTTAATATGGTGTTTTTAATTCTAAATAAATATATTTCTCCATATTCATTGAATTTATGGTATTTATATTTCCATATATTTTTCCTTCTAAAAATGGTTTTTATTCAAAATATACCAATGTTTTAGGGAAAATTTGTCTCTAATTTTAATAACATTATACATGTGTGATATTTCAAATGGAAATTTATTTTATATGGGGTATAGACTATATTATTTCCATTAAGTGTAATTAATATTTTCATTTCATGGTATATATATTTATATTTCATGGTAACCCTCATATTTTATTTTGGTTCTTAGTTTGACATCAATGAATGGGTTTCTTCATCATTTTTCAATTTAAAATTCAAATTATTATTGAATGATAATCCATATTGTAAATTTTTATTTTAATACTTTAAAAAACAAAAATAATTTTTTTTCTCGTATGGTAATTTTTTGGGGATTATGTAACGATTTCAATATAAGATTAATTGTTTATAACATTCATTGTATTTTAAAATAATATACATTGTATAACTATAAGTTTTGTTCCAATAAATTTCCTCTATGAACACTATATATTTTCTTCTTTTAATTGAAGGGTGTTCTTATATATTCCATTAGTCAATTTATTAGGAATGACTCTAACAAAAAATTATACCCCATATTATATATGGTGCTAGTTTTGTTGATGCATTCATAAAAATCAATTTCGTTTAAGGACTGGGGAAAATTGACAATCTGTGTCCTTTTTATTATAATGAAGATAATTATTATTTATAGAGGAATTCATGTAATGTGTTTTATATTTTATTAATTACTTAATATGATGAATTAATTATAACTAAATAGTGATGGGTGGGGATTTTAATAGCTCATCAATCCATCACTAGGTCTTATCATAAAAAAATCATGATTAATTCATTTATTCCTCTATATATATTTAGATTTTATTATTATGGTCCTAAAAGTAATTATATGTCTTGGAAAAATTCCAGAATGGTATATAACATATTTACATTTTTTTCAAATTCAATAAATCTATTAACATAAAAGGTCACATGATTGTATATAATGAAATGTATTTAATATTTTATATAATTATACTGGAGTTACGCTCAATGAATCATAATTGGTATCGGATAAAGGTATTGATAACATTAGAGTATTGTATATTATTTTAGCATAAATTGAGGTTTAAATATTTATGGTTGGTCATAATTTAAATTCTTTAGAAAACCCATTAGGATGGTTGAGATAAAATTGAATAATTTATATATTTTAGGTATTATGATCATATGACATATGTGAAAACACAACATATATGTCTAAGGGATAAGTCTAAGTATAGAATAACCTTGTGATATTATTTTAAAGAATTTATTTTACATATATCATAGAAATTAACTATAAGTTCGGATACTAAAAAGAAGACATGACTGTGGAATATATTAAGCTAGGGTTAATCACACTAAAAAGTTATGTTGAGTATATACTCAATCATTACGATATTTTATGATGATATTAACTAAGACAACATATCTAACAAGATACTCATGAGGAATGTGATTTATTTAATCATGTCATCTTCACAATCTATTACGAATGATTTATTATTTTAAGGAATTAGGTAAATGAGATTGAAACCCCCATTATAATGAATCATAGATTGAATTGATAGTGATTGTTTGAGAGTTTAAATATAATTTAATGACTTATAAGGGAAAGATATTTTGATGATGGATTTTTCATTTAGTAATCTAAAACTAATTCAATGATCCTGTTAATTTTTCATCACTGTCGATTAAATACTTTTGGTTTAGGTAGTATCTGAAGAGTGAAGAAATCATTTTTTTTAAGGGTAACACCTTGGTCAAAGGAAAAGGATCAATTTATTAAAAAAGAGAGGGAAAACTACAAAAGTCTGAAAGAGGGGATTTTATTACAATCTCAATCATAGAGAGTAAGAAGATCAGTCGGGAGGTCCTCGCACCAAGTAACATTTTGGTTAATTCCCTTATTGGCAAGCCCATCAGCTACCATATTCACTTCATGATAAGCATGGGTGGCAATGAATCTGATCTCTCGGAGTGAGTCAAGATAGTTCATCCATCGGGCAGTAAGCAGCCAGGCAAGGTGAATCACTCCATTCAAAATGTCTTGAATAGTGGTGGTTGAGTCACTTTCAATCCAAATGTCATTCTAGAATTTGAGTTTGACAAATTCAGTATCCTGAATCACCGCCATCATTTCAGCTTCTACAGAAGAGGTGTTTCTGCATCTTCCATAGAAACATCCATGATAGTGACGCAGATAATCTCTAAAAACAACTTCAAATCCTACTGGACCAGGATTTCCTTGGGAAGCGCCATCCACATTGACCTTGATCCAACCCAGAATGGGATCATGCCAAAAAACTTCAATTGTGTGCCTTGGTTTATTGTAAATGCCTTTAATTATCAGATGCCGAAGGATCATGAAGTCCCTTACATAGTTGTCACGGTGGGCTTTTTGAGTCAAGGTAGCATCTTGGATAGAAGTGAGAATTCTCGTCTGACCTGCATTAAGATTGATGGAGTGTTTATGATGAATGATATTATTTCTATCATACCAGATAACATGGAGGAGTTCCTAAACAACTGAAAGGAAGAGATTCTTGATTTGTCGCGAGTAATCAACCTCCACACACCTATTTAAATGAGAAAGAATGGAGTTAGAACAAAGCCATCTACAGTCAAACAGGTCAGTGATATAATTCCAAAGAGTAGAAGTTGTGGCACAATATAAAAAAAGGAGATTGGTATCTTCTATATGTTGATGACACATATGACATTGAGATCATAATTGGATGAGAAAGGACTGAAGGGAGACTTCAGTAGGAATGCGATTATGTGCAATGCGCCAGATAAGGTTAAATCTATAGGACTTGATCTAAGCATTGTCAAAGTGTTTAAACCAATTAAAAAGGGGGGAAGAGTTAGAGAAATTGTGATTTTAAAAACTTTTAGTGTCTAAAATACCATTTTGAGATGGTTCCCAAGTAAGTAAATCATCCGGATTAGAGAAGGGATGATTATCAACAATATGCATAATAGACTCAAGGATGTTAGGGTTATGGAAATGCATCACCTCCTGGATAATGCAATTTAGGTTATCAGTGGAAGAGTTAGGAGGCAATATGGAAATAAGGGGGGTGTTGGCATAGTTGTCCTTCCAAAAATTAAGAGAGGAGTTCATACTAACCATCTATCTAGATTTATTCATAATGTTGGGAAAAGAGTCTCTCAAGGAGGGCCAGATCGAAGAGTTGACATAGCTCAATTTTCCTTTTTTTAAATTTTTCTAGAAACTTTTTCTGAAGAAAATAAATGGAATCATCATTATGATAGATTAATTTTGAAGTAAGATTGGCTTGAAGGGCTACATTAAAAGGCTTGAGGTTCTGTATGCCTAGACCACCATTCTCTAACGGTTTGGAGTAGGTAGTCCAAGGGATGGTGACAAGCTTTCTGTCAAGGATGCTACCAGTCCAAACATAATTTTTAATGTACCCATTGATACGCTTCAAGAGAGAAGTCGTCCATTTATAAATCATGAGCGAGTAAACCATTTTGGAGAGAATGGGGGACTTGACAAGACAGACCCTGCCAGCCATGGATAGAGATTTTCCTTTCTAGGAGGAAAGTTGACTGATAACATCATCCACAATAGAAGTGAAATAAATATCTTTAGGTCTTTCCCCTAACAAGGGCACACCCAAGTAAGTGAAGGGTAGGGTACCCTCCTTGATACCTAGGTTTTCGATGATGATATATTTCCTATTATTGGGGAAACTTTTTCCAAAGAAGGTATACGATTTTCTCCAGCTGATGTTCTTTCCTGAGACTTCTTCGCAGTGGGATAATACCGATTTTAGGTTTAGAATATTCCTTTTTCTCACATTGAGAAAAATGACAATGTCATCAGCATATAGAATATGTGAAGGCACATTTAGATTTCGGGCCGCTTGAATGGGTTTAAGATTATTTTGGTCAACAAGGCGAGTAAGGAGTCTGCTAAGGTAGTCTTTAGCAATGGTAAACATGATAGAAGATAAGGGGTTACCTTGACGAACTCCCTTGGTTTATTTAAAATAACCTTTCAGAGATCCACTAACCAAAATGGAAAGGGAAGCGAAATTGAAGAGGGAGCAGATCCAGTTTATAAAGATCTCATTGAACCCAAAAATCCGGAGTACATTGAAGATAAAATCTCAATCCATGGTGTCAAAGGATTTTCTAATTTCAAGATTTATGGCCACATTCCCTCTTCTAGAAACTTTGTTAAGCGCATTGGTATATTTTGAGGCAAGGAAGATGCAGTCCTGTATGGACCTTCCTTTAATGAACCCAAATTGATTCCAAGAAATGATTTTATGGAAAAGAGAGGAATGTCTAGTGGCTAAAAACATAGTGATTATTTTGTAAAGAGAGTTGATGAGAGCAATAGTTCTAAAAAGATTAATTTCAGATGCATTGGGGATTTTGGGAATGAGAGTTAGAAATTGGGCATTAAAACCATAGGGAAGAACACTCGTGGAAAAGAAGTATTTGAAAATCTTACAAACATCAGAATGGATGACATCCCAGTAGTGTTGATAAAAACCATTGTTGAACCCATCAGGTCCCGGGGCACTGTTGGGATTGATACTGAACATAGTGTCTTTTATTTCATGATCAAGAGGGACTCGTAAGAGAAAGAAGTTTTCTTCCTCAGTAACCAATCTAGAAATGACATCAGGTTGAAGATATTTGTTAAGACACGGACCATTTAAAATATTTTCAAAATAAGTAACCACATAATTGGTGATGGCCGCTTCAGAGTCATAAAGAATATCATTATCCTTAAGAAAGGAAAGTGGTCTACTAACATTCCTAATTTTTTGAAGGGAATTATAGAACTTGGAATTACGGTCACCATCCTTAAGCCATTTCATTTTAAATATTTTCTTGTGTATCTTATCTTTAAAGACCAAAAGGGAGTTAAGCTTCATAGAGATGTTCATTTCATTCTGGGGGTCAACTGAGAAGTCATCATTTGTTGAATTGTTTTGAATTTTATTAAGTTCGTCTTCCGGAGCAGTTATGTCCTTTTCCATTTGTTTTGCTTTAGTTCCACACCATCTATTAAGACATTGTTTAAGATGTTTAAGTTTTGTAGTACAAGCAAAAGCATTGTTATGATGAGACATGGAGACCCATCAATTTTTAATATGAAGAGAACATTCTAAATCACTAGTTCAGGCATTGTTAAATTTGAAAGGAGTGTTGGATTTTCTTCGTCTAGAGAGGCAACTCACAGGAATAGGGTGATGGTCAGAATTTAGTTTGGGTAAGGTGATGCTTGAGATAGTATCCCAAGAATCTAAAGTCGGTATATTCGATAAGGCCCCATCAAGTTTACTTGAAACGATCTTATTGTAATTTCGTCTCTACCAAGTGTATTTAGCACCCTTGAGGTTGATTTTGATCAGACTAAAATCATCTTTGGCAGCCCGAAATTCCTTCGAAGATATGTGAGAGTGAGAGGGACCAATCTTTTCACTAGGGGATAAAATAAGAATTAAAATCACCTAGGACCATCCAAGGGACTCGAATGCTGTTTTCTAAGACGCGAAGATCATTCTAAAGAGACCTTGGTTATTGATATCTATTGTTGGAATAAAAAAAAGTACAGGAATAATGTGAATTGTCAACTTTATAATCACATGTAAACATTTGTTCAGATGAGAAAGAGACATTAACATCTTACAAAGAGTTGTGATGAAAAATCCAAAGAGAGTCAATGGTATTACCATTATTGCAAGAACCTAGAAAAGCATATCCAGAAGCAACAAAATGTTTTAAATTCATCGAGAATCAGATTTTAGGTTCAGTGATAGCAAAAATATTAGGCTTATGCGTCAAAATAATTCTCTTAAGAACAGAAGTAGTTTCAGGGTTTGTGATACCCTGACAGTTCCAAAAAATGACATCCATTTAGAACCTGGCTTTGGAGCGAGAGCCCCCTTTTTTCTTTTTGGAACCACCCGAACCTTTTTCCCTCTTTGATTTCCTAAGATTCAAAGAATAGGCTGGGGTTGTCTTCATTCCCTGGTTACTCATCAATGAAATATCAGGAATATTAGAATCACCAGAAAAATCAACATACAAGGTTTTCTCATTTGGATTAGAGGTCAAGGGTGTGGTAATAGATCCAGCCTCTAGTTTTTTAGCCGAGCTTAAAGCCTGGTGAACATTGGGTGATATAGAGTTATCATCCATTGCCCCTGCAGGAATGGGTCTGCTCCCCAAATTTTGATTTTCCGAGCTTGATTTTAATGGAGTGTTGAGATAAACATTGGACAAATCTTGTATTGCTTTAGTAGACTCAACCATGTTAATATCATTAGGTAAACAGGGAGTGAGGTCACCTGCAATGTTCATTTGCGGAGGGAGAGAGAGGTCATGAGATTCAAACTGCACCTCCATCCTTTTATCGGCAGTGGCGGTATGAGGAGTTTGCAGCACAGCCGTTGCATCTGAACCAGAGATAAGCATAGTTTGGAACTCTTTTTCCTTCAAAATTATACTCGGAGCAAGGACAGGGAAGGTCGAAGTTGCAGCCTCACATTGTCCCGCATGCAGGTCGGATTTCTTACAGATGTCCAGAACCAGGCGTTCGATATCTTCAGATACCATAAGTACCAGTTCAGCCCATGTAATCATATCCAAATATGCACTAAATAATTCCTTGTGTTGTACGGGTTGAAGCTGAGATCCCATTCAAAAATGCGCAGAACACCCAGCTTGAGTTGTAGATTTCCTAACCTCCAGACTCAATCAAGCTCGTCTTGCAATTTTAGGAGTATATGGAAATATCCCTTTCCGATTGGGATTAGTTTCTAATCCACGCACCCCCATATCTGAGTGTTTCATGATTTAAGCTCCGGGTTGGACTAGGGTTTGTCGCCCTTGAGATGTGAGATCCGAGCCATAACAGAAAACTTAAAAAGTAACAACCTCTGTTGGAGCACGTCTGGATCGGCTTCAACAGCAAATCATCCATTTCATCTAATAACTAATAATACTTCTTCGTACATTAAAATTTAATACTTCAAAAATTTATTTTCTATGATATTTATATTATGCAACTAAATTTATAAAATTTAATTTTTTTTAATAAGAATAATCTTTCTACACTAATATAATTACTAATTGATATAAAATAAGACTATGAATAATTAATATTTTAGATAATTTTTTCTATGAAAATGTTTCATTTAATTTTTATGTTTGTAGTTATAAATATATTTTCCAAATTTTATAACATCAATATGACAAAATCTAAATAATTTTTTATTTAATAATATCAATATTACATTCATATGAATATTTTTATTTTTTATAATAAATTTTTTATTAAATAATGAAAATTACAGTTTTACAAAAACAATGGTGTTTTTTAATCTATCGAGAAGTAGGTATACCATAAAAACATAAAAATTATTATTTTTCATGATCATGTAAGTATATAAAATGTGTAAAAATACATTTTTATAATACCAAGATTTTATAATTTCTGAATGTGAGTAATATTTTCCAATAAAATAAAACTTTTAGTCATTTATATTAATTATATATTATTTTGGTAAAATTAGGATTTTAATTAACTCTAAAATTTATGAATTTTTAAATTATTAGACAATTTATATCATTAAAATAAAATACATTGATCATTCAACCATGCATAGAAATTATAGCCATAAATAGACACCTTTTCCAAAAACTAGATTTTATCGTAATATGAGCTATTGTTAGAATTGATTTTTCTTAGAAAAATAAATTTTATCTTATAAGATAGGTTAAATATTTGGAATCATAAGTTAAGTTTCTTTATAAATTTTCTTTCATTTTTTCTATAAATAAATTATTTAAATAAGTAAAAACAAGTTAATTCGGTAAAAGACAAAATGGTGAAATGGATTAACCAAAAGGGTAAAAGATCTTGCACGTAAAAAATAAGTTTCTAAATTATTATTTGCGGTTTGGATCAACCAAAAATTGTATACATTATATTATTTTCCATTTTGGAGACTTCTTGGAGTGTGAAACTTATTCTTTCTTCATATTTATATAATATGTGAGACCCTACAGAAGCCGCGAAATACCAAAGCCAAAACTATCACCAATGTACACTCTAAATAGCCTTAATTCAAAAATATATATTATTGTTTAATTATCAAATTATTGAATTTTATTTTTTAAAAATATTCATTATATTAAATATCTGCATAAGTATATTACCTTAAGATGTAATTTGTGGGAGCTTTCTCAAATAATCGATTTTCATGTGAACACTAAAAAATATATTTATTACGAAAACTATAAGATTAATGACCTTATAAATATATTAAAAATACATTAATTTTTAAAAAACTATTTATTGTAAATATATTAGTTTAATGAATAAAACTATTAGTTTTGATATACTTTTCTTAATTTATAAAACATATGTTTAAAATTTTATAAATATAGGTAATATTTTTTAATGAAAGAACGTATTTTTTTAGTTTTTCAGTTTAATTAAATATTATATATGAAAAATTCAGTATTCACATGAATTAAAAGCCAAAAAATATATAAATTTTCCTTAATAACCTAATTTAATTAAAAAAAATCAAAACCATTCATTATATTAACATAAAAATTAATTTTTATTATTCAAAATATTTTTCTCATAAATTTGTTTTACGATTTCTAATATAAAAATTAATATTCCACACAAACATTACATTTATGTGATAAAATTTATTTATATTAATAATTTTTGGCTTCAAATGTTTAATATTTCAAAACATAGTTTTTCGAATTGAAAATAAATAACTTATACTAATGATTTATATCCTTATAAAAGTAAAATAGATATTTTAAAATAATTTATTTTATATGTGTTATATAAATTTCATATAAATAAATTAGATTAATATAAATTCTATTATATATCTTATATGTTTTTAAAACATATTAAAAATATCTGAAAAATAATTGAAAAAAATAAATAATAATACTAAATGTATAAAAATGTAATTGTATAGTATAAATGTTTTCATTAAAGGTTATATTTTAATTTAGAAAATGATTTTCTCACAATTAAAATTCGAATAAATTACATAGACTAAAATTTTGATAAAAAATAAAAAAAATTATTAAATTGAATGATATTATATATTTGGTAATAAAATTAATACCTTGGATAATTTGTAATCAAGATGACTAAGAGAATATATGTGTAAGTGAATTATACAAAATTTATAATAATTGAAATTCCACTTATATCATTTATAATTCCATATTATATATGAAATTCATAATAATATTATTCACCTACCACTTCTTCACCTAACACATCTAACCCAGTGAACACCCATGTGATTATATTGTTACCCAAAAACTAACATTTTTTCCCATGAAAAAGACTATTTTCACCTATAAAAGGATCTCACTCATATTTGTTACCCCATTCCAGTCAAAAACAAACATATTGTTTAGTATGTTACGTTCCATATCCCTCTCAAAATCTCTTTTAATTAACTATTAAGATTATGAATATTCCTCTCTCGCTTCAAGAAGCTACTTAGGAAATTAAGGGTTTTCAATCATTCACATTCCTTTTGAATTGAAATTATTTTTCTATAATACTATTTAAATATAATTATTTGATTGTAATTTATTTTTATTATATTCTATTATATATGATGTTAATCAGATACTACTTATCTCCTCTCATACTTTTTCATATTTTATTATTATTCCATCACAAGGGTTTTTGTTACTCTACTTCAAATTTTAATTACAAAATATTATTATAATGTAATAATGCATGTAATTTTAGGAAATTATCAATGATTGGATATATATATATATATAAATTAATATTTTTTATCATAAAAGTATTTTCCCATTTTATTATAATTCTGATTAATCCTATATTTTAGTATAGTAAAATTGTATAGTTTTCCAATAAATGGAATCATAGCTGGGATAACAAAAAGTGGATACGGTGGTGGAAAAAACAAACCTTGGGGTAATCAACCCAAAATGGGTAAGCTGAAAAAATGATTCCCCATTACCAAAATAAAATTTGAGAGGGCCTAATTTCTAATATGTAGGTTTACCATCATAATTTACAAGTCTTGGCATATTCACACACTCTTTATGAGCCATGATAATGTGTTTTTCCAACCACTCCATTATTCTCAAACCATTTCAGAATATTAAACACGATTAATATCTTTTATGGATAACCCACTACATTAAAATCAACCTCAACTCAATAATTATTTGATAAGGGATTATTTTTTTAGATTTATGATACTCATAAACATTATTATATACCAAGTAATGTTTTTCAAGGAATCGCATTTATTCAATTTTATGTGGAAGAGTTTTTTTTTACTTTTCATTATATAGATATTATTAATTTTATTATATTATGGTATTCTTTTGGATGGGTTTAAAATGTATTTCTGAATATTTTCGTGAATGTATTACACTTAATTAGGTTATAGTTTGTGCTAAAATTAACATAGCCAACTAATGAATAAACAAATATCAGGAGGAAAAATGGGTTTGGGTTTGTTTTATATATCTCCTAATATTTTAATATTTTTGTAGCATAAGGAATTGAAAACATGTATTGATATATAATATTATGGATTATATTAGTATGATGTCAACGATTTTTGTTAACCATGTTTACAATATTTTAAAAGGGTATATTATCCCCTAACACATAGCTCAATATGAATTAATATTTCTTATTTATTATATACATATCACTTATTTTGTGATTATGTAAACTTAGTTTCCATTTTATTGTATATTATATAAGGAAACTGAGTTCACCCTTATTTTTTTCATTTCTATAGAAATCCTAGAGGATATATTTGTGTAATTGAACAGAATATTTTGGATGGGATAATAATGTTCTAACAATTTGTTCCTGTTAGATATTATGTTTTCAAATGTAATATATATTTGTCTCTAGTTTTCCAAGAATAATAATCTATGTGATAATTTGATAACTCTACCAATCTGTAAGAATTATGTAATATAACTATTGCTTATAGGTTTCATAGTTCTATTTTTGTTAAATATTATATTAGAATAATTTTAGTAGAACCCTCAGGGGACAATAATAAGAGTTTCCTAGTAAGATTGAACAAGTAATATGAAATACCCAAACACAACAAGAGAACACTATATTAAACATTATATGAATTGTATTTTACAATTCAATATCATGAGATATATATTTATAATCTATCATAGTGGGATATTGACTAATAGGATTAGTAATAGCCGTATTGATACCCAAAGTCGAAATTATATGTTTTCCCTTGGATTTTCATAAAATCTATAGACGAGGCAAATAATTTTTGAAACATGTTAGGGTATTTAACCCTTGTAATGAATAATAATATATCCTTTAAAGAGATATATATTTATCCACTACATAATGTAAATTCCTTGAAAAACTTCATTTATTAATAATCTTCAATATTCATGGGAACTAATAATCTATTACTAGTTCAACAAAAGATCAGTCCCCTAGAGAAGATCACTATAGAATATCACTCTCCCATTGGGATGTAACAAAAAGGAAAATATCATTATTTTGGTCTATAATTTGAAAGAAATATATACTGATGGTGGTTACTAATTTAGAACACTAGTGTTGAAGATGATATAAATCCCATGGAATGGGGAGCTATTAATAACATATTCTATAAAAAAATACATTCCTTGTGAGAAAATTGACGATGTGGAAGGGTGGATACTCCAACTTAAAAAAGGGATAGAATTTTTTTTTCTATTTATGATGTTATCATTAAAATTTTATGTAGACATATGTTGTTCTATGTATAAATATTGGAAACCATGATTTCTCGTCTCTTTGATTAGTAAGATTAATGGTTTTCAGGGGCATTAGTATCTCGAATGATTTCATCATTAAACGATGTAATTTGAATTGATGTTAAGAAAAAATTACTTCTCTAAGAAATATTTGTTCTAGGAAAATTAGGAAAAGATGGGGACATCTAGGAATCATAGGAAGAATAATGAGATTTATGGAGAAAAAAAAGATGATATTTCTAATATGTGACATGTGTGTGAATAAATACCCCTGGGATTGTAGGAAGGGAAATGATTCTATTATAGTTTTATAGAAAAGTTTGATCATTATCCAAATAAAAAGAAAAGGAAAAAATTTATAACTCTCAATGATTTGACTGAAGTGATAAAGTAAATAATAAAAACTAATTCATAAAATTTCATGGGAATTTACCACAAAAAACATGGGAGAATAACCATGCATAAACGATTACCAAAACTAAACTCGATGTTTGTAATGATTTCTTTAGAAATTAATATGATTGTAGACTCAAATTTTGTGAATGGTTTATTTTATTATGGATATTATAATCCTTTAATATCATTAATGATTTAAAAAAACATCCAACATTTCCCCAGAACCATTGTATGGGAGTTATTAATTATGAAAACCTATGGAAATATTGTTGTGATGAAGAAATATTTTTCACTTCGAATTATGATGCATGTTTATACCCTAATTAGTAACTTGGTCATTCTATGTATGTTTAACATTGATATAATCCTTGAATGATATTATATCTCAAAGTAAAAGGAAGAAATTTATTTCTAATAGGTGTCTATTATGACTCGTAATTGAAAGTTTGAAGTTAATTTATTTAGGGAGGTGACATCATCATCTTAATCATATATGGATACACACATTATAACTCCCCATAATGAAATTATTCAAATAAAGGATGATCAAACCTAATCTATGAAAGGGAAATGTTCATATAATATAGGACCCACCTATTATAAAATAATTACAGATTTTTTTTCTAAGAGACTTACCTGGTCATCCACCTGAGGGTGAAGTTGAGTACCCAATTAAAATCATTCATGATAAAATATATATATATATATAACTCTATATATAAATGAACTAGTAGATATAGTGTATTTGATAAAATAACATCATGAGTTTTGTGATAATGGATTTATATTCCCTACAGGTTTACGATGAAGCCCCAAATTTATTTATGAAAAGGAATGATCGATCTATAGAATAGTTTATCAATTACATGAACATAAATTCAAATACTATAACAAATAATTATTCTTTTACACTAATTGATGAATTATTTGATAATCATCAAGGGTAAAAATACATTTAAAAGATTAATATTTTTTATGGTTATCATGATATAAGGTTTAATAATAATGATACACCAATGATTTCATTTTGAATAAGTTGTGGACATTGTAAGATTATGGTAAATCATTTTGGATTGATTAATGAACCATCATACACTATGGATATGAGGAATATGGTATAAAACTATTATCTTGATAACATTATTTTCATAATCATTGATTATAACTTGATATAATATAATAGCTATGAAGAGAAAGATATTTATCTAAAAATAAATATAGAATCCCTTAGAAAAAATGAATTATAAATGAAATCTTTTTAGTTGAAATTTTTGTATAATTGAGGACTAGTTTTTTGTTGTATTATCTCCAAATAATGGAAATATTATGAACCTTTAGAGAAAAATTTATTCAAATAACTTTTGACAATGAATAAAATAATATAGATCCTAATAATCTTAGGATTAATATTTTACTAATTAGTGTTTGTTCAATATTTTTCCCTCTTGGATAAACTGTTATCCAAGTTAATAAAAAATGGGTTTATATGAAAAGATCAAGGGAATGTGGGGAATGTTTTGATGAAATGAAGAGGAAACTGATTAATACAATGTTATCACCCTTAGCATTATCTAAGGAGGAATTTATATAATACATTTATCCACTGAATAAAGGTATCTGATGGTTCCTTAAGAATAATGATAAGGTGGTTTTATATCCATCAAGGAAAGTAAAAATCCATCATCAGAACAATTAAATTAATGACCTTGAGTTGGAAGTCATAAGATTTTCACTAATAATTAGATAAAATACCTCTATTGAGACTGGCATGATATATATATGAACCATAATAGGTTTCAGTGTTACTTTCCTCTAAACTAATTCAATATGAGGCAATGAAGATGTTGGGAACTACTCAAGGACAATGATTTCTTGATACACATCCACATTGGGAAGGAAAACAATGTAGTTTATGAATTATTTATGAGGGAAAATGGAATAATTTCCTTGATGATGATAGAAAAGGATCCTATATATGTAGATATAATATATAAGTGTGTCATGATTTTTAATAAATGAGATCCATCAATCCGTTTCTATGAAATTCAAAAAATGTTCTTACTATAAATTATAGAGAATTCTTAACATGATGATAAAGACATAGAAAAGAAAAGTTTCAATAATCCATGTCAAATTAATGAGACATAATATATAGATATTTAGTGTTGATGTTTGGAAATTGGTCATGTGTTCGATTCATAGAATAGTTGAGAAGGGAACACCTATATGAAGTTCAAAGCTCAAATTTTTCTATACACCCTTGTGACAGAAATATAGTCACGAACCAGGTCGGGTCACCATCCGACCTAGTGCCTGACCCAATATGCGGCATGGACCGAAGGGCATTCCTGATCCCCACAGGATGGCATTAGTGCACGGGTATCAAAACTAACACATCGGAATGATTTACCCGAAATAGTAAACACGAAACAACTAACAAGGTAAATAAAATGAAACTGAAACCAGACAACCAAATAGTAACTTAAAACTAAAATCAAATTTAATGGTTTAAAAATTGAACCAACACAAAAAAAAGTAACGAAAACAAAGGAAAACTAAAACTCTAAGAAGACTGCAATGAAAGAAAACTAACACATCTATCTGCACCTTCATGCAACATGAGGAGCCACCTCCACAAACCACCACTATCATACCTGAATAGAAAAACCATCAACAACCCAAACCACCATCACTAAGCATGATGCCTCAACCTATGATACACAAAGAAAAAGTTCTACATACACCCAAAGGTGTATGTAGGGTGTGAGCCAAGATCTGTGCAAGATTCCAATGGGAGAAGATTCCATACATAACCATTTAAATGACGAATACTTTTTCCAGTCAAATAGATAAAAGGAAAATAAAATCATGAACATTATTTAATGAAAACGATTTTTAATAATATGTCCTTTAAATGAAAACAAATTTAAAGAAAAAACATAAATTAATGTACACACGCACACTTACTTATAAGATAATTGATGTGTCATGACATTAGGCATAAAGTAAACAAGGAGCACCAAATATGGGGGAGGCCTCGTGGGTGTTAGCTAGCATGGGTACCTAGATATTCGTGTCTCAGTGAAATGTGTCTTAGAAACTATGACCCTCGGAAACGTGGCTTAAAAAGAACGAACCTCAGCAAATGTGTCTTAGAAACCACACCCCTCAGTCATTCATATGTTTAGTTATTATTGCAATCATCAACCCTGCTAAGTGAAATAGGGCCGAAGCCACCCTCGGATCACTATCCCACTAGTCTAGTCCACCTTCCTAGCTACCCAGGCTTCCCGTTTTGTGATCAAACAAATTTCAATATCATAATAGGTGCACATCACATAAACAAGCCAAGAAAAACACCACGAAATACAAGATACCATTTACACCATCAATTCCACTTTTAAAATTCAAGATAATATCAAATGTCACATTTATACATAAAATCCAAATAGAGTACTTACACACACTGAACCATAATTTTCACACCCAAATTCCATTTTGAAATACTATGCTCACCAAAACCTTATCCAAAAAAGTTTTTCACCATTGATATAATTTGATAAACCCATTGAAAAGTTTCATAAGACAATTCTAAAAGAGTATCATCAGGATTTACACATGAAAACACACTCAAAACCCCCATTTTGAATTAAACGCACACCCAAAATCTTTTTATAACTTAATCTACATCACTTAAACCATCAATTAAACCAATTGAAATTTTTAAGAAAATAGTTTTACACTTATACAACCACCAAGAAAATTTATTGAACAATTTAAAAAATGTGTCGCATGGATTTAAACACCAAACGCACTCAGAACCTCTTTTCTGAAAAAATGCACTTTGATGCCACACCCAAAACACACACTACATCTCTTTCACATTCAAACAAACTAAATGCACAATCTTGAGAACACTTATAAAAATCTAAATGTAGGTTTTCACAACAAAACACATAAACATCACATAAATACTCTACTAACAAAAAAAATGCACAGCAAAACTCAGTCAAATCACTTTAGAAACTTGTAAACTATTTAAAAATTGGGCTAGATTAATTAAATTAGCAAACTAATTCACCAGAAATTTTATGAAACAATTTTTCATAATATACCACATGACTCAAAATACTAAAAATAAAATCAGAAATTCCTCTATGACTCGATGCAAATTGACACTAAACCAGAACATAATTTTTATAATTTATAAACTACTAATAAATAGTTCAACATTAATTTTCATATAAATCACACCTATATCACATATACATGTCAACTTCAATTAAAAACATTATTCGCATCAAACAAACTAATTAAATAATGTGTTAAATTAATTTAAGAAGAAAATTAGTTCATCAAACAATGGTTAAATGCGTAATCACCTACCTCGGGTGAAGGAATTCCATAAAATTTAGTGAGTGACTCCAATTTCTCATCAAACGCACCACAACAAAATCAAGATGAACCCTAAAACAAGATATTGACAAAATCATTAAGATTGAACCAAATTCAGTGAAAATTGCACACCAAACAACATGAAGCTTCTACCTACAACTCTAACAAAAGGAAGAACAACTAATTGAAACAGAACACACCTACGGCGGAGATATAAGAGGCTATCCGAGCACATTAGAGAGGTGTGGAGGCACATCACATTGGTAAAATATGTCAGATAATGGATTTGTAGCCAAGGGGATATGAGCGTAGAATTTTCGAGGGAGGTAGGGGATGGCGTGCAGTTGTCTGTGGAGGTGGAGGGCACCCATCAGGGCAAATTGATATAGGGGGTCTCACCGGATGTTTGGTTGAACAGGAGATCTGCGGGTCTGATCGGGGAAGGCAGAGAGTCAGCTAGAAAGAATGGGAGGTAGTTCTATGGGTGGGTTGGCCAGGATGTCGGGCAGTAGTGCAATCTGGCTGGCCAGGAGGATGGTCTGGCATGGGAGGAAGAAGGCCGCAGCACCGAATGTGGGAGCCAGAGATTGCACCAACAGGGAGAAGGTTGTGCGAGATGGCCATCCGGGAGCAGCGCAGCGTGATGGTGGTGTGTCCAGGGGGGATTAGAGGGGGTTTTCATGCAATCAACAGAGGCAACCGGCCTTGGGGAACCGCCAGATAGGATGATGGTGGACTCCGCTGGATATTAGAGTCCAAGGGGGAGGATGTTGAGTCAATAAGGTTTTCCTTATAACTTTTTCATTCCTTCTTGTTTGGAAAATCACAAACACCTTATATTGAAGCAAATCTATATTTTATTTCGATAAGGAAAATTTCCTTCCCAAAGGAATTTACCCATACAATATTTTCATTACTCAAAACAATATTTTTATTAAGTATAAAAATTGGATTCATACCTAAAACCTCGGAATCATATAATACTAAGATATGAAGCATTCTGTTTCAGGATCTGAATTCTGGATAGGAACTCTAATGAAGTTTCACTCTGAATTCTGGATACAAAGTCTAATGAAGTTCCACTCCGAATTCTGGATACAAACTCAAATGAAGTTCCACTCTGAATTCTGGATACGAACTCTAATGAATTTACACTACGAATTCTAGATACGAACTCACACAAAGTTCAACTCTGAATTATGGATATGAACTTTAATGATTTCGACTCTGAACTTCTATGAGTTGGACTCCAAACTTCTATGAGTTCGACTCCTAACTTCTAGGAGTGCGACTCTGAACTTATATGAGTTAGACTCCAAACTTCTATGAGTACGACTCTGAACTTCTATGAGTTCGACTCTGAACTTCTATGATTTTGACTCCGAACTCTTACTAGTTCGACTATGAACTCTTACCGAGTTGACTCTGAACTCAATAAGTTATGATTCTGAATTCTAGTGAAACCAGACTCTGAAATTCTTAAGAAATTCAGACTCCGGATTTCTACAGAATTCAGGTTCCGAATTCCTATAAAACATAATCCAAATACCTCTTTATTATAGACTCCAAATTCCAATTTTGTTTAGACTCCAAACTTTTATTTGCTTACATTATGAACTCCAGTTTTACTTATACTTACACTTGTTTCATTACAAAACGATGTCGTGCTTTCAGTTATTGAATAACCGTTGGTTGAGTGACACGTGTACAGGTCCCTCTGAAATTCAAGGAGAAATATTACCGTCGGAGCAGGAAGCCGACCGTTGGAGCTTCACGTATAAATAATATCTCTTTTGAAATGAAGCTACAACTTTTGGAATTTTGGTGATCAGAACTTCCTGAATTGATTTCTAGATAGATAGGATCTTATCAACTCTCAAGCTTCGTGCAGAAAGTTTGAACAGCTTGTTCAAACATTGCCTTGTGTAAACTTGCTTCGTGCGACTCTTATTATTGCGATTACAATCGAGGGCTTCCGGGGATAGGAAGAAAAAGGTTCCAACACCTTGAAGTTGAGGGTTTCCTTGTTAAGGAAGATACAGGTGCTGACTACTTGATAGTTGAGGGCTTGCGGGGACAGTAAGACAGACTCTGATCTTCGTATCGAGGGCTTACCCTGGTGTGGGTAAGACAGACTTTCTTGAAAGTATAAATCAAGGGACCTCTATCCAAGGTTCTTGGATACCCTTCTCTTTGGGTTAAAAGAGTTATTGTTTGTTACTTGTAGTGTAACTATTTTGTTTTCTGCTATGCATTTTGTATTGTTAAGGAATGTATAAATTTCTTATACTTCCTTACTTGTACTCTGATGTAGTTAGATTCTATATGCTTCAAGGTAGAATTTTAATCATTGTAACTTTTGTTAAGTTTCATTTTCAGAATCACTATTCCGAAATCTATAAAGTCTTTAGTACTCATAGCAGTCTTGTGAATTATCTTGTTTAACTTTGTTAAACATAACCAGACTAAAAATTCATAAAGTAATTTTTAAAAGGTACAATTCACCCCCCCCCCCCCCCTCTTGTATTTGAGAATATCATTCTTATTTCGATCCTACATTTGGTATCACATAGAATAACATACTCAGAGTCATACCATCCTAACAATTTGTATCAGAGGATTTGGTTCCATCTGAATTAATCTCATGATTAGATTCAGAAGATATTTCTTAGAATTTCTTATTCGGATTCATACTTCCGGATTCATATTTTTTTTTTGGAATCTGTTTTTCGGAATCATAGTCTGGATTCACTTTTGATTAGAGATACAATTTTTTCTTGCTTAGAATATTTTCTCCTGTTTACAAACTTACACTTCTAACAAGTTTGTGTGCCAAAGATTTATTAAGTATGGAAGGATTAAATGTTGGTTCTATTGACAACCTAAATCCAAACAGACAACCAATATTTGATGGTAATGATTACGAATATTGGAGAGATCGTATGAAGAATTTCGTTATCAATACTAGTGTAGATAACTTTTTAATGCTTACTGGACGATACAAGATCCCTGACAAGGAAGTAAGTGATTTTACTAATCAAGAAAAGCATGAATACCAACTCAACTATAAGGTACGCAATACTTTACTTTGTTCAATGACTATGAACATATATATCCAAATATCTTCTTGTGAAACAACTAAATGTATATGGAAGAAACTTGAAGTTACTCATTTTGGTACATCTAAAGTGATTGAGACTAGAAGAACCATGCTCAGAGCTGAGTATCATGGTTTTAATTTTCCTTATGGAGAACCAATTTGTAAAGTGCAACATAGATTCATGAATATCGTGAATAGATTACAATATATTGGAGAGAAAGGTCTAGATGATGAATCTCTTGTTGAAAAGATCATAAATATAATGCCGAATGAGTGTGAATCAAAGAGAACTGATATCGATGAAAACAGAAAGGTTACTCAAATTTCTCTTGATGAACTATTTGGAACTCTTCTTAAACATGAGACTAGAATGAAGAGAGATGCTGACAACATAAAGAAGATGAATATGAATGGTAGTGTTTCTTTTACTACAACTTCAAATCACATTAAATTTAAGACTCCTGAGAGAGTTACTATATCCAAATCTAAGAAGGTTATTATTCAATCTGAATCTAGTGAGAGTGAAGTATCAGAAAATGATTCAGTTAATCTTTCTCGAAGGATGAACAAGATAGCTGGATAGAGAAATTTTCAATCCAAGTATAAGAAGAAGGAAAGGAAAGATAAGAAAGATTCAGAGGTTACATGATATGAATTTAAGAGAGTTGGACACACAGGACCTGACTGCCCTATGCTCAAGAGAAAATAAATAAAATAGATCCATTCTGAAAGGAATAGAAAGAAGTATTAAAATTCCAAATCTAAAAAAGTTCTGAAAGCTAATGACACATGGAGTGCCAGTGGTGGTGACTCTTCAGATGAAGTTTCTGATTATGAATCTTCTGGACAGAAGAATCTTGGTCTTATAGCCAAACTACCTATTGATAATCATTGCTTTATAGATAAGGTACACAATTCTGAATCCTTGACCAACGTTTCTCTAAATGCTAATGATAGTAAATATTATAACTCCTCTGATGAATAATCTTCTTCTAGTGAAGAAAATACTTTACCTACCTATGAAGAAGTTTCTTGGTTTACTAAACTTCTAGATATTGAGAACTCAAAACTCATGACAAGGCTTGATAAGGAAAACTATAGTAATACTATTCTTACTAAGGAAATATCAGATCTTTCTAAAGATCTTGATAGGAAAAATGCTGATTTTGAAATTATTTCTAATAAAAAAAATTCAAGCCTAGCTCCAGTTCAAATGTTTTTGAAGATAAGAACTTAATTATTAAACTCAAATCCAAAATATTTTCTTTCAGGAAGTTTTTTTCAAACTTTACCCATGGTAAGGAAAATTTTGATAAAATGTATTCACAAATCTGACCTCGAAGGAATACTTCTGGTTTTGGTTACACTAGTTCTAAACCGATTTTTTGTAAAAACTAATTTGTTCCTCAAAGTGCCCCATTTTTTCACAAAGTGTCAATGTGGTGGTCAATGGGAAAATAATTGTTCATTAAACAAACCCCAATCTTTAGGATTTCATAAGGCTTATTTTTCTAAGAAAATGTGGGTACCCAAAATTTTTCTTTCTAAAATTTATGGATCCAAGCAAGTCTAGATTCCGAAAACCTAAATTTTTCTTAGTTTCAAGAAAATAGGGATAGTACCAACAGAAATACATGGTACATGGATAGTGGATGTTCCCGGTATATGACTGGTAATAAAAGCTATTTCGAAAATATTATCATTACGAAATGAGTAAAAATAACTTTCGGAGATAATGCTCAGGGAGAAATTATTGGTATAGGTAACATTGTTCTTCTTGGAAAAACATTGATTTCAAATGTTTTTTTCTTCTAAAAGGAGATATCATTCTTCAATTTATGATAACGCAAGATCAACTTGCTGACATTTTCACAAAATCTTTACCCTCCGATAGATTTGAATACATTAAACAAAAGTTAGGAATGATAACCATGAGGTAATATTCCTTCACTAATATATTTTTGAACCATTATCCTTATAGTAATAAACTCCTTTTCATAGGGGGAGTACATTTGTTTGTTATCTTTTCAAAAAAAATCGTAATGATCTTTTCAAAAAAATTCGCAATGAGCTTTTCAAAATTTTTCGTAATGAGCTTTTCAAATATTTTCATACTGAGAATTTTCGAACTGGGAATTTTTTTAATGAGAATTTTCGTAATGAGAATTTTTTTAATGAGAATTTTCCTAATGAGAATTTTCATACGCATATTTTTTTCGTAGTGAATATTCGTAATAAGAATTTCCGTAATGAGAATTTTGGTAATTAAAATTTTGTAGTGAGAATTTTGGTAATTAGAATTTTTGTAATGAGAATTTTCATAATGAAGTTTTCGTAATGAGAATTTTTGTAATGAGAGTTTTTTTAATGAAGTTTTCATAATGAGAATTTTCGTAATGAAATTTTCGTGATGAGAATTTTCATAATGAAGTTTTCATAATGAGAATTTTCGAAATGATGTTTTCATAATGAGAATTTTCATAATGAAGTTTTCTTAATGAGAATTTTTGTAATGAAGTTTTCGTAATGAGAATTTTCATAATGAGAATTTTGGTAAGGAAGTTTTCATAATGATAATTTTCATAATGAAGTTTTCGTAATGAGAATTTTCGTAATGAATTTTTCATAATGAGAATTTCCATACTCATATTTTTCGAAGTAATTTTTTCGTAGTAAGTTTTTTTCATAGTGAGTTTTTCATAGTCAAAATTTCTTCAAGAAGAATATCACCTATTACGAATAAACTTCCTATCCAATCTGAAAGGTATTACTTCCTTACTCAAGTTTCCATAGTCATTTTTAGTTGCTGGTAGTTTATTTTTCTTACAAAATTTCACGGATTCGTTTCTTCTTAAATTCAAATGTTTTAAAACCTCAAAAGATCTGATTCAAGATTTTATTGCGGGTATGATTTTAACCGTCAGATCAGATCAGAGAAATTTTCAACTGTTGATTGGTTCTGGAAGTTCAAAGGTCAGCTCCATTGCCTATATAACGGGCACCCCCATTTGTGTCCCACATCGATCTCCAAGCTCTCGTGTCCTGAAGCTCTACCTCGGTTCTTAAATACCATTCAGAATTTCTCAGAACTCCTCCATTCCGAATGTGTTTAGAAGACACTTCCCATGATATGTCTTCCACGAAGCCAATTTCAAAATGGCAAGTGTACAGAGAAAGAATTTTCTATCCGAACTTTTACAGGTATGATTCTATCATCTCTAAGAACACCAATTTGAATGGTTGGGAAGATGTATGTATATCCAAGACAGGTGTTCAAGATGTGGTCTATCCGGAGTTACTTGTAGAATTATATGAATCATAAAGCTTCTATGAGGAAGAGGGAAGAGAAAAAATTCATTTATGTCTAATGGTAAGACTTACAAACTTACTTACACCAAGGAAACAAGCTTGGTGGAGCTAGAATATGATGAAGAAGCTGAATTCCGCTCACACAAACTTCCGGATGTTCAAGGAAGTTTTGTTATGTTAAAGGCCTTGGAGTTTCTTGGACTTAAATATGACAAAACAGCAAAGATTTCTCATCTTGCCACCAACAACCGGATTCTGCAGTTGTGGGTACAAGGTTTTTTCATTCTAAAAAGAGGAGATATGGATAATCTAAAGAAAATTGATATTTACATCTTGTATTTCTTGGTAAATCTAAGAAAGATCAACCTGATGAGGCATGTTCTTGTGACAATCAAGAACATCAAGGAGGGAAATTTGAGAGCTCAAATCATCATGTACCCTACCTTACTATCAAATCTGATAGTTTGGTGTGTGGATTCTTTCAAGATTTCATGTAAGTCTAAGGCTCGGAATTGCAAGGTTTTGCTTGTTAGTGATGATACCTTGAAAAGGATGAATATGGCCTATTACAAGGAAATAGGAGAGTTTTATAATTTTCTAGAGGAAGATGCTAAAACCAATCCAGAAAATGTGGAGAAAGCTGATCCAGTGAAGAAGGTTGGAAAGAAGAGGAAATTAAAAGAAGTGGTTGCTAAAGACAAGACCCCCAAATCTAACGAAACCCAATCCGCACATCTCAAGACGAAGAAACAGAAATCTTATGCAGATAAGGTGGCTGCTAGATGATGAAGAAGATGTCTAAATCTGAAGTTGTACAATCCCTTTTTAGATACATAGAAATAGACTTTGAGAAGATTCCCGTTCCAGAAACCTTTATTGTTCAACCATTACCAGAGACCCTAGGAAAGAATTACTTCACTCCGGAAAAGTCTAAAGGGAAAGAGATTGTTTAAGGGGTAAAGAAAGGAGATGATAAAGAAGAATAGGAAGAATTTGTTGAAGAAATAGAAGAACAAGAGGAAGTATAAGAAGAAGAATAAGTAGTAGAACAAGGAAGTGGTGATCTAGATGACTTGATTAAAAAAGTTGAGGATTATCAAGAGAAGTCAAGCCTATCAAAAAAACCACCACTCTGAACTTCTGAGGCGAATCCTCAACGTTGGTCACTCCGGGAAAGGGAGATGACAAAGATGGTAAGGGAGATGATATTCAGGAAGAAGAAAAAGAAAATTAATTTTCCGAGGAAGAAAGCTATGAGAAGCATTTTCTTGAAGAAAAAGCAGAGAAGGAGAAACTAGATGAAGATAAGATTGTTCATGTATCTGAAAGTGAGGAAGAATATCTTGGTGAAGAACCCATTCTGAACGTTGATAAAGTAAAGCAAGTGGTTATGGATACCCTAACAAAATATATCATTAGAAATAAAGATGTTGGTGGTTCTTCTAAAAGAAAGTTGGTGGAAATTTAAGAAGATAAATCCCCGAGCAAGGTGTCTGATTCGGAATCATCAGCACTGGGTCATGATTTTGTTATTGAATCTTTGAAGAAGTCGGTGGACACCATTCCAATCTTTCCCACCACAGACTCAAGATTCCAGATGCTACAACATAGCCTAAATTAGAAATCAGAATCCTTATCCACGGTAATGGATAAGTGTATGAAGATTGAGGCTGATCATAGAAATTTTCTTATCAAATATGAGGTCCACAGGAAATTGTGCAGCAATATGACATTATGGTCAAAGAAAATCGATGAGGATTTTTCGGTGCATGATCATTTTCAGAATGATGATAAAGAAGTTTTTGACATCGAGGATGCCAAAATGAAGAATCTTCAAGATAAGTTGACCCTTGAGAAAAATACTTGGAATTATCATGTGAGAGACCTCAATGGGAAGCTTAACTCGGTTGCTCAAAACTATAAATGGGAAAGAGATTTCTGGATTGATTTTGAAGAGAAGCTGCAAAAGCAAGACGAGTTACTAAAGATTCAGGAAGAGGCCAAGAAGGATCAGGAAGAGGTCTTCAAAGACTAATAAGAAAGGATCACAGCTTTGGAGAAGCAAGTTGAGGAGGACCAGAAAGACTTGAAGAAGCTGAAAACCTTGTTGAAGAAGTTAATCCCCAAGGAAATGGAAGAAAAATAGACCAATCTGATTTTTTGTTGTAATTCCTTTCCTTGTAAAAATTATTTCAAATATAATGAAATCTCTAGTTGTTCGTATCTTGTATTATTATGTACTAATGTTTTAGGTACTTTATTTCTTTTCCATTCCCTTAAATTCTTTTTGAAAATCACAAAGGGGGAGAAGGAAAAAGAACTACTCAAAAGTGGGAGTAGGAAAAATCTAAAATGGAGAAGAAAAATTTCTATGTGAAGAACTATCCTTAAGTAAGGGGGAGTTTCTCATTACTAAGTTTTTCATATCCAATGATAATTAAAACTAGAATCTGGAAATTCAAAATACAATCCTTAGACTTCCAAAGCCTAAGGGGGAGTTAGTTTTATTCACCATCATCTATGAACAAAGGGAGATAAGTTTTAATTTCAAAGTCTAAAGAAATTTTTCAAAGTCATTATATTTTTTTCGAAAGGTTGTTTGTGCTTTCCAAAAAGGGAGAGATTGTTGAGTCAATAAGGTTTTCCTTATGACTTTTCCATTCCTTCTTGTTTTGAAAATCACAAACACCTTATACTGAAGCAAATCTATATTTCACTTCTATAAGGAAAATTTCTTTCCCAAAGGAATTTACCCATACAATATTTTCATTACTCATAACAATATTTTTATTATGTATAAAAATCAGATTCATAACTAAAACCTTGGAATCATATAATACTAAGATATGAATTATTCTGTTTTAGGATCTGAATTCTGGATACGAACTCTAATGAAGTTACACTCCGAATTCTGGATACGAACTCTAATGAAGTTCCACTCCGAATTCTGGATACGAACTCTCACAAAGTTCAAATCCGAATTATGGATATGAACTTTAATGAGTTCAACTCTGAACTTCTATGAGTTCGACTCCGAACTTCTATGAGTTTGACTCTAAACTTCTAGGAGTGCGACTCTAAACTTCTATGAGTTCGACTCCAAACTTCTATGAGTACGACTCAGAACATCTATGAGTTCGACTCTGAACTTCTATGATTTTGACTCTAAACTCTTACTAGTTCGACTCCTAACTCTTACCGAGTTCAACTCTGAAATCTGTAAGTTCATATTCTGAATTCTAGTGAAACCAGACTTCGAATTTCCTTAGAATTTCAGACTCTAGATTTCTATAGAATTCAGATTCCGAATTCCTACAAAATAGAATCTGAATATCTCTTTATTATAGACTCTGAATTCCAATTTTTTTTAGACTCTAAACTTTTCTTTGCTTACATTCTGAACTTCAGTTTTACTTATACTTACACTTGTTTCATTACAAAATTATGTTGTGCTTTTAGTTATTGACTAAGCGTTGGTTGAGTGACACATGTACAGGTCCCTCCGAAATTCAAGGATAAATTTGACCGTTGGAGGAGGGAGCCGACCGTTGGAGCTTCACCTATAAATAGGAGCTCATTTGAAATGAAGCTATAAATTTTGGAATTTTGGTGATCAGAACTTCCTGAAGTGATTTCTAGCGAGAGAGAGGCTCTTATCAACCCTCAAGCTTCATGAAAAAAGTTTGAACAACTTGTTAAAACTTTGCCTTGTGCAGACTTGCTCCATACGACTCCGATTGTTGCTGATTAGAATCGAGGGCTTCCAGGAAGAGGAAGACAGAGGTTCCAACACCTTGAAGTTGAGGGCTTCCTTGCTGAAGAAGACAGAGGTTCCGACTACCTGATAGTTTAGGGCTTGCGGGGATAGCAAGACAGACTCCGATCCTCGTATCGAGGGCTTACCCTAGTGTGAGTAAGACAGAATTTCTTAAAAGTATAAATCAAGGGACATTTATCCATGGTTGTTGGATACCCTTCTCTTTGGGTTAAAAGAGTTATTGTTTGTTACTTGTAGTGTAACTACTTTGATTTCCGCTGTGCATTTTGTATTGTTAGGGAAATTATAACTTTCTTATACTTCCCTACTTGTACTCTGATATAGTTAGATTCTATACGATTTAAGGTAGAATCTTAATATTTGTAACTTTTGTTAAGTTTCATTTTTGAGATCACTATTCTGAAATCTAGCAAGCCTTTAGTACTCATAAAGGTCTTGTGAATTATCTTGTTTAACTTTGTTAAACATAACCATCCTAAAAATTCATAAAGTAATTTTTAAAAGGTACAATTCACCCCCCCCCCCCCCCCTCTTGTATCAGAGAATATCATTCTTATTTTGATCCTACATTTGGTATTATAGAGTATATCATACTCAGATTCATACCATCCTAACATAGCAAGGAGGTAGGCGCGATTAGGTTTGGGGGAGATCCGTGCATGACGAGCTAGGTGGGTGGGATAGAAGGTGAGGGAGAGAAAATAAATAAAAGAAAAATAAAGAAAGAAAAAAAGAAAATGAATAAAAAAATAAATGGGAAAAAAGAATGTGAACCTATGAAAGAAATTAAAATAATCTAAAATAATCCTAAAAAATTAATAAAAATATTGATAATACAAGTTAATAATGTCAAAATTTTAATGCTTACAACAAAATTAAAATATTAATTATAATAATGATAATAATAATACTTATAATAATAATAATAATAATAATCTAAAATAATAATAATATTATTATAATTAAAATAGTTTATTAATTTTTTTCACACTTACTTTTATTTCTCTATTAATAATTCATTTCATTTGATTAATTGAACCGGGAAAGGTCATGCAGTGACCTAGGATGGGTTGTACGACATAGATCATAGTGCGTTGAACATTGTCAAGGGAAAAACATGTGTTTTAAAATAAGTACTCAAAATTTTAAATCAGCTCCAACGTGGACCTTGATGAAAAAATCAAAGGGCCGGAAAGTTATAAAATAAAAAATAAATTTGATAAAGTCAGAGGGTGACAATTCTACCCACCATAAAGCTTACCGTTCCCAGAAATCCACAGCTAAGGTTGAGACTCAAAGCAGCAACTGATACCCCCTTGAGGTTCAAAAAGGATCCCTATAAAAAGCAAGAAAAAAGAGACAAACTCACTATGCTCAGGGAAAGTGACTTAAATTACAACCACGAGAATATTTTAAAAGACTTTCTAATATGTGTCACTCACCCCAAAGAGCTAAATCACCTCCAGTTGATTGGTAAAGGAAAGAAACTCTCACACTCGCGGAAACCAACTTCACAAACCAGAACACCCCAAGCACCATTAAATGAAAACCACACTGTTTGACTGGAACGAAGAAACAAGACCAACCACCTCCAAGGATCACTCTTATCACCTATCAGCAAAATCAACTCTAAGAAAAAAACTAAACTTTCAATATAAGAAAGCCCGAGGGGGCTCCCCACCATAAGAAATTTATCAACCCTTGAGACGAGACTGAAAAACCGGAACGGGGAGGCCCGAATGGACTCCCCACCATAAGAATAGGGTAATATCGGTTTATTTCTGGGGAGTTTCAGTGAGTCCCCAATAGATCTCACAACCGTTGGAAACAATGAAAACACAAGAACTCGAAGGCTTCTTGGCACTGACCCAGCACCCCACCAAAAGGGCAGGGAGGGAGAGGCCATACCATTGGACATGAAAACCACAACCAAAGACAAACCAACATCTCAATATCCTTAGATGATCACCATTCAACTTGGAGACCAATTCACCCAAACATACCCCATAAAGACTTCTAAAATTGATTAAATCTGGTGGGACACAACCCTTAGGACTTTAAGGTAACGAGACGATCATGCCTCCTCATAGCCATAGGAAACCTCACACACCTAGATGGGTCGTTCAGGATGGAATAGCTATAGGAAATGACTTAAACTGCTTTGAATTTCAACACGGAAGAAAAAAATAAAGTTAGGTTCCCATAAACTTCGGGGGTTCTGGACCACGCGCCAGCTTCACTTCAAGGCCTATGGCTGGAGCCTAATGTTCGAAGCATCACATGCCTCGCTGTTAGGCATCGAAGACTCTCGAACGGAGCGTCTCCTTTTTGTTGTCACACGCAACCACACCATAATAGAGACAATTCCAACAAACACAACATACCCCAACATCCAAATACTCCCTCGTGGTACATCTACTAAGATAGGGGTTTAGATGATACACATGCATCACCTCTTCACCTTCACCAAGAAACTTCAAAGGGAAAGATGCACGATGAACACTCTCCTTTGAACAGAAAAATCAAAACTCCCTAAGAGAAGTACGCACCCCTATAAAAACAAGTATTCCTAAAGGATTCTACAAAATCTACCCTTGCTCTTCAAAGAGGACTCACACTGCGAGGCATCACCAAACATGACCCTTACGGCCGATGGAAGAACTACAAACCTTTCAGTACATTGGTCAGAACCGATAATTCTGAACCTCCTTCACCCTTCCCCATTGGATTCAATTCACCTTTTCTAGGGGAAACTTCTGACGCAATAGTGTAAAACTTTATACCCGATGACTTAGACAACTCAAAGAAGCTAAAAATCCCTTCAACTCTCCTCGCATATATCATCCTGATACGAGAGGATCCTCTTAATCAAAAAAGAAAAATGGAAAAACATAGCACTATCACTAAAAAAGAGAGTCCTTAATTTAATCAACCGAAGGGCTGGAAGATGGAAATTTTTTTGTGGCCACACTTCAATCATATACTAATTCTTAATGGGGGAGAACACTAAATGTGTAAAGTGAACCACTGCAAGGGCTTCCTGAAGCACTTTTTAAAAGAAACCACTAACCACACACTTTCACACCAACTTAAAAATAAGAATTCAAACTCAAGACACAAATCATTAAAAAAGGATCCTCAGCTCGAAACGCCTCACATACGACATTTAAAAAACACAAGGAAACACCACACAATCACCACTTTTAAAAACATCAACTCTCCTTTAACAAAAATTTTTAAAAATAAAAAAATCTGGTGGGTTTTCCAAATACCAATGGTGTCCCATGGGCCTCGTATATGCATGTTCTCATGCCACACCGACACCCACTTCATGTCCATCTAAGAACTCATCCGCTCATGCCATTAACCATTTCTCTTTCCATATATACCCATGCATGTGGTTGCCCATGAGAGAACAAAGGATCAAAATCATATCTTTCCATTTTGAAAAACCAAACATTCAACCCACACTTTTCAACCCTCACACATCATTTTATTTTTAAGGCACATCCTTTCAAAACATTTTCCAAAACCAAATCATTTTTAATCAAAAACCATATTTCCACAAATTCAAAACAAAGTGACGAGGAATGATGAAAGGGTATACTAGTGTCAATGGATGATTGGGACATATAGTTAGTGGTCATACGCTAATCATGAAACTTCCACGGAGAGTATTATAGGATAGCTTGAATGGCCCGAAGGCCTTCATTTTTATTGATTTTTGATAACACCCCTTTCAAGGGATGAGGTGGAACCCTTACAAGGCCCGTAGGCTCAGAGATTACATGGCTCGTAGGCTTAGGAGATTACATGACCCGAAGGTCTTAGGGAATTCAACCAGACTATCTACAAGGAACTACCCCTCCCCAGCATATGCATCCTAATAGTAGCTCTCCACCTTTTCATGATCGTTTGTCTAGGCTTCTTGTGCAAGCACGGGCTGGTACCGATGGCATAACCATACCCTCTCATTCTAAAACTCCATTTGGCTCTGCTCTGGTGAGTGCACCTGCTCTGAATCCTCTTCTAGGGTTGCTCCTCTTTTTGTAGTGTGTCTGGGGCCTGCATTCATGTGGCCTAAAGGCCTTGGTGTGGCCCTAAGGCCTTAAGGTCGCCCGAAGGCCTTGAGAATCAACTGGCCCGAAGGCCTTGGGTGGCCCTAAAGCCTTACAGGACCCAAGGACCAAACCGATGGCACAAAGGCCCAAATGGATGAATAGTTCCAGGTGTTACAGTACCGAATAGTTCCTACTAAAGTGTCTACTATAGTACTGCTACAGTACACTGGAAATAAGCCTCCACCCGGATTTGATCTCGGGTCTCTTGGATGCACCTAGCGAGTCCTCACCAACTGGGCTGAGGCTCTTGTGCTTCTAGGACAGCATCCCCGACTCCACATAAGTTTCCAGACCCTGCGAACACACTAGGAACATTGAACCCACTCCCTTTCCATTTCCCCTAGACAATATTAACCACAAAGACCAAATACTTAAACAAACCTCAACTTACCCTGGTAACTCGAGTCCCTCCACGAGGTGTGCTAGCTGGGCACCTTACTTGTAACTAGAACGTCGAGTTCTGACACCCTTAACTTTGTTCTACACTGACTCTATCCCAAAAGAACACGACCCAAAATAGAATACCGCCTTTGATAAAAAAATTTCACAAACCAGGTCGGGTCGCCATCCGACCCGGCTTCCGACAAGTCTGCGGCATAGCCCGAAGGGTGTTCCCGATCCCCACGGGCTCGCACAAGTTCCCGGGTATCTAAACTAACACATGGGAATGATTTACCAAAATATTAAACACAAAAAAAATTGACAAGATAAATAAACTAAAACTGAAAACAGACAACCAAACAGAACATTAAAATTAAAATCAAATTTAACGGTTTACAACTTGAAACAACACCCAAAATGTAATGACAACAAAGGAAAATTAAAACTCTAAGAAGACTTCAATGAAAGAAAACTAACACATCTATCCACACCTTCATGCTACATGAGGACCACCTCCTCAAACCACCACCATCAGAACTACATGGGAAAACCATCGTCAACCCGTACCATTGTCACTAAGCACGATGTCTCAACCTGTGACACACAAAGAAAAAGGTATACATACACCCAAAGGTGTATGTAGGGTGTGATCCAAGAGCCCAGTATGATTCCATCGGAAGAAGATTCCATGCATAACCATTTAAATAACGAATACATTTTCTAGTCAAATAGATAAAAGGAAAATAAAAGCTTGAACAATACTTAATGAAAACGATTTTTAATGACAGGTGATTTAAATAAAAAAAAATAAAGAAAATAACTTAAATTAAAGAACACACGCACACTTACTTTTAATATAATTAAAGTGTCGTGCTGGTAAACATAAAGTAAACAGGGAGCACTAAATATGGGAGAAGCCTCATGGGTGTTAGCTCGCGTGGGTCCCTAGATCTTTGTGTCTCGATGAAATGTGGCTTATAAACCACAACCCTCAGCAAACATGCCTGAGAAACCAAAACCCTCGTAAATAATGGCTTAGAAACCACAACCCTCAGTCATTTATATATTTAGTCAGTGTTGCAGTCGTCAATCCTGCTAAGTGAAACAGGGCAGTAGACATCCTTGGATCATTAGCCTACTAGTCTAGTCCACCTTCCCAGCTACCAAGCCTTCCCTCTTTGGGCTCAAAAAAATTTCAAGATTATAACAGGTGAACATCACATAAAAAATCCAATAAAAACACCAAGCATGACAAGATACCATTTACACCAACAATTCCACTTTTAAAATTCAAGATCATGTCACATGTGATATTTATGCATAAAAGACAAACTGAGTACTTACACACACTGAAACATCATTTTCACACCCAAATTCCATTTTGAAAGACTAATCACACCAAAACATTATCCAAAATAGTTTCAATCCATTCATATAATTTGATAAAACCTTTAAAAAATTTCATAAGACAATTGTAAAAGAGTATCATCAGGCTTTAGACATGAAAACACACTCAAAATCCCTATTTTGAATTAAGCACACACCCAAAATATTTTTAGAACATAATCTTCATCACTTACAACATCAATTAAACAACTTTTAATTTTAAATAAAATAGTTTTACATTCAGAAAACCACCAATAAAATTTATTCAACAATTTCAAAAATGTGCCGCACAGCTTTAAACATGAAATGCACTCAGAAACTCTTTTATGACAAAACTCACATTGATTCCTTGCCCAAAACACACATTGCATCTCTTTCACATTCAAACATACTAAATTCACAATCTTGAGAACACAAATAAAAAGATCCATATAGGTTTTCACAACAAAACGCATTAACATCGCATAAACACTCTACTAACAAAACAAATGCACAACAAAACTCAGTCAAAATCACTTTTGAATCATGTAAACAACTTAACAATTTTGATAAATTAATTAAATTAACAAACTAATTCACTAGAAATTTTATGAAACAATTTTTCAGAATATGCCGGATGACTCAAAATACAAAAAATGCAATCAAAAATTCCCCTATGACTCGACGTAAATTGACAATAAACAAGAGCATAATTTTTATAATTTATAAACTACTAATAAATCGTTCGACATTAATTTTCACATAAAACACACCTATATCACATATATATGTCAAATTCAATTAAAAACATTATTTGCATCAAACAAACTAATTAAATAATGTGTTAAATTAATTTAAGAAGAAAATTAATTCATCAAACAATGGTTAAAAGCGGAATCACCTACCTCGGGAGAATCAATTCCATAAAATTCAGTGCGCAACTCCAATTGCTCATCAAACGCACCATAAAAAAATTCAAGATGAAGATATCGTCAAAATCATCAAGATTGAACCAAATTCAGTGCAACTTGCACCCCAAACAACACAAAACTCCTACCCGAAACTCTACCAAAAGGAATAAAAACTAATTGAAACAAACACACCTAAGGCAGAGATATAAGAGGATATCCGAGCACATTAGAGAGGTGTGGAGGTACACCGCACTAGGAAAATCCGTCCGATAAGGGTTTCTTAGCCAAGGGGTTGTGCGCGTAGGTTTTTCGAGGGAGGTAGGGCCTGGCGTGGGGCGCTTGTCAGGGAAAACGGATGTAGGGGGTCTCTCCAGATGTTTATTCAAACAGGAGATGCACGGGTCCGAGCTGGGAAGGCATAGAGTCTGCTAGAAGAAATGGGAGGCAGTTGTGTGGGTGGGATGACCAGGATGTCGGGCGGTGGTGCAAGACGGATGGCCAGGACGATGGTCTGTCATGGGAGTATGAAGGCCGCAATGCCGAATGTGGGAGCCGGAGGTTGCACCAATAGGGAGAAGGCTGTGTGAGATGGCTGGCCAGGAGAAGCACAGCGCGAAAACGGTGTGTCTAGGGGTAGTAGAGGGGGTTTCGCATGCAATCAATAGAGGCACGCCGGCCCTGGGGAACCGCCGAAAAGGATGATGGTGGATGCCGCGGGAGAGGAGATTCCAAGGTGGAGGAAGGAGGTAGGCGTGATTAGGGTTGGGGGAGATCCGTGCGTGATGAGCCAGGCAGGTGGGAGAGAAGGTGAGGGAGAAAAAATAAATAAAACAAAAATAAAGAAAGAATAAAAAGAAAATGAATAAAAATATAAATGGGAAAAAAGAATGTAAACCTAAGAATGAAATTAAAATAATCTAAAATAATCCTAAAAAAATAATAGCAATATTGATAATACAAGTTAATAATGTCAAAATTTTATTGCTTAAAACTAAATTAAAATATTAATTATAATGATGATAATAATAATACTTATAATAATAATAGTAATAATAATAATCTAAAATAATATTATTATTATTATCATTAAAGTAATTTGTTAATTTTTTTAACAATTTTAATTTTATTTCTCTATTAATAATTTATTTTATTTTATTAATTGAACTGAGTGAGGTCACGCAGTGACCCAGGTGTGGCTGTGTGGCATCGAATGCAGTGCACTGAACGTTGTCAAGGGATAACACATGTTTTTAAATAAGTACTCAAAATTTTAATCTAGCTCCATCCTGGACCTTGATGATAAATTTAGAGGGTCGGAAAGTAATAAAATAAAAATACATTTTAAAAATTCAGAGTGTGACAAATATATATATAAATTTAAGAGAAATTGTTTATGGGATGGTATGTAGTGGGAAATTGTATACTATGTACCAAGATTCTAGAAGTATGGTAGGTAAAGTCACAAAGGAACCATCCTAATGGAGTAGTGAAACGTGTTTCTATTCTTATATGAAAGTGGATGAGTTTTAAATTAGACATTATCTATACATTCCCAAAGACTCCAAGGAAGTTGGATCCTATATGGTTTATTGTTGATCGCCTTAATAAGTCTTGTAATTTTGTTGTGAAAGGAGAAGATATACCCATTGGGAATATAAACCATCTATATATTAATGAAAATGTAAGGTTTTATGGGAATTATCGATCAATATTAGTTGATCAAGACCCTTGTATCATGTAATAATTCCAAAAGATTCTTCAAATATATATCAAAATTGATCTACATATAAACACCACCTATCATCCCAAAAATAAATTCTACTTTAAAAGTTCTATCCACACATTAGAAGTCATGAGTAGATCATGTTCCCATGACTTCCATGGAATTTAGGTTTTGTATATAGTGTTTATTGAATTTATATATAATAATTTCATACATTTAGGAATTATAATGGAACCATTGAAATCACTATAAGGAATATGTTTTTACTCCATCATATTGGGAAGAAGTGGGAGATATAATTATATTTATCTTAGAGAATCTGGAGGGGATGAATTTTAATATATGAAAAATTATGGATCATATTTTAGTATAAATGAGGAGACCAAAGGTTTTTCCTCATAATTTAAGAAAATATATAAAATTTCATTTGGGGTCATGTATTTTTAATTGATTCCCAATGGATGGGACTCATAGTATTTGTTTAAAATGGAACATTCACTATAGATAAAATTGTAAATTTGAAATTCTATAAATAATTAGGATTTTAACTTACTAAAAAATAAAATACAAATTTGATCAATCACTGATATATACCCTAATTTCAATGATGATATTTTTGGGTAGGGAAAATATAATACAGGATACCATACTGTAGAAGGTAAAAACCATATCATAAATTATCACATAATGCACATTCTAATGAAATTTTATTCATGATTAAATTGAAATATTTAATTTATTAATTTTTATTTTTATTTTTCATAATAAAAAACATATTAGAACTCTTTATAAAGTCATTCTCATAAGATTAAATTTTTTATTTTTTGGATATATATTTTTTTTATTAGTGAAAAATATAGTTTTAACAAAAAAATTAACATTTATGAACATATAAATATATAATAAATGAATATATGATTATAAAACATTTTAAATTATGAATTTTTTTTAAGGTATAATTATATTTTTTTAATAGTATTCACAAATTCTAAAATGTACGTCTATTATTTTATAAACATTGGTTATATTTTCAAATAAATGAAAATGTTTTTTGTATTTTCAATAAATTAAATTAGATTTTTTTAAAATTTGGTAATTGATTTAATTTTAAGTAGTAGAGAATTTATTTTTTTATAATAACACCATTTATGTCATGAAAATAAAAAAATTAATTTTTCTAATATATAATTCTTTTGTATTAGAATACTACATTAAAAAATGGTTTACACAGAGAAATGTTAAAATTTATTTTCCTTAAACGTATTAATTTTATGTGACAAAATTTTCTTTTTATATTGATTTAGTCAATAATGTTTTTATCAAATAAAATAATTTCTTAGAATAGAAATAATTTACTCAAATTAGTTAATTATTACAATGGTTAATATAAAATTATTTTTTTCAATGAATTGTTTTTATAAGAGTTATATAAATTTAATACGAATAATTATATTAATATATGTTGTATTATGATTATAATATCATGTTTATAAAATCAAAAAAAATATACACTAATTTCGTTAATAATTAAATGAAAATATGAATAAAAAATCTCAATTTATATATAGGTATTTTTCTATAAAAACATGTTTTCATATAACTTATATTTTTATTCAAAAGTTGATTTTTTCAGATTTTGGACTTACTTTATATTTCATGTAGTCAAACATATGATGAAAATTTAGAAATTATGTAAAATGGGGAATCATATATTTATAGTAATTAAATAATAACCATGTATAATTTATAATCATGATTACTGGAGGGAAAAATTAGTAAATTAATTACCTAAAATTTTAAATAATTGAAAGGCCACTAATATAGTATATAATGAATTTTTCGGTTTAAAAATCATACCCAAATTTCTCTCTTATGATTTATCTACCTATCTAAATAAACACGCATAACTCACCTAAAATCTAGGTGATTCCACTATTTCCCATTAGATGGATATATTTTTAAGGAAAATAACCTCTTTGTTACATATAAATGGACATTACTCCCATGCTTTATCTCGTCACTCTCAATCAAAAAATAATTAATCATGATGCTCCTATCCCTTTCACTCCAAAAATAATTTCCAAGGCATTCTTATATTTCCATATATTCTTGAAAACCATTAATAATCTTTATAACAAATTAAAGGTTTCCAATCCATCTCTTATATTTTTTAAATTGAAATTATTTTGTCATAATCAAATTCACAAACATTTCATTGATTTTATTATAATAGAATTATCTCCCAAGTTATATGTTTTAAATTTTAGACTATTTATACCCTCAAATAATATCGTTTTCCCAATACTATTATAATACTGACATAAGGGCTCTCATTCATCTCCATCCATTTTCTATTAAAATTCATTATTGTAATGTCACCATGCATATAAATTTTTTGAATTATCATGTATTTTTATACCTAAATTTAAATTTAATCTAAGTAACTCATTTTACTACGACTTTATTATAGAAAAAATCATAAATATTTTTAATTTAAAGAGGTTATAGTTTTCCTAGAAATATATCTCATCCTGTATACTAGTAATAGGATACAGCTATGACATGGATGCACCTAGGGTTAATCACCCAAAAAATGGTTCGTTGAAGCATTGAATCAACCTTCACTATAATGTACAGTTATTGGGTTTGTGATTATATACAAGGACAAAAACTCTATGGGGGTATTCTTTAGAATATTTAAATTTTCTTTATGAACCATGGTGACAGAATTTTCCAACTATTTCTTTATTCTCCTACCAATTAAAACTATTGAATCCGATTAAACTTTTCTATGGATAAACCAACACATTGAATGTTCCCTTACAGTTATATTTAATTGATATGGGTATTTCCTATTTCATTGAAAACATTTCACGTGTAAGACCCTCAAAATTAAATATATGACTTCATTTGAATGAGCCAAAAGTTTTTGATTGCTTTCTCTATACACAACACCAAACATAATCAAAATCATGATATAATTAGATAAAATAGAAATATTTATATATGATAAATGGAATAACTAGGAGAAAAAATTTTATGAAGTATATGTATAATCAAAATAAAGTCAATATTTAAGATAAATTAAATTCAATTAGTTTACATAAAATGAAAAAATATATTATCTTTTTTTTTAAATTATTTTCCTAAAAAATACCATTTTAGGTTATTTTCATTTCCATTTTTGAAATCAAATGATTAATGATTATTAGTTTTGTTTTAAGTTATTATATTTATAACAAAAAAAATTCTAGGAGACTAAATTAAAAATGATTAATAATATTAAATATTTCAAAATGTCATTTTCTAGTAAAAATTGGTTTTTAATATATTTGATTAATCAGAATTTGTATTTAATTTTTTTTATTATAATTTGGAAAACCTAAAACAATTTTTACAATTAAAAAAATCTTCATATGGGTTTTGGTGATTTTTATAAAATAATTATTTTTTGTTTAATGGTAAAAAATACTAATTCTGTAAAAAAACTATCACGTTTTTGAAAATATCATAAGAAAAAAATGACCAAATAATTTTGAATCAATTTCTATGTAAAATTATACATTAATAAACAAAAACAAAACATTTTAAATAAAATATTGAATTTTTTAAATAATCGTGTAATATTTCGAGAACCAAATAAATATTTTTCTCGGCAAACATTTTTTGTTTTTTATATAAAAAATATTAAATTTCATCACTTATATAAATTTAATCTATGAAAATAGATTCAATATTTTAGATCAACATGATTATATTATGTAATATATTCCATATCAATTTGGGGCATAAAACAATGGTTAATAATATTAATGTTAATTCCCATAATAAAGGTAAAATTATTATTTTTAATGAATGATTTTACTAATTTTTTAACTTTTTATATCTTCAATTAATTTAATATATTTAAATTTATTACTCAGATATTAAGATTAATAATGTATTTAATTATTTTATCATATATTTAATAGGTAAGATTTTCTAAATAATATTAAGAACAAATGATTATTAAAAGATTATTTTTATAAAAATAATATTTATATATATATATATATTGTTTTAATATAAAATTTAATTTTATCATATTTATAAAATGAAATATATTATTTGGAAATTAAATTTTTTCTCGTATCATAAAATTTTTATAAGATGGTGTATTTGAAATTTTTTATTAAATTATAAATTATAGAGTTAGAAACTATTTAATAAGATAAAAACAAAAAAAAATAAAAGTAAAAACATGTGAAAATTTTACATCCAAAAACTTTGAACCATGTTTCACGATAAATGGATGACATTTTATCAACCCAATATCATACCACACTCCATTATTTTTTTCATTTTGAGTCTTTGAAAATAAAATCATGGAATGATGTCATGAAAGTGAAAAGGTTAATCCCAAAAGACTATATTCATCAATTATAAAAGTTAAAAAATTCAACCTGTATGTGGTTATAATTTCCATTCCAATTTCAATTTAAATTATAAGAAAAATAACTCTCCTATAAATAATTTTCACATCCTTAATCCATTGGTCTTTAGAACCAGTCTTAACACATTCTCATCAAATAAAATTTCTAAGAGAATATCAAGTATTCAATGCAAGTATTACATTCTTTGTAAAATTTTCAAATTATTCATCCTATTATGAATTTAACTTATCAATGAAAATATAATGACATTTATATAAATATTATTCAGTAATGCTATTTTTTTTAATTTAATTTCCATTTATAGAGACTACTACCTCCACAAAGTGATCTTATCCATTATTCATCACCTCCATTCATGAATGCTAAAAAGAAAGTAATTGATGAATAAATACAATATATATAATATAAAATGGATTATAATATTTCAAATTTTCATATAATATGATTCAATCATATTATTTGAGAAGTAAATATTTTAACTATGTGTTGTGTAGATTACTTTCTCAATAAAGTAACATTTTTTTCATATTGGTTTTTATTCATTAACAAAACCACAATAAGTATAAATAACAAAAAAGAATGGAATATAAATAATAATATTGTACTTATATTACAAGAATATTATACACTTCCACAACCTTACTCGCCAATTTATATTTGGTGTGTTCACCCTTGGGTCTGTTTAACCTCCGTCTTGAATAATGTAATAAAAATATATCATGGATTTCACTTAGAAAATAAATATTAAATTTATAATATGAATGTATAAATATCATTATTTGTTTTTTAGTTTTTTAATGGGTATATTTTTATCTTAAGATTAAATTATAAATAACCTTACCCCAATAGCAAGAAAGTGGTGGTTACATTACTATATTGTCATAACATAGAAGTGATCAAATTCTAGTGAACCGAATAGTATATTAGTCATGGTCAACTAGATATATAAATAATTCCCATATTAAATTTGGAAAACCAAATTACAATATATTTATTTCAAGTATATCTTTATTCCCTTTCAAATATCCTAGCATATTATTCATGGTAAATTTATTATATTCTTGCGAAAGGAAACAAAATATTAGAGAGGTAAAATTTTAAAAATGGTTTAATATGATGGAATATATAAAAAATAAATGAATCATGATCAATAAGAAATAATCTATATGGAATGGTAAATAACTGTAAACACATTCCATTTAATTGATATGTTGATAATAAAATACATCGAGGTATAATAAAAATATAAATATCTAATAGATAATATTTATAATATAATTCTTCATGATAGAAAATATTAATATTGGAATTTATGATCTCAACGATCATGGTACCTCTATTATCAAGAACATTGATAAGATACTTTAATTCTATGGTTTAAGAATGATATACTGTAATATTACTGGTTTGTCTCATTAAACATGTCGATGCATCGAATTTCAAAATTCATTCAGGCCCCACCCATCACTTTATGTCTATATCATTCCTTATATATCCAATGATAAATTTAATTCATGAAAAATATTCCTTATTAACATTTATCCATACTAACTATGGAATACATGATCTCAATGATCATGGTACCTCTATTGTCAAGACCATTGATAAGAAACTTTAATACTATGGTTGAAGAATGATATATTTTAATATTAATGGTTTGTCTCATGAAACATGTTGGTGCATCAAATTTAAATATAGATTGAGGACCCACCCATCACTGCATGTCTAGATCATTCCTCATATATCAATTGATAAATTTAATTCATGAAAAATATTCCTTAACATTTTTCCGAATTGAATATGGAGTACATATTTATCAACATTTCTCCTTTAAATAAAAAAACATTCATAATAAAACTCCTTATGTTAAAATGTTATATAGTTTTGGAAAATAAATATTCTTGATAATGAATATATATGTATATATATAATAGAAATTCAATGTCTAAGGATAACAAGAATTTAAATGTTTGAAGAGACTGTTATTGAAAAAAAATTAATCAAGAAGGTGAATGTCAATTCATACCTTGGAAAAACTGATCATTAACCATCTAGAGAATGAATAAGAATGGTACCATTAAAAGATATACCGAGTGGAATATATGTAAAATATACATTTTTTCCCTTGATAAATATAAATAAAAAAGTTGAACATTATTTTGGAAAATACCCTCCTAACATTGAAAATTTCTTTTAGAAACTAGAAATTTGTAGAATTTCAAGAAAAAAAAATTATTTAAAATGAACCTTGTAAACATATAAAGGATGACTCAATAAAATTATTGGTCATGAAAAATTATAATTCTATATATTCTCTCTAATTTAAGGCAGTGATTCATTTTATCTATTTTGTAAAAATTCTAAAAACCTCATTCATAAAATTTTAAGAGGTTTCATTTATAGCCATATTGTAATAATTCAAACAATATTAAAAATGACATTGATAAATAATTTATAAAATAATGACATCATGATGGAAAATATATTTTAAAATATAGATATGGAAAAAATTATTTTTTATAAAAGAGATAAATAAAGTTGGTTTTTCGTAAAAATATAAATTTAATTAAGTAAGAATGGGATACAAATGGTATTATTTCATGACAATTTCATTAATTTAAAATGGATAATAAAATAAAAGGTTTTTACTATAAAATGATTTGATAATTTACTTAAATTTAAATTAAATCATAAACAATACCAGTTGAAATCATATTGTGTATCAAACCCCTATAACCATCGTACTATTAAAGTGAGTGTTAATGAATGAAGTGATTATGTGTGCCAAAATGTGTATCCACATAAAACAGTTAGTAATACATCATACAATAAAAAATTTAATTCCACATGTAATAATATAATATAAAATACAATGAAGGGGTAATATAATGAAAAGAATAGAAATTGAGTTATAAAATTATTTACGATTGGGTAACATTCATATCATGCCCTCTTTGATGAAATAGTTCAAATTAAGACTTAAAATACCATAAAAATGAATTATTCATGATATTACATATAATAGGGGTAGTATCTACACTATATAAACTACATATATTCATAAGATTAAAATATTACTCAATAAAGTGTAATTGATAAGAAGTACCTTACATAATGATTTCCTTTATATGGGTGTTATTTAACCTTATATATAATGATGTTAAACATGTTATTAATTTTTACAAGAGCTATATTAATATTTATAATACAATATATGATCCTTTTATAACATATTATCACTCATTCATTGATAATTTTTTTTTATTACTATTTATTTGTTAACATTGTTGTTTTATCATGAATGTTTTGAAATTAAAGGTCTGGTTCTATAGGAGAGGATATAGTTTCATCTTCTCCAGTATTATACTATTGTTATAAATGTCATTTTTTCATTATATTTTAAATTTAAATTCATTTATAAAATTATGTGATAGTAAGATGAAATGAACTATTTTTAAAACCCATTGTTTTTTTGAATAATAATTTTTTGGAATAAAATAAATTTCATTGATATCTTACATTAAAATCAACACCAAGTTAATCTCCCTTACCACAGAACATTGGGTTTCTCTTGCATTACACACTACACATTGTTTGAACAAAACTATGATATATTATTAATATTATTCAACTGCAACCATTATAACCTAGATGTTAAACATAGTTTTATAAATAATAATAACTAATTTTTAAATATTGTGTATATTTTTTATAAAGAAATCATATTGAAATTAAAGTAATTAGTTTTTCAATAGAGAATGTATATGTTTTGAAAATAATATTTTCTTAAAAAATATTCTTTTTATTTCCTTTTATGAATTATAATAAAACTAATTTTTTTAAAAAAAATTAATCAAATAAAATTAATATTTGAAATTATAGTATCAAAATTATCTTAGTGATAGTATTTTTGAATATCTTGAAAATTTTAATTTCTAGATGAATTATGAAAAATACTGAATTTAAATTCAAAAATTCCTTTTCATTTAAATTATTTTTTAAGATAGCTTATATTATAAATTTTTTAAGGTAAAATTAGTTCAATTATATATCTATTAATCCAATTTAGGTCATCGAAATTATTTTCATATCGAATTTTGATATAAAAACCTTGTAAGTTTTTAAACATTTTGTCTTTGAAAACCCACTACCTCGTCGCATCTACAAGATTAAGTTTAAATTATATTTTCCAAACAATATGAATTTAATTTATAAAAATGGATTTCATATTTTCACTATTCATATTTTATATTAAAAAATAAGGCCAAATTAATTTTTGACCAAAATGAATAGTGAAAAGAATAAAATTCAATTCCCACGGTTAAGCTAAAAATGGGTTTACATTGATTAAACTAAAACAATTGCTATTAAAATGGCCTTTACACCAATCTAAAATAACTTTAATAGAAAAATATTAAACATATAATGTATAATAGTTTGAAATAATCCATTTTTATCCTTATATATTATAAAAAAAGGTTTACACCTTTATCTTTTCATAAACAATGATGTGTGAAACTCACCTCATATATAAAAGACCATCGTTATCCTCTCCTCATAACACCATAAAAAAATTTAATTTCAAAAAATATAATCCCAAATATATTCTAAAAATTCTTTCACTCATTATAGAAGACTTATTTTGGGAAAATAACCAACCTCAAAAGGATTTTGGTTAAAAACAATGTAGAATACCTGAATAAGATGTAACATTCTTCAATGGTATTTTTTATTTTATTTACTCCCCCACATCATTTGGTTATTATTTAATAATTATGAAATAATAAAATAAAAATATACTATATAATTTAAAGTTTTTATATTAATTTAATTCTGAAAAAATTTATACACTTTCCTCAAATGCGTTATGAAATCATCAATGGTGTGTACGACAGACTACAGCCTCTCGAAACAATGTCATTCATTTTGAAATTACCACCTATTTATTTTTGTTATGATGCTGTATATAAATTATATACATGATCTTTATAAAATAACTATACCTCCTATACTTTTATATCATATATAACTTTTAAATTTCCATTCCGTAGGTGATATGATAATGTCGCTTCTGTGAACGGAGGACCACTGCTTCGCGAAGTAATGTGATTTATTTTTCACTAACGAATTACAAGGAAGATAATAAATACAAATTAAATGAATATACATGATATTCATTAAACAATAATTATATTAATTACATATTTATCATTATTAAAATATAATATATCATTTTCTTTCTTACCTTTTCAATAAATGAAAGATGATAACGTATTTCATGTATGTGTTTATTACTTTCCTTCATGGAGAGATGTTTCTTATTATTCTCATCACCATACCAAATGGATGAAATTTATATTTGTATTTAAAAGAAATGATATTCTATTTATTATATTATTATAATTCTTGAGATATAAAATATTACATTCCTCATTTTCATAATGATCTTGATGAAAGGAAATATTAATCATGCATACAAACAACCTATCATCTCCATGATCGTAATGTACTTTGTTTCTAAAAACCCTATACCATGATTGGTAAAAAAAATATTTTTTATGTATAAATATGGAAATTATTTTATTGTTATTATTATGGGGATTATGGACCATTATAAATCTAATGGGACCAAAAATAACACATCAAAATATACACAGAAAACAAAATAGTTATTGACCAAAACATGACATTAACAAATTATTGTTAATTAATGGGTAATAAAAAGTTATAAGAAAATATTATTTTTTATTTTATATATATAAATATTTGTTTAATATATTTATAATAAATATATTATTATTTTATATTATTTTTAAACATGTATGAAAGAATTCGACACATAAGGTAAGGGATTAATTGTAATTATTTTATATCTGAAATACATTTGAAAATTCACCACTCATTTATTTTTAATGGGTTATCTACTTCTCCTTTGACATGTTATATCATTTATATAATTTTTTAATGATATTTAATGTTTTATGTTATGTTATTTCTTATTTGGGAGGATGATTAAAAAGATTACAAAAGCAGTAAAGGTTTTATGTCTCACTTTTTACTTCTGTGAGACACATGCCATATTCAAACCTTGTTTATTTTCTTTGGTGTATATACTGTAAATGAATTTATTCTGTAAATATTTTACCTAAAAATATGAGTTATTTTTAGACATTTAAGGATAGATATTTCATGGGGATTATGTATCAAATTTTACCAAATTGTAGATGGATTGATGTTACAATATCATTTTTTATAGGGATAATTTATGATTAACTCTCCAATGTTTAAATCTCATGATCCACAATAATTTTATTATACTATAGTTATTTATTTTACTTTTATCTAATGGTAAAAAGTTTCCACCCATTGGTACATAAAATAATATATATAATTTCTTCATCAAAAATATAATTTATTTTTCTCTTCCGTTGAAAACACTTTTTCATCCAAAAACATGATTTCTAAAAAAAATCCACAGATATTATTAAAATTATTAAAATGATTTATTAAAGAAATTTTTTTCCATGTTTGAATTTTTTCAAAACTTTTTGAAATGAATCTTCATATCATTTTCCAAACAATGGTCATTCATTTTTTACTGAAACTATTAATGGAATCCTTATTTTATTATGGATGACATGAACAGAATTTCTCTATACCATGAACATTATTTTATTTGAAGATTAATTTATTGGTTTTCAATGTTATTTTAAACAAAAAATATTTTAAATATACGTTATGTTTTATATATTTCTTTTATTTACAAAATGATATTTTCTCGAACAGAATTTTTAAATGTTTTCTAATGAATCCTTTAGAAGTTTAAAAGATTATTTTTAATTAAAAGTATTTAAAAAAATATTTTTGAGTTTTATGTTTAAAAAAATTATTTTCATTGAAATTTAATCTTCATCAAGAAACATTTCGAGGAATATATAATTCAAAATAATTATTCATTTAAGATAACATCACTTTATAAAATTTACTATTTTATGGGCATATCAACCAATGATACCATTATTATTCCTTTTATGAATGATTTATAGTTAAAACAATTTTGTGAAACCCATTTATCTTCCATGGGTTCTACCTTTATAAAATCCTTATGAAACCTCTTTCTTTGTCTATAGATTAAGAAATTATAAAATTATGAAATGAGGAAATGATTATGAATCCTATTATTTTTCCATAGGTTACGATATGATGAAATATTTATGAAACCCATTTCATCTTACGATAAATGATTGAGTTAATGTTTTAATTTCTTATAGAACACATATGTAAGATATTCATTATGTGACAGTGTTTATTTTATAACAAAGGATTGTGGTTAATCTATAATTAAGTATAATGGTTACATTATATACAAAGATGGGTGGGACCTATAGCTCCCTCTAATGCATTGGGTAAAGATTTATATCTCATGAGATACACAAAACCAGTAAGAGGATTGAACTAGGTTTAGTAAGGTAATTTTTCTGTTTTGATGGTACTGAGAGTGAACCATGAAAAATATGATGTTTTAGGACGTCAAACTGTTGCACTATTATATCTCTAGTAGCGATTGTTGACAACTATAGGAATGATTTTCAAGGATTATTTTTATTCCCCGGTTAAATTTCTCATTCCAATTTTATGCTCTCAAGGAAAATTTTCCTTAATTTACTTATCCTTCTTTTCTTATTAACATCCGTTAAATATGACATGACTAAATATTCTAACCTATGATATGTATGGTACGGTTTTCGAATGTTATTAGAATGTTCTCAAACTCATATGTTCATTTCATACATATGTATCTAATTTTTTACCATTACTATCCATCTACAATCATGATTTCTTATGTTATCTTTTCCCTACTTATGAAAAATGATTTATGTAGGTTATTATTGTGAAGTGTATTAATGAAAAATATATTTATTAGAGACGTTGAAGATATTTTAATAAATTGTAAGATTATGTACCAAGTATCTAGATTCACTAAACTATTATGGTCCCCAATTGCATCTTCTTTTAATTAAATGAATATTCAACTATAAATATGAAATATATACGTATGAATATCCCAATTCATTATACCAATCATGGGGATAGTAGACCGTATGTATGAAAAATCATTATTCTAATTTTTTAACTAATAGAAATAATGAAATGTAAATAATAAATCACCTTTATAGAATATTAATTATATCATGTGTATCAAATATATTAATTTAATTTATCCTCATTAACATCCAAGTAAAATGGATATGAAAAACACATCCCATTGGTTCGCAAGGCAGTAGTCTTTCGTACACAAGAGAAACATTGTTGTTTTATGATGGGATGGAAGGTAAGAAATTATGAGATAGATTTTAATTCCATAAGTATATTCAGTGAATAAATACAACATATATTCATTAACATTATACATTTTTACATTCCATGTTAAGCGTTAGTGAAAAATAGAAAACATAAATTCGTGAAGTGGAAGTTTTTTGTAAACACGACTGACATTATCATATCACTATGAGATGGAAAGTAATAAGGTTTATGTGATATTATAATTATAGAAGTATAATTATTTCATAACTATTAGATATAAACATTATATCCATCAATATTTCCATCCATAATATATGGTTATAGAAAAAGAATTGTATCAGTTCGTGAGGTGGAATGCCACTGTAAACATTGCAGAACATTTTGTTTCACATTTTAGAATTAAAGAGAAGGATATTGGTTATTAAATTTACATAAAAATATATCATTATTTATAATATAATATTTATATTATATAATTATTGTAAAATTTAATTTCATGGTGGTGTAGGAATAAATAAAATAGAAACACTTAGCTAATAATGATAACTCTTCTTCAGACAACCTTTTAAGGTTTACAAGAAAATACTTCCTCTGATGAATTTATTATCAAAAAAGGCCTATAAGATATTATAAAATAATTAATAAATATATTTTTTCAGGTATTGGATTATTAAAATGGAAATATAAGTGTAAAAAGGATAAGAGAGAGAGTGGCCTTTCATAAGTATGGGAGAGGAAACACTTAAAGTTTTAAAAAATAAGATGCAATACCCACATTTTTCAAATTCCTCAAGGAAACCAAATAGACTATATAAAATGCTTAGATGGGATAATCCCTGTATATTTCCATAAAATTTAATTTATTAAATTTTTTAGTTCAATTTAACTGTAATCTTTTTAACACCCACATAAACATGTTTTATGTTAATCGTGTCAATTAATGTCTATTGTTTTTATAATTTGTTATGGAAAAAAATTAAGTTGAGATTATTAGGCAATATTTATTATTTTTATAAATTTTTTAAAAATTCATTTCATTTATTTAATAGAATTTACTTCAATGTAGAACCTATAAGTGCGATGAAAACACATTTTTCTGAAAAAACAATTTTCTAAAGTTTGAAATGATTTTATATAAAAAATAAATATAAAATGTATTCCAATAACCTAAATTGGATTATATATAATATATTTTAACTAATTTAACTTTAAAAATGAACATGAAATTGAAACATTGAAAATTAATTAAAATAAAAGAAAATTCTTATGTAAAATTAGTACTCTTCACTATTCATTGAAAAATTAAACATTCCAAGAAAATATCAAAATTTAAATATAGAAAATTTTTAATAGATTATTTTAAATATGAATCTAATTTGAACTAATTATTTTCCTAAATGTGGTAGAATTAATTTTAATCTGTGTGCATAAGACATGATGAAATCGATTTTTAGAGGAAAATAGAGTTTCATAGTATAAAATCTGGTTTATTATTATCCAATATGTATAAAAAAATATAACATGAATGATAAAATATTTTATTTAACATATAAAATATATAATTAATTAAAATAATTCATAAATAGTTTTAAGTTAAATTTATTACAATAAAAACAATTCAAGCGCACAAAAATATTATTTAAGAAAAACATTTCTTTTACTTTCAAATGTTTTTTATTTGTTATTTACATTCAATTAATAAAAAATTAATTAATATTATACAAGTTTAAAAGATATTATATTATTATTTTAGTTATTTCTATTAATGTTTTTCAAATTAATATAAATGTTTTAACTGTCACTTTCAAATAATAATATTTTAATAGAGTATTATGTTTCATTGTAACTTGGTCTTGCATTAAGAACATGTTATTGAATAAAATAAATTAATTTCAAAAGAATATAAAATAAAATCTGAGACCGGTTTATTCTCCCCATATTTAATAAATTTTTTCCTTTTAATTTTATCTTTCAATTGTAAATCAATAGTTTGACATTTGAAAATTCCATAGTTAAAATCACATATCATAGATGTGTTAATAAAAACTCCTCTTGAAAAGTGGTAATGGGAAAAATGAAGTTCATATAGAATAGAACACAACTAGGCTTCTTTATAAGGAAAACATTAGATATAAATGAAAATATGAATGTATAAGCCCAGTTTTTCCCTTGTAATACTTTGGAGTATTTCTTTTTATATTTCCACAGCTAGGTGCTAAGACGGCAAGCAATTCTGAGGCCTAAGGTGCGAGGAATTAATTTTAAAAAATATTAAGTATATTTTATAATATACAAATGAATTAAATGGGATAACTATTAAAAGGTAGACCAGATAAAAAACCTGAGGACACGTTAGTTCCTGATCATGGTGTTTACCCTATGAGGGACAAAACTTTTGTGGGTGTGGGTCTTGAACATCATATCGCATAACTCATTAATAGAGAATTGGATTAGAAATCTGAGACCATAGTTGATTTCATATTACAGTGTTCTACCTAAGTACGTCAAAAAATGAGAGGGTGTAGGATGTTCAGATCCCACAACTATTGATGGAGTGGTTAAGAAGATACACTAAACCTAACTCTATGGATATAAATATGTCATTATAGGTTTTGGATTAGGGTTTCCTTATAATACTCCCACCACCATGGCAGATCTCTCCCTCTTTGGTGAATCTCCAATAAACCTTTGTAGGATCTCAACAGAGGCATGAAAAATGTGTTCAATGAAGAAATGATCAAAAGAGGGAGGATTGTTTTTTATTTTTGAACCCCTGATCCTAATTCATGGAGTATTTTTCATTCTTTATCATATTATCTACTTTAAACATCAGCAATGATAGAAAAATGGACATGCCCATCGACCGATCTATGTTTTGAGTCCCATATTTTCATGATATTCATTTGTTCATTGAAAATATTGCCAAAAGAATTTAGACATGTAAAATCATCAATGGATTGTCAATCGGGGATAGGTCTGTGAAGATATCAGACCATGGTTTTGAAATCTTTGTCCAACATGTTTTTAGGAAATTGGAGGTGGCCTGGTGTTCCATGGATGGGACTACCAATGAGGTGGCACTAACAATGTTCATAAGTAGTGTGTGAATATCGAGTTAAGCACATTCATGGATGGGGGTGAGGAGGTTGGGCTTGTGAGGTGAAGATAGGGAGAAGGGCACAGCCTGGGAAGATAGAAGAGTCATGGGAGTGGCTGGTTAGTGGTGGGTCGATGAGGGGTGACACGAGGTGGTGGTAGGCACTGTGAAATTTGGAAGCCTTTCTGGTTGAGGGTGATTTATGACCACGTCCACTAATGCACCATGGGATGACCAAGCATGTCAGTCTGAGTTAGGTCAGACCCTCCAAGCTGGCTAGGCCCAACCAAATGGGTCAGGCCCATCCAAATGGTATGGGTCCACATGATTGGATCATACGTAGTAAGATTGGAGTGGATCATGGTTGCATATGACTGGGGAGGTCGGCCACGAAGTCGCGGCATCACGAGTTGTCATGGGGCTAATAACCACAGCCTATCCTAATCAAGAGATCACACTAAATGGTTGGAACAACCAATGGAACCACCATAGTGGTTGGTCCATAGAAGGCCATAATGCAGCTAGTCATCCGCGGTGGTCAACCACTGCGGTAGGTGGGTTGATTGCAATGGAAAATCCACAACCAGTTAGGCGCGGCCCAGGTTGGCCTTTGTGTAGTGTTTTTAAACATTAATATCATATAAAAAGAATATCCTTTTCATGTTTCATATCTGGAAATATGATCGTCTCTTCAAGATGGACCTTTTGAGGTTTGTTTAGGAATTTAATGGTTGGGACAGAGGAGTGGGATTCACAATGTAGAATTCAGGCGTGCTGCTGAAAAAATCACCATTTTCACCAGTTATCCAATTTGGGAAATCGAATATACTATCCTGTATCATTTTTCATATAGATCATAATGGTGACCTTGAATGTGAATTTTGAGTTATAGTATGATGTGTTTTGATTATGATTCATCTTTAGGCAGTTTTTGATACCATCAATGTAAAGGCAAGGATATCAAAGTTTTCTAAGTGGAACCCCCCTAACATACTAGGGTTCGGGTCCTTGACGATATTACACTGGAACCCCCCTTCGGTATAGGCACGAGACCTCTATTGTTACTTCTTAATGGAAGCCCTTACTGGGTATGGTGCAGGTCCTTGATGACCTAGACTGGAACCCTCCTTTGATACAAATTTATCACAACCTGAACAATGTCTAGGCTTGATCCACAATTACACCAAGCCCGCCTCTATAGGCCAGGGGTGTCAACAAGAGCCAAAAGAATAGATAACTCATGGATCCCTTTTCTTAAGTGCATACACACACACAACCAACTCAATGAAAAAGTGCAGTGGGAAATATATAAAAGATGTTACACTATCGTAAATAAACCAAACATGCATAGACCACTAAATAGTATGAGTACAGTAATTTAAACTAAAATGAAAAGGGTAAAAATAAACACCCAACTAGAAATGTGTCCCAACATGATAGAAACTAGAAAAGAAAAATATCTGAGAGAGCCCCACTCCTGGATCACAAGCTATAACCATCATACATTGTCTAAGAACTCATATCCCTAAGATCCTCTTAACTTATGATAAACCTATCTATCATATTCATATGTAATGACATGTTTAGGAAAATCCTATATAGGGAGGAGTATATAAATAATCCTTAGGCCACCATGAAATGTTGAAGTATGAGTATTAAGAGATACACTGAAGAGGAAAATAGTGGATATAACAAGGTACAATAAAATAATATAGCTTAACCCAATAAGAGAGTGAAAGTAAAATCATTTAAACATTATGATATTGAAATGGTGATAATATTAAATTCATTTCGAGTCTTCACTACTTATATTTGGAGAGTAGACTCATCCAACCAAATGAAGCTAGACATGGAATTCACATGGAATACCCTGTGTGTATTCACATCTCTGGGAAGGAGAGTAACCAAAACCCAAGGAGTGGGTAATGAAATATGATATATATATATATATATATATATATATACTCAGACAATAAGACCCAAATGAGAGAGTAAGAGGTTCTCCATCTCATAGCTCAGACCCATAAGAAGAGTTTCCAACAGTTCTAAAAGTACCCAACAATGATGCCCAGTATCCCATATATCTTGCACGAACACACAAGTCAAAGGGTATCGATCACCACACTTTGATACTATCCTATTTGGACGTCAATAACTCTCCATCACGGTCTTTAGGTCATGTCACAAGGATGAGTCTTGGTGGGAAAAAATCCCTCTTTCTCATGATTCCAAAAGTTCATCAAAACTCGTCCCACCATTGATCTATATCCAGATAGTGAAAACTCGAAGTAGATGACCGAATCCCTAGTGCGTCGGTAGGGTTACACTCTACTAGTAGTCTTAGATGACCCAAACCCTAGTCTTTTAGTGAGGTTTCTAATCTAAAAGTAGTCATAGATCACTGGGTGCTGGTGAGAGAGGGATTTCTGTCAGAGGTATGACAGTTAGCTAGGAATGGTAGTGGACACCAATGAGGTGATATGTCTGCAGTAGCTAGAAAATTATAGTTGACATCATCTCTACACTAGAGGCCTTCACATGATCAAACTTGACCATATGTTTAGACATCATATGGGTAGTGCAGAGCACTGGGTCATCCTTGAGAGTGCTGGTGTTATGCTTGTGATTTGTGGGGTCACACAGAACAAGACTTCCTGACCAAATGTGCTAAGAATCCAAGGAATATTATTAGTGGAGAACCACATAAGAGACAGCGACGTGATCAGGGATCCCCCAGGCAGGGACAGGTTGGTCCCTAGGGATGTCGTGCAAAAAGAGGAGCTCGAGGAGCTAAAGGTTGGGGACGACGCTATGAGGATCTTCCACTACTTCTATTGGATGACCCATGTCAAGATTGGGGAGATGGTATCTGGGGACATGGACATATGCATGTTGTAGATGTTTTTGATTTCACATAAAAAGCTATGATCTGAGGTACGCATTGTGTTTATTCTCCTATTGCTTTTATCTTAGTAAATGTAGGCATCAGTCACTCTTTTATCTCATTACTCCTAGTACGAGAGTTGGATATTCTAGTAGAGTCACTAGTATGTTATCTTTGTATCGAGGTTTCTACAGGGAGCACTTATTCTTTGTCTTTCATCTTCCACTAGTGAGAGCTATTGCTTGGGGGAGAGAGGTTCACCCAAGACCTTCTATTCATCATGATAGAACCTTATGATGAAATATTGGGAATGGATTGGCCTTCCATGGTTTGATCTAATATTGACTATCACTACAGGCTAGTAAGATTCCTACACACTGACGGGATGAGGTTCTCCTTTCTCGGTTAAAGATACCTCATAGTAGGAAATATGAGTTTAGTGAGTTGAAGGCTATAGCCTTTTACCCATCAGTTAACGAGCATAATCCTTAGCGCAACAGAATATTTAGTCATATGGATTCCTTCAGTTGAGGATTATTATATAGAAATCTTCCTTGAAGATGTTTTGGGACTACCTCTGAGGTGGGAGCTAGAGTTTTTCATTGACACACAGTCGATGATTACATAGATATCTTCTGTGTCATATCATATAGAACCCATCAGGCTCCAGGAGCTACATTTATAGTTGGAAGGCCTTCACAATGATGGTTTCATCAGACCTAATTTTTTCCCAGGGGTTTCTTTAGTTTTATTCATGTAGAAGTAAGACATGAGATTACAGATATATGTGGATTATTGTCTCTTGAACCAGGCCACAATAAAGAAAAAATACCCCTTATCTAGAATAGACAACCTTAGAGGAGGGGATTGCATAGTACTTTAGGATGGTTCTTGATTTACTTTGAGAGCACCAGCTTAACGGAATGCTCTTGAAGTTCCAGTTCTGGATACATGAGGTACACTTTCTGGGTAATATCATTATTGAACAAGGTTTATCCATGGATCTTTTAAAGATAAAATTAGTGTTTTCCTGGGTTCCAACCAAGAATTTGTTATAGGTGTGATGTTTTCATTGTTTGTAGGGTTAATGTAGGATATTTGTTGCAGACTTCTCTAGGATCACATCCACTTTGACCACTTCAACGTAAAAAGGACAACCATTTACCTAGTTTCAGAACTACAAAATGGTATTTGAAGAGTTTAGGAAGATGGTAATGAGTTATCAAGTTTTGAGACTACTAGAGGAATGTGTAGATTTCTTAGTTTATTTTAATCCCGGAGGAGTGGGGCTCGATTGATTGTTAATGAAAAAGCAGGCAGTCATCACATATGGGTCGATGTACTTGAGACCCCATGAGTAAGACTATGTAAATCAAGACCTAGAGCTAGAAGCAGTAGTCTTTTCCCTAAGGATATAAAGGCACTACATAATGGGATACCACTTTTGAGTTTACTCAGATCACCATAGCCTTAGGTACATATTCACACAAAGAGATCTAAATCTGATGTGGAAATGCTGGTTGGAGTTCCTAAAGGACTATGAAATCAAGATAGTCTATACTCTATGGAAGGGTAACATTGTATAAGATTCCCTTAGTAGGAATTCATAGGCTCCCCTATTATGGGAATCCTTCTAGCTATTAACTTCCTTGTAGCTCACCCTGAAGTAGCAGGAGGGTAAAACTTTTCTACAATCGATGGTGCTGACTCCTTCACTCTTTGAGCATGTGATAGAGTCCTAGTTGGGAGATGTCAACTATAAAGTTCTGCATGTTCAGATATCCACAGGTGACACACCATATGAATATTCTAAATGATGGAATCATGGTATCATGTTCCTAGGGAAAAAATTGTTTCCAATCACAATGTGGGATTAAGTGATGTGGGAGTTCCACACTTCTCCATTAGATGTACATCCAAGGGTGGGAAAGATATACATGGATCTTTAGTGGCATTTTTAGTTATCCATCACAAGATAAAGTGTATCTGAGTTTGTCTCATCATTCCTCACATGTAAGTATGTGGAGGCTGGGCACCAGGTTCCAATGGGTTTGTTGCAACATCTTGAGATCCCATAGTGGAAATGGGATACCATATCCATGGACATCATCATGGTGATTTTGCACGTAGTGAATGGACATGATGTTATCTAACTGATATTATACTGACTCATAATGATGGTGAACTTCCTTGCTATCAAGGACCAATGTTCGAGGGAGAGTTTGGGGAACTTTTATGTATGGAAGATCTTCCAAATTCATGGGGTACCCTTGAAAGTTATCTCTGATCATGATTTATGGTTTACATCATGGTTTTGGAGATACCTATAGGGTAATTCAAGACACAACTTTAGATGAGTACAGCCTTCCACCCCTAGACTAATGGGTAGACCGAGCACACTCTCCAGGTGTTGGATGATATACTGAGGGATTGCCTGTTGGATTTCATTAGGAGGTGGGAGGATCACCTACCTTTGGTATATCTTGTATGAAAAAAATAGGTACCACTCTACCATCGTCATGGTACCCTTTGAGTCTATATACGGGATACCTTGTAGGTCATCTCTATGCTGGACATAGGTTGTAAATTAATCCCTCATAGGCCTAGAATTGGTGTCGGTGATAATGGAGAAGGTGTGGGACATCTATAAATGGTTGAAGATGGGCTAAAGTAGAAAGAAATCCTATGCAGACTGCCATTATGATCCCTCATAGTTCGATTAGGGAGACCACATCTTCCATATATTATCCCCATGACATGGAATGTGGAGGTTTTTTTGGCGGGGGCAAGCTATCCCTGAGGTTCATCAGGCCTTCCGATATCATGGGTAGGGTTGGAGAGGTTTTCGACCATCTATCCCTATCCCCAAAGCTGAAGTGGGTGCATGAAAACTTCCACATGTCACAGTTGGGGAGATTTTTTCCTGATCCTATGCATTTCTTTCACTGGGTCTAGTGGGAAATCGAAGAAAAATCCACCTTTAGAGAGCACCCTGTGGTGATCAAGGATTGACAAGATAGGGCCTTACGTGGATCGACCATTCCTTTGTTTCACATTCTATGGTAGCATGGAAATGTGCGGGGGAGTTCCTGGGAATGGGAGAGCCAGATGGTGGCTTAGTATCCCAATTGTTTTTCAAGTTTTTCTTTTTGAGGATGAAAATATTAAAGGAGGGAATTATATAGAGACCTGGTTTTTTGTTGTGATACATTAAAATATTTATATATATATATATATATATTCAGAGATAATTACTGAGATGGCATGAAATTTCAATGTTCAGTGTTCCCAGAATTAATTTTATTAAAATACTATGTATATATTTAATACTATGCAAGTGAAGGAAATGATATAACTCTTAAACTATAGCCCATATCAGCAATATGATGGTGTGGTTGAGTCTGAAACATGGCCTTTACCTTAGGTGAAACATAACATTTGTTGGTGTGGGTCTTCTATAGAAAAAGTCACAGAGGATGTAATTGTAAATAAAAAAATTATTTTATTTTATTTTATCTCGACATCATATCAAATAAATCTGGAATGTGGATTTAGATTGGAAATTAAAGACTATTTTTGAGTTCATAATACAGTGTTTTACCTAAGCACGACCTAAAATGAGAGGGTGTGGGATGCTTGGATCCCTTGACCATTGGCATAAAGGTTAAGCAGATACCCTTAAACTAACACCATGGTTATAAATCTTTGGTTGTTATTTTTGGATTTGGGTTTCCTTTTAATCCTCTGAACACCACGGTGGAGCTCTCCCCTTTGGATAATCGTTGACGAACCTTCAATGGATCAAAACGGAGCCATGGAGAATATGTTCAAAAGCAAATGGATCCAACAAGGCAGGATTCCTTTGATTTTTTCTCCCCGATCCCAATTCTTGAAATATTTTTAATTATTTTTCATATTTTATTCTTTGAATATCCACAATGATGGACAAACGAACAAGGCCATCAGTCGATCTACATTTTGAATCCCATATTTTGGTGTTCTTCATCCATTCTTTAAAAATACTACTGATAACTTTTTGTCACATCGAATCATCAATGAACTACCAAGTGGGGAATAGATCTATGAAGATACCATTCCAGGGTTTCTAACATGTGTTAGGAAGGTTTTTTGGGAAACCATAGGAGGAAATATGGTTCATATAAGGTAAAACCAGTAAGGTGCCATCGGTGGAGGTTGGTTGTTACATGATGAAGCTGGGTGAAGCACGATATAGCATGCGCGTGCCCGGGCGGTGAGGTGGACGGGCGTGCGAGGTGAGGTCAGTGACTAGGGGATGGATAGGGGCGAGAAGGTTGGAGGGTGGAGCTGTGGGGGAGACCGTTCGGTGGTGGGGATATGGGGCATGACCTGAGGTGGTGTTAGGCACCGCAGAATGCTGCAGTGTGCCGTAATGATAGAAAATGGTGATGGAATTTGTTGACACATTGTAGGCTGACCAGCAGGCTGGGAAGAGGCGGGTCAAGCCCAACCAAGTGGGTCGAGATCAACCAAATGTGGTGCGCCAAGCCAAATGGGTCGGGGCTGGCCAAATGTATCATCCTAGACAAGTGGATCAGACCCCAATTCGATTGGATTAGAGAGGGTTTGTGGTTGATAACATCGGTTGAGCGTGAGGCCATGATAGCACGAGCTGTCGTGGGGCCAATGACCGCAGCCGATCTTGTGCAGTCAACTGTGTCGACGGATTGGTGTGAACAATGGACCGACCACAGCGGTTGGTCCACAAACGACCATACCACATTCGGGCAATTGTGGTGGTCGACCTCTATTGTAGGAGGACTGACTGCGATGGTCAGTCTGTAACCAGTGAACATTGGGCCCCAGTTGGTCTATGTGTGGTGTTTTCAAACAGCCATATCTTCTAAGAGGAAGTTCCTTTAGATGTGTCATCTGCATAAATTTTCCCCTCTATTAGGGGCAGACCTTTTGAGGCCAATTTGGGAATTTAAGGTTAGGGACTAATAATTAGTTCCCATGATTCCTCATTCAGGCGTGTTGTGGTGAAAAACATCTTTTTCATCGATTATCCGATTCAGATAAGGGAATAGTCCATACTATGTTTTTTTCATATAGAGTGAGATTGTGACCTCTACTATGAATTTTGAGTTATGGTATGAGATATTCCAAGAATGACTCATATTGAGGCAGTTTTTTATAGGAGCAGTGGACATGCAAGTAAATTAGATATTTTTTTAGTAGAACCCCTGGACATACTATGGTGCGGGTCCCTGACATCATTACAGTAGAACCCCCTATATGCATGGGCGTAGGTCCTCTATAGTTACTTCTTATTGGAATCCCCCTACCAGGTAGGGTGTGGGTCCTCGATGACCTAGTGTAAAACCCCCTTGTGATATTAAAGTGTGTGTCCTTTACAACTACTATCAGAGTAGAACCCCCTGGTAGAGTAAGGTGAGGTTCCTTTATGACTACTATTAGAGTGGAACCCCCTGGCACACTTGGGTGTGGGTCCTCTACTTCGAATTTATGCCATATGTCTACGGATTAGTGGAGATATGTGGTATGAATTACCTTTGGTCTCAAGAGAAAGATGTACACTTTTCCCAAAAAGATGCATCCTTATGACATTACTGAAAAATTTTGAGGGTGAGTTATTGATGTGAAAAGATGATAGTATCAATGTGTTGTGAATGATCCCATTTTACTTGTGTGTTTTGAGAAGTCATGCGAGATATTGGGCATCATTTTTGAATACTTCTGGAACCATCGGTGACTCTTCTTCTTGGGATGACCTCTGAGATGGAGATTCCCTTACACTCTCATTTGGGTTTCTTTGTCTAATCATATATATATATATATATATATATATCCTATTTTAATACTCAACCATTGGGTTTTGGTTACTCTCTTTCCAGGAGAGGTGAAGACACACTAGGTATGGCACATGATTTTTGTGTCTATCTTCTCATGGTTTGACAAGTCTACTCCCTTACTAAATGTAGTGAAGAATCAAATAGAAGTTCATCTTATCACAGTTTATATCTCCTTATATTTGGATGAGTTTACTTTCACTCTCTTTTTTATTTTATTTGTACTCTTTTATCGTAACTTGTTATATCTAATGTTTTTCCCCTTCATTGTATCTCTTATTTCTCTCCCTTAAACTTTTCTAGGCATCCTGCTGAGTATTTTTATACTAACCCCTACATAGGCTTTTCTCACATGTGTCATCCCTTATGCAGACTATGGAATGGTTGATCATGACTTCAGAGGATCTTAGGGATACGGGTTCTTGGACTACGTACAGTGGTAATAGCTTAGGATCCAGTAGTGGGGCACTCTCTGCTATTTTAATTTTCTAGTTTCTATCATATTGGGACACTTTTTGGGTTGGGTGTGTCTTTTTTCCCTTTTCCTTTCAATTTACATTACATTACTTGTATTGTTTAGTGGTCCATTCTTGTTTGGTTTCATTACATTAGTGTAGCATCTTTTAATTCATTCCATCTAAAATTTTTCATAGAGTTAGTTTTGTGTGTGTATATGTGTGTGTGTGTGTCTAGGTACATAGGCAAAGGCATCCCCGAGTTTATTCTGCCTTTGATTCTTGTCTCTAACCCTAGCCTATGGAGTTGGGCATAGGGTACTTGTGGCTCGAGCCCCGACATGGTTTGGGTCGTGGAAATAAAAATGGAAAATATTTATAAATAATTATAGAGGTTTATAGTGATTATGATTTGTATAAAGTTAAAAACCATAAATGAAAAAAATATTGATTTATTAAAATGAAATCCATTCATTAGAAATAATGGAACTATTAAAACATTTTTTAAATACCCTTTTTCTATCTTTGAGATATTTTTTAACTTCTATACTATAAAAATTGGGAAATAATCTAAATTGACTGGTATAATTTCATCTTTTAACCAATTTCCTCTACATTTTAATCTTTTTCTCAAAATTATGAGTATATAATTTTAATTTTTTCATGTAGTAAGAACTAAAATAATATCTTAAGGGATCATAGAATCCAACAAATAATAAAATTCTAATCCTACTATCATTACTAAAACAAACAATAGCTAACAAAACATAATTAACATAATGAATAAATCTTTATATTAATCTCTAATGTAGATATTTAACTTCAATAATTCCATAAATAAAAAACCAAACATCCCAAATAACCTCAAAATTCAAAATTTTAATTACATCCATCCAAAATATGTTTTGTTATATCATTTTATGAACATAATGGTTAAATATTCCACAAAATAATATCAACTTAAATCCTAAATATTAAAATAAATACCATAATATGTTACCTAAGGTCAAATGAATATTTATCAATCAAATTATTTATGTGAAACAATTTTATAATTAACTATGGAATCACAAAAGATAGTGGAAAAAGATTATCCCTTAACACCAATTAGTTATTGGTTCAAGATCCAAAGTCTGACTGTATTTGAAAGGTTTTCACACTGTATACATGATTTCCATTTTATAAATCTATATTAATATAATTCCTATAATTTTAAAAAATATGATGTAAATACTTTAAATAATATTTTTTATTAACTGACTTTTTTTACAATGGTTTTATACACAATTTGTTTCATTTAATCCATTAATATTGTATTATTATTACTTTTTCAATAATGATCATATTAACCCTAAAGAATATCAATAAAATTAAACTCATTTCCACCAAATATAAAAGAATAATTACTCAAATAAATTTTTTAATAAATTATATACAAAACTATAATGTTGTATTCCACTAAATTCTTCTAAATAAATCCTTAAAAATCACAAACTAGAGACACATAAACCCCCAGATGAATTATTTTTTTTAATGGTATGATTAACCTTATAAATATAAACCATAAACTATTTGGATTTATCCCATATCACTATAGAATATATTGGAACAATTTATAATATCATAATATAAAATTATAAATATGTTTTACCACCTAACATAATTCAATAGTTTATACATTGTTTATCACAAAATCATAAACCTAGTTTCTTTGAAAATATCTTTCATTCATTGAAATATTATCATATCATTCATAATGTTTTATAAATAAAATACGAATTCTGTAAATCATTTATATAGGGAGTGTCAAAAAAGGTTTCTATTAAATCCCATTTTCATGTACTAGGTATTTCCCAAGTCAAGCACGATTCCTCTTTTTCGTTTTCCCACACAGTACAATTATTCTAGTACCACATCCACATGTATTATATAAATAGGTATGGATTTATAGGAAAACTACATAATCTCTACCTTGCCAAAACATTAGCTTATTTTCCTAAAATATATCAATACTCAAAGCTAGTTATGTTTTCTAATCTCTGTATTCTTAAATATCATTCTCAGGTTTTCTACTAAATATCCTATAATATAAAATATAAAGAACCGTACCTCAAATGGAAGGTCGTATTTATGCCGGAATGTTGTTTTTATTTTCTGATTAATAGAAAACAATAAAGGTAAATAATAATTCACCATTCCATATTGGTTTAATATATCATAGGTATCATATATAGTAATTTAATTCATTCTTATTACCATATATGTAAAAATAAAATGAAAAACATATCACATCCTTTTTTATAGCGGAAGTCCTCTATACACATGAGTGACATTATTGTTTTTTGAAGGGATTAAAAGAAATAATTTATATGTGTTATTATATTTAAAAAATTATATACAGGTTATAAATATCACATATATTAATTTAATTTATAATTTATTACTTTCTAGGTAAAATTTAAGTGAAAAACAAATCTCATCCCTTTACAAGATGGTTGATCTCCGTACACATAACTAATGTTATCTTATCCCCAAAGAATGAATAGAAAGATTATTTATTTTATTTTATTATTCTAGATTAATAATAATGTCCTTAATATTTTACATAATCATTAAATCCATCATTATTTCAATCCATGTGAGATGATGATGGAAAACAAATTACATCAGTTTACAAAGTGGTAGACCGCTATACACACAATCAATGATTCTGTGTCCTATTTGAGGAAGGAAGAGATGGATATATTTCATTTCCATAACATTATAAAATATAATTATATGGAATAAAAAAAATATTATATCATAACTATCGTGTAATATTTTAAGTACTTAGAAAAATAAATAAAATAGAAATTCTCAGTTGAGAATGATACATCTTCTTTAGAGATCCACTTTAGGATTTCCCAACAATCTAACCAAGGATAGTTTTATTTTCAATAAAAATATTAATGTATTTTAATATGTAAGTAAGGATGATATTTATTCATCTATTTTTTTGTAACAATGGGCATTGGTAGTGTGTGGAGTATAGGAGTCGGGTGGCCCCCTATAAGTGTGGGATAGGATACACATGCAATTTTTTTAAACATGTAATACCCATGTATTTCATATTAAAAAATGATAAAAATTGGATATTGATGATACTTAGAAAATATCAGGTAGGAATATTTCTATAAAATATAATTTAGACCTATTTTTAGGTCATTTTAATCCTTTTAAAACGCCTTGTAAACCATTTTTTCCTTAAATGAGATAATTGATTTTAACATTTTTTAATATTTATTTTAGTAAAAAATTATTTTATCATCGAGATAATATTATTTATACTCAATAAAAATATGGTACCCATTTTTGAAATTTAATTCATAGTTTTGTTAGAATTTAATCAAAAGTAAAACCCATAAGCGTGATGAAAATATGGTGTTCAAAAAAATGTTTTCATAAGTATGCATTATTTTTATTTCAATGAATAATATAAAAGTGATTATGATGGCTAAAATTGGATTAAATATAATATATTTGATCTAATTTTTCATTTAAGATGATTTTATAAAAAATTGTAAATTTTTTAATGCTTTAAAAGAAAAGAAAATTCTAAAGAAAAACAATTATTTTTCACTATTCACTGAAAAACTAATCTTTTCAGAGAAATATATAAAATATAACTATATAATAGTTTTCAAAGAATGATTTTAAAATATAAATTAATTTTTTACAATAAATTTCCTAAAAATAGAATAAATTAATTTTAATATAACTATGTTAGATGCGGCCAAACCACTTTTTTTAAAAATACATTATTTTTAAGCATAATAGCATATTTATTATTATCCCATACTTGAAAAAAATTAGAAGAATTATATAAAAATTATTTAATATATAATATATAAATCTAATTAAAATAATTCTCTAATAGTGATAGATTTAACTTCTTAACATAAAAATGCTTTTAACTCTTAAATTTAGTTTTTTGGTAAATCATTTCTTTTATATTAAAATGTTTTTTCATGGGAATTCAATTAATTACTAATTAATTTGTTTTATAAAATTGAAAACCATTTTATTTTTATAACATTGTTATTTATACTAATTCCCACCAATAAAACAAATTGGTTGTCATGTTTATATAAAAATATTTCAATAGATTAGCGCATTTATTTTAAATTATTATTTGGGTTTAGGAAATGATATTGAAAAAATATATATATTTAAAAACACCAAAAAATTAATGTGTGTTAGATAAAATATCATATTGCATCATTAAAATCACTAAAATATTATGAAACGGATTCAACTTTCACACAAAAAAAAGATAAAAATATATCTTTATTAAATTGAATATATTACTAGATGGTTTATATTTAATTAATTCTAAATGAATTGGGTTCCTTAAAAAGAAAACTCATAATCATTCTTTCAATAATATATATGTTAGTTGAATCCACATAATGATTCTTTTAATGACCCAATATTTTGTTGGAAATTCCTTTCTTATAAATATGTCATAATCACAAGAAATCACAACATAATTAACTACTAAGTGTTGTGTGACCCTTAAAACAAAAGTTTTTCACTTATATGATGTGAATTTCAAAAACTCGACACACACAATTGCGATCAGTAAGTTATTTAGAGTCCAATAAGAAAAACTTAATTTTTGGTGAATAGTAACCAACCCTTAGGAATAGTTACATAACGTTTTGAATAGTGATATACCCTAATGAATAGTAACCTTACTTATGATACTATATAAATAATATTCGAGTTTAAGTACGATATATCTATTCTTTAAAATAAGTAAACAAATGTTTTAAAAATCTTATTTTAAGAATAAATTATGATTTTAATCAAATAATAAATTAATAATATTTAGAAAATTATTTTTGAAAATGGAATTCATTTTTTTATTCTACACATCGAAAAATGGTTGGGGTAAATTTTTGGTATTTTTCTGAAATACTTGAATTTTTTATGAATGGTGAAATACTGTAAAATACAGTATATGAAAATTATCAGTTAAATACACTATTAATGACATCACAAGTGATGCAATCCCACTTGGTTCAAACTCACATGATAAAATTACTATTATTGGTCATGGAATACTCACTATTCCTTTTCTTGAGGATTTATAATAAATTAATGAGTTTTATATTAAGAAATCCCCTCTCTCATCCACTATAAAAACCCCCTCTCACTACCCCTTACATTCACTCCTCTCAAGCCTTGTGACTTCTCAAAATTCTGTCCAAATACCTTCCTAATATCCTCTCCCACGTCTAGAAATCCTTGGTCTCAAAAAAAGACCAAATCCTCTCGTTAAGGAGGTTCTCAAGGAAGTTTGGTTTAAGAGGTAAATTCCTCTTTTCAATTCTTTGTCTTTCCTTTCAATTTCATTTGTTTTCTTTTTCTATTACCTATCCTTATCCAAATTTATCTATTAAATTAGTACTTTATATGTACCGTAATATTTTCATGATAGTGTAATAATTTATCATCATCTCCCCCTTTTTATCTTCTTTTATACTAGTAGCAAGAACACCATCCGAGATGTGTCAATTTTCCACATTCAAGGACGATGGAATTTCAATTTCTATTATCATTATCAATTCTGGTCATGAAACCATTATTGTTGTGGTTGAACGATATTATTATATATAATATGACCTATTTAATATTTTTTAATCCCTTTGTAAAAATGGTTTTAAGTTATAAAGAAAAATGAGTTCGTTGTAATCAAACCACACAAATTAATAGAAACAATTATCATTAAAGTTATATATAATAATTCATCCTCTTTTCATGAAAAAGTTATATAAATTACCAATAACACATTTTTATGTTCATAAATAACATAGAATTCAAATCTGGAGATTTACATCCATTCCACATACTTAAAAACAAGTGAACCGAAGATGGAATAAAGAAAATGAACACTCCGAAGCAACAGAATTCAATACAATAACTTATCAATAAAAACATAAATGAACTAACCAGAATTATGATAAACTAAATACATTTCTAATAAGTTATTAAATAAGTTATTAATAAGTATAATTTCATATTCCATGAGCTTAAGTTCGAGAGAGGAACACGTTCAGAGTTAAGGTAAGGGTTTTCCCACCCGAACTTCCATTTTCATTCGGGATACTTTCATTGTCTAATTACCTCAATGAAATTATTATGTATTGTTATGTACTCATTATATATTCTGTATTAGTATCATATATATGTTTAAAAACTTGAATCCTTCCTTATTTTATGGATAGTTACACATTTTAAAAGGAACTTTCAAAATTGTTTCTGAAATACAAACCTGATTCAAGGGAATTTCTCAAATTTTTACATATTTTCAAGGGCACTCTATAATCTATTTTTGGAAACCATTATCTTTATAAAATCACTCATTTTATTATGAAAATACAATCTTACTTCACTTAAGGTTTTATACAAATATTCATTCAAAAGAACTCTTCTTTTCAAAATAAAGGAGTATTTATCGCAAGAATTGCTTAGTGATTTTATAAGAGTGTTTTCAACTAATTCAACACTCTGGTTGATTCCATGGAATTATTGGGTTTAATAATTTATGAATTATCTACCATATTTGATTTAATTTTTTATTACTAACTCTATTGTGGATGATCTATCCTAAAACCATTCACTGTATTACATGGAATGGTTAATGTTTTATGTTTAATGATTGAGGAAAGATAGTTACATTTCATACGATAGTTTCAATATGAATGTATATGTTGTTTATGTTTATACCTTCTTATATGAGTAATGTATTAGATTTATTATTTGACAGGTGGGGATCACTACAGCCCCTCGATGCATCGGTAGGTCTCATGAGACAACTAGACGAGGAATTGGCCGAGGCCTTTCCCAATGTGATATGTATTTTGGTCGAGGCCTTAATCATTAGACATCTTGGCTGAGGCCATGAAAAAACGTTTCAGAATGTTCGGAATATGCATTTCTCTCATTATAAATCTTGTAATTGAAAGTTCATGTGGTTATTCTACTAGTAGAATACCCATGATTATGTTTTGTTATGGAATTATTTACTCATCTCATATTCCTACCATAATGTATTCAAGTTTATTATTAAAGGCATGTGTTTTCAATTATGCACCATATCTTATGTTTATATAATCTTTCATTGTATTTCTTACTCTTATTAAGCGTTCGAGCTCACCCCTTTCTTATGTTTCATTTTCTCAAGACATGAGGAAGTTTATTATGAATGACATGCTGAAATAACCTAGGAGTTGTGGGTGTTGTCTAAGGAGTTTCTATGTTGTATTTCTCTTCAAGTTGTAATATTGAACTTATGTATGTATCTTATTTCCAATAAAACTATACTACCCGGTCCTTTGGGATTCAAATTCCTTGTATAAATGCCAATGTAATGAAATAAGGCACTGGCTCTGGGCAACTGCGGTCGGGTCCTTACAGTTGGTATCAGAGGAAGTTTAGTAGAAAACTTGGAAACGAGATTTAGAAAATGTAGATTATGGAAGAGTCCCTAAGATAGTATTTTAAGATAAATATACAAGAACTTCTTGTTATTTTGGTAGGGAATATATTATGTGGATCATTCAAACAATACATCCCTGTCTGGATATGAGCAGGTAGATGTGGCTCTGGCACAGATATACACACGAAATTCCTTTTTATAAATATCTCATAATCACGTGAAATAACAACATAATTAACTACTAAGTGCTATGTGACCCTTATAACATAATCTTGTCACTTATGTGATGTGAATTTCAAAAATCCGACATACACAGTTCGGATCAGTAAGTTATTTAGAGTCCAACAAGAAAAACTTAACTTTTTGTGAATAGTAACTTACCCTTATGAATAGTAACATAACTTTTTGAATAGTTATATAACCTAATGAATAGTAACCTTACTTATGATAGTATATAAATAATATTCAAGTGTAAGTATGATATATCTATGCTTTAAAATAAGTAAAAAAATGTTTTAAAACTCTTGTTTTAAGAATAAATTATGATCTTAATTAAATATTAAATTAATAATATTTAGAAAATTATTTTTGAAAAATGGACTTTATTTTTGGATTATAAAAGTTGAAAAGTGGTTGGAGTAAATTTTTGATATTTTTCTGAAATACTTGAATTTTTTATGAATAGTGAAATACGGTAAAATACCGTATATGAAAATTATCAGTTAAATACACTATTCATTACATCACAAGTGATGAAAGCCCACTTGGTTTGAACTCACATGATAAAATTATTATTCTTAGTCATGAAATACTCACTATTACTTGTCTTGAGGATATATAATAAATTAAAGAATTTTATATTAAAAAATCCCCTCTCTCCTCCACTATAAAAACCTCCTCTCACTCCCCCTTCCAATCACTCTTATCAAGACTTGTACCTTCTCGAAATTCTGTCCAAATACCTTCCCAACCTCCTCCCCCATTTCCAACAAGCCTTGGTCTCATAAAAAGACAAAAATCTCTCCTTAAGGAGGTTCTCAAGGAAGTTTGGTTCAAGAGGTAAATTCCTCTTTTCAATTATTTGTCTTTACTTTCAAGTTAACTTGTTTTCTTTTTCTATTACCTATCCTTATTAAAATTTCGTGGTTAATACAGTAACATATATGTAATTTAATTTTTTCATGATAGTGGAATAATTTATCATCATCTCTCCCTTTTTACATTCTTTTATACTAGTAGCAAGAACACCATCTAAGATGTGTCAGTTTTCCACATTCAAGGACGATGGACTTTCGATTTCTATTATCGTTATCAATTATGGTCATGAAACCATTCTTGTTATGGTTGAACCATATTATTATATGTAATATAACCTATTTAAAATTCTTTAATCCCTTTGTACAAATGTTTTTAAGTTATAAAGAAAAATGAGTTCGTTGTAATCAAAACCCACAAATTAACAGAAACAATTATCATTAAATTTATATATAATAATTCATCCTATTTCCATGAAACCAAGTTATATAAATGACCAATAACACATTTTTATGTTCATAAATAACATATAATTTCAACTCTGGAGATTTATATCCATTACACATACTTAAAAACAAGTGAACCGAAGATGAAAATAAAGAAAATGAACACTCCGAAACAACAAAATTCAATACAATAACTTAACAATAAGACCATAAATGAAAAAAAACCAGAATTATGATAAAATAAATACATGTCTAATAGGTTATTAAATGAGTTATTAGTAAGTATAATTTCATATTCCAGGAGATTAATCTAGAGAGAGGAACACGTTCGGAGTAGAGGTAAGGGTTTTTCCACCCGAACTTCCATTTTCATTCGGGATACTTTCACTGTCTAATTACCTCAATAAAATTCTTATTTATTGTTATTTACTCCCCATTTTTTCTATTTGAGTATCATATATATGTTTACAAACCATAATCCTTCCTTATTTTATGGATAGTTAAACTTTTTAAAATAAACTTTCAAAATTGTTTCCAAAATACAAGCCTGATTCAAGGGAATTTCGCAAATTCTTACCTATTTTCAAGGGCACTCTATAATCTATTTTTGGAAACCGTTATCTTTATAAAATTAAAAAAAAATATATGAAAATACTATCTTACTTCACTTCTGGTTTTATACAAAGATTTTTCCAAAATAACTCTTCTTTTCAAAATAAAAGAGTATTTATCGCAAGAATTGCTTAATGGTTTTATAAGAGTGTTTTCATCTAATTCAAAACTCTTATTGATTACATGGTATTATTTGGTTTAATCATTTATAAACTCATCTACCATATTTTATTTAATGGTTTATGACTAACTCTATTGTGGAGGATTTATCCTAAAACCATTCTCCATATTACTCGGAATGGTTAATGTTTTATGTTTAATAATTGGGGAAAGATAGTTACATTACATATGATAGTTTCAATATGAATTTATATGTTGTTTATGTTTATCCCTACTTATATGAGGAATTAATAGGACTTATTATGTCATGGTTGGGGCCCGCTGTATCCCATCGCTACATCGGTAGGTCTCATGAGACAACTAGACGAGGAATTGGACGAGGCCTTTCCCAATGTGATATGGATTTTGGTCGAGTCCTTAATCATTAGACGTCTTGGCCAAGGCCATGAAAAAATGTTTCAGAATTTCTGTAATATGCACTTCCCTAATTATGAATCTTGTAAATGAAATTTCATGTGGTTATTTGACTAGTATAATACCAGTGATTATGTTTTCTTATGGAATTATTTACTCATCTCATATTCCTACCATAATGTGTTCAATTTTATTATTAATGGCATGTGTTTTCAATTATTCATCATGTATTATGTTTATATAATCTTCTGATGTATTTTTTACTCTTGTTGATTGTTTGATCTCACCCCTTTCTTATGTTTCATTTTCTGAGGACATGAAGAATTTTATTATGAATGACTTGGTGAAATTACCTAGGAGTTGTGGTTGTTTTCTAAGGAGTTTTTATGTTGTATTTCTCTTCAAGTTGTAATATTGAACTTGTGTATGTATCTTGTTTCCAATAATAATAAACTACTCAATAATTCGGGATTCGTATTCCTTGTATGAATTCCAATGTAATCAAATAAGGCACCGGCTTCGGGCAACTGGGGTCGGGTCCTTACAATTCTCGTATAAGGTAAGGGTTTTCATTTTAAATTCATCTTATTGAGAAATTTCTAGTTTTAAGAATATAATTTTATTTCTATTTTATATATATTATTTTTTTAGATATGATCTCATTATTTTCATTTAATCCTAGTATATTATGATTAATTTTAATCCCATTTTTTGAAGATTTTTTTATTAAAATTTTACTGAATCGAAAATTGTTCTCTGACTCATGCATTAATTACATAAATCATATTGATTTTATAAATAATTTTTTACTTTGAATGGTGTATTTAATTACAATGGATTTATTATTTTCATATAGTTTTGATATTAATTTTAATTACTTATAAAATAAGTTACTTTTCATAAAACTAATTTTACTGTATTATTACCCAAATTATAAGTCTTTTTGGTAAAACACATTTCATTCAATGAATTTTGATCATTATATAGGACTTAAAGGTTTGGTACATTCTATAAATTTATTTTTAATATTTTGTATTGTCATTGATTTATATGAATTTACATTTCTAACTCAAGAAAAAAAGTTTTGAAATATTTCCTACTTTGAGGACTATATTTTCCCTTAGGTATATTGATAACTCAAATCTCATTTATGTGAGTTATATTATTTCATCAAAAAATTATTTTTTTCATTCATGGGATATGCCTAACAAATATATTATTTTAATGGAAATTTATATATTTATTTTGCTGAAAATATATTGTAATACAAAATAATGATTTCATACTCTTTTTAGATTGTGAAATTCAAACAAAGGTATTTTTTCAATGTTTTAAAAATGTTTTTTCTTTTAAATTTCATATTTTTCTTATTCCTATACACATTTTTTTAGATAATAATTTTTTACTCCCTTGACACTATTATTCAATATTCAAAATAATAATAATTTTCTTCAAAGAGTTTTCACTTCACCATTTATGAATGTATTTGTGATGTGACCTGTTACATCACCTATTATGAAAATTTTAAAAATGTTTTCTAGAAACTCTAATTTGTTTATAATTCAATTAAACATTCATATATAAATGTATATACCTTCATGAAGAATATTACTCATGGTCTAATTGGTTATTTATATTTACATTATTAGGGGATTGAACTTAAATTTCCAAACAATCCAATGAATAATACATTATTAGGTGGTATCATTAATGAAATATTTTTAATGATCATTTTATTCTATTTCAACGTCATCATTTTTTATTTTTTTTAAATTGGGGTTATGTTCCTTTGAAACCAAAGAAAATTATTCTTCCTTATTTATTATCATAATGATATTTCAGCATAGAATTAACCTTATACCATCACTCTATTCAGTTTTATCTTGACATTTGCTTTTATTGAAAGCTATTTAATATATTAATTAGAGAAAAACTTAAAATATATATATATATTTTTTCTAATATTTATGTTCATTTATTACATTAAAATGTTTAATGTATATTGGTAAACCATCCACCGTTTTCTTCTTGATGGGTTAAGATCATGTATTCCCTTTTACTAACTTAGTGAAATGTATTGAAATAATGTATATCATTAATCTAACATGAATTATTATTTCCATGTTAACTATGTATTTTTTACCATCCACCATCTTTATTTAGACATTTTATAACTATGTTATCACTTTTATTATAATGAACTGAATCTGGTCTAAATTAAAATTGAAACCATACCCAGCCCGTGGTAATACCCGAAGGGCGTTCCATATCCCCACGAGCAGGAAAAGTTCCCAGTTATCATAAACAATGGTTTGGAATGATTTACCCTAGTTTGAATACATAAAACAACCAATAATGAAGAATAAACCAAATCCGAAAAATTACCAACCAAACAATCCATAAATAAAATTCAGAAATAAATACTAGGTTTTAAAAATGACACAAGAGGTAAAAAATAAGAAAAGTAGCATAAAAACATCCCAAGTACCACCACACGACAATGGGTCATCACCCATGAGTCGTCTCTACAACACAACACCATTGAAGGAAACTAACAACCTGAATCGCCGTCTCTAAAGGCATTTCTCTTACCTGTGTCAAAATTTAATCAAGTATAATTACACCAAAAGGTATAAGTAGGGTGTGGGCCTAATCCTAATAGGTTACAACCCAAATATTCCATTTAATAATCATTATATGATTAACTTCTTTTAAGTTTTTATAAACAGGAAATAGTAGCAACAATTTCTAAAGTGAAACTTTTAAAGGAAAACAATTTTCAAAGGGGTAACCTTAAAGAATGAATAAATTTAAATAAAACATGTAAGATATTTAAATTTCTATAAAAATAATCCATAAGCTATTGGTAAATACCAAATATTTAATGAGCACTAGTCATGAGAATACCCCAAGGCATAAGCTAGCTATGGGCCCCAGGTACCATGTATCTAAGTGTAAAATTAAACATAACAAATATTTGTTCTCATCCATGATCCACTAGTGTAAAACATACCCATAACCTACTGGTCCCCAATCATCATTATTGTAGTTTTGTTAGTGTTTTCAACATCAAACTTTCTAAGTGAAATAGGGACATGACCACTCACAATCACTAGCATACTAGAACATGTCTTCCCACCTAGATACTTGGGTTTACCTCTCTGTGCTATAAAAAGTTCTACATTCTATAAAATTTCATTTACACATAAATATTCCAGTTCTGTTTGTACAAAATCAGAATAGTAGGTAAACATGACATTCACTATTTTTATAACTCAAATAAACACTTAGAATTTCCTTAAAAAAATCAAAAAGTATAAAAAAAACTTTTCACATAAAATACATTTAAAATTAATATTTGAACACCAAATTCAAACCAATATTACACAAAACCATAATTTTTAGAAATAAAACATTTTAATAAAACCCGTCCATAAATTATAAAATAACCCCAATTGGTATGACATAGAAAGCACATAAAAATCTCCCATTTTCACCCAAAAATGCCACTTAAAAATCAACTGCATAAAAAATGATACCAAAAAAAAGTTTTGGCACCAAACACAATGAAGGATGATCATTATAAAAATATAATTCAAGAAATATGACTCACTATATAATTATTACACTTGGAATCACCTACCAAATGTGTTAAAACCCTCAAATCCTTATGCGAAACTTCAATTGGACCACCACCACACCACAAGGGAGTGAAAACAAACCTAAAACCACAATATTAGACCAATAAACTCAAAAACAGCCCCTAGAGATGAAGCCCTAACTTTTGGACATTTTTAGCTTCAATAAAAGTAGACGAAATCCCAAGTAATTGAAAGAAACAAGGAAGGGAAATCACTTACTTGAGAATCCTTAAAGTTTCTCCACCAAATCCCCCTTCAAAATTAAGTTCCAAGGCAGGTTGTGAGAACTTGGAGGTTCTCCATGGATTCTAGGAATGAAATGGAGAATAAATGGGTGCATTAAGTTTAATTCTGGAAGGGGAAGTTTAAATTTAAAATAATTTTTTGGAAGACCTACAGGTTGTGCAAGGTTTGTCCGCACGGTTTAGTAAATCGTATGGCCAAACCATGCAGCCCATTCTACCCACCCAAAACAAGTCCAAAAACATCCAAATTTAGGGGGGGATAGGGGAAACCTAGGAGAATGTTAGGACAATAATTGAAGAGAATAAAGTAACTAAAAATAGGGACATGTATGTGAAAATTCTCTCCACCATGAAAGACTTTCCACCCCTGAAATTCAAATCGATGCTTGATCGAAAAACAAAAATGGGTACTCTTTCTCAACCCATGACTTTCATTCCCAAGTTTTGTGGACATCGTTCAAATGATTCCAAATGACCCGAACTAATGGAATAGACCTTATCTGAAGCACCTTCTCTTAGGAATCAACTATTCACACCGACTGCTCAAAAACAGACAAATCGGGCAATGTATCCAACTCCTCCCAATTCAGCACATGAGACGGTTCCAAATTGTAATTATTCTACTAGGATACAAGGAATAAATTATGAATATATGTCAATGAAGAGGTAAAATACGACCTATATTCCAACTTTTTTATCCACTCGGTAATCTCAAAAGCTCTAGCATATCTTGGAGTTACCTTGCCCTACTTTCTAAAAGAATAATGACCTAGATGAGGGGACACCTTCAAGAATACAAGATCACCCACAGAAAACTATAGATCACAACTCCTCCGATTAGCATAGTATTTTTTGTGACTCTGAGCTATCAATAAATGTCGGATGATCAACTTGACCTTCTCTTATGTCCCTTGCACAAGGCGCCCCACCAACAACGAGGTCTCACATACCTCATCCAAACAGAGGGGGTACCAACAAGGCCAACCATAGAGCTCCTAAAAAGGATCCATTCGAATAGAGGATTGGTAAGTTTTATTATAATAAAACTTGACCAATCCCAAATAGAAATCCCAGAACTTCCAAAATACAAAACACATGAACGAAGCATGTCCTCCAAGATTTGATTTTCTCTCTCTGTATGACCATCCATTTTATGGTGTTATTCTGTGCTCATTTTAATCTAAGACCCTAAGGGATTATAAAGGCCTTACCAAAACCGAGAGGTGAAACAAGTGTCTCTATCTGAGATAACTGTTGATGGAACACAATGAAGCCACGCCACCTCCTAAAGATATAATTGGACCAACTCATTCACATTAGTTGTATATCTAATCAGAATGAAGTGGGATGATTTGGTGAGACGATCAATCACTACCTAAAAGGTATTTTTACCTCAAGGTGTATGAGGCAAGCCAAAAATGAAATCCATGGTGACATCGTCCCACTTACAGGTAGGAATGGGTAATGGTTGCTAAAAACCGGAGTGTCTTTGATGTTATGATTTCACCTGCTGACATTTATAGCATCTCAATAGAAAGTCAGCTATGTCTCGCCTCATACCTGGCCACTAGAACTATCGATGAACATAATAGTAGATTTTGGTAGCCCCCCGATGAACAGACCATGGAAAATGGGGCTATTCTACATCACCACCTTCTTTAGAGACAACTTCACCACTGAACGGACCTAGAAGCACAAGATACCCTCTGTGGATGAAGACCAATCAGGATTCATATCGCCAACATGAAGAAACAACCTTGACCTCAGCTATAGATCATCATTGGGCGGCTCATGCTGAATCAAATCTAAAAGTTCTTGATTTAACTAAACGGTTTCCAACAATTCACCTCCACTGAGCTCCTTGGTCTCCACATGTATCTAAGAAAAGAGCCACATCAGAGTCCACTCATCACTATACTTCCTCAAATCTTGTACCGGTACTTTCTTGCATAAGGAATCATCCACCACCTTAACCTTTACCGGTGTATAGACAATCTCAAAGTCAAACCCCTGTAGGTACTCAATCCAACATTTTTTCATCAGATTAAAATCCTTCTAAGAGAAAATGTTGGAAAGGCTCTTGTGATCAAATTAGACCACAAATTTCTCTCTAAATAGGTAGTGACACCAATCCATCAAAGCATGAATCACCACATCCAACTCCAAGTCGTGGGTCGGGTAATTATTTTCCTGTGGTCAGAGTTGGTGAGAGCCATATTCCACCACGTGGTCACCCTGAATATGAAAACACCTGAGACCCATACCTAAAGTGTCATAATACACCACATATCCCTTTCCATATTCTGGAAAGATCAACACAAGGGTAGTAGTCAACTACCACTTCAACTCCTCAACAGATGCCTAATATTCGGGGAACCATACAAACTTCACCCCTTTCTGGGTGATTGCGGTCCTTGGTGAGGAAAGCCTAGAGAAATCTCAAACAAACTACATATAATAACATGCTAGGATGAAAAAACTCCTAATCTAGAACAAATTCTTTGGATGCTCCCATGAAATCAATGTACTTATCTTCTTGTAGTCCACCAAAACCCCCTTCTTTGAGATCACATGATCCTGAAACTTCACTTCCCTGATCCAAAAAGTTCACTTGGACAACTTCACATAAAGGCGATGATCCCACAAGGTTCCCAACATAATCAGAAAGTGATTCACATGCTCCTCCTCATATCTAGAGTAAACCAGGATTTCATCCATGAATATCACGACAAAGGAGTTTAGATATTGGTGGAACACCCTATTCATGAGTGCCATAAAAACTGCAAAATCATTGGTCAAAACAAAAGGAATAACCAAGTACTCAAAGTACCAGTACCTTCTTCAGAATACTTTATTTGGGATATCTTCCTCTTTCACCCTATGTTTTTTGTAACTTGAACACAATTCTATCTTATAAAACCACTTCTCACCCTTTCACTGATTAAACAATTCATATATTCAGGGAAAATGATATCTTTTCTTGATGGTTACATTGTTTTTCTTCTGGTAGTTAGTACACAACTGGAGGGACCCATTATACTTTTTCGTAAAAGTAACAGAAGTGGACCAAGGATATACCCTCGGGTGAATGAATCCTTTGGATTTCAAATTATCCAGTTATATCTTTAATTCCCTCATCTCAGTAGGGGCCATATGATAAAAGGTAAGAGATATCGGTTGTGTTACCACTTCCAAATTAATCGATAACTCCACATCCCTCTCTAAGGGAAGTCTAGAAAAATCATCCAAAAATACCTTTGAGAACTCATCCAATACATGAGGTAATCTAAAAATATAAGTGTGACCATCATACTCTAGTGTGAGCAATGATAACTAGAATATAATATTTCCTAGATCTGGGAGTGGAGGTCCTACACAACCAGACCAGGGATCCCATTCCCCAAGAAAAACATGAGGACTAACATCAGGTGTTGTTAAACTCACCTACCGCCTATAGAAATTGATGTGTGCATGTAAGTGAACTAGACAATACATGCCAAGTATTACATCAAAAAGATCAATATCCAATACCAAGAGGTCCCATTCCATCTCATTCCTAGACATAGTAAGTGCAGACAATGGGAACCTAAGACCCTTTTATTTCTTCTTACCCAGTTGAGTCACCAAATCCATTACAAAAGATAAAAAATCAGTTGAAAAATTCAGCGTACTCACAATACAGAAAGAGATAAATGAAACAGAATCACTGGTATTGAAAATTACAGCATTTATAGAAGATACAATCAAAATGGTGCCTCGGATAGTCAAAGGCCTTGCATCTGATCCTGCTGGTTCCCGCTCCATAGAATGAAGATGCCAACTCTCTGTCTGAGAATGGACACTCACATGTGGCTCTACCCTAAACTAGTTCTTCCCAGAAGACAAACCAGCCCTATCCTCATGGCCACCGAACTTATATCCCACCATCTGAGATGGCTCTGACTGAGCCGAAACTCCCCTAGTAGCCATAGACCATGCCCCTCTCTCAAGTGGGTGTGCCTCTCTACAAAAGCACTACAAGTTTCCCATAACTTCATGCTGATAACAAGGATTCAGAGGATATTTCCATGTTGTTCAGGTGTTCCCTATCCTCCCACACCAGTGGCACACAACAGACCTTACGTCAGAAGCCTCTGAAGAAAACCTCCTAGAAGGTTCGCCTGAACTACCACCTCCATTATTCCCCTACTCCTATTGCTTTTTTTTCTTCTCATAAGAACTACCACAGCCCATCACTAACACTAGCCCAGAGAAACTATACCTCACCTTATGATCAACCTCCACCATACAATCCTGAGTAACCACCTTAGTGTAAGTCTTCATCTTGAACAAGAAGACCTGGGAATAGATATTTGGACACAAACCCCCATAGAATTTCTAATCCTTCATTTTCTCATTGGAGACCATTTATGGAGCATACTGGACCTGATTAGAAAAACATTTGGCATACTCCATCACTGAAAGATCCACTAAACCTGGTTTATAAAATCCTTGGATCTAGAATATTCCAAGACTTTAGGGTAGTACTGGTCATTGAAGGTAACTTTGAATTTCTTCCAGCTCATCTATTTATGCTTCCCAGCTTGAAGCACTAATTCCCACCACCTACAGCTAAGACCCTCTAACAAAAAAGAGGCAAACTTCACCCCGACCTCATCAGGTGTGTCAAGAAACTTGGACATGTGCTCGGTCTTCTCGAGACACTCCTCTCATTCCTTGGGTTTTGTGCAACCTCAAAAAGTAGGAGGCTTGTTTTTTTGGACCTCCTAGGATTTTTCCTTCCTATGACCATACTATTCCTCTCTATCTAAAGTAGGAGTAGGAGTTACTCTTTACCCAAGGGATGGGATATCCCTAACCATAGCTTCTACCATCCTTTAATCAATTGGTGAGGGAGAAATATCTCTCTCTATCTAGAAGCCTCCTGTGGGTGTTTGGGAGTATTCTGGGGAAGCATGTTGCTACACAAGATAACAATCACAAAAGAAATCACATGTATAAAAATTATAAAAATTTCACAAATTACATCAAATATAAATAATTCAAACACATCACGACAATGAAATAAACAACCACTTCACTCCCACCTGATGTCTATGTGTAATGTGCATCATACACATCCCACCTAGAAGAAAAGTAAAATAAACAATCCTAAAAGCCCATGGAGACTCATGATCTATCATGAGAGGTACAGGATAGGAACTCTACTCGCATCCAGAACTCTGAGACCCGATATTCCTAGATCTTGTCTAACTAAAATTTTCACCATACCCAGACTCTTGAAAGACCTGAAGGTCATTCCCTATCCTAACAGGCTGGCACAAGTACTCAGGTATCATAAAAAATGGTTTGGGAAAGATTTACCAGAGTTATGATACATAAGACAACCAATAATAAATAATAAACCAAATCGAAAAATTACCAACCCAACTATCCTTAAATAAAATTAAAAATTAAATACAAGCTTTTAAACAAGAAACAAGAGGTACAAAACTAAAAAATTAGAAGAAAAATATCCCAAGGACCACCACATGACAAGGGTTCATCACCCACAATCCATCTCCATGACATTGCTCTATAGAAGGAAACTAACAACCTAGACCTCTGTCTCTAAAGTACTTGCCCTCACCTCTGTCAAAAATAATCAAGTCTACTTACACCCAAAGGTGTAATTAGGGTAAGATCATAATACCAATAGTATACTATCCAAATATTTTATGTGATAATAATTATGAGATAAAAATATTTCAAGTTTTTATAAATAAGAGATGGTAGAAACAATTTCTAAAGTGAAACTTTTAAAGGAAAACAGTTTTCAAATGGGTAACCTTGAAGAATGTATACATTTAAATAAGACATTAAAGATAAATAACTTTCCATACAAACACTAAATAATCCAAAGGTAAATACCAAATAGTTAATGATCACTAGTCATGCGAACCCCCCTAGGCACTAGCTACATGTGGGCCCCAGGTAACTCATATCTTAGTGTAAAAATAACCACAATAAATATATGATCTCATACACAATACACTAGTAAGGAACATACCCATAACCTAGTGGTCCCCAATCATCATCATTATAGTTTTTTTAGTGTTTTCAATGTCAAACTTTCTAACTGAAACAAAGGAAAAATAAATGAGGATCACTAACATACTAGTACACATCCGCCCACCTAGATATTGGGGTTTCCCTATCCATGATAAAACAGCTTCCACATGCTATCGAATTTCATTTACATATAAAAATACTAGTTTTGGTCATAAACACTAAAAATATTAGCTAAAATTTCTTTCCACTATTTGTATAACTCAAATAAAAACTTAGAATTTTTATAAAAAATTTCACAAAGTATAAAAAACCTTTACACATAAAATCCATTTAAATCCCCACATTTAAAAAATCATACCAATATTACACCGAACTAGAATTGGCAGCACTAAAACATTTTAAAAAACCATTCCATGAAGTATAAAACAACCCCAATTGGTACAACATAGAGCGAAAATGAAACCCCCCCCCCCCCATTTTCACACACAAATGCCACTTAAAATCAACTGCTTAACAAATTCTTCCAAAAATATTTTTTTCACCAAAAAAAATTAAATATAAATATTTTAAATATATAATTACATCAAGCTAACTCACTCAACAATGCTTACACAGGGAATCACTTGCCAAATATTTCAAAACCCTCAAATCCTTGTGTGAAACTTAAATTGCACCATATTCGCACCACAAGGGAGTGAAAGAAAACTTAAAACCACAATATTGGACCAATAAATTAAATAAACACTAGGTATAGAGCCTTCCCTTCTGTACATTTGTATCTTCAAGAAAATCGGAATAAATTCCAAGGAATTAGAAGAAATGAGGAAGGGGAATCACTTATTTGAGAATCCTTGAAGTTTATCCACCAACCCCCCCCCCCCCTCAAAATTGAGTTACAAGGGAGGTTGAAAGATCTTGGAGTCTATAAATGGATTCTACACATGAAATGGGGTAGAAATGGGTAGATTAGGTTTAATTCTTGAAGGTCATAGCTGGAATTTCAAAAGCTTTTTTGATGACCTGGAGGTTGTTCACGGTTTGTCTGCATGATTTAGTAAATTGTGTGGCCAAACTATGTGGCCCATTATAGCCTCCCAAAACAAGTCCAAAATCTTTCAAATTCAAGGGGGGAATAGGGGAAACCTAGGGGTAATTTTAGTCCAAGAATAGAATATAAAAAATTTCCTTAAAATAAGGCCATGGATGTGACATTTATTGAGATAGGAAATTTTTTAGTATTATTTATATTGGTATTCCAATTAAATTCATTATTGGAAAGTTCACTATGTATTGTTTGATGAACTATGTTACATATTCAAATGGTTGATGATCACATAATACATATTATTAACAAAGGAAAATTTTTTGTTGTTCTATATGTTATAATTTTAATATGGATGATTATTTAAAATGTTGGTTACGATTTGTTATCAATTTTTAAATGATGAATGAATTAGAAAAAAAATAATAGGTGGACATCACCTTATATCTCCCATAAATCTTTTGGTATGTATCATTAGACAAACAAGTTCAGTTATTTCTCAATATACCAACACATAAAAATACATTTTCATGAAGGAAATAACATGTCTTATATGATCAAGATATCTTGGCATATATTGTGGAATCATATGTCTGGAATTTTGAATTTCATTTCTAAAGTAACTATTTATTTTTATCCATGTGATCTATATATTTTCATTTCTATATATAGATATATTATTCACCTTGTTTCAGTGGATTATGGAATTATAATGATTATATATTCTATCCTTCATTTTTATTCCATGATTTCATTAGTTTTATGTTTTTCCATACTAAAAATTTAACATCACCCATTCTTGTGAATCCATTTCCCCTAGTTATGAATAAACACATTAATAAAGATATATCAAAAAATATAGCTTCTATGGATAATTTTTCAAGTTTTTTCAATATTTTTTATTGATTAAGTAGTCCATAATAATGAAAGATATCATTTAGTATATAAATATGTATGATTTATTTGTTTATGTTTTTTCAATAATCTATAAATATCTAGACCTAAAATTTCATTGGAATGTATGTAATGAAATATATTTTATTTCATGTATCTATTGGAATGTGCGTATGAGAATCAATAGTTGGTATCTAAGTGGGTCTGTAAAATCTTTGTTTTAGGTGGATGACCATATAGAGACAGTTTGGGGTATCAATGTTAGTATCATAGTATGGCTTTGATAACATTGAAGATTAGGATTTTTCAAAAGGATAATTAATGATTAGATATGTTAGATTTTATCATAATTTCAAATGAATAAATTTTTCTTTGGTATGGTGTATTATTTAATAATAAGTTAATAATATTATGTTAATTTTTGGATTAGATTTAGTGAGCCTTAGTGAAAACCATAAGTATAAGTCTAATCTATAATTTTATATATATGGTAACAACTTAATGTTTTTTGTAAAGTATAGATTATGTATTTTTTATAAAAATTGTTTCAATTTATGGATATTACAAGTTGATGCTGGCTGTGATATAGATGTACATTAGGGTAATAACCCAGAAAATTGAGGTTTCACTATTTAATTGACTATCACATTATGCACAAAAAATATTCATAACTATACTATTGGTTTGACACTCCCGTGGGATATTCATTGGTTAATTAAAATTTAATTTGTGAACCATTATGATGGATGCGAAAATGATTATGTTTGATAACCTAATATGAATATTTCCAAAGATAACATAGATTGAATTATAGATTTTAAAAAGTTAAGGTACATATTAACCGGTATATACTTTCCAATATAATGGTTAGGCTAGATTTTGAGTGGATATATTTCAACTATTTTTGGGCGATAAAATTTCAAAAAAGAGCATGGTTCTTTGGGGTCATTATTTGAAGTATTTGATTAAAAAGTATGTGATAAAATAACAAAATTTTACCTAGATTGATCCAATCCATATATTGGTTAAATTGAGTTTGAAAAACAAAGAACAAAGTACAATACAGGATTAGTTACATGAACTAAAGGTTATCATGATAGTATTATGATGTCAGAAATCATGAGGCTAAACATCCTATGATTATTCATTATTAATATATTATAATGATCATCACTCATGTGATACATTTTTTCTTAGTAATGGATAAATCCTAGAGGGACCAATATTATAGTAGATACCATCGATAAAGAAAAATATTCCCCAAAGGAAAAACTAAAGGGATAAGTGATAGAGTGAAAAAAATCATATGATTATTCCAATCTTGGTATCAAGAATTTGGATATATAACATGACAGGAGATGAAATCACAAACACTAAAAATAACACAAGGGGGGAATACCTTATAAATTTAGGAAACCAATATGATGAAGGAATAAAGATTCAATTTTGAAATGTCAAAAGCGTAGGATAAAGCATGGAGTAAATTTTCTATAATGGGAAAGTAAATTCAATAAGTGTTAAGATGGAGGTCAATTGATTTACAGGTGTAAGATAATGATAGATGATATAAAAATATGATGCTTCCAATAGAAGATCATTGGACATTATGTGGATCAACATCCCAATCCAACATCAAATGTAGGAAATGGTCATAAACAATAATTTGAATAAGTAAAATCCTGTTAAAATACTAATGTAGTGGATAGAGAGTTTTCACTATAAATGTTTTTGTGTCCTATGTCATGAATGTTTTCCCCAACTACTATATATTAATTTATAAATAATAACCCATAGTGTTAGGGCTATCATATTAGTCATTTTCATGTTTTTTATGAAGTTATTACTTAAGGATGTACATCTCCTCCCCTTATTTGAATGTTGTGTGAAATTAGAAATTGTTTATATCTCATTATAAATTGTTAATATTAATTTTTTCATATAGATCAATATTATTCCGCAACGTAAATAAAAAAGTGGTCCTGAAACAATGTGTAATTAATCTGGTGTTACATATAAAAAATAATCTCACATTATGAGTCAAATTTTGAGAAACAAATTATTTAAGTGGGGGATGAAGAAACTCCCATTAATTTTAATCTATGAAAATCATTAAACAATCCAAATTATTTTGATAGAGTGATCCACATGAAACACCAAAGATAAGTGAAACCACAATATATATATATATATATAAATAAAATATAAATATTTTATATTAACCCTCAAACCCGAAATTTGAATTACTAGTAATGAATAGGAGTAATCTCTAAATGGAATATATATAAAAAATTAAAAATGACACGTTTAATAAGAATGAAATTTAATTATCTTACCTGACATGTATAAAAAGACCATTTACCAGTTAGAAAATTATTTTTAGAAAAAATCATTATAATGTGATATTAATTTCAATTTGAAAAAATTTATAATTAAAGATGAAAAGAAATATTTTTAAATTAATAATTTATTAACAGTAATTAATTTGGTAAATGATATGAAATAATAATAATAGTTAATATTTGAAAATATAATTTTCAAAAAATAGTGTTTCATTATATTTTATAATTTTATCAAAAAATTGAATTTATAAATTTTATAAATTTTATGTGAAAAAAAACTATCTAGAATATAATTATTAGCTACAGGTGATTTTTTGGAGTCTTTTGAAACTAAATGGTTTTTAGATGAATAGTAAAAAATTTATTTTTTTCATAATACTGTCACATCAATTCCAATATCAAAACACAATAATGAATTAAAAATTTTTTAAACCTTATATAAAAATATATATATCTGTGGATATTTATTAAAAGAATCAATTCAAATTTTTTGTTTCGATTTGTTAAACTAATGTATAACATTTTAGAAACATAAGTATCATTTTACCCAAAAAACTATCTATATAAAATAATATTAAAAATTAATTTTCATCATTATCATAAATTAAATCTTACAATTTAGATTTTAAATTTTAGAACAACATGATCCTATTTTATAACAAGGGATTTCAATTTCCAGAATAAATTTATGACTAAAATATTAATGTTAAAGACCATGGTAACGGTCAAATTAATACTTTTAAAGATTTATTTATCAATATTGTTCAATTTTTATCAAAAATAAATAAATTAATATATTTGATATTTTTAATAAGATAGGATTTTTAAAACAAATATATTTATATTAAAACATTAATAATAAATTAAGACTATGAACATATAATGGTATTAAAAAAATCTACACAAAAACTTTTTTTCTATGTATTAAATGTTATAATTTAAAAGTTAATTTTCTATTATTTATAATTTGAAAAAATTAAATTTAGATTAATTATATGTTAATAAAATAAAAAACTTATTCATAAGTGTTATTATATATTTTTAGTAAAATAATAAATACATTTTTAAAATCATGTTAAGAAGGTAAAAAATGAAAAAGTAAAAACCTAAAAAAATGTCTCCCATTATGTTAAAAAAATAAATGAAAATATATGGTTCAGTATTTACCAACCCTTTATGACTCTTAAATTCATTATTTGTATGTTTTTTTATCATTCTCAATGGAATGTTTTAATGATATCAAGGAATTTTAAGGGGTATTCTCAAAAGATCCATCCTTATCACTTATAAAATTGTATAAGCTACACCCATCTACGATTACACATCCCATTATAATTTAACTTAAATTTCTATGATTTTTTTTTCATATAATTACTTTTCATCTTTAACACCCTGATCTTTAGAAATTATCTTAAGGAATTATTTTCCCAGATGATATCTAATAGAAGATCAGGACTCCAATATAAGTATTACCTTCTTTGTAATCTCATATATTTATACATTATGATACAAATATATTATATTTATAATAATATAATGAAACTAGTATCATTATTATACATATATGATGTTATTTTATTGGATCAACCATTATCTCTCAAACTCCGTCCCCTAAGAAAAATAAAATTATTTCTATTATATTGCGTTGATTATCACCTCCTCAAGGAGACATATTTTGTTTCACATCACACCCCTTCAGAGTTAGTCGATAGGATGTAATAGAAGAATAAATATGATATATAAAATATAAATCTGTTTCTAAAATTTAAAACTATAATATACTATAATTCCTTATCATTCTTAGATAAGTTAAAACATTATTCAGGTGTTTTATGGACTACTACCTTCATGGAGTAATGGTTTTCCTATTTTTCTAAATGACTGTTATTATTTAACCAAAAAATTAAAATATTACTAAAACCAATAGAAAAATAGTGATATAATTATTATTATATAATAATGATATTATACACTTCTATAATGATAATAACCCATAATTATAAACAGTGTTAATAATTGGGTAAGTTTAACCGCATACAATAATAGTCCTATAAAAATTAATCAATAATTATTATGGGAAAAAATATTTTTAAAATATAATATGTAAATAATTAATTTATTTTATTTTTATCATACTTTTTATGAAATATTCAAATTATGATTAAAATAACATCATTAATTGCTAAAATCACTAAAACATGACGATATAAATTCAAATTTTACCCAAACATATAAAAACGTTATAATAACTAAATCTATTATGATGATAATTAGTAAATTTTAATTTAAAAATTCATGAAAATATTTCTTAAGAAGTTATCTTGTATTCTTAATTTTATTGTTCAGGACGATAGTAACACATAGAGAATGAATCTGGAAAAAGTTAAGGGTTTTCATATCAAATTCATCTCTTTGAGAGATGATTGAATTATAAACAAAATATCATTTATGTGGTTTTTATGCATATAATATGAGATAAAATGTTATGAATTATAATTTAATAGTGTTATATGATGTTCAATTACAATACCAAAATACAAGTTATTTTGATTAAATTAATACTCAATATGCAAGTGTTCTTTTCCCCAAACATTAATTCCTTAAGACTTTTTTATATTATGTACAATGATTTTAATTGAATAGTTTATTCACTAAACATAGAATCATATTTATCAAATATTTTTTTTATTCATGGGATATTCTAAAATGAATATATTTCATTTCATCAAAATTATTTTACTCAATTTTAACCCCAATTGAATATATTTTTTGTAACTCCATTTTCATTCATTGATTTTTAGTCATCATCTTAGAAATAAATTATAGAGACACATTATTATAATACATCGGTATAATAAAATTTTGGATTAATATTCAACCCATTACAAAATTACATGCTTGGGGACCACAATAGTTTTGTGTCTTTGGAAACATGGAACATAGTCTTCTAACTCGGTGAAATATCTTCAATGTTTCCCAGAAAAATTGATCCATTTAGTACACCAAATAATATAATATATTATGTCATGGTCAGTCACCAATTGATTTGTAACATTTTAGGCTAACTCTGATCACTTGTGTACCCACTTTAGGATTGGACTGACAACCTGCGTACCATATTTTTTTCATGATTAGGAAAGTAACTTGTATTCCCTTTTTTAAATCATGGTACAAAAACCACTGTAACATATTGTTTTAAATATTTCTCTAACAACCCATCTACCCTCTTATTTTTAGGTTTGGTCTAACAACCTTGGTACCATGATGTTTCCATAATCTGACTAAAAAATCTGGGTACACTCTTGATTTCAGAGTTGGGATAACAACCTATATACCCACTTTTTTAAGTCTTGTTCTTACATCTCATGTACCATATTAGATTATATAATTATTATCATTACACAATCCATTTAAGAGAGATATAGGTCCTACCTTACACATAATGAAGACCATACTTATATACTCCACAAGATCAAAAACATTCATCATATTATATCATAAATTCTGGAAAAGAGACACATTTTGTAATAAACTCAACATATAAAAAACAGTGAAAAAGAATTTTGTTTTGGAAGCAAGTTGTTATTATATAACTCATGGAGGATAAATGAGTTTCTAAATATCCTTTAATGAAAAAATAAAACATTCAAAAAAATGGAGAATGATAACCTTGGATCGTATACCCATCAAGGAATAGATAATATAAAATATTAAATTATATATTGAAAATGATTTATATTTATCATTTATAACATTTCTTTAAAAAAAATATAATGTTCTCTTTGACATTTTATTTTGAAAACATAAAACCTTTTGAAAAAAAATTTCATTGAAAAAAACCATAAAAATATAAATGAATGTGATATAATCATTTAAAATACATATATCATTTTAAAAATTCCTTTTCATTGAAAACAGGCATAACATATCATTGAAGATGTTTTTAAAATATTTTTAGAAAACATTGTTTTGAAATAACAATGATTTCAAACCAAAGCAAAAAATGGAGACATATTTTCTGAAAAATATTTTATTTACTGAAATATATAAAAATGTGTGTATAAAAGGTATAAATACATGAATATATCATTAATAACTATATTAAAAGAAAATTCATTATAATTAATGAGATTTAGATCATGGTATTTTAACATTGGAAACTTAATTATAAATAATCTTGATAAATTATGAGATTCTCATATAAAATCATTACCACGCTGAAAACATTAAACCATAAACCCCATTAATTATGAAAAAAAATTAAACATAATATGTATTTTTTATTATTAAATTCATTATATTCCAAGTAAATTTGTATTGTATACACATCGTGAAAGAAAATAGGTTTATAACACAACATACGTCTCAAAAAAGAAAAATTGAGACAAAATTACCTTACTAAATAGGTAAATTTTGAACCATAATATTCACAAAAGAGAGATACTAAAAAGGATATGAAAATAAAAATAATTTTTCTTTGAAAAATTCTAATATAAATTCATGTTCTATATACACCACATAGAAAAAATAGGTGATGTATATTACATATGTCTCAAAAAAGTAAAAATTGAGATGAAAATTCATTATTACTTGAGTAACATTTAAAACATGAGAAAAATTAAATAATGAAAACAATTTAAACCTTTAATATAACTAAATAATTAAAATTCATGATATAATAGTTTTTAGGCTAGTATATACACCACACAAAAAAGTAGTGGTGAATACGGTGTAAGCCTCACCGAAATAAATTCCAGTATAGAAATCTGCTTACCTTAAGGCTTGACTCTTGCCGCACTCATCCAATCAACATGTATAATAAACATTAGTTTATTATAAATCTATCACATGAACATATTAATATATATAATACTATATATGTTTCACTTGTCACTTTATATTACCTGTTTACTAACAATTCCATGTTGTAGTTTTGTTTCGGGTAAGAATAATATTGATCTTAAGACAAGTTTTTACTTTTCATTCTTATTTCTCTTGATTAGATCCAGATTATTAATATATTGAATTATAAGAATTATATTAATATCATATAAATTTATTAAATTTTTATTGAGAGTAATGCATAAAATTTTGTTATATGAAATGAAATACACACTTCAAGGAGAGGGTAGGTCATGCATACGCATGAAAGCTATTTCTATTTTCATATCATACTAAAATAAAAAGATTAAATGTTATATATATATATAATTTAAGTTGTATTTTTATTTCATATATATAAAAAATTTATATTACACCCATATTTAATAAATTCTTTGTATAGCGTGAATGGATCGCACCGCTTTGCTAGGTGGTAGTCTGCCATACACACGAATGACATTATAATATTCCCCAAAAAATAGAATGAATGTCCGTATGTGTAATATAATAATTTAATAATCATACATAAAACATAAATATAAAATATATTTTATATAAACATCATTTAATTCATTATTCCCAACCTTAATAGGTTGTAATAGAAGAATGAATGATATCGGTTTGTGAGGTGGTAGTTTAATGCACACCTGATTGATGATTTCTAATCTAAGTTGATTGAAGTGTGTTTGGTTTTTTCATATAACCTAGAAATAAAAAAAAATATTATTATATTTAATATACTGAGGATATTATTTATGAATTATATAAAGTGGATTTTATGGGTTTATGTAATAAATAAAACAAAAAAATTATGGATTAATATTTTATCTTCCTCTAGTATCTTCATTTACTTTTCCTAAAAATAATTTCATTGATGAATTTATTCCTAAATCAAATATTTAAGGATTATATGAAAGAATTTTTGAGTTGATTTTTGTGGGGTTTTTTCAATAAAAAGGGCCTAAGAATAGTAGAGAGATGGGGAGACACGGTGGCCTTTTATAAGGGAGGTGAGTGGAAAACATGTAAATACCAAAAAGTAATATTTATAAGGAGTTATACCATACCTCATAATCTAACAATAATGAAACTAAATCAATAAAAGAGTGGTATGGTTGAAATATGTCCATCTAATAGGTTTTGGACATGTTTCTATGTCATTTTCTGATTAATATTAATGTCAAGTCCATTGATAAACTTATTTTTCACTTAATCGCTATAATTAATTCGTAACTATTTTCACTAATAATTTTGGAAAAAATTATGTTTGAATTATTATAAATTATAAAATCATATTATTGAAAATATTTAATAGAATTTTTCAAATTCAAATCACATAAATGGAAAAAATAATAATTTTAAATTAATCTCGGAGACATATCGAGGAAGCAAGTTTTAAAAGCCAAAAAGATCAAAAGATTACAAAGTTTTTATATTAAATTTTAATATGAAATTGATTCCAAAATCATAAATTGGATTAATTGATATATAATTGAAAAGAATATAATTAAAAACCAAAATAAGAATATAATTTTAGTATATATATATATTAAACAAAAAAATATTTTATTATTTAAAATTAAGTACATTTCACTATTTCTCAAAAAAAATAAAACTTTATATAAAAATTGGAAAACTTCATCCTGAGGTCATTTGGAAAATTCAAATTTAAAAATTAGGGCTTTTTCAAATATAATTTTTAAAATTATTAAACTTTTATTTTGAAATAATTCTTTTGTTAAAAGGATGTAAAACTAATTTTTATAAAAATACATTTTTTTTGTATAAAAATATATTTATTCATATCTCTTTTATAGAGAATAGATAAGATGAATGTTAAATAGTATATTGAATATATAATATAAAATTTTCATCAAAATACTTCATAAAACGTGTTTTTTTTAATTTATTTACATAGAACCTATTTGTACATAGAAAAATAGTTTTTCGAAAAAGGGATTTCTTTATTTTCAAATATTTCTTTCATTAATTTTTATTTAATTTGTAACCAAATAATTAATTTTATATAAAAATTTAAACCATAGTTTTATAATTTATTACTCATATTAATACCTTCCATTCCCAAGGCTCAGTGATAACTATAATATTATTATAATATTAATATTAATGGTATATTGTAGTTTGGTAAAACATAGTCATGCATGTAATGAAAGATATTGAAGGAACACGGTATTGTGTGTAACATAAGACAAAAAAAGTGATTTCTATAACAAATTATTAACATGGTGTAGCATTCAACTCAATACATAAAAGTATTTTAATTTATTCAAAAGATAATAATTTATAAAAAGTCATAGTGTTGCATTTTATCTTTCTTAAAATGAATTTTTTTCTCAAAATTAATATGTTTTATCAAAGTTTTAATATTTCAAATTTTGTTTCATAAAATCCAACATTGTAAAAAATGAATTCTAAAATTTCCATTAAAATGGTAATTTTGTAAACATAACAGTTACCCAATTTTAACTCATTACTAGGTATACATATTGGAGAACATTTGGGGGAAGTGAAAAAATGGACATGGAAGAGACAACTAACACCCAAATAAGGATGGATAGTATTAAAGAACATGGATAGGATAAATTTAAGGATAAAAAATCCATAAAACAAAGCAGAATGAAAATTTTTATTTATATCATCAAAAATGATGACAATTAGAAAAAAATTTATTTCAAGATCCCTATCCTAAAGTTGAATAATTTCTCACAAGATAATATATTTACTTGATTTCATTCCATTGAACATGAACAATATCACCCTTTGGTCATGCCTGGATCAATTTTCACTTTATCATGTACTCAATGAAATGATCATTAATTTTTAATTCTTGAATCATTAGCTGATCATGAGATCTAGAAATATAATGATAGTTTATTCTCTCTATCTTCTGCGAGCATCATAGTTAAATGGTTTGCACAGGTTATCCAACATGAATAAATCTTCAGGTGGTGAGATAATAAATTAATGTCTAATACCTCACCCAAAATTTATCTTAAAGCATTCCATCATTGGTTAACCTTGTAAACCATTTGAATGATGAAAATCCAAAACATTAGAAATAATTTCACTAAATTTCTCACAATATTCTTAACAATGACCACCCATATATGAAAAATTAGGTCCTGATGGTCACATAAAAAACATGTTGATAACATTGTCATTTATTCTATAGAAACATGGTAATAACTTGAATTACCATAAATCCTTGTTGAAAAAATTCATTCTTCCAAAATTTAATTCATCATGTATTCCTTAATTACGCACTTATCTTATAAAAATATTATATCTGAATCTTGGGTTCATCCTTTCATTGGTAGAGTATTGATGTGTTTTTTTTATTAAAAAATTCATATAAAGAGAGATAATCAATTATAATAATCACATCAGGTTCCACTAAGGTATAAAAAAGAAGATTTTTATATACCTTATTTTCACATAATCTCATAAGAATTCCCCACTCTGAATTTACCTAATTATCTTGATTCACTTAATTTGTTTTGATTGCATACATTTTCCCTTTTCCTTTGCACTTAGAGGTTGTTGGAATTTATCACTGTTATTAGCCCTAGATTTTGGTTACTTTTTATAATAATACCCAAACTCCTTATAATTTAATACTAAATTATGAGAGCCCTATTCAGTAGGTATTTCTCATTATTTTCATCGTTAGATAACTTTTTACAATCACTTCTACATTCAGCCACTCGATGACCTAAAATTCCAAAATTTTAACATTTAATATTCCCATTAATATATTTCCCTATATGTTTCTTCCAAAACTTTATTCATAAAAGAGATTTCATATTCTTCTCACAATTTTTATTAGATCTTCCATTGAATTTCATTTCTTATTCTTATAAAAACCATAAGGTTGATACATAATTTGAACCTCCATTTACACCTTAATAGAACATAGAACATAATCTTCATAGAATATAAATTACCTTATGAATAACACCATTCAAATATTTTTCTTTAACCCATTGAATAATAGGTCAGCCTTACCTTCAGAAAAAATGATAACACTGGAATAGTACCTCAGAAGTACTATAAAATGTTTTTTATAAGAACCAACAGATTCGATATCCTTATATTTAAGCTCTAAGAATTCATTATTCATCATTTTTCATAGACTATTAGGTAAATAGATACTGATAAATATCTTATTAAACTATCCCAATTCAATAGATTCAATTTCTTCTCATTCTATAATTTTCTTAACAGCTTTCAACCACTAATATACTTCACCTTCTAAATGAAATATTACTAAAATGAATTTTTTATTATTTGAAAACTAACGAATGGGAAATATTATTTTAGTGGTACTTCCCCTTTACTAAAGAATTATTTGATTATTGTATCCAATAAAATAAGTTCTACATTTCCTTATGAAGGACTCAATATAATGGTGTTGCCTCATTTTCTCATTTTCAAGTTTAACTTGATTCATATCTTAGGAATGTTGTGTGATTATATCAACATTGTTCTCAATTCCAGATCCTATAAAGTTCAATTTTTCAAGAAAAAAATAATTGGATTGTCTATTTAATTAATTAATAACTCATTTCCTTCATATCTATCCATTAACTAATGGAAAAAATAATGTCATGATAAACATAAATCATATTGTAATACCAGATAATCATAAAAAATCACTTATAGGGTATATAAATCATGACACATTTTTTAAAATATATAAAAACATATGATTAATCTTGGGAATTCAAAGTCATCATATAATTAAATCCTTCATGATGGTTACTAAATATTTTGTAAATTTACAATGAATATTTCCTAGGAGTGTCAAACCAAGTTTGCAGCAAGGCCTGTTTTCATGCACCTTCTTATGATATAGTCCACCTTATACAGTTTTTTCAGAGTTTTTGCCCCTATTTTCTAGAGATACAATAACTTTTATTATCCATAAATGGATTTAATTTCTTATAGACTAATATGTCAATCCTTTATAAAAATTATAGAACATTTTCTAAAAAATTTATTCATCCTTAGAATTATCCTTGTAGATATCTCTAGATATATCCTTAAAAATATCCCTATGGATCTCACTAAATTTATTTCATCCAAGGTACTAAAGGTTGAAAAAAATTATGTTGGTACAATCTATAGAGACCCAGGAATTTCATCCAGGATTATTAAATAATTTTAGATTAATATTATTCATATTACAAATGTACACACCCAATTACCATAATATTCTATTTTCATTGGAGACTAGGAAAACAATCTATTAACTTGGTGAATGATCTTCAATGTTTCCCACAAATATATTTCCATTTATTAATACAATATAAAACCTTTCTCCATAACCTCAGTAAAGGAAACATAATAAAGGTTGATAACATATGATCTTATATGTAGCATACACCTAAGTATATAAAATCTTATGTCAATTCTAGCCATGAAGAAATTCAAAATGTATTAGGCTTGGGCTGACCACCCAAGTACCTACTTCAGGCTTTCTATAATTACTTGTGTAGCCTCTTTTTTGGGTAATAGGCTAACAATCCATGAACCTACTTGTTTTTAGTCTTTTTTTTTGACAATTTATGTACCTAGTTTTTTTTATATTGGGATATCAACCTGTTTACCCTCTTATTTTCAGGATCGGGCTAACAACCCGTGTACCCTCTTATTTTCAAGAATTGTATAATAATTAGTCTTCCCTATTGTTTCATGACTGGGATAACAACTCATGTACCCTATGATATCATTTAACATTTATCATTACCCAACACATTTGTGGGAGACATATGTACCCTCCTTCACATAATAAAAACCATATTATGTGTTCCATAATATCATAAACATTCATTGTATTACTACCCATGAAAAGAAATGTGTATCAAAAACATTTAATCATATCATAATATATGGAAAATAGAAAGGTTTCAAAAAAATTCATTATATAATAACTCCTTAGAAGAAGAGGATTCACAAGAATTTCACCATAGTATAATCTTTGGAAGAGAAATGGGTTTCATAAGCATCATTCCATTAAAATAAAATCCATTCATAGAAAGATCAAGAATTATATCATTAGATCGTATCCCCCAAAATGAATAACTAATATCAAAAAATGAAATAATTGAAGGAAAATTATTTTGATTAATCATTTAAAAAATTTATTGAAGAAAATATACCTTCCTATTTGAAAAAATCTTTTTAAAAAGTAAATTATTTACAAAATCATTTTCCATAAAAAAATTCAGAACATACAAAAGAAAAATTGAAAATAATTTAAAAGAAATTAAAAAAATATCTAATTACCTTTTTACATGAAAATGAACATAAAAATAATTTATGTCATTTTTTAAACATTTTTAGAAAACATTATTTTGAAAGAACACATATTCTCGACCGAAGAGAGAATTAGAGTCAGATTTTCTAGAAAGCATTTTCTTAATTGTCTTAAATAAAAAATGGTTCATATATGGTACCATTATATAAATATGTCATTAATAGATAGAGGAAAAGATAATTCTTCATAATTATTGAGTGGTAGGTCATGATAATTTAACACATGATACTTGAACAAACAATCTCGATAAATGATGATATTATAATATACAATATTTACCACATTGATAACATTAAATCATAAAACCCATCATGGATGAACAAAAAATAATACATAAAATATCATGAGGATTAGTAAAAGTATTATATTCCATTTAAATGGGGTTGTGTATACACCTCGTGAAATAATATAGGTGCATAACATAACGTGCGTCTCAAAAAAGGAAAATTGAGACAAAATTCCCATACTGATTAGGTAACATTTGATCCATAATCCCCATGAAAGAGATATATTAAAATGGATTTGAAAAAACCAACAAAATTTTGTATAATCATTATAAAATACATCCACGGAAGTTATATACATCACATATAATAAATATATGGTGAATATAGCATATGTATCATAAAAGTAAAAAGTGAGACAAAAATCCTTTATTACTTGAGTAACTTTTGAATCCTGAGATCCATGAAAGAATAACATCAATTTAAAACTGTAATATCATAAAATGAGTGAAATTTGTGATTAAACCTGTCTTGGGTGAGTATATAAACCACGAAAAATAAAAAAAAATTAATACAAAATAAGTCTGAACGAAATATAAGTCAGACTTAAAATACCCTTACCTTAAGTGTTGAACAAAGTCGTACTCATTCAAACCTCTTGTATAATAATTATAAGTTTTTTATAAATCTATCACATTACCATATTAATATATTTAATATCATAAATTATTTAGCAACTGTCCCTACCCATCCCAGAGGGTTCCGTGCCATGACTACCCCTACCCCACCTCCAATATGCCAGGGGCTGGTAAATAGCACCAAGTAGGCATATCACAAAAATTCAAGGCATTATCATAAGGTACCTATACTCACACACACATCATTAAGAAAAAAATATTGAAAAGTAAAAACACTGGTAAAAATGCATGAAAAAAACTATATCCCACAACCAGAGTACAACAGTGAAAGTAATAGAAAGTAAACAGGGCCAAAATAGGCCCACCAAAAATAGTCTATAAACACACATCCATCGTATAAGAAAATAGGAATTGGGACTGTCATCTGAAAAATTGTAGGAACACTCCATGGTCTTTCTGATGTCACAAAGAATAGCTTGGTCCTTATCTTCCTTGAACTCTATCGAAAGGTTGATCATCTTTACATGACACGCCACATACAGGCAAAGCCCGTGCAAAGGTGAGTGTAAAAATACTCATTAGGACACCCTGAAACCATAAGGAATACCATAAAGTAATACCACAAAGTAATACCACAATGAGATACCACAATATAATATTATAGTCTCCTCCACACAGGTATATATCTATACCACATATAACGAGAATATCTAGATATACTCATGATAAATTACCCACCATTGGGTGGTCTTCACCAACTTCCAGTGATAGGATTTTACTCGAACCATTCTCGTTCTGGGATAACTCACTCCTAGATCCATGATGTCATCGGAGACACTCAAGAAGAGGTGTATCTAATTTGGGCCCTACCCAAAAGAGAACGTATTGGTCAAGGAATATTTTGATACATAGAGAGGGGATCCTAGCCAATACACTAAGGAATACCACTAACCCAATCAATATCAACTCACAACATAGGGGATCATATCCAATGACACTACGGAACACCACTAACCCTACCAATGTGGCTCTCTAAATGGAGGAACAATTCCCTGCTCTCTGAAGTTACTTAGATTCTACAAAACTCCACTAGGGGTGATAGAGTGTCACACTCCAATCCTCGGGAGGGATACCTGACTCTATATGTGACTCAACCTTAAGAGGGGATTACAATCGAGTGATGTGGGTGTAATACCACACTAAACCCTTAAGGAAAAGACCCATGGAAACACTCTAAACCAATACTAGTCCAAACTAAAAACCCACCACTTATCACAAAAATTTTGTCTCGTCACTAGGGTCAACACGGTAGACAACTGATCAAACTGATGTACCGTATGAATGTTAAAACTATTTGAAGTTTTAATAGGGGTTCACTGGGCCCATGACCACACTGCACAGTCGATCCACTAGCCATGGTGGTCAACCATGGCACAACAGATCGAGCTGTCAGGGTGGTTAATAGCCATAGTGGACCGTCCCACGGTCGACTATGTGACCTCACTGGGTTGACCCAAGGTATGACCTGAGGTACGACCCAGGTTTGACCCAGCCTACTAGTGTGTGGGTAGTTCATCCTATCTCGGTCCATGCGGTCATTGGTCACGTCCCACACAGCTATCTCTGCCACCATATCCTACACACCCACTATGTGTTGTGGCCTTCTACCTTTGTACACGGCCACCACACCGCCGCCACATTGCCTCTCTAGACTGTCGGCTCACCTCATCGGACTGTCACATCTATGGTCACTTTCATAAACCACTAAGCCACATCCAATTTTCAAAATTTAAAATGATTAAATATTTGCACTCCTCATGTTCTAATTTACACAAATCCTGCCTCTTTTGTCAGTTTCCCTCTAATCTAGGGGTCTGATCGTGTTCGGAATTGCTCGCAAGTTGAATTGTGTCCATGAGGTTCCAAAAGAGAGAGATGGGGGAGATAAAAGCACAAGAACACTTGTAGGAATAAACCTCATCCTTTTTTAATATCAACCACAATCCATTTTCTTTATAAGGGTAAACAAAGAGGAATTAAAAAATATCACTCGATAATCATACAAATGATATCCCATCTCATAGCAACGATCAAACTATGGATAAATATATTCACGGATTGACATGAATTTATTATTAAAATTATGAACAAGAAAAATCAAAAAGAAACAGCCACCCTACCTCGATTCGGATCATTCACTGATGAAAGAAAATCATTATGTTTCCATTGTTGGTGAGGTTCCTTCGAATCAGTTGTGCGTTGATTGTCAATCAATGATATGTCCATGCTTGTTAGAGAGAGTTCTTTCTCCAAATCTTAGATGAATTCAATACTTATGATGATAACCCAAAATTCATGAAAAAAATTAATTAAATAGAAATGGAATTGTGTTATAAAGCAATTTTTATTTAAATTATTTAATGGTGATTACACCATTTTCAAGTTTTTCCATTTAAAACCCACACCAACCAACGTTAAATCACTTCTAGGGAAAACACCACATTAAGAAATTGACAGTGTTCTCAAATTTCCAATCTGAGTCATCATTCATGAGTTATTAGTATTTAAAAACAAAATAATTTTATTTAGTTATTTTATTGACAGTAACATCCCTGGTGACTTTTTCTACAAATGACCCACGCCAAAAAGAGTTAGGTCGTGCATAGGATAAAGCTTCCATTCAAATTTCAATAGTCCCCTCATATTTCTAATCAAGACACCCATTTAAGAGTTATTATACATTTTTAGAATAAAAAAAACCATGTGTGTGTTCTATTAAAAGTTTAATATTTTTCAAACAACTATTCCGAGTACACCGAGCCTAAGAATCGTGTGTTGTCTCAACTCCTGGTCTCTAAATAAATCCATATAATATCTAAAAATAATACATGAAAAAATATGATATGTTACAACTATGACATTATATAAACCTTTTATTAACAATCCATGTTTAATTTATGTTTTGGGTATGAACCGCTTCATTTTTCATACATTTTATTGTCTTGTTATTCTTAGTCCTCTTACTTAGATGATTATTTAATAATCTATAGAGTTATAAACATGATATAAATATCTTGTATACTGAAAATATTTCTATTTATAGCAACCCATAAAATTTATTTATTGTAAATCAAATACATCATTCATGGGGACGGTATGTCGTACGTATATGTGAACGTTGTTTTGATTTTCATGTCATGTCAAAAGAAAAAAATAAATTATATATAAATATATATTATAATTAAATTATAATTTTCAAGTCATATATATCACATATTTCAATTAAATCCACCCTTAAAACATTCCATGTAGTGCGTGAATGTGTCACATCGCTTCACGAGGTGGTAGTCTGTCGTACACACGAACGACATTATCATATAGTCACAAAATGGAAATCCAAAATGTATATTTCATATAATCAGTTTAATAAGAATAATGAAATCATATATATTATATATATCATATATAAATTTCATTCCCCTAATTATTACTAATTGTAAGAGGTGGTAATGGAATAATGAATTTTATCTGTTCACGAGGCGGTAATCTGTCATACGAATGAATGATGATTACATATCCCATTTGATGTAAGTGTTTGTAGTTGTTGGTCATAAACTATACATCACATCATCTCATTATATTGAAAATTCTAAGGTTATTATTTAATCATGATATTTAAAAAATTTAATGGGTTTGTGGATTAAATAAAAAAAATATTTGTTGATGAATGTTACCTCTTCTTCATTTATCTCATTTTGTTTTGAACCAATGGACTTCCTAGGTTGGATATAAGAAATATACATGGTTTTCCTATGAGGTAAGAACGTTTTTTTTTCTATTTAACTACATGCTTTTGCGATAATGTGAGTGTTTAATGAGATCTTGAGATTTTCGAGGGTGTTTGGGGCTTCTTCGTAGCTTGATGCCCAACTTTTGGAGAAAATAAACTAGGATGCACAGTTAAGAGAAACAAGGTGGCTGATTAGCCACTAAATGAGGATAATTTTAATTGGTAATATACATAATATTCATGTTATTTATTATTCATAAACACTATTTTAGCGCATTTTACACTTTGAACATCATTTCACATTATGATTGTAATATCTTAAAATGCACTATTATGTGGTACATTTTTGAACATCATTTAATGTACCCAATGATTCATCTAATTTTAAGAAATATAATTATACGAATTTTAATTTTATATTTTGTGAAATTGATCTAAACTTAAATATGAACATGTTTTATTTAGGGATCAATGGAGAATTCATGGAAGAAGATTGTCATATTTTGTGATGAAAGGAAACAATTCTGGAGAAGTCAGATTGGACACCAGCCCACTGATGAGAATGTGGGGCCCACAATACAGTCCCAATTAATCCCCAATTTCTTATTATGCTATAATACATGTATAGTAACAAATCACAATTCAAGAGCCAATTCTAATTCGGCACCCATGGTGGTCATTTAGGAGGCCCAAGTTAGAGATAAAATTATGGGCCAGATTCTGCGGCCCAGAAAAACATCCCACTAATCTCATCATATCTCCGAATATAAATATCCAAATAGGCCCCAATTTTACATGAGGTTATAAGATATCTGGATATACATTTTCCTCTTGTATGGCCCACTCTGATTCGACCATCTAGAAGGTCTTATAAGCGCGTATGTTCGGTGAAGGAAAGCTGGCTGCCACCTCGGGTCAAGGGTTGAAAAATCATATCTCCCTTACTTTCCACCCACCTATGGCCTACCACAATTAATTGAGAATATTTGGACTATTGGATTCTCTACACAAGGGTTCAAAAATTCCTATTTAAGGCAGTGGTGTTGGAGGATTTAAGGATCTTGGGTGCTTGGTTCAATTGTAATGTTATGCTGCAATTTTGTTGTCTCAAATTTGTCTTTCATCTGTAAGTTGTTCAATTCACTTTAGTTTCTTTATAAAAGTTCTTATTATACTCTTATTATATTTTTCTTAATATCACTTTGATAACTTTGGTTCAAGGTTTGAATTTATTCAGACCAAACCTTGTGAAATTATTCACACAACGGTGGAGTGATCATTTTATTTTTGTTGTTTTCTTTACTTCTCAATTTCCTCCCTCATGAGTCTACTTTCCACTTCCATTGAAACCATTGGATCAATGGAGGGATAACCCACTTATGGTTTGATCCAATAGAGTAGAAAGTGTCTGTATTGGATGTTATTTATCACCTCATTAATGTATAATCACTTCTTTAATTGAGATTTTTATTTGATGATTTTTAAACTCCATCGTCCTTGTTGAATTTAAGGCCACACACTTCAAGTGAAAATACAAACCTTTACCTTAAAGTGATCAAAACTTTGATCCTTTAAGTGTATAGGTGATTATTATTAAAGGGTTTAGTAATTAAACCAGTAAGTGATGATGTTGTTTTATCTCCTTAAATGAACCCATCTCAAATATAAGAAATTGAAATCATTAAAAAGGAAATACGTCCAATCCACCCCGAGCGATAACCTTGGATAAACTCATTCTTTTAAATTGAATTCACTTAAGTCTCTTAGAGTTCCTATAAACCCATATAAATAAACCCAAGTTAGCCACTTCATAGCAAAAAATAGTCCATAGAATGTACGTGTCTATAGGTTACTTCTTAGGTCTCTGAGGATTCGACAACCCAAGCTAAACTACAAGGACCGTCTTACCTTCTTCTCTTGGGTAAATTTGAGCGAGAATCAAATTTTGGCGCCATTTCCAGGGACCTAAGTAAGTTATCTTAGACACTATCATCCTTTTTTTCATCATACTTCTCTTTTCTCACCCATCACTCTTATGGAATTAAATTTTGAACAAGTCCAAACATGGGACACCTATCCCTACTTTGATCACCCAACCCCATGTGTGATGTACAATGACCATCCTAATTTCTACTTGTTGGATCATCAACAACCTAGTTAAACACAATGTTTTTACTCCTATGATCCACAAAACATTCCAATATATAATCAGTTTTAATCCCCACAGAGCCAATATGAACACCCTCCTGTGCAATTCCAACAACTTACTTATCCACCTGAAATAGACCATATTTCTCAACCCCTTACCCATCATAATCCACAACCATTACTTGAAAAATTGTGTCAAAAAATGGTGATAATGAATTTTGAGGTTTCATAATTGAGGTTAGAACTACAAAGAATTAAAAATTGTGAGGAACCCATCCCTACACAAACTGTCCCTTCCATAACCTTATGTGAAGTATCTAGTTTCCCACAAACCTCTCATGAATTTACTGAAGAGAAAACCTTTGGATTTGGGATAGATGAAGAGGATCAAGGAATTGTTTAAGGTTCTTTAAATAAGGAGTAAATTGAATTTTTGGATTCAAAAGAGGATAATTTGACATCATGGATTGCATCTCCTAAGTATAACTCCATTGATGGATTTTCAAAAACACCAACCATTGAACCATTGGGAGAAATCCCAAACTTTGAGTCCATATCCATTCCAAACACTGATCTTTCCAATTTTGTGGTCGAATCTTCTATTCAAAATGAACCAATTTTGTTGAGAAATTTGGAAAATGAAACTGAGTTGGATTAAAAATATCAACTGGTGTCTAAATGTCTTATCCAGCCCGAGACCAAAATTATTGTCCTTCCCTCAACGCAAAAGAATCCCTTAATAAGTTATAATCATGAACATTCAATTGGAATTCATTCTTCTCTCGAAACCAAAAAAGAGGTAATGGTCATTTATGTCTTAGGAAATACTAAAGAGGAAATCGGATCAACCATTTTTGATATTCCTTGGATTTTACCACTCATTTTAGAACACAATTTTGCATACCAAAAAAAATTATAAATGAAGAATAAATCTCAATCTAGTGGACATAGAGAAACATGTGGTCCTTAAAATGTTGAAAGTTGGGATTGTATAAGTTGGGGGGTTCAAGTCGAGCAAACTACCTTAAAAAAAGCGCTGCACGGGAGGCAACCCATGGTTTTCATCTTTGCAAATCATATTTTTTTTAAATAGGATTAATGAATAATTTTGATAAATAAAAAAAAGACTATTGACCTGTTCTTCTATTATGAGTATGGATTGGTATTAAAGGGGGGCACCATATTCATCCGTGTCACGTGGTGTGATCCTTGAGTAATACCATACCCAAAAATTTAAAAAGAAGACAGTGTATCATCAGTTTATTTTATTTTATATATATACTTATATTATACTTATATATATATATATATATACTATTTTGTTTTGTTTGTTTGTTTTCCTTTTTCCACTAAGGGAACTCTACAAGCAACATGGATATCAATGGACTAAATTGGAGCAGCAAGAATTTCAACTTCAACCACCAGGTGACTTCATTCCATAACCCTCATTTTCAATTTCCTTTTTGAACTTTCATTCTCTACCTCTACCCCCTTATAAATTTTATTTTCTTTAAACACTGGGGATAGTGTTATTTTAGTTGGGGGTAGATAAAATAAAAAATGATTTTGTGTCAAAAAAAATAAATGATTTGAAAAAAAAAATTTGTAAATGGAAGGAAAAATTCCTTTAACTTCGAACATGGTAATACACATTGAAAACTTTGAAATTTAATATCAAATAATTTAGAAATCCCTGATTCTGATTTTAATCCTTGTATAATTTCATGAGCATAGATTTTGGAAAGTGTGTCTTTCTAATGTGATATTTCATCGTTTGTATTTTCATCCAAATAAAAAAAAGATCACAATGCACGTCCTTTGGATAGTGGGGTATTAGTTTGAGTTCATGGGGTCCCCCAAATTAATAGCATAGGTTTGGTGATCATTTTAGTTTTAGTATGAGTATTAAATAAAATAATAAAAAATAATAATAAATTTGTGCATAGAGCAATTAAATGACCTAATGCGTGGCTTTCGGCATTTGGGGATCGTGACTCCATAGTTTTCTGGCCCATAGTTAGTAATTTTATCTCTATTTTTGGTAATTTGAATTTGTTTTTGACTGAGTTAACTTGAGATGATGCCCGAGTATGTGGGATTAACTTGGTTCCCTAAGGTCTTTGAACCTGGGAGTCATCGGCAAAGTCTCGCTATAGGTGTTGACTCTTTTGAGTGCAATTTCAATTACCATGGAAAAATTGCAAAAAAAAACAAAAACAAAAAACAAAAACAATTATGATACAAAAAAATTTGAATACTCATATTAATATTGAAAATTAATTCCACCTAGCGCTTCTGTCATTTCCCCCTTGAATAAAGATGAACCCCCATGTCTATTGTGATGCATAACACATCCTCATACTTAATTGATATTGGATGAAATATGACAATGAATTTGAACAAAGGAATGGGATTGGGATTGGGATATGCTTATGAAACTATCTTGTATTAAAATATTTTGATGGGTTTCATGATTGTTTTGTATAAGGTTTTTGGTGATCATTGTGTATTAAAATGTTTTTGGAAAAGGGAATTCGAATTTAATATTGTTGAGATATATTTTACTCAGGACTAGCAAAACTCAAGTTGGGGGTGTGATTAGCCACTAAATGAGGCTAATATTAATCGGTAATACATATAATATTCATGTTATTTATTATTCATAAACACCATTTTAGTGCATTTTACACTTTGAACATCATTTCACATTATCATTGTAATACCTTCTTAAAATGCACTATTATGTGGTACATTTTTTAAGATCATTTAATGTACCCAATGATTCATCTGATTTTAAGAAATCTAATTATACATATTTTAATTTTATATTTTGGTAAATTTATCTACACTTAAATATGAACATGTTTTACTCAGAGATCAATGGAGAATTCATGGAAGAAGATTGGCATATTTTGTGATGAAAGGAAACAATTCTGGAGAAGTCAAATTGGACACCAGCCCACTGATGAGACTGTGGGGACCACAATACAGTCCCAATTAATCTCAAATTTCGTGGGATTATAGAATACATGTAGATAAAAAATCACAATTCAGGATCCAATGCTAATTCGGCCCCCATGGTGGTCATTTAGGCGGCCCAAGTTAGAGATAAAATTCTGGGCCAGATTCTGCGGCCCAGAAAAACAGGCCACTAATCTAATCATATCTCCAAATATAAAAATCCAAATGGGCCCAAGTTTTACAGGAGGTTAGAAGACATCTGGAGATCCATTTTATTATTCTATATCCCACTCTTATTCTTCCATCTATAAGGTCTTCCAAGCGCGTCTGTTCGGTGAAGGAAAGTTGGCTTCCACCTCGGGTCAAAGGTGGAAAAATCATCTCTCCCTTACTTTCCACCCACCTATGGCCTACCACAATTAATTTAGAAGACTTAGACTGTTGGAGGCTCAACACAACAGCTCAAAAATTCTTATTTAAGTCAGTGGTGTTGGAGGATTTAAGGATCTTGGGTTCTTGGTTCAATTGTAATGTTATGCTGCAATTTTGTTGTCTCAATTTTGTCTTTCACGTGTAAGTTGTTCAATTCACTTTAGTTTCTTAATAAAAGTTCTTCTTCTACTATTATTGTGTTGTTCTTAATATCACTTTGATACCGTTGGATCAAGTTGTGAATTTATTCACACCAAACCTTGTGAAATTATTCACACAATGGTGGAGTGATCATTTTATTTTTGTTGTTTTCTTTACTTCTCCATTTCCTCCCTCATGAGTCTAATTTCCGCTTCCATTGAAACCATGGTATCAATGGAGGGATAACCCACTTATGGGTTGATCAAATAGAGTATAAAGGGGCTGTATTGGATGTTATTTATCACCTCATTAATCTTTAATCACTTCTTTAATTGATATTTTTATTTGATGATTTTTAAACTCCATCGTCCTTGTTGAATTTAAGGCCACACACTTCAAGTGCTAATACAAACCTTTACCTTGAAGTGCTCAAAACTTTGATCCTCCAAGTGTATAGGTGATTAGTATTAAAGGTTGTAGTCATTAAACCAGTAAGTGATGATGTTTTTTTATCTCCTTAAATGAACCCATCTCAAATATAAGAAATTGAAATCATTAAAAAGGAAATACGTCTAATCCACCCCGGGCGATAACCTAGGATCAACTCATTATTTTAAATTGAATTCACTTATGACTCTTAGATTTAATTTAAACCCATCTAAATCAACCCAAGTTTGCCACTTCGTAGCCAAAAACAGTCCATAGAATGTACGTGTTTATAGGTTACTTCTTAGGTCTCTGAGGATTCGACAACCCAAGCTAAACTACAAGGACCATATTACCTTCTTCTCTTGGGTAAATTTGAGTGAGAATCAGTGGCCCCTAAAATAATATTAGTGGTAACATTGTGGGTCTTGACAATTGGATATAGGAGGCCATGAATTTTTATGAAACCTTGAAAATTGGGTTACATTCCCAAGTGAGTAACTAAAGACCTTTGACAGAGGATTAGCATATGGCTGGCACACTGTTTGTATAATCAGGTACCATAATCGTGCGAGGTACTCCTTAAGGTAAATAAGAGCACATGAATTAGAATAGATTTTCCAACCATATGGGAAAACCATGAGGCCCTGTGTTTTTTGAAAAAATACCACACATCCCGTAAAGTACATATAAATTAAATCTATTTTCCTTTTCACCTCTAGTGGACAGACCTCATGTATGAGATCTCCCTTTGAAGGAAAATCATATTCTTTTCTCATGTTTCATCATCAATACTCGGATTCCAAACACTGATCATCCCATTGGATCCATTCCAGTATGTTAATCATTCAACATGTGACTATCTTTATTTGACATCATATCAAAATAGTTTTTTAGGTGAAATCCAATATGCTCTATTTCTAGGTTCTTCATCCATTCAACATTTTTATTCTAATATGGAGCGGATCATAGGCTCATACTAGAAAAGTAATATACCACATGTTTATGATAGGTCGTCTATATCATTCCCTAAAGTTTTGGGGTTTTTAATAGTTATTTTTCATTGTTCCATTAAATGGGATTTCCTCCATTGACCCCTAAACCAAATAATTCATGAGTTGGATAAATTGGAAAATGTTTATCCTTCCCACTAATACCATTGAGATTGTCAAATATTGTTATCCCCAAACTAGGCAACACATGGGGTGTGCCTTTGTATCTACCTAACTTTATACCACCCCTATGGGTGTGTGATTGATATCCATGTTATGTGTATCCATTGTAAATTTAATTTAATTGATTTGAAGGTGTTGATGTATCCTTTAAATTTGAAAGATTGTGGTCTAAATTGATTAAATGGAGTCATGTGGGAATTTTTATATGGGTTGATGAACTCATTAAATGTGAATAATTTTGAAATGATGAATGAATGAGATGGTGAAATGATTATTTTTGTGTATTAATTGGTTGTAATAACATGGATATTGATTCCATATGATGCCATGGAAAATTCTACTCTATGTGTCTTGACTACTGCAATGGATAACAAGGAAATGTTTACTCCTTGGATACTCATTCTGTTGGATTCCAAGGGCCTTGCTACCCCTTATATCATACATAATTGGTGTCTCATTGGACATGGTCTATTAATATACCAATGGGACTCCAACCAAGTCATTACCTAGTTTCCATCGAGATTCTCTTGAGAATCGAAGTGGGTGCCTTGGTTTTTTATACCTTGGATCCAGCCCTTTATTTTTAGAAACATTTGATTTCAAGTAATTACCATTGTGTATGTGACACACACTTTTTTATATGGTCTGGATGTGGTGGTTGTTATACCTTGGGTTATACAGTGTGTGTAAGAACCTAGTTCTTATTTTTGAGGTGTGGGTTTCTTCTTTTCTCTTTTCCTTAAGTGTTTTTGAAAAAATAAGGAAAATGGGAAAAAAATCCTAAATTTTGGGACTACACGATGTGTACTATTCCACACACTGTGTACTTTGGTCGTGTGGGATGAGTACCCAAGGTGTGTGGCCATGTCGACGACAAAGGGTGTAAAAACCGACTACACGCCATGTAGTGGATATTTACACACCATGTAGTCAGTTGGAAGGAAAATAGTAAGGCGGTTGAAGCAGCAGCCATCTGAGTGGCAGTACATGCCGTGTAGTTAGAAATACACGTTGTGTACTCATGTCAACGGATGAAAAGTGTGACGGTGCCACCAGAGGAACAGTTAAATGAGAAAATTACACGTCGTGTAGTCAATAGTACACGCTGTGTAGTTTGTTTTTTTGCTTAAAATAGGCAGTACCCTCCCCTATTCAGAGGGAAGGCTTAGAACCAGAGGAAGGAGTCAGGAGAGAGGGCCAAACCTTTGAGGAGCTCCATATCAAGTACCGGGAATCCGTTTTTTGCACTATCGATCTCCCTAGAACCACACGAGTGAGTTCTTCTTCCTCCTTGTGTAGTTCTTACCAATTATTTCTCTAAAGGAAGTTATTTACATTTGAACGGGTTTTCTTCTACCCCAGATCTATGTCGTCTTTGGGTGTTTTTGGAAGAGACGTTCACGTATACCGTTCATGGTATTTTAAGGTAGGTGGTTTGGAGTTTAATTTTCAACTATTGTGCGTTTGTGTGAATCGTTTTGCCATGAACCCATGTTGGGGTGTCATGTGGAGGAGGCCTTGTCTGTTTTAAATACCTAGAATTGTAAAGGAAATTAAATGTGATAATAAACTACTGTTTGGGATCGCTGCTTAGATCCAGGACCACCCCGGGGGTGTGTTCCTCTGTTTAGCCGTTTGGCCAGGATACCCGAGGGTATGCCTTTATAATAATGATTATAAAATTTCCTTTAGAGGAATTTCATTTTTATTTCTTGTTTACATATTGATCATGGCCTGGTTACTTGTTTAGCCTGAGGGCAGTGTTTTAATTAGCCTGAGGGCAGTGTATCTTTTAGCCTGAGGGAAACTTCTTTCGTGTTTGTGGGCAATAGACTCTGTGCCAGAGGGAGACACTTTGTATGCCCGAGGGAAATATCTATTATTCATGTGGGAAATTACCTGCGGGTTACATTTCTGATTACCTGAGGGTAAGGGTTGCATGTCTGAGGACACTGACTATTTACATAGAAATTCATTATGGTGGTTTCCTTATAATGAATGATTAAATGAATAATAAAATGGAAATATTACTTTTGAGTACTACTTAGTTTATTGCATTTTACTACTGCACACTGTTGTTGCATATTTTTACACAGTTGGGCATGGGCCATTGGTGCGTACCTACTAGGATTTATTTCTCACACCCTGTTTGGGTCATGTCTTCGGCCCAAACAGACTATGTTTCTACAAGTGTGGATAAGGGCAACGGTCCCTATACAGGTACTTGATTGCTGCTGAGGAGTATGGGAGCATGGGACCGGGCTTAGGCTTACGATGCTACCGACTGTTTTGTTTTGTTTTTTTGTACTTTGTATTGTACTCTACTGTATTGTTGTGTAACATGTTCTGGCTGTTTTCTTATAACTTGATACATGTTGCATCATTATCTATATAACTGTTGGTAATCTTTTACTGCAGTTGTTTATTTTAAATGTGTATGGTTTATAGATTTCGATGTTGTTGTATGATTTTTATTTTATTCCTCTACGCTACACTTTTACAAATCAGGGAATCGTTTCCCAAATATCAGACCTGGGCCCTCGTTGTTAGTCGGCAGCCTCTGGCGTTTGGGAAAATATGCTTGAGGTCATGTGACCATCCAGGTTCGGGGCACCTGTTGAGTGGCACCAGGAATCGAGACGTTACAAAGTGGTATCATAGGGGTTCTTTTCTTTGAATTACTATTGGGAGCCTCAGCCAGGGATAGGATGAAAATGTTAGTTGGTAATAAGCTGTGCCCGGGAGTAGCTAACCCGTGTACAGGTAAAATCCAATTTACCTCGCTTTGCAATTTTATTGATTTTTCAATTTATAGTTGATCTGATTTCACTGTTGGGTGACTCACTTGTGAATGTGATGTTTATATTTTATCCATGAGTTCTATTTAGTTTCAACCTGATGATATGAGGGTGTGCCATCTCATTCATCATTTAGGAGCATGTTAGAAATCACATTCCAGGCATAGTTCCATACCATGTAGGCGCATTAGAAATTGCATGTTGTCGTGATAGCTGTTGTGCAAGAAAAACATGATGTTGTGATAGCTGCTTTGATAAATACATGCTATGTGATAGGGTATGTATGTGTGAGACTGATGATAAAATGGACGCCAAACTCTGGTTCTGGGGATTATGGGCCCTCATTGAGTGGAATTTGGTGGACCATTTATTGTTTATTTTGTTATAACACATATAAGATGTCAAACTTTAATTCTTAGGGAGTATAGGCCCTCACGGAACGGAATTTGGCACTTAGGTGTTTTTTTTCAGTATTTCTTGGGTTCTGGAGTAGTATCTAAGCCTTACTGTCTGAAAAACCCAGGATGCACGCCGTGTAGTTCCTCGGACACATGCCGTGTGATCTTATGTTCAGGAAGAAAAGAAATTTTTTTAAGTACACGCGTGTACCCTTAGTACACGCCGTGTAGTCTCTTCCCGTGTCATAGACCGTGTGGACAGGGACACGGGGAAGGAAAATGCTTGGGAAAACACGTCGTGCACCGGATGTACATGTTGTTTAGTGTTGACCCGATGTCCGCCCGTGTAACTAACAAACACGGATGGAGGAGACCTTAAGACATACACGCCATGTCCACTATGGAACACGTCGTGTAGTCTAACCTGGGATCCAGCTATGTAACTAACAGAACGGGTCGGTGTAATCCTTTTGTGTACACGTCATGTGTATATGGAAGATGTCTTGTAGTGTGAGATGTGTATCCAGCTATGTAACTAACAACATGGGTCAGCGGAGCTCATCTAGTACATGCCATGTACCTAAGGGACACGCCGTGTAGTCTTGTCCAAGGACAGACCGTGGGGACTTAGTCGTGTGGCTGGGGAAACGGGGTGGTGTACACACCGTTTACGGGTGTAGCATGTCGTGTAGGGTTATCTGAGTAGTCGACTGTGTCACAAATGACACGGGCAGTTGGAAAATTACACCATACACTCCGTGTCGTCAGTATACACGCCGTGTAGTTTTTTTTAATGGGAGTCGTGTGGTTTGGCCATGTAGAAGGACCCGGGAAGGGGAGGAGAAGTAAGGTACACACCATGTAATCAGTATACACGCCGTGTAGTCTTGTTTTACAAATCTTTAATGCCTTCTTCCTCCTGTTCCCTTTTTGGTCCCTTTGTTTTTAGTCTTTGATAATCTGGATCTAAGGTGTGCATTTGACCTTGTAGAGTCATGCTGCCGAGACGACCACGTGTTTTTCACCAGGAGAGCGGCAATGATTATACTCCAGAGATAGTGGGCCATGGGCTACCAGTGGATCCTCCAGCAGATCTAGATGTGGCGCCATCTGTTATACCGGACATAGGTGTGGAGGCGTAGTTCCATGAAGGCTTTATGTGGTTTATGCAGACCTTTCAAGGAGCACCACCGGCTTTGACATCTTTGGCTGAGCTGACTTGTATATTCCCGCAGCAGCATTTGCTGATGTTCTCGGGGGATGGAGGACCATATGCTACGTAGTCTTGGCTGGGGTCTATGTAGACTATTTTCGAGCATCTTGAGACGCCTCTAGGGTGGAGGGTCAAGCTCGCAGTGTATATGCTACGTGATTCTGCCAATAGGTGGTGGGTTGTTACCACCTAGTCGGAGCATTACAAAGACATTGTGTGGGAAGATTTTCAGGCAGTCTTATATGACTTCTTCTTTCCAGAGATGCTGAGAGTAGATAGAGATCGAGAGTTCATTAATATATAGCAGGGTTCTATTCAAGTGATGTATTATTCTACTCGCTTCACCGAGCTTCAGCATTTTACACCCGTTCTGGTGGGTGATGAGACGTTGAGAGCCAGACGCTTTGAGGATGGTCTTCGATATGACATTTGAGCACTGGTGAATGTTTTCAGGTTGCCTCCAGTACATGCTATTGTGAACCAGGCACTGATTACAAAGAGGAACCTGCAAGAATCTAGTGGTGTGGTCCAGGGCGGTTCAACACCAGTTTCAGGTACTATTTCTACTGATAAGAGGAAGAGACAGATGGACTTCTCTTCGGGTGGAAATAGCAACCAGAATAATGTTTCAGGTGGCCAGGTCATGCGCTACCAGTGTGGTAAGGAGGGGCACAAGAGACCTCAGTGTCCACGAGACTCAGTGGAGTGTCGAGCTTGCGGCAAGATGGGTCATCAGCAGCGCTTTTGCAGGGCATTTCCACCAGTGGCTAGTGAGAGGGGTTCTGTACAGACTCCGCGTGCGGGAGTAGGACCAACAGCTTCTTACCAGTCGGGAAACTAGAATACGTCAGGTCGTGCAGGCAGGGATGGTGGTCGTGGTCGTGGTAGCCAGACACAAGGATCTCAGAGGCAGCAGGGCGGGACAGCTCAGGGTATCCAGGCTGTGTCGCAGGGCCGCGACACTGGGCAGGCATATGCAGTGCAACAGACCCAATAGAAGCAAGATCTCGGACCTTCTACTGTCATAGGTACTATTCTAGTAGCTTTTGTTTTATCTTCAGTGCTTTTTGATACAGGAGCTACACATATCTTTGTATCTGTACCCGTTGTGGAGAGCCTTGGGCTCCGTGTTTCTTCTTCTTCTGCTGTTATGATGCAAGACACTCCAATTGGAACAAGAACAACTGGTGTGCATCAGTGCATGGAGTCCCCCCTAGAGGTTGTTGGGTGTCACTTTTTATGGTACCTCTATGTCTTAGAGATAAAGACTTATGACGTCATTCTCGGGATGGACTGGATTGTTCCCTTTCGAGCCTTTGTGGATTGCTATCGTCACAGGGTGAGTTTCACATCACCAGAGGGAGGAGAGTTTCTATACAAAGGTGAAAGGGATGTTCAGGCGAGTCGAGATGGACCAGAGCATCATGGGCGAGGTGGTGTCACAGCCCAGATTTTGAGTATATATCCGGATGACCAGGGGACTTGTCAGCAGGATTTCCCTCCAGTGGTTGATCGTTTCAGGGATGCCTTCCCGGATGATTTTTCGGGTCTACCTCCGGAGCGTGAGGTGGATTTCTCTATTGATCTTATTCTAGGAGCAACATCGGTGTCCATTCCTCCTTACAGGATGGCTATACCAAAGTTACAGGAGCTCAAGAGGCAGTTAGATGAGTTACAGTCAAAGTGTTTTATCTGACCCTGTACATCTCCTTGGGGTTCGCCTGTCCTTTTTGCGAAGAAGGCGGACAGTACCCTCAGACTTTGTGTGGATTATCGGAATCTGAACCAGCTGACAGTTAAGAACTGATATCCCTTACCGAGTATTGATGATCTTTTTTATCAACTTCGTGGAGCACGAGTGTTCTCGAAGATTGACTTGAGATCAAGATATCATCAACTGCACATGAGACCATCGGATATACCGATTACAGCCTTCAAGAGTAGGTATGGTCTATATGAGTACATGGTTATGCCGTTTGGTCTCACGAACGCACCAGTAGTTTTCATGGATCTGATGAATCATGTATTAGATCCGTATCTAGATTCTTTTGTGGTAGTATTTGTGGACGATATCATGGTGTACTCTCACACTCGACACGACCATGCCACCCATCTTGAGATCGTATCGAGTACACTGAGAGAGCATCATCTATATGCTAAGCTCTCAAAGTGCGACTTTTGGATGGACCAGATTCACTTCCTGGGTCATATCATCTCAGAGGCAGGAGTTGAAGTAGACCTAGAGAAGGTGAGATTAGTAGTTTCCTAGGAGAATCCTAAGAATGTGTTTGAGATATGGAGTTTCTTTGGGCTGTCTGGTTACTACAGTCATTTTATGCAGGACTTCTCCCATTTAACAGCGACATTGATGGGTTTGACTAAGAAGGGTGTGAAGTTATTTTGGTCAGAAGCTTGCGAGATAGCCTTTCAGGAGCTGAAGGGAAGGTTGACATTAGCACCAGTCCTGATACTTACAGAGCAAGGGAAGAGTTATACAGTGTACTGTGATGCATCAGGTATTGGACTGGGAGTAGTGTCGATGCAGGGTGATCAGGTTGTTGCGTACAGGTCTCGGAAGTTGAGGCCACATGAGAGGAATTACCCAACTCATGATCTCGAGTTGGATGCAGTTGTACATGTGTTGTGCTGTTGGAGACATTATCTCTTGGGAGAGAATTTTGTGGTTTTCACCGACCACAAAAGTCTCAAGTATATCTTTACTCAGCGTGACTTGAATCTGAGGCAGTGAAGGTTGGTCTAATACCTTCAGTCCTTCAATTTTGAGCTTTCCTATACACCTGGTAAAGGCAATGCAGTAGCTGATGCACTGAGCAGGAGGACTCAGATACAGGCGGTGCAGGAGGCCAGTGGTGTGTGGTAGTTCATGGATTTATTCTATGAGATACATTTGGAGGTGCATGACAGTCAGGGGTAGACCTATCTTTCTTCTTTAGATGTGACCTCCACCCTCCTGGATAGAGTGAGGATAAGACAACTATCTGATTCAGAAGGCATAGTTCTACGGGACTATGTGGCAAGTGAGGACCCTTCCCCTGGGTGGACGAAAAGTGATGATGAAGTATTGTGTTTCAATGGACGAGTATGTGTTCTAGGGGATATACGTAAGGAGCTGATGTTGGAGTTTCATGCTTCATCTTGGGAAGTTCATCCCAGAGTTACCAAGATGTAATATGACTTGAGAAGTCAGTATTGGTGGACGGGTATGAAGAGAGATGTATCTAGTTTTGTTATGAGATGTTCCACCTGTCAGCAGGTGAAGGCAGAGCATCAGATACTAGCCGGACTGTTACAGCAGTTACCCATCCCGGAGTGGAAAGGGGATGATGTCGCAATGGACTTCGTGACTGGGTTGCCGAGGTCACGTCGAGGAAATGATGTCGTGTGGGTTGTTGTGGATAGACTCATGAAGGTAGCTCACTTTTTTTCGATCAAGGATACCTTCGGTGTTGACGAGCTCGAAAAGTTGTGTATCCGAGAGTTCGTACATATTCATGGGGTTCCTCGTTCTATCATTTCAGATGGGGATGCATGATTTACATCTTGTTTCTGTCAGAGTTTTCATAGGGAACTTGGTACACAGGTGCTTCTGAGCACAGCTTACCACCCTCAGACCGATGGTCAGTCAGAGTGTATGATACAGTTTCTTGAGTACATGTTGCGTGCATGCATCCTAGACTTTGGGGGCTCTTGGGAGAAGCATATACCCCTAGTTGAATTTTCCTATAATAATAGTTTTCAGGTAACTATTGAGATGGTAACTTACGAGGATTTATATGGTAGGCCATGATGATCACCTTTGTGATGGATAGAGGCAGGTGAGGCAGCTTTATTGGGACCACATCACGTGCAGGAGACTTCTGAGCAGGTCCAGTTTATTCAGAAGTGGATGGCTACTGCACAATCTCGTCAGAAATATTATGCTGATCGTCGAGAACGACCCTTGGAGTTCGTAGTCGGGGATCAGGTTTTCTTGCATGTTTTGCCGAGGTTGGGACACAGACGGATTAGGAGACAGGGTAAAATTTCACCGAGGTATGTGGGGCCATTTGAGATTCTGGAGAGAGTCAGGTTGGTTGCCTATCGGTTGCAGTTACAATAGAGGTACCGATCCATGCACGACGTCTTCCATGTATCTCAGTTGTGTTGCTATGATTCATACCTATCTCACATCTTTCAGCCCAAGGAGTTTGAGCTCGAGGTAGATGCATCCTTTGAGGAGCATCGGATTCCTATCATTGATAGGATCATGAAGGTTCTATGAGGTCGGTTAGTTCCTCTCGTACAGGTGCTATGGCAGCATGGTCGAGTGTAGGATGAAACCTGGGAGTGGGAGACCGACGTACGTGCCCAGTGGCCAGTGTTGTTCTGAGCTTTATATTTTCCACCCTTATAAGGGAAATTTGGGGACGAAATGATTTAAAGGGGAAGTTTGTAAGAACCCGGTACTTATTTTTGAGGGACGGGTTTCTTCTTTTCTCTTTTCCTTAAGCGTTTTTGAGAAAATAAGAAAAATGGGGGAAAATCCTAAATTTCAGGACTACACAGCATGTACTATTCCACATGATGTGTACTATTCCACAGGGTGTGTAGCCATGTTAGTGACGAAGAGGCGTTTGGGAATTTCTGGAAGCGACATTCGCGTATACCGTTCAGGGGTGTTTAAGGTCGGAGGCTTGGTGTTTAATTTCCAAATGTTGTGCGTTTGTTTGAATCCTTATACCACGAACCCATGTTGGGGTGTTGTGTGGATGAGGCCTTGACTGTTTTAAATACCTATAATTGTAAAGGTAATTAAATGTGATAATAAATTGTTGTTTGGGATCGCTTCTTGGATCCAGGACCACCCCAGGGGGTGCGTTCCTCTGTTTAGCCATTTGGCCAGGATACCCGAGGGTATGACTTTATAATAATTATTATAGAATTTCCTTTAGAGTAATTTCACGCTTATTGCTTATTTACATGTTGGGAATGGACCAGTTACTTGTTTAGCCCAAGGGCAGTGTTTTACTTAGCCTGAGGTCAGTGCACATTTTAGCCTAAGGGAAACTTCTTTCTTACCTTTTGGGAAATAGACTCAGTGCCTGAGGGTGACACTTTGTATGCCCGAGGGAAATATCTATTATGCCTGTGGGAAATTACCTGTGGGTTATGTTTCTAATTACCTGAGGGTAAGGGTTTTTGTGTCTGAGGAAACTGACTGTTCACATAGAAATTCACTATGATGGTTTCCTTATAATGAACGATTAAATGAGTAATAAAATGGCAATATAACCGGTAAAGTTAGTTAATTTTGAGTACTTATTAGTTTATTGCATTTTACTACTACACACTGTTGTTGCATATTTTCATACAGTTGGGCACGGGCCTTTGGTGGGTGCCTACTAGTATTTATTTCTCACACCCTGTTTGGTTCATGTCTTCGGTCCAAACAGATTACATTTTTGTAGGTGTGGATAAGGTAAAGGGTCCCTATACATGTACTTGATTCCTTCTTAGGAGTATAAGAGCATGGTACCGGGCTTAGGCTCGCGATTCTACAGGTTGTTTTTTTTTTGTTTTGCTGTACTCTGTACTTTACTTTACAGTATTGTTGTGTAACATGTTCTGGCTATTTTATTAAAACATGAGACATGTTGCATCATTATCTATATAACTGTTGGTTATATTTTAAGGCAGTTGTCTATATTAAATGAGTATGGTTTATTTCTTCCGCTATTTTTGTATTCTTTCTATTTTATTCTGATGCGCAACACTTTGAAAAATAAGGGCATAGTTTCCCCACTATCAGACCTGGGCCCTCGCTACTAGTCGGCAGCCTCTGGAATTTGGGGAAATGCTCTTGAGGTCATGTGAAAAACAGGGGTGCGACGTTCACGTATACTGTTCAGGGGTGTTTAAGGTAGGTGTCTTGGTGTTTAATTTCCAACTGTTGTCCATTTGTGTGAATCGTAGTGCCACGAACCCATGTTGGGGTGTCGTGTGGCTGAGGCCTTGGCTATTTTAACTACTTGAAATTGTAAAGGTAATAAAATGTGATAATAAACTGTTTTTTGGGATCTCTTCTTGGATCCAAGACCACCCCGATGGGGTACGTTCCTCTGTTTAGCCGTTTTCCCAGGATACCTAAGGGTATTCCTTTATAATAATGATTATAGAATTTCCTTGAGAGGAATTGAATGTGTATTGCTTTTTTACATGTTGGGCATGGCTCGGTTACTTGTTTAGCCCGAGGGAAGTGTTTTACTTAGCCTAAGGGCAGTGCATCTTTTATCCTGAGGGAAACTTCTTTTGTGCCTGTGAGCAATAGACTATGTGCCTGAGGCCGACACTTTGTAGGCTTGAGGGAAATATCTATTATTCCTGTGGGAAATTACCTGCAGGTTACGTTTCTGATTACCTGAGGGTAAGGTTTGCGTGTCTAAGGACACTGACTGTTTACATAGAAATTCACTGTGGTGGTATCCTTATAATGAACAATTAAATGAATAATAAAATGGAAATATAACTGGTAAAGTTAGTTAACTTTTAATACTACTTAGTTTATTGCATTTTACTATTGCACACTAATTTTGCATATTTTAACACAGTTGGGCATGGGCCTTTGGTGGGTGCCTACTGGGATTTATTTCTCACACCCTGTTTGGGTCATGTCTTCAGCCCAAACAGACTATGTTTCTGCAGGTGTGGATAAGGGCAAGGGTCCCTATACAGGTACTTGATTGCTGTTGAGGAGTAGGGGATCATGGGACCGGGCTTAGGCTCGCGATGCTACCGACTGTTTTTTTTTTTTTGGTTTTCTATACTCTGTATTGTACTGTACTGTATTGTTGTGTAACATGTTCAGGCTATTTTCTTAGAACTTGAGACATGTTGCATCATTATCTATATAATTTTTTGTTTTCTTTTACTGTAGTTATTTATTTTAAATGTGTATGGTTTATAGCTTCTGCTGTTGTTGTATGCTTTTTATTTTATTCTGCTACGCTACACTTTGACAAATGAGGGCATATTTTTTCCACTATCAGACTTGGCCCCTCGCTACTATTCGGAAACCTCTGGTGTTTGGGGAAATTCACTTGAGGTCAAGTGACCATCCGGGTTCGGGGAACCCGTTGAGTGGCACCCGGAATCGGGACGTTACAGTGTGGTTGTGGTAGATGTTATTATATGGTTTACTCAGCATAGTCTGATGCTTATGATTATGGTTTTGTGTTTTTAAGGCTTTGATGTAGTGGTTTATTTATCATTCATTACAGATAGATCATACTTATGATGTCTTTGTTTACTTTTTACCCTTATAATGGGAGTTTGTTTATTTATGATAGGCTAGACAGTATCTCAAACCATAATGATTTTTCCATTGGTAATATATATGGTACTACTGTTATATCTGTTATATATTTCACACTACTAAGAATGTTATACAAATAATGGATTTGTTATAGACATTATTGGTAGTGGATACTTAATGTTTTCTCACACCCAATTCAGGCTGCCTTTGGGTACCTGAACAGACTTCATGGATGAAGGTATGGATCGGGAAAAGAGCCAATTTTATGATGCTTGACTGTTCATTTCATATTATGATGGGAGAACCATACCAATCATTTCATGTGAACCTATATAAAGGTATTTATTTTTTAATTTTTGTACATTTTATTATTTTATTATACTTGATGTTTTTTAGCTTGTTTTCCTTCTTTGTAGATATATGGAATGAAAAATCATTTTCTATATGATATTACTTTATGCAATGTTTATATGTTCATGTCATTGATGTTTCTATTCTATGTGGATGATTCACTAAATTTGAATTTTATTTATATGATTACTATTGTTGTGTTATACTCTAACATGGGAAATAGTCTCCCCAAAGACACAACCTAGCACCTCAGTACTATTTGGAAGTCTCAGGCATATAGGTAGGCATGCTTAAGTCAATGTGACCCACTGGCATGGGACACCGTTATGTGGATACCATATTGTGATTCTAAAAATTGTTATCATTGGTTTTCATTTTTGCCTCACTATTTTGTAAAAATAGATAGGAGAAAAGTAAGGTGTTAGATTTTTCTAATGAGTTGTGTCTAGGAGTAGTTAACCCACGCACAAGAAAAATCCAAATTTTCAAAAACTGTAATTCTGGGTTATTGATTTTTCTCATAATATAATTTATATGATTCCATACTTAGGTGTTGAACATGAGATATGATGTTAATATTGGTATAATTTTGATTCCATATTTTACTATTACCTGATGTGATGAGGGTAAGTGAACACATGTTTCATTTTAGGTAGCTATTATAATTCACATGCAATGCATTATGTCATGACATATTGGATACATTTCTTGACATCATGACACTGTTATGTGGAACTTGAGTGATAAAAATTTTGATTAATAAATGAATTGTGTAGGTAATTGATAAAACATGGTTGGTACACATAGTGCCTAAAGTAAACTAAACATTTATTTCTTACTTAATCTACAATCTAAAACAAATGAGGAAAATTTGGAACATTGATCTGTGAAAATTTGGTTGCATGGAATGGAATGTGTTATGATTTGGGTTTAGTTGATTCCATATTTTGGTTCATGATGTGTATGGGAACGAATGGATCATAAATGGTTACCAATTTGGATCAACCATTTAAATATAATTTTGATATAAATGTTAATTGATCTAAAATTAAATTTGTTAACCAGAGAAGTTGATATATACCTATATTTTGAGTGGGAAATTGGAATTCTATCTCATGATGTTTATGAAAGTTCATTTCAACTCTGTCCTAGATTTAGGATTCGAAAGATGGGCTAGATATATTTTATTAAGGCTTTATCCTATCCTACGATTTTATTTGAGATCATATGGTTATAGATCTTATATGATTTTTGTGTTGGGAATTGTAGAGACATGACACCATGATAACATCCAGTCATACACCAGGAGGGTGGAGACCACCATGCACCAAATTTGTTGCTCCATGGGATACTATTAGATCCTCCGGTAGTTCTAGAAGTGGAACCAATATTTCTACTACATAAAAGTTTTGAGGCCTAATTCTATGAGGGTTTTATATGTTATATGTATAATATTAGGGATCATCGCATCCTGCCTCCTCTATAGAAGAGTGGATGTATGTATTATAGTGGAAAAATACTTCCACATTTTTTGGGGATGGAGTTCTACTGGATGCTGACATGTGTCTTGAGACCAATTTTTAGATTTTCAAGCATCTTGATACATCTAATGAGATAAGAGTTAAGATCATAAAATATATTATTTAAGGAAGAGACAATAACTTGTGAGATTTCTTGAACCAGGATGATACACACTAAGATATCATTTGGAAAGATTTCCAAACCATGTTTCCTAGTTACTTTTTTACGAAAACCCTGATAGCTAAAAGGGATGGTGATTTTATGCATCTAGAGAAGGGAATGATTAATTTTATGGAATATTTAGCATGCTTTATGGAGATGCATCATTTTTTAATAATATAATGGATTATTATCATTCAAGGTTGTATTCATCATGGAATGTCTCTGAAATTCCATTTCATCTTAGGTTAACATTTCCAGGTTGAATAATATTAATGAGATAGTGACTGGGGAACTTTTCACTGATTGGAACCTGAGAGAGGATGGGGGCACAGAGTAGGGTAGTATAGTCTCTCAACCTAGTGGTTGAGCATCCAATGGTAGGAATAACCATTTTGAAGCTTCTCATGTGGGTTGTACTGGTTAGGATGTTTGTGTTATTAGATCTATTTTCAATCAACATTGTGGTAGGTGGGGTCATATGAGAAATCAGTGTGATAGAGACCCAATTTAGTGTTGGGATTATAGAAGTATGGTCCACTAGACCTTCCATTCACCAGCTAGGGGAATGGTATTGAATATAACTTGAGGTTTGGGAGAGGTATTCACAGCTCTATGTCAAGTTATAAGATGGAGTTGTACCGGTCGTTTAGGCTGAGGTGGTTGTCATGGATGAAGAAATTAGGAACCATTAGTACATAGGAACTAGAGTATTCCTACGTAGGTTAGTGAGGTTGTTTCACAATGTTATGATTCATGAAATATATATTTTTTATAACCTACACATGAGGAGTAGTCCATCGGTCCATCTACAATGAGAGGTATGATCATATTAGCATCTATGCTAATATATTTCCTTTTCAATATAGGGGATTTTCATATCTTCAAATCTATACCTCTGGTGGAGATCCTCTATCATAATGTTCAGTTTCTTGATGGCATAATTACACTCAATATCCCACTGAGAATATTATTAGATAGTGTACTCTAATGCAAGGAGTTCCCCTTGATATTGGTGGGTGTAATTTTGAATGGGATCTTTTTTCAATAAGATCAAAGGGTTTTAAATCATAATTAGGATGAAATTCCTAGTTTATTATTTAGCCCATGTATATTTTTATCATCATAGGGTTACCACCACATGACAATAGGGTGGATATTTCATGCAAAAGGGTGAATGGTATGTTCAGGTGAGATGAGATGGACCATAGAATCATGGGTTGGGTTGAATGAAATCCTAGCTTCCTAGTTTGTATCTAGATGACAAGGGAATGTGATAGATTTAATTCCCACTAGTGGTTTATTGTTTTAGGGATTTTTTTTTCAAAAAACATTTCAGGATTAACTCCTGAGAGAGAATTGGAGTTCTCTATCGAGCTAGTTCAAGTAGATGTACCTGTATGTACTCCCCTTTAGAGGATGGATAATATAGAGTTGCAGGGGCTCAAGAGGAAGCTAGAGGACATAAAGAAAGAGGGGTTTATATGACCAAATACATTTACATAGAGTTTTATGATCATTTTTTCAAAAAAGGTGGATGTTACCCTCAAGCTATGAGAGGATTACATGGAATTTGACTTCTTAATGGTTATTCACTTGTATGCCTTGATGTGGATATATGGCCTTTTTGATCTACTCTGAGGATCTTGGGTTTTCTAAAAAATTGATTTGAGTTCTTGATACCATCATTTGTGTGATCAATCTTCAAACCAACCTCATACATGATTTCCATGTGGGTATGGTCTGTATGAGTATCAGGTTATGTAGTCTAGTCACATGAACCCTCCAACTTTATTAATGGGGATAATGAACCAGGTTTTCCACCATTATCTTGATTCATTTTTTGTGTTATTCATGAAATATATCTTTGTTTATTCTCACAATTTAAATAACATAGAAGAACATCTTGAGATAGTTTGGAATTAACTTAGAGAGAATTTTTTATATGATAAGATTCAAATGTGCCACTAATGGATAGACAATATTTACTTCTTAGTTTATATTATCATAGAGTCAGGAGTTCCATATAACCCAAATAAGGTGAGAGATATAGTTTATAGGGGGAGCTAAAGAATATCTTTGATATATAGTGTTTCTTAGGGATACTTCGTTATTACCAAAGATTCATACCAGACTTCTTAAAACTATAAGGACCAATTTTTTGCTTGACTAAGAAGGGTGTGAAGTTTTTTTGGTCTGATACCTGTGAGACATCCTTTCAGGGGAATAAGGGGAGACTAAGTTCAACACTGGTTGTTATTCTTCTAGAACAGAGTAAGAGAAACACGGTGCATTGTGATGCATCAGATATCATCCTAGGAGTATTTTTGAGGTAGGAAGATCAAGTCATTATGTACATGTATCATTAATTAAGGACACATGAGATGAATTACTTGAAGAATAATGTTGATATAGATTCATTTGTTCATGATTCTCTCTATTAGATACATTATTTAATGGGAGGTATTTTGTGGTGTAATTAGACCATAAAAACCTCAAGTATATATTAACACAATGTGCATCATCATGTGGTTCCTCATACCATTATATTATATAAGGATTATTATTTTATATATCTATTATTGAAGAGTTTTTATAGGACATTGGGTATATAGAATCTTCTAATAACAGAATACAATCCTCCTACTTGTATCTAGTCAGAGGACTTTGTGTATATAGGAACTTCTAATAATAGAATACAATCCTCCTACTAGTATCTAGTCAGAGGACATGATTCAGGTGATTAAGGACATGATGTGATAATGTGTCCAATAATTTGGGGGATCCTATGATAGGCATGTACCCCTAGTTGTGTTTTTATACAAAAATATTTCTCAGGAGACTATACATGTGGAACTTTGTAACACATTGTATGGTATGACAAGCTAATTGACCTTGTTTTTGTTATTGGTAGGAGAGGTTGCTTTACTAGGTCCTCATATCATTCTGGAGACTACAGAGTATGTCCAGATGATCAGATAGAAGATAAATATTTCACAATAAAGATGAAAATCTTACTCTAATCACCATAGACAACCTAGAGAGTTCAAGGATGTAAATCATGCATTTTTATCTATATAACCACGGTAGGGACACAAACAGATTAGAAGAATCTCACAAACTATATCTAGATAATGTGTAGATAAATGTAGATGTGTCCTTTGAGGAGAATATTATAGGTATCATTGATAGGGGAATAAAGGTTATTTATGTCTGGATAGTTCATCTAGTACTGATGCTATGGAAGCACAAATGTTAACAATGTGAGACATGCAATCAGGAGGCCGTCGTATTCACTGAGTTGTATAAGTTATTATCATATGATTATTGACCACCTTTGGGATGTAAATAGAGGGAAAAATATATTTGGGGGGTGATTATAATATCTTGATATTTCCTATGAGTTACAAATATCTTTTTCATTTTAAATCATTGGTTTTGACCTAATGTGAGTTATTAATGATATTTTAGGAGTTTCGGGGGTGTTTTGGCTTTTTCTGATCCTAGATCATGAATTTTAGGGGGAAATAGTTGTGTGTAATAGTTAGGATAAATCATGAGACCTAGGATGCATGGTTAAGGGTAACTATGATAGGAAGGGTAGTGGGAAAAAGGAGGCTTCATGGTTTGAATAGACCATTAAACCTGAGGTGCACTCCCTGGAGATTTGTTACAGACCTTTAAGATAGGCTTAGAGCATGTTTAGTACACATTTTTACTAACCTTTTACCACAATAGTAAAATAACCCCTAGATGTAGTGAAGATTGCATGTTCAGTGCATGTTTCAGCAAGGGGGGCGATGTTATGGTCCTCGTTATTTAACATTATCCCGAATCTTCTCCCATTCTATAAATGGATTATCGGGGAAGGGTGCATCCTATTCTGGTACCACAATTGGGCGGGCAAAGTTCTAGGCTATTCGGGATGTCCGGGCCCCACTATCTCCTTCTGGGAGGCAAGCTCGTCTCCCCTATTTCTTAGGTCGGTCCTGGACACTACCTAGCAAGAAGTGTTTGACTCTATGGTTATTAACTCTAAGCATGACAGATGCATCTATACACCCTCCACCTCTAGGAGGTTCAACTCAAAAGACTTCCGCATGAGGAATGTCTTATAGGGGAAACATGATTGGTTTAATAGTGTGGCTTGGTGCAACAAGATTTCGGATAAACTCAATTTTCTCACATGGAGGATCCATAATAAATCTATCCCCTCCGATGATCACATTAAACAAATTTGAATCAATATAGTGTCCTATTTTCAATGTTTTGAGAATAAAAGTGAAGAGAATATGAACCACCTCTTCTTTGATGGAGAATGGGCTCGGTGTGATTGAAGGTTCTTTGGAGTTCATACGGGATTCCTTTTCCAAGGGGGTAATGCTAAGATGTTTATGGAGCATTGGTTCCAGGAGGCCAGTGTGTCAGTGGAGGATTCAAAGGTGCGATCTTTCATCTTCAATGCAGCCTAATGGTGCTTATGGAAATCCAGGAACTAGGCTAGATATGAGGGGAGCAGCTCCACTAGAAGATCGGTGGTGGAAAGTACTCGTTGTATTCTGATTGACTTGATTGGCACTACGGGCATTGGTAGGGAGACTCCATCTCTTTGTGTGCTGCATGATCCCCTGAGGAGGTCCACATGGAATGGTGCAGGGGATAAGGGAAGGTGGATTCATTGGATTCCTCCAAGAGACGAGCTCAAGCTCAATACTGGTGGATCTAATGTATTGGGTGACATGCGAGGTGGAGGCGTCATCCGAGACTCTAAAGGGAGACCTGTTTTGGCCTTCACAACCCATTTTGGCAGCAGATCCTCTATCCGGGCAGAAGCGCTGGCTGTACTTACAGGTCTATCCTAATGCAGCCAAGGGAAAATTTTCATCATCCACCTAGAAACAGACTCTATGATTATTCATGACGCTCTTCATGGTAATCATACCACTCCCTGGTCAATCACCTATACAATTAGACAGTTCAAGGCACTCCTCAATAACAACATCAGTATTTCTCATATGTGGTGCGAGGGGAACAAAGTAATGTATTATATGGCCTCTCTTGCGGTTCCTGGTACTCGGGGGTCATGTTTTCCTAATGTATCCCATCTAAAACCGGAGGGGGTGAACCTTATTCGGGGTGATGCCCTTGTCCTTCATTATTTCCAACCCCCATAATAAGGGTTGCCCATTACCTATTTGGTCCTTCAAGGGGCCCCTTTTATGAATAAAAATTATAATGTCAGATGGATTCCAAACCATGTGACCTCATAATTTTGATGAAAATAACCATAATTCCCATAAAATTCTTTATAACCTAAATATATTTTTTCATTTCTCCTCTATTAGAAAGAAATCATTCTTGAGATCTTCCATTGAATCCAAATCATAGGATTTTCTCCTATTTCATCATCCAGGCTCAAATTTGACCACTATTTGTATCATTGGATTTGATCCAGTAAGTTTTTCAATCATCTTTCCTTATTCTTCATTTGAATTTAAATTAACAATGTCATTTAGTTTCAAGATAATATTATTTATTTCCAGGTTCTTTATATCTTCTTTATTTTTATTACAATTTAGACTAAATTAGTGGTATATATTAATTGAGTGCTCTCCCATGTGTATACGGTAGGTGTTCTATATGTTTTCCTCAAGGCTTGGTGGTTTATATATTCAAATGGTCTTGTGTTGCAAGCCATAATTTCCAGAATCTCCCCTTGAATTAATTAAATGATTGAGTTGGATGAATGGGAACATGTTTATGTTTCCCACTATCTCCTTTTATGTTTTTGGAGCTGTTTATCCAATACCTAGGCCACCCATGGGGTTTTCCATTGTATCTTCCCTACTTTATACCACCCATATGGGTGTGTGAGTTCTCACCTTGTTAGAGGAAGAATTCATAAATTGAATTGAACTGAATTCAGTTTATAGGAGGGCGTGGATGCCACTTTTCCAATATATGGGATGTGGTTTACTTTGATTGAATGGATTTATATGGGAATTGTTTAATGGTTGATGAACTATTAGAATTTCTATAATTGTGAAATTATGAATGGATGATATGATGAAGAGATTATGGTAGTGGATTAATTTCTAGTATACCTTGGTTCTTTTTTACATAAAATGCCACATAAGTTTCTAATATATGGGACTTAATTGTAGAAATAGAATCTTTGGACCTGTTTACTCCTCGGATCTTCATTATGTAGGTTCCCAAGGGCATTTATTCCCATTGTAAATCAATTTCTTAGACTCACAATGGACATGGTTTGTTGAGATTATCCTCAAAATCCAACCAAGTATTTACTGAGTTTCCATTAATATTTTCTTGACACTCGTCCTGGATGTGTTGGTCTTCTATAATATAGATCTGACCGTTTATGTTCTGTCACATTTGATTATATTTCATGGAAATTATGGATACGATATAAACTTGTTTATACATTATATTTGTGGTGGTCGTTTTACACTAGATTACATGACATGTTCATGGTAGATTTTATACCATTTTTTACTCATCTTAGGAAGATTTTGAAGCTTATGTTTTCTTGGTTGCATAGAATGAAAATAGCGGTTTATTTATTTTTCTTTTTTAGTAATCCCATGCTTACGGTGTATTTGTTTATAGTTGACCCCTGGTATTGGTGTTTGTTTATTATTGACAGGTTGGACAGTATCACATGTTTTTTTCAATTTTCATTGGGAATTTATTTTTTACTACTATTATACTTTTTATATATTGAATAATTATTAACATGTTATACATAGATTGGATTTCTAATAGAACCCACTGGTTTTGGAATATTGAATTTTATCTCACGCATCGTTCAAACTATTTTTTGGTACTCGAAGAGAATTCATGTATGCAGGTTGGGATTGGTGCAAGCACCCATTTTATGATGCTTGACAATTCATTAATTAGAATTAAGGGAGAATAGGAGTAAACATATCTTGTGATTCTATCAAGAGGTAGTTATTTTTTCCTTTCTTGTATATTTTATTATTGTATTGTACTTGATGCTTGTATACTGGTTTTACTTTTTTTTAGAGACCTTATATGGCACATCATTTTGTCTTTGAGATTACTATTATAACTGTTTATATATGAAAATAATGTTAACAAGATAATTCGCTTTATATAAATGTGTAAACAATATTTTCATACTTTAATTATTCTTATTCAAAACTTCAATTCAAACAGCTCAGTGAATACTATAATAATATTTAAATAATAATATAAATACTATATTTTAGTTTGGTGAATCTCAAACATGTGTGTATCATAATATATTGAAGTAACTTGGTATTGTTTGTAACATAGAAAATATATAATGTTGTGTATAACTTACAATTCACTTGGTGTATCATGAAAAGAACACCATCAAATAATTTTAATTTATTAAAAATTATAAAAATTCCAAAAATAATAGGGTGTCACATTTTACCACCATTAATATGTATTCCACCCTCTAAATTCATCTAGTTCGTCTAAGGTTTAATACATTAATTTTCCTTTCATATAAACCCACATATTAATAATAATTCTAAAAAATTCTTTAAAAAAGGAAGGTAGGAACTATAATATATAGACAATGTGAATCATAACTATATTTTCATGTAGGATAACATAGGTGGGAAGTAAAAACAAGGACATGGAAGAAAAAAACTAACACCCAAATACTAATGGAGAGTTATAGAGAAAATATTTAGGAGAAAGTTAACAATAATGAATCCATAAACAAAATAGGCTTGAGAAATATCATTGATATCATCAAAAATGATTATAACAAAAAAACATTTTATTTTAAGGACCTTTTACTAATGTTGAATAACTTTTCACATAAGATATACTAACTTGATCTATTTCCATTACATATGAACAATCTCACCCTTTTGGTGTGCCTTGATCAATTACCACTTCAACATTTACTACAGTAAATGAAGGTGAATTTTTTATTCATAAAGCATTAAAAAATCATGATATTCATAAATAGAATGATAGGTTATTCTATATATCTTTTGTTAACATCATTGAAAATTAGTTATCATAGTTTATCCAATATGAATAAATCCAAATGTGGTGATATAATACATAAATGTCTAAACCCAAATACAAATTTTAGATTAAACAACTCAATAAATTGTTATCCCTGTAACCCTTCTAAAAGATGAAAATCCAAAACAGTAGAAATAAGTTCACAAAATTTTTCAAAATAAACCTAACATTGATCCCCATATATCATAATGTATTTCCTACCTATAACATATCAAACATGTGAATTCCTTTATCATTTATTTACTTGAAACATTGTAATGAACTAAATTAAAATAATTCCTTATATAAAACATACATGCTTCCAAAAGATAATTCACCCATTATTCTACAAATGGACTCTTATCTTATAAAACCATTCCTATTGGATGCATAGGTTCATCCTTAAAATGGTATAATATCAAAGTGATTTCATTATTCTAAAATCAATGTAGAAATAGTTAGTCAATTATTATAATCATATCGTGTTCAACTATTTGATGAACAATAATATTTTTATAGAGCCTATTTTCACAAAATCCCACTTGATGTTCCCCACATTTGGGTGCCCTAATTATCATCATTCACTTAATATTTTTTGATTTCTTAAGGTTTCCCTTTTTTATTGTCTCCATAAGTTTCTAGTTTTGATCACTATTATTAAACTTCATATTTGACAACTTTTTAGCATAACTCCAAAACTCTAATAAATTGAGAGACTAAAGTGTAGAAGGTGCATTCTATGTGGATTTATCATTATTCATATCATTATTTAACTTTCTATAGTCACTTCAACATTATGCCGATTGATTACCTTCCTCAACACACTTAAAATATTTACTATTTTCATTAAGATAATTCCCTCTATGTTTATTCCCATGCATTTAGAATAAAAGATAACTCATATTCTTCTCTCCATGGTTCATATATTATCATTATAATTATATTTTTATCTTATTATAAAAACCCTTTTATTGATAAATAACTCCAACATCCGTTTATACCATAATATCACATCAAATAATATATTTAGAGCATCCAAAGTTCCTTATGGATAATGAAATTCAAAGATTTGGTTTTAAGCCATAGAATAATTGGTCAACATTGCCTTCATTAAGAATGATAATAACCAAATAGTACCTTGAATGTATTGAAAAATTATCTTCATATGCACCAATACATTCATCATCATTTTTTTTAATCTCTTATAATTCATTCCCCATATTTGTTCGTATAATAAAAGGGAACTACTTACTATGAAAAATACCATTAATCACTTCCAATTCAATAGATTAAATATATATACCTAGGTTTAGACCTGTAATACTTTGCAATATTTTTGAAAATATTTCCTAATCCATGGTCCAAGTCAGCATGGGAATATGGGGCCCAAAGAGCCTCAGCGCGGTTATTCTAAAAAAATTTCATCATAAACATGCATTTTTGGTTAAAACATAAATAACTTTTCAGCGGAGTCTCAGATCAGATTTATGAGATCATTTTTGAGTCCATAATTTATTTTTTACCCTATAAGTGACATAATGATGTCCACGTTGGGAGTTTTTTATGGAGTTTATTGGGGGGTTTTTTTATGGTGGAATAATTAATTAAATGAGAATTTAATTAATTAATTAAAAACCTAAAACTAATACCCCTCCCCTCTCAAGTTGGGATCACACAAACTAAATAGAATAGACTATCCTAATATCCTCTCTTGGTATATGGTGTAATCAAGAAAAAATCAAAATGATGAAGTTCTAATGATCTCCATTTCTCATGAAAATCACCATTAGAATGAGAGGTAGCACGATCCGAGCATCTTTCTTCACCTGAAGCTTCAGCGTTTCCCCCTCATGGTAGGTGGTTTTGTTTTTTATTCCTGGTCCCATTAGTTTTTATTCATTATAAGTTACTAGAGACGAATTTTAATTGTTATGATCCATTCTAGTTAGATATATGAATTTTGGGTTGAATCATGGTGAATTGGTCATTTTTTGAGGTAATTTCTTATTAGGATTGATGACTACCAAGGCGAACAGTCCAATGACACATGTCATGTAGCCATTCACTATTTGGTGAAGATAAAAATGAGGGACTAAAAATCATGTATCAGGGTTACATGTTTTTTAGTTCACCAAATTTTGTGACTATGTGACATGGATTGGATATCCGTGTGAAAACACGTGATCGTGTACTAACACATGGAAAAAGTACAAGGATATGGATCTCAGTACAAAGACATGGGTTTAACTACATGGCTTAGTGTCAGTTGAAGAGGGAAATTTTAAGTACTAATTTTACATTTCATTTACCCTACATGCATTTCAAAACCTTGTCAATAGAATACACGTCCAGGTGATCGGGCATGCTCACATTCCATGTGTGCCACAGTGTACATCGTGTACTCTTAGGGGATCTCATTGAGATCATCCTCCTTCCACATATCCTTCTTTAGGACTCACATTTAGGCTTGTGAATATCCTATCATGAGTTTTCCTCTATTTAGAATGTGATGGTGGCATATTTTTTGAATTATAAGGTTAGAGGTGTCACTTTATGATCAAGAGCCTTGTGTAGCAGTAAAAATATTGGGCAGTGATCACGGTGAGTCTCCTGGTAGACGCCAGTGTCAGTACCCTTCCCTTTCACTTTAGGATGTCTGTCCCCTATAATTTTTTTAATAGTATAGTGGTTATCCCATGTGGGGAAAGGGCGTGGGTCCCCTACCTATGATAGTTTCACATTGTGAATTTTTATAAGTGTGACCCTCCTTTTAGTGGTGTTTAACCGATGTTGGATTTCGGTGTGGTATCTGAAGAGAGATGTTGGGTATGGTACTCCCCTTTGTAATCTGGGTTCAAGTTTACCTTGCCTCTATTTTTTGGTATATATGAGACTCCCAATTTCATAGGAATAGGTTCTTTTATATTTGGGTAGTTCCTTGGGATCATACGTGGTTTGAAATAACCTTGGATTCATGGGGAATAGGAATTATTTCCCCACCGAGATGTGTCCTTGTGAGGTGACCTAAAATCATGTGTTAGAGTCTATCCTACCCAAAGAGGATAGTGTCATGATGTGGTGATTGATTTTATTAGATTTGATTTTTCAGGGAAGATACATGCAATGTTGATCATCATTGATGGAATTATTTCAAAATTATTGGTACTCCCCTGATTTTTTAGGATGTGGGTTCACCATATCATTCATAAATATGAAAAGTGATCCACTATCATGCCAATTAATGGTCCCACCATATATGATAGCCAAATATAGTCAATACTCCCTTATTAGATTAGGGTACGGGTTCTCTTTCCTTGGAGTATGAACTCCCCTATCGTTCAGGGGTGTGGGTCCTCTATAAGTATTGTTTTGGTAGATATGGTACTCTCCTATCATACTATGGAGCGGGTCCTCGAGACTGGATTAGTTACTCCCCAATCATACTAGGGTGGGGGTCCACTATAGTAAGCGAGATATCAGAGTTGGTACTCCTCTATCTTACAAATTCAAAAGTCATCTATCCATAGAGTGGTACTCCCCTATTGGGTTAGGGTGTATGTCATTATCTATGGAGTTTTACACCCCAATCATATCAAGGTGAGGGTACTCCTTTCTCTGAGTGGTACTTCCCTTTCGTTCAAGGGTGTGGGTCATCATCTACAAAGTATTACTCCTCTATATCTAAGTTTTAATGGGGATAGGGTCCTCTATTGGATTTATATCTCCCTCATCTTTTTGTTATAGTTTCAACTGGTCCCCTCCATATGATATGTGTGATTAATGGTTAAGAATCACTTTCCCCTTGAAGTATTGAGGTGTGGGACACTCCATATAGGAGTGATAGGGGTTGCATGGGTTAGTTAGGATATAGTACTCCCTATACTGTTGGGCAGTGGTGAGGTGTGGTTCCCTCTTCTCCCTCTCAATAGAGAAGACACATGTGGTGCATATACTAGATTAGTGCTCCCTCAACTATAGGGAAACGGTAAGGATAGGCCCTCCCCACTTGGTTTAGTTAGCTTTCACTAAGAGAAATGTAGCGATGACAAGACCTCTGGAGGTAGACACTAGATTTGTACCTAACAGATTGTTACCGATGGAGAATACCTCTCGTTTGAGTTCTAACTAGGATGGATGTGCATATTGAGTGTGTTCTCCTAGTTTGTGTTACTTAGTATCTCATGTGTATTTCATGTTGTTGGCTATGGGTTCATAATCTCATGAGACTTGGAGTATGATATGAGTATATCTGGGTGATGTTTGGGATCCCTTGTAGTGTTGTAACATATTGGTTTGACTCCCCTTGATGACTGAGTATACTTATTAATTTTTTATTCACACATAAATCTTGTTCACTCTCCTATGGTATGTGTAGATGCATGGGGTATGCCACATACTTTCTGTGTTTATATTATTATGGTTGGATGAAGTCATTATTCTACTAATGGTTGTAAACGCTCGACGTGCAGTTCATCTACTCATTTTATTGATCCCCCTATGCTTGGACAAGTTTATTTCTTGTCGTCTTGTTCTGTGGGACATGGTTTCTTTCCTTACTCATTGGGTTGGGTTCCTATAACTTAACTGAATTTTCATGTACATTTGATGACGGTTCGAGATGGATTTCCACTATCAATGTGTTTTCTTCAAGCTCAGTTGAGTGGACTGTCACATTTTATTTATTTTATTTCCTTTTGGGGTTTTAGGGTGCCTATTAAGTATTTTTATATGAACCCATGTATAGGATTTACATGCACATATTTTATATCTTTTGAGGACCATAGACCTTTCGACAGAGTCTACATATGACCCAAGGTAAGCAGAGCATAGAGAGATAGACTAACTGAGGTGTTTACTAGAGCTGAGTTGAGGAGCCTTCTGGTAGTTACTCTTGATACTGATCACTTCCTTCAGAGCAGGTCAGATGCTTTTACAGTTTTCTTTTGGTGGATTCTTGTTTTCCCATTTCAATTTTAGTAAAGATGTACTCTAGTTTGGGATATATGAATGTATGCATTTAAATTCTATCTTTTTCTATCTCTGGATTGTTTCATTGAGGTTTTTGTGGGTGTGTACGTATGGTTAATTAATGGAAAAAACCTTTCAGAGTTTAGTTATGTCTTTATCTATTGTTTCCAACCCCTATCATATAGAGGTGAGCATTGGGGATTTGTGGATCAATCCCTGACATGGTTTGGGTCATGATAAAATTTTATCAAAAGAGATCATTAATTGAGAATTTTTTGTACATTTCACCTTTAAAATGATTTGGTTGGGTTGTGTAGAAATAGTGTTAGGATGTTTCAAGATTTAATCTTTGACCAGAGGTTCTAGTGTTGGTGTAGTGACCGATGTATTCATTCAATGGGCTCTAATAACCTAGTTTTGGACTCAATAAATTTGAACACTAGTTTCCAGGTAAATAATGGTACAAGCATCATATAGGACATGGTTTTGTTTTCCATTTATCTTTCTTGAGTCAACCCCCTAGATATACTCTTCATCATGGTGCATCTAGGATTCTATTTCACGATGCCACCACGATAACAGAAATAAATGAATCTATGACATGATTTTGATGAGAATCCACTCTATGATGAGGCTTCAATGCTGGGAATTGGTTCGGATGTGTTATATCTCGGTGGTTTTCTAGTAGTTCCACCACCCGTTGAGTAGCTAGTTATGTAGGTAGTTTAGGTCAAGGTTGCGAAGAGGTTGAGTTTATTTCATGAGTTCCTGATGAAACAACCTCTGAGGTAATAGGGTGATATAGATCCCCAATAAACTGATGGATGGCTTGAGTAAGTCACATGATCTTTCCACCTAGTGAGGAAACCTCCCAAGAAGATGGTGGTCTAAGTAGTGATCCTCTTACATGGTTCGACAGGGTGATGGTGGAGTTTAATATAGTCTCATGAAGAGGTGATAGCTACTTGGGTAGATTTTGAGCGACTCTTTACGGAAGAGTTCTACCCAGCCAGGTTTATATTGGTACATATTCAATAGATTATGTAGCTTCAAAAAGGAAACATGACTATGGAAAAGTTCTCGGCAGTGTTCATATACCTTCCATGTTACTCCATGGATATGGTTCATGATTTTTTTTTCAGAGCACGAACCTTCAAGCAGGGCTTGCTATGGGAGATCAGGGCATCTGTGATTCTGTTGGGCATTCCCACATATACTGTAGTGATGTAGAGAGCTTTTATAGTGGATAGTTTCTTAATAGAGGGATATATAGATGAGGGCCAAGGTGGAAGGCACAAGGCTAAGTCATCTGAAGCAGCTAGCGGATGGAAAATAATAGGATCATGGAGTAGGAGTTGTACCCATGCCCAGTCCCAAGCACTTGGGTCTGTAGTGTGGGAGCATCACCAGGAACTAGGTCTACCTTAGGAGTGGTGGTGTTATGATTGTGATAGTTGGGGATATATCACTAGAAACCATCTGGCCCACCGTGTTGCTGAGAGTAATCTGGTTGATGGACCACCTTGGTAGAGGTAGTGCTTTGAGAAGGGAGTTCTGTAATATGGAAGAAAAGGCGGAGGAGTAGGTATAGTAGAAAGAGGTGGTCCACGCTTGGCCTAGGGAGCTGGAGGGTGCTGGAAATTACATATTCATGATATAGAGGCCTTTTACCCAAAAGCTTCGAGGATAAATAGAGATACATTCTTTGTCCTTTAAACTTTCTACAGTATCAATTTATAGTCACTGTTTTAAAGTAATCTTTTCTTTATGCTTCTTGCTCGAGGTTTAACCAGGGTAACACAGTGTGTCAATGAAACCCAATGTGGTATATATTCAATTTAGCTTCAAATTCATAAAAAATAGGGTTTATTACCAAACCAAGATTCATTTATTGTGATGTGAGAACAACCGTGAGGGTGAGTTGGTGCGGCCCAGAGCAGATACTATCGAGGTTCGGTGGATGAGTTCCTCTGACTAGTGTGTTCGATGAGAGTTTGAATATAATGTGTTAGAGTTGGTCCCATCATTTCTAGTGGATCTTTCCGACTTGAACCTTATGCATGGAATCCGTAATTAAGGGAGAACCTTTCTTTTAACTATTCTGTTAGGGAAGAGTTAGAACCAATGATTTTTCCACAGTTTGGACTGGTTTCCTACCATCCGTACTTAGTTGGGATGCCACTATTGGTTGTGGAAGTTTTTTATGGTTTAGGTTACTCTCATTATGGGTGGATCGAAGACATTCAGGGTATTCCAAATGATTTTTGTGTCTATCTTATCTTGGGTGTTTGAGCTTGCCCTCTTCTCTTGTTCGTTGGTTCCCTTGCCTGCTCAGTGTCAACTTTGGAACACAAAAAACTTGCGGAGGCTATTGTGAAGTTCATATAGGGTTGGATATGAACTATGGGATTATGTCAGTATTTGTTTCAGGTTTGTAAGTTGGTGTACCACTAAACCTCATGACTATAGTTATCCAGTGGCACTTGGTGCTTTTTTCAACTTTTACCGATATATATACATGTACCCACTCGATGCATGATGTTGGACTATTTGGATTTGGATGTGAGAGTGATTTTTCCTTGGTTATTACCATGATTTCATGCTTTGAAGTAGCATGGGAAGCCATAGTGATCTCGCTAGCATGGCAATTTCAGTGTGGAGATCAGTTTATTTACCCTGTTCCAAGATTTTTTTTCTTTTTGAGGATGAAATATTTTGAAGCTAATAGAGATATAGATACACAATTTTTGACCTTTAAGACTTTATATTATTATTTAATATATTTATGAATCTAGGGACTGATTCAATATGGGAATCTAGGCCCCTAAGAGCCTTAGCATTGTTATTTTAAAAATCTGTTATAATGTGCTTGGAGTTTCATTTGAAATATAAATAACATTTTAGTGGATTCTCATATCATATTTATGAGACCATGGTGGAGTCCAGAATGTCATGATTACCCTATACCTAACAAATAGTTGTCCACATCAGTATTTTTTGATGAAGTTGAGTTGGCAGTTTGTTTTATGGTGGAATAATTAATTAAATAAGAATATAATTAATTAATTAAAAACCTAAACTGAATTACCCCTCCCCTATCTCATTGGGTGTGCACAAACCAAATAGGAGATACACTCCTCCTACCCTCCCATTGGTGATGATGGAATCGATCCAAAATCGAAGAGAAGAAGTTTCATCTATCACTCTTTTCGACACAGATCATCATCAGAATGAGAAGTAGCATGATCTAAGCATTAATCTTCACCCGAATCTTCGGTGTTTCTCCCATTAGGGAGGTGGTGTTGATTTTAAGTCCCAATACCATTATTTTTTCTTCATTATAATGTTCTATAGCCCCATTTAAATTGTTTTTTATCACTAATATGAAGATATGTGAATTTTTTGTTGAATCGGGGAGAATTATGAATTTTTACAGGTAATTCCTGACATGAATTATTGACTACACAACATGTAGTCTACAGAAACATGAATTATATACCTTACTATTTGGGTAATATGACCTTTGTAAATGCACATTTTGTATCAAATTTGCATTCCCTATAGTACCCCCAAACCGTTTAACTATGGGACATGTCTTGGGAAGCCAAGTGAAAACCCATGTTTGTGTACTAACACATGTCCAAAGTAAATAGAAACAGGGTTTGATACATGTACATGGTTTAAACTAAATGTTTAGGGGATTGTTGAATAGTTACATGTTATGTACTACCTATACATTCCGTGTACCCCTACATTGGTTGTAAAACCATGTAGATAGAATACATGACTAGGTTCTTGCGTGCGCTCATATGTCGTTTGTTCCCCAATGCACACAATGTACTCCATGGGGACCTCTTTGAGATCTTCTGACATCCATATCTCCTTCTTTAGGACACATATTTATTCTTATGAGTGGCCCATCCTATGTGTTATTCCATGTAAAATGTGATGTTGGCCTCTATTTTGACCTGCAAGGTACGAGGTTAATCTTTTCAATCAAGACACTTGTGTAGTAGTATAAATCTTGAGTAGTGATTTGGATGAATCAAAGGGTTGACATTGGAGTCAGTACACTTCTCTTTCACTTTAGGATGTGGGGACCTAGACTCTTTAAAATAGTAGAGTGGTTATCCCCTATAGGTATAGGGTATGGGTCTCCTACCCTAGACAGTTTCACACTGTGATGATCGATAATCATGAAGCTCCTTTCAGAACTATTTAATAGATGTTGGAGATCAGTGTGTTTCTTGAAGAGAGATGTTGGGTCTAAAAATCCACTATGGAATTAGTGCATAGGTTTCCCTGACCTATTTTCTTTAGTAGAGATGGGATTCCCTACATCATGGTTATTTTCACTTTTAATTTTGGGTAGTACTTTAGGATGAGACATCGTTTTGTATAACCTTGGACTTGTGAGGCAGAGGATCACTTTTCCTAATGAGACCTATACTTGAGACGTGACCTAAAACCATGAGGGAAAGTCAATGTCCCCCAAAGAGGATATTTTCAAGGTTTCGTGATCAAGTTCCTTAGACTTGATAGTTTAGGGAAGACACATCTGATACTGGGCCTTTTTTATGGACTTATTTCAGAACTATTGGTAATCCCTTAATGGTTTTGGGTGTGAGTTTCACATATAATTTGTAAAGTTGGATAGTGCTACCCAACCATGTTAGGTAGTGGACCATCCATACTTGTTTTCCATATAGATTCCTTACTCCCCTGTTAAACTAGGGTGTAGGTCCTCTATCCTTGGAGTTGGAACTATCCCATCATTCCAGGGTGCAGGTCCTTCATACATGTTGTTTTGGCAGAGTCCGTACTCCCCTATCGTACTAGAGAGTGGGTCCTCTAACCTAGGGTTAGTACACCCCTATCATACAAGGGTGTGGGTTCCCCATAGTAAGTTATGAGGCATATTCGGTACTCCCATGTCATTATATTGTGCATGTACTATAGACATAGAATGGTACTCCCCTACTGGGTTAGGGTGTAGGTCCTCATCTACGAAGTTCTATTCTCCTGTAATATCAGGGTGTGGGTCCTCTTTTCTCTGAGTGGTACTCCCCAATCATTCCATGGTGCAAGTCCTCATCTATGGAGTAACACTCCCTCTTCTCTGATTTGTATCAGGGAGTGATCCCTCCATTGTAGTTAGAGCTCCCTCAACATTGGGTATGGTTTTGAGGAGTGGGACCCACCACTTGATATGTGTGATACCTATTAGAAGTTAGTTCTACCTCAATGGAATTATGTGAGGTCCACTCCATATTGGAGTGAAATATTTTTCACGGTTTAGTTAAGAGATAGTACTCTATCAATTGTTGGGCAGTTTTGAGGTGTGGGTACCTCCATCCACTTTCATTACAGAAGATTCACATGGTGCATAAATTTTAGAAGGGATCCCTCAACTACAAGGAGGTGGTGAGGAGGAGGCATCTCTACTTGGTTTATTTACCATGCACTAGGTGTAAGGTAGAGATGATAATACCGCTGGTGTTGTTCATTGGAGTTTGACTTAATGAGTTGTTCCTAATAAAGTATACCTCTCAGACAGTTTCCATCTAGGATGGTTGATCTCATGGAGTGTGTTCTTATGTTTTTTGTTACATAGAGCCCCGACTATATTTCTTGTTGCTGGATATGGGGTCAAAATCATATGATACTTGCAGACTAATATGATTATATCTGGGTGAAGTCTGGGAGAACTTGTAATGTTTTAACATTCTAGGTTTACACCTCTTGAGGAATGAATATACTTACTACTTATATTCCAATACCTAACTTTTGGTTACTATCCTTATATGGGAGGAAAATATATGCAGGGTATGCCATGTTATTTATGAGCATGGATTATCATTGTTGGATGTGGCACTCTCCTAATAAGGTTATCAAAATCTCTATTTGTAGTTCATATACTCACCGTGTTGAGACCCCTGTGCTTGGATGACCTTACTTCTTAGTGGGTTGTGTTGTGGTACATGATTTCATTCCTTACTCTTTGAGTTGGTTTCCTTTGACATATCTGACTATTCATGTACAACCAAGGATAGTTAAAGATTGAGTTACTGTATTGATAGGTTTCATTTTGATAATTCCATAAGACTGTCTCCTTTTAGTTCCTTGTTTTGGGTTTTTGCGGTACCTACTGAGTATTTTAATACTCACCCTTGAAAGAACTTTCCCTTGACATATCTTGTGTCTTGTACAAACCACTAGACTTTAAACAGAGTCCATGGAGGACCCGAGGTAGGAGTATCTTAGTGAGGTGGACCAATCAAGGTGTCTACCAGAGCTGGGTTGAGGAGTTTTCTGGAAGTTACTCTTTAAAGTGATCATCTCCTTCAAATAAGGTCAAACGCTTTATAGTTTTCTTTTACTGGGTTCTTGTTTTTTCCTTTTCACTTTCAGTACTGCTATACTATATTTTGGGATAGATATATGCTTTAATTTTAGTTTCATGTTTTTATATCTCTATACTATTTTACTAAGGTGTCTGTGGGTGTGTGTGTGTAAAGATACTTTTGGTAAAGGCCTATTTGAGTTTAGTTATGCCTTTAGTGGTTATCACCAACCCTTGGCAAATGGATGTGGGCTTGGGGGAGTTACGGCACAAGCCCCGGCATGGTTCAGGTCATGATATTCAAAATATTCATTTTCCATTACTTTATTAATAAGGTTCCACCATTAATCTGTTTCACCTTCAAAGTGATAAATAGACAAAATGCCTTTTTCATTCTCTAAACACTTAAGAATAGAAAATATCTTTTTGGTGGTACTAATCCATTACTCAGCAACTAGTGGATCGGTGGAACCACTAATAGAATGTGGAATTTTCCTTATAAAGGAATCAATATAAGATTTTTATCTCCTTTTCTCTTTTGTAATTTTAACATGATTCATATATTAGTAATTTTGTGTGAGCATAAGAACAATTTTCTCCATTCCAACTCCCATAACATTTGGTTTATCAATGTAAAATCATTTCATTGACTAATTAATTCAACATTAACATAGATCCTTCATGTTATATCGATTAACTAAAACCAAAATTCAATTCATGAGAAACACAAATCATAGTTTAAAACAACATAATCATGAAAAAATCACTTATAGTGTGTCTAATTAATTAAACCTTATCTTAAATATATTACACAATAGGCTTAATTTAGGAAATTAATAGTAATCATCTATTTGAATCATTAACTATCTTTTGTAATGTTTTTGTGAATTTCCAAAGAATATCCCATGGGTTTGTCAAACTAGGTGGGTAGAAAGTCCCATTGTCATGAACCAATTCCAGATTGAGTCTAACTCAATTTAGTTTTTTTGGGGATGTCACCCCAATAAATATTTTATCTAGAACCACATCCACATGTAGTATCCATAAAAGGATGTAATTTCATAGAAACCACTCTCTCAATACTTTATCAAAATTTGAATACATTTTCCAAGAGTTAATTCATCCTTAAAATTTTTCATAGATACATCACCTGGAATGTCCTTAATAATATCCCAAGGGATCTCACTAAAGCTTTCCCCTCTGAGTTCCAAAAGGATGACTAAACCATTATTGGATTCCAACTATAGAGAACCTATCTTATCATACAGGGGTATTATAAGATTTTTTATGAATATATATAACATTATGAAATTTCATTCCTATAGACCGAAATAGTTAAGTGTCTTAAAAAAATTGGAACTTCATTTTCTATCTTGGTTAAATACATTCAATGTTTCCTAAAAACTCATTCCTATTTGGTAATCATACTTAAAATATTTATTCATAACCTAGGTAAAGGAAACATAAAAAATTGTGGGCTTAGATTCTAATTAATGGTCAACAAGGTAGATATATAAGAATAATCCTGAAAATAAGGGTATAAGAATGTAAACATTACAGTAGCTTATAATACCCTTCATATCAAAGATCAAAATCATGATTTATTTCATAAATATTACTAGTTCATAATAAATAAATCATAATAAATTCAAATAACACGAGCCATGAGATAAAAACGGTAGCATAACACATAGACTTTTGGTATAAAAAAGTATAGAAACTCAGAAATCAAGGCTAGCTAACAAGAAAAGCATATTGTGTTAGGCTGAGGATGACCACTCATGTAACTACTTTGGGATTAGGATAACAACATGTGTACCCTCTTTTTTTTTTGCTTCGGTTAACAAACCCTATACCCTCTTATTTTTAGGCTTGGGATAACAACCCATGTAAGGACCCAACCCTAGAATCCCATAGCTGGTCCCTTATTTTATTACATTGGAATGATTACAAGAAATTTGTATCTAGAAGGAATGAATAGTTTATTAGTTCTGGAAAACAAGATATATACATAAGTTCAACATTACAACATGAAATTAAATACATAATAGAAAATTTATATTGCTCCAATATTATCCTTGAAAGTCATTAATAATATTCTTCATTATAACCTAGAGAAAATAAAACATAAGAAAGGGGTGATCTCATATTCTTAGTATGGGTAAGTAATACAGTGGATGTTATCATAAAAATAAACACTAGGCATGGTAAACAACTAAAAACACATGCCTTTAAAATTATAATTAATCATTATATAGAAGGAATGAAATATGATTTAATATGGACATTTAAATGATAATAAGGGAATGAAACATAACCATTGATATTTTATAAGTCTAATGATCACATAGTTTATCAATTACCAATTCCATAATAAGGGAATGCATAATTCCATACATCTGAATCATATTGTTAAGGCCTTGTCCAAGACGTCTAAAAATACAAGGGTAAGGCCTAGTTCAAAACACAAATCTGTTTTCTATCATTGTAAAGACCCGTAAAATTCAAGGGAAATTTTTTCTTAATTTTCTTTGGAATTTTACAAGAGCGCGGTTTCTGACGGCACCTGATTCCGAGGCCCGGTGTGCCCGGAATCAATTTCCGAAGTTCGGCTCGGGTACGTTCAGTGAACGAACGAGCGGGAATTTCTAACTTTTGAACCGGTGCCCGGAATCGAATTCCGAGGGCACCGATGGAACCGTAGCGCCGGTAAATGCTTAGGAACTCCTGTTCTGGAGTTGCGTTCCTACGAGTGTTGATAATAAAAATTGTGGATGTTTACTTTGTAATTACACTACAATTTTTATTATTATACTCTTTGTGTTATTTCTTGTTGGAAGTTGGGTAACCACCCAACCTCCCTTGGGAGGTTATGAGGGTGGTGGGGCCCACACGAACCCCACCTCTTCATATCCTCTAAAACCCCTCAACTCCCACATAAGTTATGATATCTTAAGTTATAACTTTAGACTTAAATATGGTGAGTTGTGTGTGTGTTTTGAATTTCAAACTCTTGAAATTCTAGTGTGTTGTTGTGTTAACAAAATAAGATAGAGTCTTATTTTATTTTGGGTTTTAGTTTTGTCTCCTTGAGAGAGTTGGGAAGGTTCTCCTTGTTTCTTCATCTTCTTCAACCTCATCGAAGAACACGAAGAACGCCGTTCTTCAACGAAGAACTTCTTCGCCGAAGAACACGGTTCTTCCGCGACGCCTTATCCGCGACGTGACATTCTTCTTCCGCATCATCTCTTCCGTGACGGTTTTCCGCGACGAACGCCATCGACAACGACTCTTCCTCCGACGTCAAAGGAATCGACACTGATATTCCACAACTACGACAACGTGCGACTATCGAGGTAGGGGTTCTTGAGTTCGTTGTTTTCATTTTATTTGACATTCATCAAGTATTTCTAAGCCAATTGATAACAAACTAACGGGAGGAGGCCGGACCGCACAATCACGGCCGATCCTTCTCCCATCGTGGTTTAGTTTTATTGTGGTTTGAAGTGGGGTAACGCGGTACCATTGCACCGCGCGAAAAGAATTATTTAAGGCCGGTTTGGGTCACGACGAAGAACCGCGACGCTATAATGCTGCGCCTTTGAGATCGGATGAGACCGCGGCCGGAGTCGGGCCGCGGCGGTGGGGCGCGACGTCGTTACGTTGCGCAAATCTTACAAGGGCCGAGCAAGAAGGGACGGCCGGAAAACCGGCCACCGGCGGAAAAAGAAGAACCGCGGCCGGACGGCCACGGCAGAGCACCAAGAGTCGCCGGCCGCCGAAGATCAGGGAGGCCGCGGCCCTACGGCCGCGGCGGAGCAGCCGGGGGCGTCGGCCTTGCCAGCGCCGGAGATCAGGAGGAGCCGCGGCACTTCGGCCGCGGCGGAGAAGCCAGGGGCGGCCGGCTTCGCCGGCCGCCGGCGTCCAGGAGAGCCGCGGCCATAAGGCCGCGGCATAGCATGGGGAGGCGGCCGGTCGTGCCGGCCGCCGGCTTGCAAAAGAAGCGGGACCCGCAGGTCCCGCGTGTAAAGAAAACGGCCGGCTTAAAGCCGGCCGTGATCCAGTAAATCCGGGGGATTGAAACCCCCGGTTTCCATTAGAGTCAGCCCCCACGTGCGGTGGGGGCCGTTTAAAAAAAATAAGGGCGCGGCTAATAAGCTGCGCCGCCCTTCTGGAAAGCGGGGGGCTTAGCCCTCCCGCGCGTGGCCCCGCGGCGCCGGCCGCGCCGCCGCGCCGGACCGCGCCGCCGCGCCGGTCCGCGCCGCCGCGCCGGTCCGCCGCCGACTGGGCCGGGTCGGACCCGGTTCGGGTCGACCCGGTTCGGGCCGACCCAGGGGGGGTCGGGCCGGGTCGGCCCAGACCCGGACCCCCCGTTTCGGATCAGATTCGGTCTTTTGGCCATAACTTGAGCCACGGACCTCCGATCGACAAACCGTCTGCGGCAACGCGATCCTTGGATCGAGTCGGTCGTTTCGGTATATCGCACTCAAGGTTTCGGATTACTTTGAGTTCGGCCGGGTTGGTTCGTTCACGAAACCAACCGGGCCTTCGGAGCGGAAACGCTCATATCTTGTGCTACAGACGTCCGATTGACGTGCCGTCAGCTTTGTTGTGTTCCTCTTAGTGAGACGGAACTTTTGGCATACTCCGCCCGAGGTTTGGACGCAGGTGGAGTACGGTCGGGTTGGTTTTGCCTTAAAAACCAACCGGGCCCCGGGGACGAAAATGCCAATAACTCTCAGACCGGGCGTCCGATCGACGCGCCGTCTGTTGCGTTGAGTTCCTGTTGACGATACGGAACTTTTGGATACATCAACTCTGGAATTTGTGACAGTTGATGTATCAGCCTCTCGGCTCGTGGAGCGGATCCTCCGAACGAGCTTGCTGTGTGCGGGAACCCTAGTGCTGGCTGCGACTGTTACTGTGACTACTACTGCTACTACTGCTTCTGTGACTGCGACGACGACACTACAGAGATCCTGTGTGGATTCGACGACGACGACTTCAGCACTCAGCGATCCTACGTGGATCAGTGCTACAGGTCCTGTGTGGGTCCGATCCTGTGTGGGTCTGATCCTGTGTGGGTCCGCGCTCAGCGGTTCTGTGTGAGCCAGCGCCTACAGGTCCTGTGTGGGCCCGATCCTGTGTGGGTCTTTGCGGGGGTTAGTTACCTATCGATCCTTCGTGGGTCCGACGACTTAGATGGATCAGAGATCATCTTTATCGTCCTTTGGTTAGTTACCTATCGATCCTTCGTGGGTCCGACGACTTAGATGGATCAGTGATCATCTTTATCGTCTTTTGAAGAAGTATACCTGTGTGAGCTGAAACCGTTTTGCTTTCCTGTGTGGATTGTGTTGTGCAATCCTGTGTGGATTACGTTTTACTTTCCTGTGTGGATTGTGTTGTGCAATCCTGTGTGGATTACGTTTTACTTTCCTGTGTGGATTGTGTTGTGCAATCCTGTGTGGATTACGTTTTGCTTTCCTGTGTGGATTGTGTTGTGCAATCCTGTGTGGATTACGTTTTGCTTTCCTGTGTGGAATACGTTTACTTTCCTGTGTGGACTGTGTTGTACTTGGGCTCGGAGGTTGGAGCATATTTGAAATTGATGACTTAGGTATATGTATGGGCATATACCTAAGCAGTGTCGGTTGTTACTTCATTATTGTACCTTTCTTCGTGGTTATCCTTTGTGGATTTGAGAGACCTTCAGGGGTCTCGGGGTCCCTACTGAGTAGCATATACTCACCCCTGCACGGGCTTTGCCCGCACTACGTTGTGTTGGTTGCAGACGACGGACAGCGTTGACCTTAGCCGAGGCTTGCAGAGCGGGACGGTACCCGGAGGTGGACCACTGGGCGGGACGTGCTCGGAGCGGACGGCGGGACCCGTGGAGCAGAGGAGCTATCTGTACTCACCCTTCAGGTGGGATTTCCAGTGGACAGCTCGGCGTAGCGGCTTTTACTTTTCATTTGATGTTTTCCCTTTCTAGTTGTACTTTACTTTCAGTTTGGGTTTGTATACTGGCCCATTTACTTTTCCGCACTTTCAGTTGTACTCTGCTATTGCTTAGTGTTTACTTTCCGCTTGCTTTCTCTGTGGTGTTTGTTTTCTTTACAAAGGCAATGCCTTCCCTTTGATACCAATTTGTCACGACCCGCCCTCGGGGTCCGTGCCGTGACTACCCCAAGCCCGCCTTCCATAGGCCCTAGGGTCCACCCACATGTCTGCGGGGCAACTAGGTGGTACTTGGTGGGCCAGGACCCGACAGCCATGTTAAGGCGGGGTGGCTGTGCTATCCCCGGGACATGGTTGTCAAAATTGGTATCAAAGGAGTTCGGTTCTACCGCGAACTCTGATCTTTTCTATGTGAACCAATAATGTTTAGCGTATTGAGTGTGGTTATCAGTCCAGAGAGTCCAGTAATGGTGCGGCGGTCGACGTATCCGTACACCAGGACCCTGACTTCTGATTTCCGACTTAATGCACGAAAACATTGATTGCGTGTGTGTTTAAAAGTTTTCTTTGTGATTACTTAAATCAGCTCACCATGTATATTGTTTGACCGTGGCGCACCTGTTTCCTATTCAGGATGGCCCCACGACGGCAGCCAGCTAGGGTTCCGAGAGTCGAGCGTGACGATAGCCCACCGAGTGACGAGGCCTCGGTGCAGGGCCCTTTGTCAGCAGTGGCACCGGCGGTATCTCTACCCGCCGAGCCCCCGATGCTTCCAGCACCAGCCGCTGACGATGCACGTCGCCTCAGCGCACTGCATGAGTTTCAGCGCCAGCGACCGCCCAGGTTTCGCGGGGAGACGGATCCCCAGGCAGCAGAGGACTGGCTGGAGGCAGTGGTACGAGTGTTTAGGCAAGTGAGGACACCAGCAGACCTCATGGTGATCCTCGTTGTGAGCCTACTACACACAGCAGCAGGACGATGGTGGAGCTTGATGCTCTAGGTGCACGATGAGGCATCTCTACTTTGGACGGACTTTGAGAGCCTTTTTCGCTCGGAGTTCGTCCCATCCACCCTTCGTGCAGTGCGTATCCAGGAGCTTCTTCAGCTGCGGCAGGGCAGCATGACGGTCGCTTAGTACTCGGCAAGATTTACTGATCTCTCGCGCTACTCGACCGACATGGTACGGGACCCATTCTTCCGGGCCCGGACCTTCGAGCAGGGTTTGAGACACGAGATCAGGGCATCGCTGATCTCCCTCAGCATACCGACTCAGACAGGAGTACTGGAGCGGGCCCTTCTGATCGAGAGCTTCCTTGCTGAGTCTACACCAGCGCCGAGACCCACCGCAGGGCGGCACGTGGCAGAGTCTTCTGCAGTAGGCAGTCGGCGGATGACTCAGGGGTCCAGGCAGACCAAACCTACCGGTGGCCGACTGCATGACTCAGGCTCAATTGTACGGGGAAGTCGGGATGGAGTCAGAGCCAGGCGTGCCGAGAGTGGGCAGTGTTACTCCTGTGGCGGGATTGGTCACAAGGCTCGTGACTGTCCGACCCGCTATGCTGATGATCAGCAGTTAAGTGAAGAACCTCCCAGGCAGAGGCAGAGGTTCGACCGTGGCGGTCCGCAGGGAGGAGCTGGATGAGCAGTCGGTGGTGGGAGACGCTTTGAGTCTCTTCCACCACCACCACCAGGAGGTCCGCCACGACCACAGGGAGTAGGTGAACATGCGAGAGCTCAGCTTCAGGCAGACGAGGCCTTCGATCATAGAGCTCTGGGAGCCGATGGACAGGAGCAGAACTAGTGGATACATCCTTTGTACTTCTGGTTCCTTGTTTCTTTTGTGTAGCGTCTTGTATTATGAGCTGCAATAATAAAAGACGCATACCTTTGTGATATTTTCGTTCCTGTCCTCTTTCGTGATGTTACTAAGAGGTTCCAGTTTTGGCTGTTGACTTGACCCTCACTTGTGAGACATCTACTGGAGGAGACCCAGTTACCACACACTGATGCCGACAGTGTGACTCAACCCTTGGAGGCGAGAGTAACGGTTGAATCTCTTAGTAGTAGCGTCGAGGCCTTACGACGTCATCCTTGTTATGGATTAGTATAATCCATGTTAGGATTGACTGTTTTAGGCAAAGAATGTGGTTCATCCAAGGGATGAGACCAGATTTCTCTTATCAGCAAAGAAGAAATCTTGCAGCTCCTGTGGGACCTAAGATGGTCCAGGTCATCCAGGGGCGGATGAGTACAGCTCAGAGCCGGAAGAAGTCATACGCTGACAGGAGGTGGAGGCCACTAGAGTTCGAGGATGGCGACCACGTCTTCTTGCGGGTCTCACCTTGACGTGGTATTCGGAGATTTGGCCGAGGCGGCAAGTTATCTCCGCGCATCATCGGACCCTTCCAGATTCTCAGCAGGATTGGTGAGGTGGCTTATCGCCTGGCTCTACCACCTCAGTTGCACCGGGTGCACGACGTCTTCCACGTATCTCAGCTGAGGAGATACGTGCACGACCCGACGCACATCTTTGACCATGGGGAGCTTGATGTTGACGATGGGGCGACTTTCACGGAGGTCCCGGTAGAGATAGAGGATCGGCAGGATCGGGTCCTGCGTGGGCGATCGATTCCTCTTGTGCGCATCAGATGGCAGCACGGGAATCACCAGGAGAGCACATGGGAGCGGGAGGCTCAGATGCGTGCTCAGTACCCTCATTTGTTTCCCTAGTTTTTTATGTATCTTTACGGGGACGTAAAGCTCTGAGGTGGGAGTAATGTAAAGACCCGTAAAATTCAAGGGAAATTTTTTCTTAATTTTCTTTGGAATTTTACAAGAGCGCGGTTTCTGACGGCACCTGATTCCGAGGCCCGGTGTGCCCGGAATCAATTTCCGAAGTTCGGCTCGGGTACGTTCAGTGAACGAACGAGCGGGAATTTCTAACTTTTGAACCGGTGCCCGGAATCGAATTCCGAGGGCACCGATGGAACCGTAGCGCCGGTAAATGCTTAGGAACTCCTGTTCTGGAGTTGCGTTCCTACGAGTGTTGATAATAAAAATTGTGGATGTTTACTTTGTAATTACACTACAATTTTTATTATTATACTCTTTGTGTTATTTCTTGTTGGAAGTTGGGTAACCACCCAACCTCCCTTGGGAGGTTATGAGGGTGGTGGGGCCCACACGAACCCCACCTCTTCATATCCTCTAAAACCCCTCAACTCCCACATAAGTTATGATATCTTAAGTTATAACTTTAGACTTAAATATGGTGAGTTGTGTGTGTGTTTTGAATTTCAAACTCTTGAAATTCTAGTGTGTTGTTGTGTTAATAAAATAAGATAGAGTCTTATTTTATTTTGGGTTTTAGTTTTGTCTCCTTGAGAGAGTTGGGAAGGTTCTCCTTGTTTCTTCATCTTCTTCAACCTCATCGAAGAACACGAAGAACGTTGTTCTTCAACGAAGAACTTCTTCGCCGAAGAACACGGTTCTTCTGCGACGCCTTATCCACGACGTGACATTCTTCTTCCGCATCATCTCTTCCTCGACGGTTTTCCACGACGAACGCCATCGACAACGACTCTTCCTCCGACGTCAAAGGAATCGAAACCGATATTCCACGACTACGACAACATGCGACTATCGAGGTAGGGGTTCTTGAGTTCGTTGTTTTCATTTTATTTGACATTCCTCAAGTATTTCTAAGCCAATTGATAACAAACTAACGGGAGGAGGCCGGACCGCACAAACACGGCCGATCCTTCTCCCATCGTGGTTTAGTTTTATTGTGGTTTGAAGTCGGGTAACGCGGTACCATTGCACCGCGCGAAAAGAATTATTTAAGGCCGGTTTGGGTCACGACGAAGAACTGCGACGCTATAATGCTGCGCCTTTGAGATCGGATGAGACCGCGGCCGGAGTCGGGCCGCGGCGGTGGGGCGCGACGTCGTTACGTTTCGCAAATCTTACAAGGGCCGAGCAAGAAGGGACGGCCGGAAAACTGGCCACCGGCGGAAAAAGAAGAACCGCGGCCGGACGGCCACGGCGGAGCACCAAGAGTCGTCGGCCGCCGGAGATCAGGGAGGCCGCGGCCCTACGGCCGCGGCGGAGCAGCCGGGGGCGTCGGCCTTGCCGGCACCGGAGATCAGGAGGAGCCGCGGCACTTCGGCCGCGGCGGAGAAACCAGGGGTGGCCGGCTTCGCCGGCCGCCGGCGTCCAGGAGAGCCGCGGACATCAGACCGCGGCATAGCATGGGGTGGCGGCCGGTCGTGCCGGCCGCCGGCTTGCAAAAGAAGCGGGACCCGCAGGTCCCGCGTGTAAAGAAAACGGTCGGCTTAAAGCCGGCCGTGATCCAGTAAATCCGGGGGATTGAAACCCCCGGTTTCCCTTAGAGTCAGCCCCCACGTGCGGTGGGGGCCGTTTAAAAAAAATAAGGGCGCGTCTAATAAGTCGCGCCGCCCTTCTGGAAAGCGGGGGGCTTAGCCCTCCCGCGCGTGACCCGGCGGCGCCAGCCGCGCCGCCGCGCCGGACCGCGCCGCAGCGCCGGTCCGCGCCGCCGCGCCGGTCCGCCGCCGGCCGGGCCGGGTCGGACCCGGGTCGGGTCGACCCAGGGGGGGGGGTCGGGCCGGGTCGGCCCGGACCCGGACCCCCCGTTTCGGATCAGATTCGGTCTTTTGGCCATAACTTGAGCCACGGACCTCCGATCGACGAACCGTCTACGGCAACGCGATCCTTGGATCGAGACGGTCGTTTCGGTATATCGCACTCAAGGTGTCGGATTAATTTGAGTTTGGCCGGGTTGGTTCGTTCACGAAACCAACCGGGCCTTCGGAGCGGAAACGCTCATATCTTGAGCTACGGACGTCCGATTGACGTGCCGTCAGCTTTGTTGTGTTCCTCTTAGTGAGACGGATCTTTTGGCATACTCTGCCCGAGGTTTGGACGCAGGTGGAGTACGGTCAGGTTGGTTTTACCTTAAAAACCAACCGGGCCCCGGGGACGAAAATGCCAATAACTCTCAGACCGGGCGTCCGATCGACGCGCCGTCTGTTGCGTTGAGTTCCTGTTGACGATACGGAACTTTTGGATACATAAACTCTGGACTTTGTGACAGTTGATGTATCATCCTCTCGGCTCGTGGAGCGGATCCTCCGAACGAGCTTGCTGTGTGCGGGAACCCTAGTGCTGGCTGCGACTGTTACTGTGACTACTACTGCTACTACTGCTTCTGTGACTGCGACGACGACAGTACAGAGATCCTGTGTGGATTCGACGACGACGACTTCAGCACTCAGCGATCCTACGTGGATCAGTGCTACAGGTCCTGTGTGGGCCCGATCCTGTGTGGGTCTGATCCTGTGTGGGTCCGCGCTCAGCGGTTCTGTGTGAGCCAGCGCCTACAGGTCATGTGTGGGCCCGATCCTGTGTGGGTCTTTGCGGGGGTTAGTTACCTATCGATCCTTCGTGGGTCCGACGACTTAGATGGATCAGAGATCATCTTTATCGTCCTTTGGTTAGTTACCTATCGATCCTTCGTGGGTCCGACGACTTAGATGGATCAGTGATCATCTTTATCATCTTTTGAAGAAGTATACCTGTGTGAGCTGAAACCGTTTTGCTTTCCTGTGTGGATTGTGTTGTGCAATCCTGTGTGGATTACGTTTTACTTTCCTGTGTGGATTGTGTTGTGCAATTCTGTGTGGATTACGTTTTGCTTTCCTGTGTGGATTGTGTTGTGCAATCCTGTGTGGATAACGTTTTTCTTTCCTATGTGGATTGTGTTGTGCAATCCTGTGTGGATTACATTTTGCTTTCCTATGTGGAATACGTTTACTTTCCTGTGTGGACTGTGTTGTACTTGGGCTCGGAGGTTGGAGCATATTTGAAATTGATGACTTAGGTATATGTATGGGCATATACCTAAGGAGTGTCGGTTGTTACTTTGTGATTGTACCTTTCTTCGTGGTTATCCTTTGTGGATTTGAGAGACCTTCAGGGGTCTCGGGGTCCCTACTGAGTAGCATATACTCACCCCTGCACGGGCTTTGCCCGCACTACGTTGTGTTGGTTGCAGACGACGGACAGCGTTGACCTTAGCCGAGGCTTGCAGAGCGGGACGGTACCCGGAGGTGGACCACTGGGCGGGACGTGCTCGGAGCGGACGGCGGGACCCGTGGAGCAGAGGAGCTATCTGTACCCACCCTTCAGGTGGGATTTCCAGTGGACAGCTCGGTGTAGCGGCTTTTACTTTTCAGTTGTTGTTTTCCCTTTCGAGTTGTACTTTACTTTCAGTTTGGGTTTGTATACTGGCTCATTTACTTTTCCGCACTTTCAGTTGTACTCTGCTATTGCTTAGTGTTTACTTTCCGCTTGCTTTCTTTGTGGTGTTTGTTTTCTTTACAAAGGCAATTCCTTCCCTTTTTACCGGGATTTACGCCTTGGTGCTAGTCGCCAGCCCCTGGCCTATGGAAGGCGGGCTTGGGGTAGTCACGGCACGGACCCCGAGGGCGGGTCGTGACAATCATGAAACCTAAAGATGCATCGAGGGGATATATAGGGACCCACACATCAGTTGATAAGTAAAATTAATTACTCATATGAAAAGGGATAAACATAAATAACATGAACATATGAAATAAATTTTCCAAATCTGTAAGCATAAACACTAACCATTCCGAGTAGTGTATTGAATGGTATCAAGATAACACATCCATAGTAAAACTGATTATGAAATTTTTAATACAATATCATATATGATAAACATAATATATTAACCTTAATAATACATAAAATTAAATAGAGTTGTTTAAATAGACAAAATACTCTAATAAAATCATCGATGAATTTTTGAGAGAAATACACATTTACTTTGAAAAGAAGAGTTATTTTTGAAAAAAAATTGCATAAAACTAGAAATTAACTAATTTATTTTTTCCATGATTAAATGAGTTGTTTTATAAAAATAATTTTGGCTTAAAATATATTATATAGTGAACTTAAAAATTGCTAAGAATTTGAGATGTTCCCTTGAATTGGACTTGTTTATTAGGAAGAATTGAGAAAGATATTTATAAAAAATTTAACTCCAAATAAAATAAAGATGGATTATAATTGGTACTTATAAATATAACATTAAAAAATAATTTATGAGGAGTAAATAATAATAACAATTAATAATTTTATTTGGATAAATTGAGACAAATAGTAACCCGAAAGAGAATAAAGGTTCGGGTAGAAAACCCTTACCTTATGTCTGGACGTGTTATGAACTTGAGATTAACATCCTATATTATAAAATTAAATCCATTAATTAATTAATTAAGAACCTTATTTACCTTTTTTCTATTCTTAATAATTTTATTAAGTTTATTTATGGCCTTTTATGAGTTATAAGATACAAATTTATCGCTAGGGAGCATTTGTTTCCTTGGTTTTCATAATTGGTCTAATTGTATATAATAATGGAAGGTCATGTGGAATGGGTATAATTCTCCATAATTGAATTAATATGATATAGATAAACATACAATATTTTAAATGGATATAAATATTATTTGGTTATATAGTATGAGTATGAATCATTAGATGAAACTTTTAGTGATAATCGTTTATATTTTTAAGATAGTTTTTCGACAACAACGAACTAGTTTTGTTCTATTATCTAATATCATTCAAGTGATGGTTATAGAGTCATTAAATAAGATATAATAAATATTTTATATACTTTTTAAACCATAAAAATGGTTTCCTGAAAATTCTTGAATAATGAATTGAAGAATGAAACATAGTCGTCCATGAAGGTTCTAAATCGACACCTCCCAAACGATGATTTTGTTTTTAAAATAAAATAGAGAGTAAGAATATTGATGATAGATATCTCATTAACAATATATAATTACATTATTTAGATGATAATGGATTTAACATGATCATTTGGACAAAGTATTTGAGGATATAATAATAAAATAAGGAACATAAAAGAAATTAAAAGGAAATAGGAAGTGGATTTTACCTCTTGAGTACTCTTCCTTGAGAACCTCTTTAAGTGAATGGGTTTTGGTATTTTGGAAAGACCAAGAGATCCTATATGTTAGGAGAGACTAGGGAAAAGTATTTTTCAAGAAATTTGAGAGGCTTCAAGGCTTATATGAGTGAAGAGAATAGGGAGTGAAGGGTGGTTTTTATAGTGGAGGAGAGGAGTGATTTTTGAATATCTTATTCATTATTTTAATATTTGGATAAAATTAAGAAATATTGTTTGAATACTGTGACTAAAAATAGTAATACGTGCATATGAGTTCTAAAAAATGGCCATTTACATCATCAATTACTCAATAATGACGCAAAAATTCATTTACTTAGCATATGTCGTAAATTATAGAATTTCACTAATCACCAAAAATTCAAGTATTTCAAAAAAAAATACTAAAAAATCACCCAAAACATTCTTCAACGTATAGAATTAAAAAATTAAATTCATTTTACCAAAATAATTTTATAAATAATAGAAATTTTATTTTTAAATAAAATCATTATTTACTTAAAAAAATACATATTTTAAATTTAAAAATGATATTATAATACTTTCAAAAATTAACTGAGGTCTCATAAAATTATCCTAGAATCATAGTACAAAAAACATTTATTTAGGAATACATTTAATGAAAATTAATTTTATTGTAAATAAATTTATTAATTTAAAATTTTAATTAAATATTTATTACTCACATCATCACTTAATTATTAATTTTTAAAATATTCACCATCATTTATATGGGGTCTAAATTTTATTTATAAAACATGGGTGAGGTTTCTATTCATAAGGGTACATTAAAATTGATAATGTTAAGTTACTATTCATAAGGATATGTTACTATTCACCAAAAATTTATGTTGATCCTACCATACTCTTAATATCCTTCTAATCACAACCATATATATCAGTTTTTAGAAATCTAAATCACAGTATCGGAAGAATTATGTTTATCAGATTGGTTATAACTATGTTCTATATCAAAGTGTTTGTTTCTCAGAGGCTCAGTGTTCTATGAATTTTATATTAATTTTATTTTCAAAACCTTGGGGTGTCAAATTCTTCCCCCATTACAAAAATTATACCCCCAAAATTACCAGAATGTTACCTCATAAAAAGATTTGGGTAGGTCTTAATCATAAGTTCCTTAGGCCCCCAAATTGCCTCTTAAATGTTATGAATTTTTCAAAGTACCTTTACCAGCCAAGTCAACTAATTCCTCAAAACCTGTTCTTTAATATCCAGAATTTGGATAGGCTCTTCACAGTAAGATAAGTCAAGTTCCGATTATATACCTTCAAAGGTGAGTACATGTGTTAGGTATGGAATGTACTTTTAGAAAAATGAGACATGGAATATATTGTGTACCTTATAAAGCCTAGGTGTGATTTCTAAATGATAAGCCACAACTCCAGTTCACTTTAGAATTTCACAAGGACCAATTAACCTGGGGGTCAGTTTTCCTTTCTTCTCAAATCTTTTAACACCCTTCCATAGAGATACTTTTAAGAAAACATGATGTCCCACCTAAAATTCCAAATCCTTCCTTTGATTATCAGCATAGTTTTTTTCTACTTTGAGCTGCTTTGAAATGGATTTTAAAAGTTTTTACCTTCGTTGTTGTTTCCTCCATAAGCACTGGGACCACAAGCTTCCTTTCACCAACTTTATCCCAACACGTTGGGGTACAAAGTATCTTTCCATACAGTTTTTCATATGGTTCCATTGGAATACTTGATTAGAAAATATTGTTGTAGTAAAACTCCATCAAAGGTAAATATTGATCCTGCATACCTTGAAAATCAAGTTATCAAGATCTAAACATGTCTTCTAATGTTTGGATTGTCCTTTCTGATTTCCCCTCAGTTTGAGGGTGAAAAGGAGTACTTAATTAAAGCTCAGTATCCAAATATTTTTTGAGACATTTAAAAAACATTGATGTGAATTTTGGATCATGAACAGACACAATTGAGAGAGGTTCTCTATGAAGTCTCACAACTTCATTCATATAGAGTCATTCAAGACACTCTAGTGAAAAATCCTTCCTTATAGTGAGAAAATGTGCAGATTTCATAAGTCGACTCATAATTACCCATATAAAATCATACTTTCTTGGAGTTTTGGGTAGTACAATGAAAAAATATTTGGTGATTTCATCCCATTTCCATGCAAGAATAGGTAGAGGTTGCATGACTCCTCTATGATGTTGTCACTCAGCCTTCACTTATTAACAGTCTAAACATCTTGATTTATAATAAGAAATTTCCGGCTCCATGTTGTCCCACCAAAAATGTTCCTTCAAATATCTATACATTTTAGTTCTACCAAGGTTTATAGAGAAATTCGAGTTATGGGAATCATCCAATAACTCCCTTTTCAGCTCGGGTATTGAGGGAACACATATCCTCTTCCCAAATTTCAAAATTTTATCTTCACAAACAAAGTCAACCAACTTCCCATCATTCACACCTTTAATTTTCTTTTTAATATTATCATCATCAGACTGATAAGCTTTAATTATTTCTAGTAAAGATGGTTGGGAAACCAATTTATAATGTAATGGTTTTTAACATTCATTGATAATTCTCATATCCATATTTACTATATCCATGAATACAGGATCCCTTTGAATCCTCATTTTGTTTAAAACTCTATGATCCTTCCTAATCAATGCATCAACTACCTTATTTTTCTTTCCTGGGTGGTAGTATATGGAATAATAATAATCCTTGAGTAGCTCAATCCACCACCTTTTTCTCATGTTGAGTTCTTTCTATGAGATGATATATTTTAAACTCTTGTGATCAGTATATATATTACACCACTCTCCATAGAGATAGTGTCTCTATATATTCAAAGTAAAGATCATATATTCTAACTCAAGACCATGGTTTGGATAGTTCTATTCATGAATTTTTAATTTCCTTGATGAATATCCAATAACTCTATCATTCTTCATAAAAACATAGCCATGTCATTTCTTTGATGCATCAATGTAGATCATAAATCAACCATTTATGAATGGTAGAGTCAGGATCATATCATTCACTAATCTCCTCTTCAATTATTTAAAATATTCTTCACATTATTTTGTCCATATGAACATAACCCCTTTAGGAGTAATCGTGGTCAACGAGTTAGCTAAACAGGCAAATTTCTGAAAGAAATTCTGATAATAACCTATTAAACCATTAAAACTACATACTTCAGTTATGTTGGTTTTATTAGTCCATTCCGAGAAAACCTTTGTCTTCATAGGATCAACTAGGATTCCATCCTTAGAGACAATATGGACAAGAAAAGAAACTAACTAAAACCAAAATTTACGCTTTCTAAACTTCCAATATAATTCATTTATTTTAAGAGTATTCAGAATAATGCGCAAGTGATTCTCATGATATTCATAGATTTTGGAGTATATCAGAATATAATCAATAAATACCATAAAAAATCATCAAGATGTTCCTTGAAAACTCTATTCATTGGATCTATGAAAATTGAGGGTGCATTAGTCAGTCCAAAAGGCATTATTGTAAACTCATAATGCCCATACCTGGTTTGAATTGTTGTCTTTGGAATATCTTCCTTCCTCACACCCAACTCATGATATCTAGATCGAAGTTCAATCTTAGAAAAATATTGGGATCCATGAATTTGATCAAATAAATCATCAATCATAGGTAGGGGATACTTGTTCATTATTTTAATAGCATTGATTTCTATATAGTCAATGCTTAGCCTCATGGATCCATCTTTCTTCTTAAAAAAGAGAACAGAGGCTCCCCATAGAGAAATAGTAGGGTGGATAAATAATTTATCACTCAATTACTCTAGTTGTTTCTTCATTTCTAATAATTCCACTATGGTCATTCTATAATTAGTATTTTATATATGCCTTTCACTGTGAATTAAATCAATAGAAAACACCATTTCCTACTCTGGAGGATGTCTATGTAAATCTTATAAAAATACATCAATTTATTCTTTCACAATAGGTACATACTCAATTTGAATATTTATGTACTCACTCATAGATATTGAGTTCTCATTCTCCCCAATAACTACATCTAGTAGAGCCGATGGGGGTGAATCTAGATAAGAATCTGATGGTGATATTTATGCTCTAAAGATAATGGATTCTACACCATCCTCACAAATTTTAATTTCCTTGTTCTTATTATATATTTTCACATCATATTTTGAAAGACTATAAATTACAAGGATTAATAAAAAAATTACCATATGTACGATGATAAAATCAGAAAATAAATCACATTTATATGTCATAATGGGGACTTCCAGACACATATTTGTTGCAATGTGACTTCCCTTAGGGATTTTGACTGACAACTCCCTTGTAAAGGTGAATTATAAATATCTAATTTTTAAATAAAACTACGAAGATATAAAGGAATTAAATGATCCAAAACCAAATAAATAATTTTCCAAGTTTGAGGAAATGATCATAGTACCTACCGCCACATTATTATAAACTTCAACTTCACAAGTTATGATTTCATAATCTTGGCATTCTTTGGGGAATGTTTCCTTGATGCTTATAAAAATCATTGGAATAATTTCCCATCTCTTTAAAATTGTAGCATTTAACATTGGTATCTTGTTTCCTTCCCATGAAATCTTGAGATTGGTGGCCTCTATCTCCACATTTGTAACAGACTCCTTTTCCTTTTAAGAAGGCTCTAGGGTGTTTCTTTCCATAAGTATCACATATTGGAAAACTCTCCTTTTTATTCTTACCTTTATCCATTATTTCCTATACCACCCTCTTCTTATCTTGATTTCAATTAAAGTCATAAGACTTAGATAATTCATTCAATCTCTAGATTGTACATGTGACTATATCTTCATATGATGAGAATGTTTGGGAAACTAGTTCCCTTTGAAGGAATGGTTTTAAACAATAAAATAATAGATCAATCTTGCACCACGGATTAAATATTTAGTCTACGGAATGCCTTGCTAACTTTGAGAAGTTAGATTCATACTTTATAACATTCTCATCCTCTTTTTACCTCAGATTCAGAAACTGCTTTCCCATATCCGTTCGTCGTTCACAAGGAAAGTATTTTTATAATAATATTTCCTTAAAATCCCTTCATTCCATATTTTAAATATCTTCCTCATCCTTTTGTTTTTGAATTGGTGACCATTATTTATCATCATCTCACGTTAAATGATAAATTTCTATAAAAACCTTCTCCCTTTCATTACATCCCAAAGAAAGAAATATCTTCTCTAAGTAACTTGACCGTTGCTCTACTAAAAATGCATTTGTAGTCCCATTAATTGATAGAGTTTGTAGTCACATAAAGCGTCCTAACATTTCCCCTCCACGTTTTGGTTTATGGTGCTCTACATGGGTAATGTTATTGTTCATAACCAAAGTCATTTGTCCCATTATAGTTATAAGTTTCTCATCATCAATCATTGCTACAGAACCAATATAATTATCTTTCATAGGGGGGAATCCCTACATGGGATATGTGTATTCATGTGGATTCCATTCCTTACACTAGTCACCATTTATAAATGATGGCAAACACAAGATTAGGTAATAAATCATATTTCATAATATCAACTTGAAGAATACTTAACATAAATTGAAATCCTACTCATATCTAATCCCATAATCATAAACATGGTTTCTTTTAAAAAATATTAATTTTCAAAACCTTCATAATGGATTATAAAGAAGATTTGAATTATTATATGTATATCCATGGGGAGTTCCAAACCAGGTGCATAGTAATGCATATTGTCATGTACTAAGTTACCCTAAGTCAAGCCCAAACCACCTTGTCAGAGTTGTTACTCCAAGGTATAATTGTGCTAGAACCATGTCCACTTATAGTATCTAGATAGGGATGTATTTCCTAGTAATATCCACATAATATATCCCTTACCAAAATTCTACTATGTTCTTGTATGTTTATCCTCAAAGTATATCTTATAGTTTTGTTCCCTAATATACATTTCCTAAATACAGTTTCCAAGTTTTCTACTAAAGTTCCTCTAATACCAATTATAAGGACCCAAACCTAGTATCCTATAGTTTGTGCATTATATTTTTATATTTTCATGATTAAAATAAAGTCACATCCCAAAGGAACTAATAGTTTAGTTGTTTTGGAAAATAAGATACAAACATTAGTTCAACATTACTACATGAAATAAAATACATAATAGAAAATTCATATGACTCCTAGATTTTCCCTGCAATTAATTTATAATATTCATCTTCAAAACATGGGTAAAATAAAATATATGAAAAGGGTGATATCAGATTCTCAATAAGGGTATGTAATACAACTTAAGTTATCATAAAAATAAACACTATGCATGGTAAAAAACTAGAAACACATGCCTTTAAAAATATACTTGAGCATAATTTGGAAGGAATAAAAGCTTATTAAATATGGCCATATAAATGACCATAGGAGAATAAAACATAACCATTTATAATATAATAGTCAAATGATCATATGGTTTAACAATTACTAATAATATAATGAGGGAATGCATAATGTCGGACATCTGAAAAATATTTTCAAGGCCTACGCAAAGACGTATGAAAATACTAGTGTAAGGCCTCGATCAAATCCCAATTATATTTTTTCTCAGAAGACCTACCAATGCGTAGAGGGGATATATAGGTACCCACACATCACTAAAAAATTCCAATTCATTCCTCATATTAAAGTGTACAAATATAAACAACATGAACATATGAAATAACATTCCCCAATCTATACACATAAGCACTAACCATTCTAATTATTATGGTGAATGATATCAAGATATCACATACACATTAAAACTAATCATAAAACATTTAAAAAAATATTTTAGAAAATAAAAATACTATAATAACCTCAATAGGAAATAATTTCAATATAGGTGTTGAAATAGACAAAAATACTCTAATAAAATCATCGAGGAATTTTTGAGAGAAATAAACTTTTACTTTAAAAAGAAGAATTATTTTGGAACAATATTTGCATAAAAAATAAATGAAATAATTTAGTTTTTTCATTATTAAATTAGTGGTTTTATAAAAAAATGTTTCTTAAAAAAGATTATAGAGTGCACTTGAAAATAAGTAATAATTTGAGAAGTTCCCTTGAATTGGGCTTGTTTATTAGGAAGAATTGAGAATGATATTTATAAAACATTTAACTCCTCATAAAATAAAGATGGATTCTGATTGATACACATATATAGAACATTCACATAGAATTTATGAGATTACATAAGAGTAATTTAGAATTTAATTGGGATTAAGTGAGACAAATAGTAACCCAAAAGAGAATGGAGGTTCTGGTAAAAAAACCCTTACCTTTTGTCTAAATGTGTTATTCACTAGAGATTAATGTCTTGTATAATCAAATTAAATCCATTAATTATTTATTTAAGAACATTATTTACATTTTTTTATTCTTCATAATTTTATTAAAATCATTTATGTCCTTATTATGAGTTATAATGTACAAATTTATCACTCGGGAGTGTTCATATCCTTGGTTTTCATGATCAGTATAATTGTATATGATAATGTAAATTCATGCGGAATGGGTATAATTATCCAGAATTTAATTTATATAATATTTATTAACATATTGTATTTTTAATGCTTATACATATAATTTGGTTATATCATATGATTACGAATCAGTGGATAAAACATTTAGTGATAATCATTTAGATTTTCATGGTGGTTTTTCTACCACAACGAACTAGTTTTGTTCTATTATTTAATATCATGTATAAATTATGGTTATATAATAATTAAATAAGTCATAATACATATTATATAATCTATTTCAATCAAAAAAATGGTTTCATGACCACCCTTGAAAAAGAAATTGAAGAACAAAACTTCGTCATCCACGAAGGTTGTAAATTGGCACATCTCGGATGATGATTTTGTTTTTAAAATAAGAGAGAGAGAGAGAGAGAGTAAGGATATTGATTATGGATATTTCATTAACATGATATAATTAAATTATTTATATGATATTGTATTTACCATGATAATTTTCACAGAGGAGGTGAGGAGATATTAATGAAAGAAGGAACTTAAAATAAATTAAACATACTTGATTGTAATGATTTTTTTATTTGAGATCAAGAGTGTAAAATTGGAGGATTTTACACTATTATTAAAGATTGATGGTGATTATTGTTTAAATATCATGAACATTAATATTTTTGGAGTTTATTTTTTTTATAGAGAATATTGATATTTAGTATTCAAGAAATTATTCACATATTTAAAACAAGGTTATGAAAAGATAATAGTGGAATAAAATATAGACTTATTAAACCATAATATATAGGGGTAAGACCCTAAAATTATATAAATTTGGTAAAATTAAGTTAAAAAAATGTTTGGTAAGCTAAGGAATTTTTAACCACAATTCTAATATTGATAACATGGATATTTATTGCAATTAAATGTGTTTTGATCATAAAAGTAATGGGAAATTAGATAGTCAATCATCAATGATATGTGTTAGTTATAATGGGTTGGGTAATTATGATTTATCATTTATAAAGTTAGTTTACCATGTTTTAATTCATCCAGATATAAATAAAAAGTTGTGGAAATTTATTTTTCTACCACTACAAATGATTTTGGACCCTCTAATGAAATTGTCACAATTTTAATATGTGTGAATTATGAATATTAAAATTTATTATTGGATTAATAATACACATATTCTTTTATATCTATGAAATAATAAATTAAAATGGAATAACCTCTCTATAACATAAGTTATAACTCTGTAAAAACATAATAATATGGATTAAAGGTAACAATGATTTTTATAGATCTTCATATTATGAAGTGTGGAATATTTTTTCATGTAATCCTTTTTTTAAACACTAAAGAGTATAATAATATTATAGGTGTGGATTTGATTTCACTTGATCATGATAAGATGTATTTCATATCTATAAATCTTAATTTTTATAAAATTATATTTTTTTATATAATAATTAATTATTACCTTTGATAATATAACATAGATCCATGAAAAATATAAAATATGGATGTGATAGTTCGATTGAAAAAATTATTGAAAATATTGTAATATTCAAATTAGTGATATGTATATATTGAATGAATATATGAATGTATTTCCTGATGATTTTAATCATGTTATTCTTAATTTGGTGGTTGAATTCACCACTAACGTAGTGAATGATTCTATGACAATTTCTGAACTCCTTAAGGAAATTTCTCATGTAATAAATATGAAATTGAAATTTTAGTTACATGAGTATCATGATACTATTTTTATCCTCCATAAAACCTCACATTAGGTTGGTTTTATACTATTATTTAAAAAAGAAGTGTGGTCCCCTGAGGATTTACATTAATTTTGGGGAACCCAATGAAATTACTATTAAGAAAAAGCATATGATTTCACATATTGATGACTTGTTTTATATGCTCCATGGTTTCGAGTATTTTACACAGAATGTTCTTCTGTTTAGGTATCACCAACTAAAGGCGAAGGACTAAGACATTCCATGGATGATTTTCTATATTAGGTAAATAAATTTTGAGTTTTTAGTTATGTCATTCAGCTCAAGGAAACCCACTATATTTATGAATATAATGAATAGAGTTTTCTATAAGTATTTACATAAATTTGGTATGACTATCATTGATGACATTCTATTTTTTAAATTATATTAATATCATGAGAAACATATTTAGATTTATATCTAAGAATTTAATATATAATAAATTGAATGGAATATTTAGAAAACAAGAATTTTTGTTATAGGATATTTTCATCTATATATATATTGTTTTTAAAGATGGAATTACCATTAATCCTGTTAAAAAAATTTCGGTGAATGAGAGACAAGGACATATAAATTTCAATTAAATTTGGTCTTTACAAGGATTGTTGGGTAACATAAAATTGATTTTTGAAAAATATTCCCAATTATATATCCCACTAACTAAGATAACAAGAATTGGAGTTAAATTAATCTAGATAATGTAACATCATTAATTTTTTTAGGAGTTGAAATGATAATTGGTTAATTATCTATTGTTAGACTTACCAACAAGAAATGACTAATTTTTTATTTACAATGATTCTTAATTGATTGTTCATTATTATTTCTTGATGCAATATGTTTGGATACATTAATATGCATCATGTTAATTGCAATTCCCTAAGAATATTTCCCTAATTCAATATATTTACAATATAGTGGTGGGTTTTTCATTAAAATTTATTTATAATATATTATAATGATTAAAATGGGAAATATAAACTGACCTTAAATTTTTAAATTATATATATATAAAAATTAACATGATAAATAAAACATGGATGAACTGATAAAGGATTATTATTTAATAGTTATTTATCATCCATGTAATTAAAAATTGATAGATGGTTCCTTGATTTGAAAATAAAATGAATTGTTTACCAAAATAAAATTATTACATGATAAATTGTTTAATGACTCAATGAATGTTGGATATAAAATAGTACAAGTTATAACTCTATCTCTATTGGTTTAGGTATTAGTGTAGTCAAAATTATCAGAAAAGGTTATGAATCCACAAAAAGAAGAACATTATTTTAATGAAATGGCAGAATCGGTGAAAAAGTGTAAATTTTTTCAGTTTAACCTTGAATAAAAAGGTTTTATTATATTTTGGAAAACTTTTATGGCTACAAGGTGATTCTTGGTTGAATAATGAATTATTATATTAATCTCAAGGATCTATGTTTTATGTTTATCCTAGAAATACTAAAATGCATTAAAGTGTTATTTTTGGGGTTGAATGAATAATGATATTAATAATATTATAATTAAATATTTTACATTATAATAGGTTATAACTAATGAAAATTATTAAAGGGTATTATTCATCCATTTTTTATTCTTGTATATAAATGAGAGTATAAATGAATGGATTTCGTGGTTGGAATAATAAGTACATATTTAGGTAAAACAGTTTTCTATATTATTATTGATTGTTTAACTAAATCTGTGAAATTTATTCTTATTCGGGATACTATGACATTTTATCTACTTGTTATAATTTCTCATAAATAGATAACTAGATTAAATGGGTCTATACTCTATATTCAATCTAATCCTGGAAATAAATATACCCCATATTTTTCTAAATGTCTTTAGAAGAAATGGGTTTCATATTAAATTAAAAAAAACACTTCATCCCCAATATGATGGACAGTTAAAGGGAAAAATTAAGACACTAGAAAAAAATGATTTAGTCTTTATCATTATATTTTTTTATAATTTGGTTTCATTTTCTTACATTAGTTGTATTTTATAGAAATAACTTTTTTATTTATGTATACAGATGGTGCTTTCTGAGGAATTAAATGGAAAGCGATGTTAAACTCCAACATGTTGTTAAAAAATTACGGAATTGAATTTATTGGGACCATAACTAGTAGAGGACATAGTTATTATCGTAATGATATTTTGGCAGCATATGAAGGAATATCAGAGTTTTTGAAATGGTTGTGAAAATTACTAGAGGAATCATCACTTATTTCAGGTAGGAGATTTTGTTTCACTTTAACTATCTCTATGGATAATTGTCATAGGTTTTCAAATAAATATTAAATTATTTCAATGGTTATTTTTTCATATAAAATTCTATAAAAAGAGGAATCAGTATTATATTGAGTCTTTATACCTCATATTTTACCTCAGGTACATTATGCATTTCATTTTTTGTTGTAAATGAAATATATACCTCATGAGTCTTAAGTTTTAGAATTTTAAGTAGTTCATTTAAAAGAAAATATCAATTATAAAAAAAATTGAAGTTTATATTGAATACTTTAGAGGGTGGGTTTTGAATAATTAGGTAAATCACTTAGTTAGGATTTTATAGAGGCGCTGTATAATTAAAGAAGCAATATGGGAACCATAAAAATCTCTAAGAGAAAAATACCCTCACATGTTTATGTAATGAATAAATTTGTAAGTATGAGATATGATATTTGGGAAAATAATTTTATAACCTATAAAAATTTATAAATTAATTAATTTCATTTATAAATAAAATACATGATTATATTATATAGGTTCATATTCACTATACTAATTTTCATCATTTTTTAGTTTAAAATGTAACTTCTTTTTCTTACTCAACTCATTTACACGAAAAAATATATGTATTGAAAATATTAAAATTTAATTATTATGAATTTATTTGTAAAAAAACATAATTTATTATATAAACATATAAAATATACGTTTTGGTGATTTTATTTAGATTATTAAAAATTAAGTTTTCCAGGTGGATAGGGAAACAATACTGATTTTATAGAAATTTTCATTTCATTTAAATTATAAAAAAAAGTTTCATTATAATTTGGATTCATTTTATTATAACAATAGTCTCATTTTGTTAAAATTAATCAAATTAATTCAATCTTAATTAGAATTAGGTATGATTTTAGAATGAAAATATTTCTATACAAAAAAGAGAGTATATTTATAAAACCCAATTTTTCATTCTGTTTTGAGAACATATAATAAAAGTAATTTATGAAAATTTTGTACATTAGATTGATAAAAATTTATTTATACTCTGGAATTATTAGGGTCAAATTTATTAATATATTAAAATTCAATTTTGGTCATAATTAATAGTTATAATGGTAAAAATTAGTTATCAATGTAAAAGGACAAATGGGATAATAAAGTTAAAAATAAAGTATTATGGTCCAAATATATTATCCTATTTCTTACATAAATATGGTATATTGACCATTATCACATTATCTTCTTAATTAGATTGTTTTTTAGCTGCTACCTGGTTATTTAGTGTTGATATCGTTTTAACTATATAAATAATTACAAGAGTGACACATGTGAGGCCCCCGAAATTTTAGGTACGCTTTATTTTATTCTTGGATATTATTTGAATTCATTCTAGATGTTTTACAATAATTACGGTCAAAAATTCAGATTTTTGCATATGGCATGTGATTTACATGTTTCACACATAGTTAATACTAACCATGCAGTGACTGTGTTATATGGGTTTGTTTTTAAAAGAGTTATTTTTCATGGTTTTACATGGATATTAAAATAGTGAAGTTATATTAGGAAACCATTTAGGTTTTGGGATATTTTCTAATTGGTGTAACATTGTTATAGGAAATTGTGTGCCTCAATTTTCCAGGAATATAGGATAATGATGGTTAGAGCATTGTTAGACTAACTGTGCAGCCTAAGTATGTGTGATCCCATGAACCATTATAAATATGAATTTTACCCTTCTTCACCTAGCCATGAATATTACTAACCACTTCTTAATAATCATTTGTAACAACAAAATCCTTCCTTGTTTCTCTATATTCTTATCTATATGAATTCATGGTGATCAGCCTTCATTCACTATGGATTTCTCATGGTGTGTTTAAGTTTTGGTGTGGTTTCCTCCTCATTCCTTAGATCCTCGCTAAATCACCCCTCCCCTTGCCTCATTATAAACTGTTTAGGATATATGTATATGTTATTTTGTCTTTGATGGAATTTTTATAGTTTCTTAGGTATATATCATTTTGATTTCCTCGTGTACTCTTCCAGATTTAATTTTTAAGGTGATTAGTTTTACCTCAATTCACGATGTTGGTGTCTCTATATATTAGTCTAATTCAATAAATTTCATATCATTCATGTAAAATAAAATGTTTAATTCACTAAATTGTATTTTATTATGATTATTTTGTATTTTTTTAAGATAACAATGTTTTTAAAGAGGTTTCTTATTAAAAACAGCTTGTTCACAACATGTGTTTGATAAAATGATTAAATGTTGGTTTTTCTCTAAAAATGGGGTTTTAAGTATTGAAAAAGATTATCTATTCTTTGAATATGTTTTAAAAATTAGTATCATAGTTTTTAATTTTATTTTTATAAACATATCATATTGTTTTTACTTTCATGCATTAAGGATAGACTTGTCACTCATAGTGTGTATAATGACACTGGTTGTCCTTTTCAATTTAGCATGACTAATGTGGCTAGACTTATACCAGTTTTAACAAAATTTGGCATGAATTATGAGTAAATAATTACTTTACTATGATTTCATTCTTGTAAATTACTTATACCCATATTATAGATCCTAAAATGTGTGTTTTTTCATTATTGATTTGTTTATCAAAGGATTTATAGTATCATTTTTATTTTTACACATGCATTCATTTGAGGATTCATCTCATGGATAAACATGATGGATTATTTTTTAGTTATTTTTTTACATAAATATCATATGGTCTACACTTTTATTTTATTGAATATGCTTTCATGATTTCTCACATATAGCTTTTGTGAATATGAAATGATTTTATGAAAACCAAAATATGATTTTAAAAAAATAAATTAATGGAAATGATTTGTCAAAGTTATATTTTTTTAATGGTATATCATAAAAATATCTATATATTAGACATTATATAGATTCCTATGTGGATTCCTAATGTACTTTTTTTCACACACTCCTTTTTACTTTTCTTGGTTGTAGATTTTATTTTGTAGGATCCATTTAAAGGTATGGGAATTATGTATCATTTTGGTTTCTCTTTTCATTGTTCCCTTCATATAAGGATAGTTTATTGGTGATGGTTGGTCAAATTTGGACTTGTTAGTATTGAATTATCTTACCCTTTTTCTTAATCTAGTTTTTCTTTGTTTTTCATATCTCATAAATATTGACATTTTTCTTCCACATATTACTTAGGATGTTTACCTTATTTTTTATATATGATACTTGATTTTTTATATTTGTTTCACCCCACCAATACGATATAAATTATTGTTTTTATTGTCTAATTTACTTAGGTCAGATGTCACAGAATGGTATCGTAAGGAATACCCAGTAAGATGTGCAATATAAATTCATGTGTTTGGTCATATTTCATTAGTATTCCAGAGTTATGAACATCTAAATTCCTCTAATATGTGTGGGAGGGCACCTGGACATCTCAAATCAAGGTCTGTACTCACTTTTCCATGGGTGGTCATACATTTTTACCAATAGTGGAACACAGTGTTTTAGGTTAGCTAAATGATATATATAGAGAGTTCATTTAAAATGTCCAGTTACTCTTTTGGTTGATGACTTTCATTAGTAGAATTACTAATTTCTTTAAATTTGTGTTTTCTTAAAAAATTTATCTGTATTTTGGAAGTTTTTGTGATGATGTAGAAATTTTTTATTGAGATGATTTTTTATTGTATTTTTTTTTATAATAAGAATCCAATATGATCTCTTCTGAATTTGAGTGAGGATACTTCAAGACATGTTGCATAGGATAATTCTATAGTGGAACCTTCTTTAGATAATGTAGTAATCTACACCATTCAAGCGCTAGTTTAAGTGGGTGTCAAAACCCTTGTACATGTGGGGGATCATAGCTCAAAATTTACTAAGTATCCTCCATATATTGTTCATGGTGAAAAGAACCCCAAGATTATGCAGACTGGATTAATAAAATTGAAATAATCTTCAACTTATTGATTATTCCTATGGATTATATGGTGGGTTTACTATATATGTACATGAGGGTCTGAGAATGAGATAGTAGGACTATATTGTGAAATATAGACTGCATGAGGGTTATACATTGACATATTTTAAAAAAATATTCAACCATTCAATTTAACCTAATAAGTTATGTGAAGAAAGTACCCATGATTTTATTCCATTAGACAAAGGATGGAGTATCGTTATTGAATATTTTTTACTATTTTGTAGAGTGGTGCATTGACACTAGAGCTAGTCAGCAACGAGAACATAAAGTCTTAGAGGGTTGAGTTGGTATTTACAGATGATATTTGGTTGATGCTGATTCTATTTAAAATTTCAACAATTATGAAGATAGTCCAAAAAACATCTATATATTATGAAGACAAATATGGGAAAATATGTTTTGGTTCTGTTTTGGATTGTACTGTTGGTTTCCAATGTGCATCTTCTATCTTAAAAATTAAGCACACAGGTGGTTATTTTTCTTTATGAATGGATTTTGGGGACTTATTAGGATAGTAGCAAGTTATATACTAAAAATTTAGACTATGTGTTTATATAAAGGATCATTTTATGGAGTCTTTGATAGCATGTTATAATTATATAAAATAAATCAATTTGATGCATTTTTATGAAATGATGTCCCAAGGAATGTAGGTTGGATACACGTTCACCATGGATCTGCAGGTTCATTCCCATGATTCCATTAGTAATGGGTATTATCCTTAGACCATATGGGATATTACTGTTGATATGAAAGATCAGGGAGGATCTGTCACTGAACATCTTTGTGCATAAAATTATGTGCCTGAGGAATCTAATGTAGGGTCATATTGAATTATACGTAAAATATTTATTTTGTCTTATATGGTACTATATTTCTTTGATAAAGGTTATAATCATTCATTTTTATAATAAATTTTAGCTTACGTGTTATGATTACATTCTAATAATATGTTTTTCTTGGTTCATCATTCCACTCTATAAGAAAAGAGGTTTGAACATGGTTTTTAATTTCACACATGTTGGGTGATGATAGTTAACTTTGAGATGGTTTTGGAATTCTTAGTTCTCTTTCATGAGATCCTCTACCTGATACTTAGTATGGACTATATGATTGACATTAAGAACCATCTAGACTATTATTATTGTTGAGATTAGTTTTTATCTTCAGATATTGTCACATGTGAAATTCAGTGTTAGTAGTACTTTATAGGAGGAAGGAAAAAGCCTATTATTCCTTATGCTGAGGTAATCCTATGTCGATTATTAGAGATGGTTCTTAATTATATTGACCCTTATTTGGGAATTCAACTTCTGGAAATGGTGTGTATTCACCCTAAATATTTTCCAAGTTATTTTTCTGATATAACACCATAGAGTGAGGTGGAGTATATCATTGACCTAATTCCAAATATGATACCCATTTCTATTACATCTAATCTCATTATAGATACTATGTTAGTGAAACCTAATGTCCTTCTTATGGTCCTTGATTATAAGGGACTTATTTCACCTAGTGTGTCATTATTTACTTCTCATGTCCTCTTTTATAAGAATGAAGATGATATACTAAAAACTTACGTGGATTATCAAAAGTTAAACAAGGTGACCAGTAAGGAAAACTATCACTTTCTGAAGAATGATGATCGCGTTGAACAACATAGAACAAAATTTTATTTTTAGAAGAGTAGAATTTTGTCATGGTAACACCAGTTGATTTTCTAAAAAGAAGATACAACAAAGATATCATTTATGAGCATGTATAGTTATTTTGAGTTTATATTTATTCCATTCAATCTCACTAACGCACTTGAAGTATTTTGGTAATTCAGGAACCAAATCATTCATTGTTTCTTGGAAACAATTTTTAGTGTTCAGTGAAGATATTCTTATATAATATTTGACAAAGGAGGAGCACATAGACCATATGGATATCATTATTAGAACTTTATGGGAACACATCTAATTAGTAAGAAATGAAAATGAGGGTACTAGATCCAAGATGTAAAATTTATAGGGAGTCTATTTATTTGGGTGGGGAATCTTAATGGATCCTATGAGGATACATACAGTTATGTCTAGGGAGTAGCACAAAATTGTGTCTGATATTTGAAGCTTATTGCGGTTGGATGGTTATTACATATATTTTTTATTATTTATCTAAGATTACATATAAATCCAAAATTTAATCTTGTAATGTCGTAATGTTTGATTTTAATGGAAAATATTTGAGTTATTTTGAGGTACTTAAGGTGAGATTATCTTCATCTATAATTTTGATTCTCCCAAATTCAGGTTCAAGCTATGGAATTTTCAATTATTATTCTAGCATGGGTTTGGGTTATCTCTTCATACAAGGAAAATAGGTTGTGGCATATGGCCATTGCAAGTAATAATCTCATGAGAAGAACAACCCTACCCATAATGTTGATTTGGAAGTAGTTATGCATGAACTCAAATCATAGAATCACTATATCGGTAGAGAGTGGTTTACATTATATTCTAATCACAAGATCCTGATGTATATTTTTACTCAGTGGGATATGAATATTTGACCAAGACACTTGGTTGATCATCTGTAGACTTTTTATTTTGATATTTCATATACACTGAGAAATGGAAATTTGGTCTCAAATTATTTGAGAATAAATTTAATGACCCATTCCATGAAGGAATCAATTAAGAAGATATCTATGATGATTTCGTTCAATGAGATTAGCTTTAGAGTGAAATAGGTTTGTGGATTAGTATTTTTGTCTTTAGTAAAAGATGAAATGTATTTTTATGACTGAGTTCAGATCGATCATGTGATAGAAACTGATTTATAATGCTTTAGTAAAACACTTGTTGGTTGGGATACCATAGGTTTGTGGTCATGATCTCCCACTATAGATTTTTGTTTCCATTATAGGGTGGTTCTTTAAGTTTCATTAAGGAAGGATATGATGGATAGTGGACACCGATCATGTTTTCTTGTAAACCCCGGGACTACCATTATGTGTCATGAATTGAAATTTTGGTATTGGTGGATAGGGATGAGGTATTAAATTAAATTCACTATATCACATTTTCTCACTTGTTAGAAAATTAATGAATAAGAACAAATGCATTATACTTTTTTGAATCACTTACCCATTTTGGTATATATGTGGGATGACATTTCTATGGTCATCATAATAATATTTCCATCGACTCATAGTAGGAATGATGAGATTTGTCAGAAAATTTATTGAATTCTAAAATATGGTCATTTTCTTCCTATTAAGTATAAAATGATGGTTGGATAGCTCAGAGTATTTTAGTTCATAGTTGTTCTGATGTTTCATAGCGTTCCCACATGGATTGTTTCTAACAGTGGCCTAAGATTCACATATTGATTCATAAATGGTTTGCAAGAGGTGATGGGTTCCCTGTCAAGTTTTACCCTGACTTATCATACAAATAGAGATAGATAGATAGAGCATGCAAACCAGGTTCTTGAGGATATGATCTAGGAATGTGTACTTCATTTTTTTGGTTCGTGGGAAAATCATTTTAATCGGGATGAATTTTACAATAAATAACTTATAAGGATTCGACTAAGATGGGACCCTTTGAAGTGATTTATAGGCAGCTTTGTACATCTCCCTTATATGGGGAGGAGTTGGGATAATGTTCCTAAGTTATGATAATTATCATTAAGAATATAAAGTAAAATTACTTTTTGATCTGAAGTGGTTGTTCATGGAACAAATTCATAAGATATTCTTTTTATAAAATCAGCATATAACAAAAGAGTATAAAGTTGATGATCGATATTTTTTAAGATTTTCTCCTCACTTTGGATATCATAAATTGGGTAACTAGATTATATTGGTACTGATTTTTGTCTGCCCCTTTTATATCCCGGAGACACATGGATAGGTGTAATATTAGTTAGACATACATTACCATTTTACATCAATTCAAAAAAAATCAGGTTTCCCAACTTATATAGTATCATCCAGATTCTCCTCATTTTATTTAATGAGGGGATATTGATATTAAGATCAATAAAACCATTGTTGACATACTAGATCATATTGTGGACAAACAGGATAAGGCACTATAAGGTAAAATAGTTCTTGTGGTACTTGAACTTTGTTTGTGCAGATGGGATATCCAAAAGATATGGTTGTTGGAATTGTTGACAAGGTAGCGGTGGACCTCTCTTTATGTTAGTCCAGAATCTTGATGAATTTATTGGGGTATATTTATTTCATGATACCAACTAGAAATCAAGAATTATTTTTTAATCATGGTTTTCCTTTGATGTTTTTATACTGGTTTCTGGGGAACAAGGGATGAAAATAAAGATTTTTGGAGAAGGCAGTACATGAACATGGTAAGTGCATGGTTAGTACTAACCATTTCATAATAGTTCAATATAGATATATGATTTAACAGAGGTGTTTACCATGGATTTGTCATGTTGATTGAAACAATGTTACTCTCCATGGAAACCAAGAGTCTTATAGGTGATTATCCAAGGTACATCACATAGTTAGAAGAAACCATGTGACCTATCTCTAAGAAACCATCTACCTCACTTTTAAAAGGAATAGATACCACCCATAGTTTGTGAAAAAATAGACAAACCATGAATTATATCCTTGTATACGCCTACGAACCATTAAGAGTTTTTATTTTACCCTCTCCGCTTAGATGTTTTTATGTCCAATATCCCCTTAATACTCATTTGAATTGACCCAATCCTTACCTAGTTCTCATTAGGATTATCCCATGGGATTATGGGTGATCTACCTTCATTATTTTGGGACTTATCAACTTATTTTTGTGTTTTTATATGGGTTCCCCATTCTTTGATAGATCCTCACCATATCTAACCACCTCATGCCTCATTGGAATATGTTTGGAATGAGGATATTGATCGATGTGGTTTGATTTATTTTATTATTATTATTATTATTGGTTTAATATCCCATGGTCCTTCTATACTCATCCATGGTCTCTTTTTTCAAAGGTGACTTATTCTACCTCTATTCTTAGGGATTGATTCTCTATATAGATGGTTAATTATATTAATTATTTATCATTCATGTGAATTACTTTGTGTTTTTCAATTAAATAGATTGAATTGTGATTATTGTGTATTTTTTTTAAGATTAATTTTTTTAATGTGGTCTCACATTAAAAAAATATATAGACTAAGTGTTTGAAAAAAAAATATGATGGTTGTTTTGGTTTAGAAATTAGCTTCCAAACACAAAATAAATCTCCCCTTTCATTAAAAATGATTTATAAATTTTGATAATTGGTTCTAAATGTATTTTGATACATATAGAACATTGGTTAGTTTTGGTTTCATCATTAATAGACCTAATAGTCATAATGTGATTCATTCCACTTGTGGTTCTTTTCACTTTAATGGGTGTAATTCCACTAAAGGAATTACCATTATTATCACCCATAGCATAGGATTGGTGCTTATATATGTTCAGATTGGGGATTTAACTAATGTATACTATGTACACTAATAGGTTAGAGACCAAATGTCAATATGTTTTATTTATGACTAGTATATCACAAGATGGATAGTTTCATGGTTATTTTATCACATGATTTCACATGTGGTTCTTCCTCGTGGACTAACATGATCGATTGTTTCATGTTTATTTTCATACATGATTATAGTATTGTGTAAAAATGTATTATATTGATTATACACTAATAATTTATCATAGGTAGTTCTCATATTCCATGACATGTAAATATTAAATGATTTTATGAAAATAAAAGGATAATTTATAAATGGTTTTGATGTTATGAAAATGTATTATTAAAATTGTATTTGTTTTTAAGTTATAACTAAAACATTGTAAATATTATAATTTTTATATATTTTATTATGGAATCCTCTTAGGATTTTTTAACAAACCCTTCATTTTTTCTTTGGGAGGATGTAGATGTTGTTTTCTAAGATGAAAGTAGTGGGAAGGGAATTATCTATCATTCTAGTTTATTTTTTTCATTTCCTTCATTGTGGGATGGTTTATATGTGACTATTGGTCAAAAGGATATTTCTTTTTCTTTTCATGTCTTACTCTTCTGGTTTAGATATTTTTGATCGGTGTCGTATATCTTCTGAATATTGACTATTTTATTTTATGTTGTACTCTGGTCCACTATATTGATTTTTGTACATCATACTTTATTTTGTATCATTATTGAATCTCACCAATGTGAAATAACTTCTTGGAAAATTTTCATGTTGAACCTAGAAGGATTATTAATACCTTCAATTATAAGAGGGGACCACCTATCCTCCCTTATTTATAGACTATGATCCATTTACATTGATTCTTAAGTTTTACTTATTAATTTTCTATTCCTTTTATTTTCAAAACCACTAACACATTTATAAAACTATTTTTACTAACTTTTATCTTCCATGTGTTTTTGTATGTTATTCTTGAAAACATTTGTTTTTATTTTACATAGAAATAGTTCAAATGTATTAAGAAGATAAACTTTCCATTCATTAATATGATCAATCTATTTAAGGATCTGTCTAATTAATCGGATAGACAATTGTTATTAAAATTGATTATAATTTTTTCTTATCTTTTGTACTACCAATAGTAATGACCATCAGATAGATATAGGTATTGATACATCAGATATAACCATATAATGATTATCATAATGAAAAATGTTACAGAATTCTATCAGACTATACTAAGATTATAATTTGAATACATAGATTTGTTTCTATCATACTGAATACTCATTATAATTGTAATGGGGATAAAACATGATGATGTAAAACATTCAGTTATACCATAACATTGTGATCTATCAAATACCCAACTGTTAGATGTTGTTGCAACTAACTTAGATATATTATTTTTGAAGCTTCACCTTTAAATAGTCATCCATTTGAAGAGTTGGGAGATGATCACATTAGAAACTCAATGTGTCTAAAATTTTCTCTATATGAACATATTTTACCAATGTATTTTTAATATTTTAGAGAGTTTTAATTCTAATGAATCATTATCAAGGTTGTTTCCCTAAGAACAAATTCTATTTTGTAATCTCGAGTCCAATCATTATTACGATTAAGGGATTCAAGGTATATGAAGACTGTGAATTTGATCCATTATATTGAGGGATTATAGGGCTAGGAATAAAGATAATGATCATCATATCAAGAGATTTTAAGAGATTTTAAGATAGATGCACTGATCATCGTATTGAGGTATTTCCTGTAAAGGAAAGACAAACTTTACAGTAAGGACAAAAGTATGGATAGATTTAGTCTGGGTTGGTAACTAACATTTCTATTATGTTTAAAAGGGTGAATTTTCTTAATATATATTTTAATTTATTATTAATTTCACTAGCTATTTTATTTCTTGTTTTACAAGAATTTTTTCACTATTCATTTTTTGATAGAATTTTTATTTTACAAATATTTCTTATTATTTGTTTTATTGGTGTATCTATAATAATGAATAAAAAAACTCTGATAAAATCAAATTATTTATGATTATAATTCTTACACTCTGATCATCAGATGATATGTGAGTCTAGTCTTTTTAATTAAACAGGTATTGTGTTTTGTTTAATGTCAATGTTATTCAATAACAATTCACCCCCACCCCTATTATAAATATATACATCTAAAATACTCTTAAAATCCAACAATTGGTATTAGAGTAGGCTCTATTGCATATATATGCTGAGTTTTTACTTTTTATATCAACTACATGTTTTATTTAGTTTTTATATAAACTTAATCTTTTTAAAATATTTTTACACTTATTTGTTATTATAGAAAAATAGTGTCTATTATTTTAAGATGGATTTTATGAATATTTTATCTCTTGATATTATAAATCATATTCCACTACCAATATTTTATTGGAATTACTATGAGTATTATAGGGATAAAATGACAACTTTTGTGATCAATACTGGATTTAGAAATTTATTAATGCTTACTTGAAATTACAAGATTTCTAATAAGTAATTATATCCTTTTACAAATTCTAATATATTATAATATTAGTAGAACTATAATTTAAGCAATACTTTCTTGTGTTCTAGGATAGGAAATTTCTATAGTTATATATCATTCAGTGAAGCTGTTAATAGTATTTAGAGAAAATTAAAAATAACACATTTTATTAATTCTAAATAAATTGAAACAAGAAGTTTCATTCTTAGATATGATTACCAATAATTTTATTTTATACAGGGTTAGATATTTTCTAATATGAAACAATAGTTTATGACTATTACCAATTGTTTACAATCTCTTGGAGAAACAATTTTTGATGCTGAAATATTGGTTAAATAGATTATTGATATAATACCTAATGTGTGGGAATCTAAAAAAGTTTTTGTTGATGAAACAATAAAGATTACTAATCATAATCCTGATTATATTATAGGTACCCTCAATTAATATGAATGAATATTAAAGAGAGATTATGTGAATGAGAAAATTAAAAATGGGGGAATTTGTTTATCTACAATGCCATCTGAATCTACTAGAGAACAATAACCTAATAATGTTGTGAAGATAACAAAGAAAAATAATGTTATTATTCGATAAGATTCAATTATATCAAAAAATTATGAAAATTAGTGGGATAAAATTGACATAAGGATGAACAAGAATTTAGGAATGAAATATTTACCTTCCAGATATATGAAAGGTCACAAGTATAAAAGTGACAATATGTATTTTAAAGATACTTGTTATGAATGCAATAAAATGGAAATATCTAACCTAATTATCATGCGCTTAAAATAAAAGATAGAAAATAATGAAGTTTAGATAAGAATGTTAAGGCATACGATAATTAAAAATGTAAGAAAAACCTTAATGCTTCTCACATATAGATTTCCAGTGGTAGATATTCTTCTAAAAATTCTTTTAATAATTAAAGTTCTACATAGAGAAACATTGGTCTTTCTATATAAGTACCTTTGATAAATCAGTCTCTAATCGATAAGGTACACATAGATTAATTTCTTACTAATGTGTATTTAAATGAAAACAATGCAAATGAGAAATATTCTACACAATCTGATAAATAATATTCCCTGAAGGAAGAGGATAATACATTACATAAGTAAAAAATAGTTGTTAAGTATTGAAAAATTACTTAATAAAAAAATGGTAAAGTATATAAAAACATGATAATTTCAGAGAAAAATTTACTAAGGAAGATTCAATAATAACCCTTTTAACAAATGAAATATAAACTCTTTCAAAATATATTACTAGGATAATTATGAATAGTAATATTTTTCTTAGGAAATTGAAAAATGTATTTCAGAGAAAAAAATTTACATGTAAAACTTGGTGATAAAACTAATAATGATGTGGATAAAAATTTAAGTATCAAAAAATTTAAATTTCTAATTTTTGGAATCTTTGGTTAAGGTTTACAACTGGTTTATAAATCTTTGAAAAAATGTATAAAACAATTAGACCTCATGGTAATAATTCCTGAATTTGTTTTAAACAAAAAAAATAAAGTGTTTAGTAAAAATTACTTTGTTCCAAAAAGTGCACCTTTTTCACTAAATTTCAAACTGGTAGTCATTGAAAGAAATATATTTCTTTAAATAAAATTCAAAATTGAGGTTTTCATAGGTTTATTTTTCTAGGAAAATTACATTATACCAAAATAATAAAATTGGACAAATGTGGTCACCTAAAATACCATTTTATGATAATACTAGAACAAATAAGGTTTGGGTTCCAAAAATATAATATTTTATTTTTAGGAAAAGAAAGATATTACTAAAAACAAAAATATTTGGTACGTGGATATCTATTTATCCAAACACATGATTGGAAACAATGTTTTCTTTAACAATATTATCAATATTAAAGGGGTGAAAGTAACATTGGGAGATAATGTTAAAGAATATATCATTGGTGTAGTTAACATTATAATTATTGGAAAATCATTAATTTTAATTTTTATTTGTTGTAGGACTTCATAATAACCTCATAAGAATAAGTCAATTATGTGTCAAATGATACATTTTAAAATTTAGGAATGATAAATGTAATATATGTAGTTCCAACAATGAATTTATTATTTATGATAATCAACATGAGAATGTTTATACACTAAATATAGAAGATATTATGAGCCAAGAAGTATTTTGTCTTAGTGTAATAGAAGTTCAATCTTGGTTTTGGAAAGGAAGGTTAGGACATTATAGACTTAAAAAATTATATATGTCGACAAAGAAATGAATTTTTAAGTATCTACTGAAATATAAGATCGATGCTTCAGAATTTTGTGATCCTTTTAACTATGGAAAAGAACATAAGAAAAGTTTTTAATCTAATATTGAAGTTTTAAACTTCTTGTTATTCATAGTTATATCCCATGGACTTCTTTTTTCCCTACAAAAATAGGAATTATTGGGGGAAAATACTATGTGTATTTCTTAGTTGACGATTAACTAGAAACACTTGGGTATATTTTCTTATAAAGATATCCAAACCCTATAGTTATTTTTAAAATTTTTAAGTGCCAGTTAAAAAATTAGAAAACCCTCTCCTTGATAACGAATCATAGTGATAAAGGTGGTGAATTATAAAATTATTGTTTTGAAACTTTTTGTAGTAATAAAGGTATTGAACTTAACTTTTCGGAACCCAGAACCACACAAAAAAATAGTGTAGTTAAAAGAATAAATACAGTTCTTCATGAGATTGCTAGAACCGTGCAGACTAAATAATCAGTTTCTAATAATTTTTTGAATGAAGCGATTAGTAGTTATTATTATAATATAAATATAGAATTAATTATACCTTTTACTAATAGAACTCCTCATGATTTATTAATAGCATTAAAACCAAATGTTTTTTACTTTAATGTATTAGGTTGTAATGTATTCATCTTGAATAATAAAGATATCATACATAGATTTTCACCAAAAATAGATGAAGGAATATAACAATGTTATTCCACCACTAGTCGGGATTATATAGTTTTTTATAAAAAATATTTTAGTTTTGGTGAAAAATTCATGTTACGTTTGATGAAACTGATCCCTTTATTTTCAAACAACCAAAACCTACATCCTCAGATAATATTTTTGAAAAATATTTTTAACCTATAGTATAAAACACTTCTCTTAATTAAAAAACACAATAATATTTTTATGAAGTTACTCGAGAATATTTTCAACATATTTTTAAATAACATAATATTGAAACTTAATAAGTGAGTTTTTTCAAATAATGTTCATAGTAAAAGTATCATATTGGTGATTTAGATAAACAGGTTAGGACTACAAGTTCTTTAGGAAATGAAATTGAACATCTATCATTTTTATCTCATTTTGAACATAAGAATATTGATGAGGCTTTATGTGATATGGATTTGATAAAATCAATGCAAGATGTACTCAATGAGTTTGAAATAAACAATGTTTGTAATTTAGTGGAGTGACATAAAGATACTTATGTAATTAGTGTAAAATTGGTTTATCGGAATAAATATGATTAAAATGGAATAATAGTTAGAAATAAATATATACTTTTTTCTGAATCAAATAAGAAATAAGAAGGAATATACTATAAAGTAACTCATGCTTCGGTATCAAGACTTGGTGCTCATCAGATACTTCTATCCTTTCCAGCATTCTTTAATTTTAATTATTTTAAAAGGATGTGATTTGTGATTTTCTTAATGGAAATGTTATGGATGAATATTATCTAGAAAAAAATACATTTTTGAAAAAAAAACATCTAGAAAATTTTTATAAGCTTAATGAAGAAATTTATGAACACAAACAAGCCCATGTAGAGTTTTATGATAGAATAATTGTATTTTTTTACAAAAAAAATTTATTAAGGGAGATTTTGATCCAAATATTTTTATAAAATAAATAAATATGAAAAATATTATTGTAAAAATATATTTTTATGATATTATATTTGGTTCAACTAAAAAATCGTTAATAGATTATTTTTCAATTTTTATGAAGTCTGAGATTGAAATGAGTATAATGGGTGAGTTAATATATTTTCTTGGTTTCCAAATTTCCTAAAAAATAGAATGTACTTTTTTCTAAACATAAACATATAAAATATTTAATTATGAAATTTTGATTAGAAATTACTATATGTATCAGTACTCTTATTTTTAACTCCAATACATTATATCTTAATGAGGTTGGGAAACTATTTGATCAGAAAACATTTAGAGGTATGATTAGAAGCATACATTACTTAACTACTAGTTGTCCAGATTTAATGTTTTTTGTATTCTTATGTACTAGATATCAAGAAAATATAGAAGAATCTCATCTTAATGATGTAAAATAAATCATTAATTAATTTAAGGGAGCTATGGATATAGATATATTATATTCCTGTGCAAATTTTGTTGAACGTACAATTTTTTAATATTACAACCTTGGTGTATGTTGAATGGATAAGAAAATTAGATTTAGAATATTTTATTTATTAGGTGATTCTTTAGTTTCTTTTCCTTTTAAGAAAAAACACTTAGTATAACATCCCACTACTGAAGTAGAATATGCAATATCCCGACATTTTCCTGGTTAAGTATTGTGGATGCAACACACACTCATTAACTATGACATGAGTTTTACAAAAACCCAAATAATTTGGGATAACACAACTAACATATCATTATATTAAAACCTATCACATCATCCAAATTTTATTAGCATAGATATAATACAATATTTACTTTAGGATCACACACTTAATGGAGATATAATTTTAAAATTCATTAGAACAAAAGAATGACTTGTTGGTTTATCTTCTAAACCACATAGTTCTGATAGATTTTAATATATTAAACAGAAGCTAAGAATGATGAATATTAATTTATCATTAATATATACTTATTTTATAGCCATTAACATACATTAATGAACTCCTTTTCATTGGGAAAGTAAATATGTTTATGTTTTCTAAAAACATTTTTAAAAAAATTACTAAAAAAATTGAAAAATGTTTTTATCGTAATGACCCTTTCATACTCAAAATATTTTAAAAAATTTCCCATAATAATTTTTTTTATTAATTCTCAACTTTAAAAATTTTAAAACTATCATAATTAGTTTTTCACTTAAAACTATCAAAATATTTTTTCTTATAAAATAGCATAATATATCTTTGATAAAAAGAATTATAATAATTTGTTACTAATACATATGAAAATTTCTTTTCTGAAAGGGAAAAATCTATTATTTTAAGTTGTTTCACTAATATAATATTATTATTTATATGTTATTGATTAGTTAATCTTTTTTTATTATAACTTTGATATTTTTTTCAAAATTTAATATGTTTTCCTTATAATGATCTTCAATCTGATAAATTTTTTCTAAAATTTGATAATACAATTATTTTATTTAAAAAATATTTGATTAAATATTGGTCGTTACATCGGTTAATAATAAATCTAATCTATTGAAAATATTTTGGAAAATGGAGTGATTTTTTCTCATGCAAATATATAGGTTTTTCACCCAAACTTCCCACATAGGTTCTCAATGTTTTTATTCCCAAGGACTCACACCCCATAAATCCATCATTATATTTCTTTTTCCATTCATCCAATCTTAGGAATAGTTCTCATTATGATGGACTACGTGAAAGATTATTAAAAAGGTATTTCTTTAGATGATTTCTCATTGAAAGAATATGGTCTGTTAAGTATGATTACTCTCAAAAAAATATCATCAATTTTCAAGTATGGGATGTGAAGGTTCTGGGTGCAGCGGAAGCATAGTTGGGATGGAACCCAACTTTAATTTTTACCATGATCAATAATTATTCCATGATCAATATGATGATAAACGCCAGTCTACATGGAATAGAATCAATGATTTAGATAAAGAGGTAAGATCTCCTAAACCTTTATAGAGGATATTTTGCATCATGTTTATTATTAATTTAATTAATTTCATAAAGAAAATGATACCTGGTTTTTCGGTACTTTCTTCATTGATGATGTTGATCATTTGGAATGACCCTTCTGGATTTTCTCATTGTGCTTGTGAGGATCCAAACTAGAATCCCTCTAGTAGTGATCCACACGTGCTTTGATGGCCTCTGATCAACACCACTCATTCCCTAGGTGCTAGCATGGTGAATCGAGTGTCTTGTGTTGGTTGTTCTTGATCGCTTGTTCTTCAGTTTTGAAGAACGTCTCTCATTCCTGAGAGGGGGAATAAGAGGATTCAAAAGAGAAATTGTTTGGGTCAGCAATTCTCAATTCACCAAGCAAGTGGTGTGTTCACCATGGCACAATAGATGTACTTGTCTATTTATATGCATGGAACTTCATTTACAATATTTAATTGAATGATAGTAATTAACAACATTCATGAAATTAGAGAAAACCCATGCTCATAAAAATAATACCGCGTCATTATTTATGGTGCGCCAACTTGCAAAAATCAGAATTATAAATAAAATTCTATGTCACAAAATAATAGCAGCGTCATTATTATTTTAACTTATTCTAACTTCCTAAATAATTATTTTTTTTCTTGCAAATAATTATTTTACTACCGGACCGGTATTGTTCCACTCAAGCTCCACTTCTATTTATTGAAGACCCGAATAAATAAATAAATAATTTATTCTCTTAAATAAATATTTTATTTACAAATTAGTAAATAAATATTTATTAAATGTTCAATAAAACAAATATATATATATTTAATTTAATTTATGCGATCATTATAACTTGAATAAAATTATTCCATGGTCTTGAGAATAATATTTATTTCATTAATTAAATTCAGATAAAATTTAACCGATACCACCAAAAACCCTTAGTGTGTGACCATCTAGGATTCTTTCTCATTGGAATTGGGTGGATTTTCCAAAATTCCAAGATTATTGTCTAGCAACGGGTCCAGGAAACCAATAGAAATAATGTAAATTCGCAACAATGACATCCATTTATGAACGCTCACCGTATAATATAATACCTATTTCTAAATATCTCATCAAGAAGGTTTCATGATAGTTTCATCAAACTTTATGCTTGATATGACGTTCATTAACTATCTGAAATAAACTCATAATTACACCATGGAAATGGAATTTCGCCCGATAGTTCTATTTCAATAAAAGGACCAAGATATCAACTTCCATAAATGGAAGGGATAAATCCTTCCTCAACTTATCCATTAATAACATGTCACTCGTGACGCACCCAACGTACCCTGCTTCCCACCATCATATGGTGTGACGGTTTTTGTCAGTAAATCAAAGTGCACCAGTAATGATGTATATTAATGATAATCTTAAAGTCTAACGACCATTACACACACTCGCAGATATTAATATCTAATGAAACCAAACATGAGGAATTCCTACTGGCAGGTTTGTTCTCATAATCTCCCGTCTTGGAGATTACCAAGTGAGAACATTATGAGAGTAGGTATCATCTCCTTACAAGTAATCACACCTGACTGTTTGTATACTATGTGTCCCATCATAGTATTTCATCCAACCGTAGAACTATTTTTAAGAATATTGTTTTATCATTTCAAGGTTCTCATCATAGTGTGGAACTTCCATGACCTTATCAATGCAACAAATACTCTAGGAAATTATTACATCATAGTAATGCAGAATAATGAAAAATATGTAATAAGATGTTTAATATTTAAATACATTAAATATCCATGTAATCAAAGTAAAAATAGCTGGTTCTAGGACACTAACTCTTACAAACTCCCACTTGGACTAGATTCAACTGCCTACAGCTTTCAATACACTAGACCTCACATGATGATCTTGTTTCTTCTGACTCAAGGCTTTAGACAAGGGGTCTGTTGTGTTGTCTTCTATGGAAATACTACTCATTGTAACTTTTCCTTTTGGAGAAAAATCACTCAAAAGATGATAATTCCAAAGTATGTGCTTTGTCTACTGATGTGACCTTGGATCATTCATGTGATCCACTATTGCAGTACTATCATAATAGAGTGTGATGTGATCTTTAGTGCTAGGTACTAACCCCATCTCTTAGATTAAGCTTCACATGCAAATTTCTTCTTTAGCTGCCTCAAAATATGTGATATAATCTATCTCTACTCTATAATCTGCGACCACACTATTCTTTGAGCTATTCCAACTCACAACACTTCCATTCAAAGTAAAGATGTATCATGTCCGCAACTTCATGTCATCCTGATCAGTCTGGAAACTGGCATATGAAAATCCTCTGATAATTAGTTATTCATCTCCACCATAAACTAGGAGCATATCCTTAGTATACCTTAGATACTTAAGGATAGTCTTGACTACCATCCAATGGAATTCACCTGGGTCAGCTTGATATCTACCTACCACACTATGTGCATAGGCAATATCCAGCCTAGTATATAGCATGGCATACATGACTGACCCAATTGTTGAATCATATGGAGTCATTCCCATTCAATCTCTTTCTTCATGTGTCTGAGGACACATTTTCTTAGAAAGATGAATTACATGTGACACTGGCCATAATCCCCTCTTGGATTATTCCATACTGAATCTCTTTAGTATCTTTTCAATGTATGTACTTTGACTTAGGCCTAAAAATCTATTGGATCTATCATGATGGATCTTGATCCCAAGAATATATGTTCCCTCGCCCAACTCCTTCATGGAGAAACATTGATTTAACCATTCCTTAATAAACTATAAGATTGGTATCTTGTTTCCAATAAGAAATATTTCATCAACATATATTATTAGGAAAATTAATGCACTCCCACTAAACTGTTTGAAGACACTGGGCTCACATTTTTTCTTGATAAAACCAAATTATATTATGAATTCATCAAAACAAATGTTTCATGACCTGGATGCTTACTTTAATCCATAAATGGATTTATGCAACTTGAATACCTTATTGGAATCCCTTGGAGTCATAAACCCTTCAGGTTGTGTCATGTATACATCTTATTAAAGGTTCCCATTAAGGAAGGTTGTTTTTACATCCATTTTATAAATCTCATAGTCATGGTGAGAGGTAATGGCCAATAGAATTCTGATGGATTTCAGCATTGCAACTGGTGAAAAGGTTTCATCCTAGTCAATGCCTTGATGCTGCGCGAACCCTTTTTCAACCATTTGTGGATTATAGGTAATAACTTATCCTTCTATGCTTCTTGAATACCCATTTTAAACCAATAAGATTTACATCAATTGTAGGATCTACCAAAATCCAGACTTGGTTTTGGTACGTGGAACCCATTTCAGAATTCATGGCTTCTTTCCAATTGGAAACATTTGTGCTAATTACTACTTATTTATAGGTTATAGGGTCATTATTATCAACTAATAACTAGTCACATTCTTTAGTAACTAGATAATCGTATCGTTCTAGTTCTTTAACCTCTCTTGTACTCCTACGCAGTTCTTGGGTCTCTGAAACAGTTCTTTCTTCGACAGGGCTTTATGGAATATGTTCCTGAACCAACTCTTGTGTACCTTGAGCCTCGACTTCATCAAATTCTATCTCTCTCACACTATCACTTTTGTATATTTTCTACCTCTTAATTAATATGGTGTCTCTTTCTGCTATGAATTTTTTGTCTAAGGGGTTGTATAGGTAATATCCCCTTATTTCCATGGGGTGTCCTTTAAAGGTGAACTTTTTTCCTTGGGGTGAAAGATTTTTACCTCAAGAGGCCTTAACAAACGCATCACTTCCCCATACATGAAAATTTCATAACATGGCTTTCTTTACTCTAAAAAACTCATATGTAATACCATTTAAAAATTTAGTTGCTACTTAGTTTAGTATGTGCACCGCTATTTGTAACGCAAATCCCCAAGAGGATAATGGAAGACTCGCATGACTCCTCATTTATCTAACCATTTCTAACAAGGTTTGGTTCCTCCATTCACTCACATGATTCCACTGGGGCATGTAAGGTGGAGTGAGTTGGGATAAGATACCAAATTCCCATAATAATCAATGAAGTCATTATTAAGATATTCTCCACCTCGGTCTAAGTGGAGTTTCTTAATCTTCTTACCAATCTGTTTCTCAACTTCATTCTAGTATTCTTTGAACTTATCAAAATAATCTGACTTATACCTCATTAAGTATATATATTCATATCTACTAAAATAATTATTAAAAGTTATGAAGTATGAGTGCCCTCCCCTTGCTTCAACTAGAAATGTTCCACACACATCGGTATGAACCAATTCAAGAAACTCTTTATCCCTTTCACCTTTCCCACTAAATCGGGATTTGGTAATTTTTCCTTGTAAACATGCATGACATACGCCAAGTGGTTTTAGTTCAAAAGAATCTAAATATCTATCTTGATGTAACTGTGTCAAGTGTTTCTCGTTTACAAGAACAAGTCATTGATGCCAAATTTGGGTGTGGTATGAGTCATGTGAAGTATCTTTGTAATCGATTTCCATTACTTTGTTTGTGTAACCCAACATGTAAAGACCATTATATAAATGATCTCTACAAAAAAAGTGTTGTCTTTATAAAATAAGAAACATTCATTTCCAAACATGAAAACAAATCCATTTGTATCTAATCTGGATACGAAAATAATATTTTTAGTAATAGATGGCACATAATAACAACCCTTTAACACCAAAATCATCCCAGTTGGCAAAGTGAGGTGGTAGTACCTAAAAGCTACAGCAGAAAGTATGGCTCTATTGGATGCTCATAGATCTACCTCCCCTCGGTCAATCTTTCTGAATCTACTTGGTTCCTGTATTTGAATACATATTTTTGCACCACAATCTGTAACTAATACCCAATTTTTAGAAACAAGTAGATTGCATTCGATAAAAAACATACCTAAAACTTCCCAATGCTTCTTAGTATGGGTGTAGTTTCTTTTCTAGTGGCCCTTCTTGCCACATACGAAACAAACAACCTCCTAATCCCTTGCACCCCATTTGACCTTCTTTTTCTTGGAAGGTTGTGAAGAAACTTTGGGCTCAAATCTCTTCATCTTCCCTTTCCTATTATTCACCATAATAATAGAAGGCTTGTCGTGCTTCATATATTTTTCCACTTGGAGAATGATGATAATAAGATCAGATAGAGACTTCCCAATGTCGTTCATATTGAAATTAATAATAAAGCTGGATAATCTCTGGTCGAATGATGCAAGAATTTGATCAGTGCCCAGTTCTTCAGGGAGTTTAAACCCTAGAACATTAGGCGCTCAAGGTATCAAATGAGATTGACTATATGAGGCCCAGCTGGGGAACCCTCTCCAAGCTTAATCTGAAAGAGTTCCTTGTATGTCTCAAACTTTTCCTATCTTTCTTTCTCCTGGTAAATACCACATAGGTGCTCGAGCATGCTATAGGAATCCATATTTTCATGAGACTTCATGAGATCACTAGACATAGATGATAGAATCACAAATTGAACGTCGACTGCATCATTCCTAAGTTGATCATAGACAAGGAAATATTGATCACTCACCTCTTTGGCAGGTGGATCAGGTAATGTTGACTCTAGTACATAAGACTTCCGTTCATGGTGTAGAATAACCTAAAGGCATCTAAACCATTATTGAAACTTACTTCCAGTGAGGATGTTGTCTTTATCCAGAATTGATTGTAGAGATAGTGTGGTTGATGAGTTTTTCATTTTACTCTACAATTAAAAGAGAAAATCATTAATACTTTCTTGATTATACTTTATGAGAAATAATAAATTAATTTTATTAAGTCTCCCGCTATTTTATCAAGTCCCAATGGCCCCCACCATTGAACTCTTAATGTCCAGTTTCCATGACATTATAGTAGAAAGGATCCATATTCCCCTTCACATAACCCCAAGAAGGGTTGGTCATGCTATTTGAAGGTATTTAGGTAGGAATTTCTTTGCCAACTATGGGCTTGCAACTCCTTGATATGTTGAGTGGAATCTCCATTCCTGAAATCCTGACTTGTATTTCCTCAACCCTTGCCTCCAGTATTACACCAATTCTAGCAAGGGCTACTCCTCATGATGCAATATGGTTAATTCAACCTGAAACCTTTCATAATGGATTCCTGTATAAAAGTAAGTGTCCCAACTAGGGTTGGTCAAACAAGTAGTTTTATTGAGTCTTTCCCTTAATCAAGTAATAGAAGGCTTGGTCTGACTTAATATTTTATTTGAGGGATTTTTATCTCTTATGTATAAATTTCTTATTATATTTATCACATTCTAGTTAATATAAGTGGAACTTACATAATTGATTAACCATGTATTGATAGTATTTATGCAAAATCCTAATTTATTTTAGTTCCATCATGCATGCTTGTTTAATTCATTAATTATTTGATCGCGACAACAAATTAATAATGATAAACCATGAAAATGATAGAAATAAAATAAAGGGAATGATCATGAGATTTTCTAATGGTTAGTTTATCTAGAAGCTTATAAACTAACCCCGACCTAGGGGAGAAACACCTTGAACCTTTTGGGTTCATGTTTACATCTTTCCAATTGTCAAAATTTGTATCTCTAGGGATTGGTTGTGTCTTGGCTCCAGCTTGGACCACCTCCACTAGATTCGGAGATCCATCCATTACATAGACATTTAACTCACACACAGGTGTGGGGTAAAAGGGCGTTTACATAAAAGAAACCATGGGCATGCAGTCCCTACATATTAATGAGGAGAGATGGTGCGTAGGAAAATAATTAATTTAACAAATAAATTAAAAGGGAAACCAATCACATACAAGGTCTGGTCTATCTCAGGATTATCCACATACATACAACGAGTTGCGCATTTAATAAAACTACCATTCAATTATTTAATTGTTCTTATTAATATAAATCATGCTCAAATCAATTAATTATTATCTTTAATTAATCAATCCTTTTATCTTAATCCTTTTTTTAATTTCCTTGAGATTCTCATCCTTATACATAAATGCACTTTGGAGGTAACTTAGTGAGTACCCATTTAAATCTAACAAACATGTATTATATTCACAAACGGTTTTACTCATATGACACATGGAATAAAATATGCTTGAATTCATAGTGTAACAACCTATATAATGATTTATACATGATATGTATGTGGAAAATTATGCATAAATTAAAGTTATAATTTTGCATAATTTGGTAAAGTACATGGCGTGTAGTTCTGAATACATGGTGTGTACTACCTTCACCATCATTCCTGAACTACACGCCTAGAGACTCATAGTGTGAGGCATAATTTGGAAACTTTAGAGTACACAGTGTGTACAATGGGATACACGTTGTGTTGTCTCTACATTACACGGTTACCAGTTGTCTCAATATGTGTATGGGATACACGGATTTTCCCAGATTTGAAGGGACTAAACGTCGTGTCCAGTGGACCACATGGCATGTAATTTGATCAGTGTGTGCCTATATATCTCGGTCAACACGTAGTGTAAAATTAATTACACCGCATGAAATAAATGCACACGAATAGTGTAATTTCCGAATTACTCACGATGCACTGAACACGGCTTCACGGTGTGTAGTTTGGATTACACAGTGTGTATGGCAGAGAACAAAATGTGTAAGTCTGAACACACGGCCTATACTTTAATGATAGCTGGATAGAATTATATGGGGTCCTCATGAGTTCTTAGTTTTTATTTTAATCCAAAAATTATTCGTTTCTGTTTAATATGTGATAAATGAAAAAAAAACGAAGAACATATCATAAAATTTCAGATTACAAGAATGAATAAAGCTTGAATTGAAAAACTAAATTATTAAAGCATAAATCATCAATGATAATTAAATAATTATAAATGATGATGAAACTGCCTTTGATACCACTTGAAGGTTTCAGGTGCAGTGGAAGAAAGGTTGGACCGACACCCAACTTTATTTTTTATCATGATCAATGATTATTCTGGGATCAATACAACGATAAACGTCAGTCTCCACGGAATAGAATCAAAAATTTAGATAAAGAGTCAAGAGGCCTGAAACCATTATAGAGGATCTTGCACATCATGTTTATAATTAATTTAATTAATTTCATAAAGATAAGGATACCTGGTTATTCGATACTTTCTTCATTGGTGATGTTAATCATTTGGAATGACCCTTCCAGATTGTCTTGTTGCACTTGCAAGGATTCAAACCATAATCTCTCTAATGGTGATCCACACGTGCTTCAATGGCCTCCGATTGACACCACTCATTCTCCAGGTGCTAGAGCGGAGAAGTGAGTGTATTGTGTCGGTTCTTCTTGATCGATTGTTCTTCAGTCTTGAAGAATGTCTCTCATTCTTGAAAGGGGAAAGAAGAGGATTCAAGAGATAAATTGTTTGGCTCAACAATTCTCAATTCACTAAGCATGTTGTGTGTTCACAATGGCACAAAATACGTACTCGTCTATTTATATGCATGGAACTTCATTTACAATTTTTATTTTCATAACAGAAATTAAATACATTCATGAACTTAGAGAAAACTCATGCTCATAATAATAATACCACGTCATTATTTATGGATCACCAACTTGTGTAAAACAGAATTATAAATAAAATTCATCATCAAAAAATATTATTTGCGTAATTTTTATTTTAACACGTGCCAACAAGTTAAATAATTATTTACCATCTTGAAAATAATTATTTTACTACCAGACCAGCCTTGGTCCGCTCTAACTCCACTTCCATTTATTAAAAACTTGAATAAATAAAAAAAATAAATTATTCTCTTAAATAAATATTTTATTTACAAACTAGTATGTATATATTTATTAAATTTTTAATAAAATAAATATATATATTTAATTTAATTTATGCGATCATGTTAACTTGAATAAAATTATTCCATGATCTTGAGAATAATATTTATTTCATTAATTAAATTCAAATAGAATTTAACTAAGACCATTAAAAACACTTAGTGTGTGACCCTCTATGATTCTTTATTTTTTGGAATTAGGTGGGCTTGCCTAAAGTCCAAGAGTACTGTCTAGAAATCGTTCACATAAACAAAGAGAAAGAATGTAAAATTTAAATAATGACATACACATATGAATACTCACTATGTAATATAATCCCTTTGTCTCAATATCTCATCAAGCAGGATTCATGATAGTGTCATAAACCTTTATCCTCGATACGTCATTATTTTACTATCCAAAATAAACACATCGTTACACCATGGCCATGAAATTTTACATTAAGGTTCTATTTCAATCAAAGGGATAAGATATCAAATTCCATAAATGGAAGGGACAAAATCCTTCCTCAAATTAACCATTAATAACATGTCACTCGTGATGCATCCAACATACCCTAATTCCCTCCATCATATGTTGTGATGGTTTTTATTAGTAAATAAAATTCTATGAGTCATGACATGTATTAATAATAATTTTAAAGTCTAAGGACCATTATACATTCTCATAGACAGAAATATCTGATGACACCAAACATGTAGAATTACTACTAGCGGGTATGTTCTCATAATCTCCTTTATTTGATATTACCAAGTGTGGACTTCATGAGAGAAAGTCTCATCTACTTATGAGTAATCACACCTAATGGTATATATACTATGTGTCCCATCATAGTATGCCATCCAATCTCATAACAATGTTTGGGAATATAGTTATAGAATTTCAAGGTTCTCATCATAGCAGGGAACTTCCATGACCTTATCAATGCAAAAAATACTCTATGACATTATTACATCATAGTCATGAAAAACAACGAACAATATGTAATAAGATGTTTAATATTTAAATACATTAAATATCCATGTAATCAAAGTACAAACAGTTAGTTCTAGGACATGAACTCTTACATGATATAATATGTGTACAGAAATCAGATAACAATTTTGACGTATATTATTCTAAAATTATGAAATAATTCAATGATTATGTTGAATTTGTTATAAAAAATTATAAGGATAAAGTTTATTTACATTTTATTGGAAATAAAAAAATTATTATAAAAGAGTTTTGGATTTGTTTTGACTCTCTACTGATAGAGAAGATTTATTTTCCTCTCATAAAAAAAAGTCACGGTTCTTTTGAAAGAAAGAAAATATAATATTCTTTGTTCTATTATTAAAGAAATTAAAGTGTTGCATCTTATATAAGATAGTTTATTTGTATAATTTTGGATATATGGCTATTTAATACCTATTAAGGGTGATTGAGATACTCATAAGGTATCAGATATCTTCATTTTAGACTATCTAGTGAATATGGGAGAAATTAATTTGGTATAAGTTGTTTTCATTATGATTGAAACCCTAAAGAATGATTTAATCAAGTAAAATATTATTATTCTTCATGATTTATTCATCAAGTAACATGAGGATTTTATTAAAATTTTCAATGTTGAGAATTAATCATTCCCAATGTGATATAAAATATCTTTTATCAGTCAAGATATGATTTCTAGAATGAATCTAGTATTTATTTCAAAGACTAAGAAGTTTGTATATAATGATGAGGGTTAGTTTATGAATCTCAACCCTCAATAAATGTTGATGATTAAAATTATAAATTAAATTTATATTCACCCCCTCTGATGAAATAAAATAAAGAAAATATGATGACAGATGATCAATTAAGAAATTTGAGGGAAGATAAAGATCAAATAAAACCAGGAGACCCTGAGTTTGATCTACATTTATATGAGGGTATAGATTTAATAATATATTCAGATGAATGGTTATAATAATTATCAAGAATAAATAATAAAATGAAAAGGTTAATTAAAGTAAGAGTTTTTGAAATATTATCAAAGGGTGTGGATAGAGCCTCAGATAATCAAACCCTCATAGGCTCTTATAATATTTATGTTATTCCTGATTCTTGAAATATTTTTAAATAAAATTGGCTAGCACCCTCAGTTTTTCCTTTTGTTGCTTGTAAGGATAAAATAAAAAAATAGCTAAATATAGTAAACAATTTGTATAAGAAAAAGAATAAAATTTATAAATAATGGGAAATTGTTTTTTTATAACTGTGCATCAATTAGAAAAATAGCTTGGGAAAGCTGAATAAAAAGAATAGGAAGGAGAAGAAATAAATTAAGAAATAGATTATGAAGTAGAGGAATAATTAGAGGAAAAATATGAAGAAGAGTAAGGTGAACAAGAATCTGATAATGAAAAAATTGAAACCGATAAACACACTAAAGAAAAGAAATATTCAAACTCATCATCTTCATATCCTATACCATATTAGTCTATTATGGATTCTCACTTAGAAGTTTCTCAAGAAAAATCACCATCCTCAAAGAAAGAAAAATTATCCCCAAAGAAATAAAATTAAGATCAGTAATAAAACAAAAAAATTACTAACAATTTTTAATCCAATAAGGATGTGTATATTGTTTAAGTATCAGATATTAACAAATTTTCAAAATAAGGTAAATATAAAGTATTGGAGAAACCTCATACTAAATACACAATATTAAAACCACCAAGACCATATTCATGTTCTTTGGAATTGGAGGAAAATATTTCACAAAAATGATTTGATTGAATTTTTGAATATATAAAAATGTTATAATACACCATTATTTCCTCACCTAAGATTAACGCAATATGTCAGTTTATTCAGAATAGCCTTAGTGAAAAATTAGAATCATTGCATGTTTTAATTGGATCAGTAATTCATATTATAGAAGAGTTAAAATCCTATCAAGATAAATATCTTACTCAAAAAAGATTGTATAGTTATATATTGATTTATTCCAACCATTTGGATAATGATATTAATGAACCAGATAATCAATTTTATAATGTAAAGAAACTTTTGTTAGAAATAGAAGAATTGTTCAACTTGTTTTCATTTGATGTTTGGGATTGGGTGAAGTTAAATGAATATTTTAGAGATTATATTTTTCATCATACTAAGGATTTTTTATGTTTTGAAAAAAAAGATCAAAGTATAGAGTTTTAAAAAAATAGGATCAGATCTTGTGAAGATGATTTTATTCCTATGAAGGTAGAAGTTTAAGTCTAAAGACTGATTTCCAAAAGAAAAAAATTTTGGAAGAAATAATCATGATACATGAAATAGATTGAGAGGTGTTTAAAAAGATGAAAAATATTGTGAAAAATATTATAAATAGTGATTGAATAATTTTTATATTTTAATTCTCAATTTAATTTTTAAAACATTTGAATTATTGTTAAAGTTTATTATCATTTCACCCAAATAATTTTTTCTTGAATATTTCCAATTACTTTTGGATGTATGATATTTCTATTACATCATGAATGATCATATAGTTCATAATTTATTGTTTTGTACGTTATATTTTCTAACATTTCAGGATTCTTTTGATGAATTTTCATTGCTTTTTTAAATATAAAATGGATAAGGTCTATTAGTTTTATAAACATGGAGTATTTTATTAAAGGGGGAAGTGTTGCAATGGATTTAGGAATTTCACAAAGGGTTATTTTTATCTTAAGGGGGGGTGTATGAATACTTTATGTCATATCATAATAAATTATAAACTCATAGGTAGTTATGAATTATATCTACAATGTTCAGAATATGTAAAAGGTTGGTAAGAATTTCATGTTATAAGTTTTCATTTATGTATTTTGGTTTCTGCTTAACAAGGGGGCATTAAGTAATTTGTATAACTTATTACTTTTCCATAACATTAGTTTTGGAAATCAAAAATACCTTTTTAAAACTATTATTAACAAATTTTTATGTACTAGGTGACTAAGTATGATTTTAATGAAAACGTTATTTTTTTCTATACATAGAAATAGTTCAAATGTATTATGAATATAAAAATTTCATACTTTAATCTGATCCATTGGTTTAAGGATCTGTCTAATTAATCAAACAGACCTTTTTTAAGACCATTGGTTAGAATTTTTCCCTTTTTATTTTAATACAAAAATTCATGACTATCAAACATATATAGGTACTAATACATTAGACTAACTATTATAAGGACAATTATAATCAAAAACAATAAGTAAGTCCATCAAAATATCTAAATTTTATTGTTGAGATATATAGATATGTTTCTATCATAATGAAAACCTATTATAAATTTAATGGTTCTATAACAAAATGATTTCATGCATTTAGTTATTCTATAACATTGTGAGTTGTTAAAGAGATGGTTGTCCGAGTTCGTTGTGACTAACGCGAAAATATGTTTGTCAGAGATTTTCCTATAAATAGAAAGTAATTTGAGGATTTTGGAGATGATTAAATTTGAAAATAAATCTAAATAATATTTTCACTCCATGAACATATAACTCTAATGTATTTATAACACTCTATATAGTTGTAGTTCTAAGGAATACTTATCAAGAGTGTTTCCTTTAGAAAAAAAATATTCTTTCTAATCATGGATCTGGTCATTATTATGATTGAGGGATTATAGGGATTGGAAGATAATGAATATGATATATCATATCAAGTTCTTCCATGGCCAAGAAGATAAAATCAAATGATCTTATAAAGGTCTTCCAATGGATTGGAAGATAGAGCTATTAATAATCGTATTAAGGGCTTCCCTAGTAAATAAACATTGACTTTATAGTAAGTAAAAAATTGTGGATAAAATTGGTAATGGTTTCTGACTACCTTTAATATTAATGGTAAAATAGTTAATTCTTTTAATATATCTCTTAATTCATTCTTACTTTTACTACCAATTTTATTTCTTGTTTTTACAATTATTTTTTCACTATGTGTATTACAATAGAATGTTTTTTACAAATATTTCATATCCTTTATTTATCAGTGTATATTTGGTAATGATTAAAACATACTCTGATATAATCAGATAATTTGTGATTAAAATTCTTACATGCTGACATCATATGACCTGTGATTCTAATCTTTTTACTTAAATAGTTAGTGTGTTTTGTTTTATTTTGATGTTTCTAGACTACATTTCATTCCCCTCTTGTATGTATATCCATCTTAGATACTCTTACAATCCAATAATTCATATAAACCAATAAATACAATAATAAATTATAAATATCTCTCCCCATATCCTAATGTTCCTTATCTCACCATAGAACCAATCCAGAAATGCTTACATTTTAAGCCAAAGGAGGTTTTCAAAGAAGATGTATAACTCGTGTCCAAGTGTTCTAATGTCTATTACTTATTATTCAGTAATAGAATCATCATTATGCATCATTATATAAAAAATTCAGTGTATCCATTATACATAAATGTTATTTTTCTAATATGACAACCCATTTTTTCTCTATTTTCATCCTTTGGTAAATTAGAACTTTACTCCGGCGTACATTTGGACTACCACCTCCATGAAGAGAATGTGTTTCATTTTCAGTCTCTTAATCATATGGATTCTTAAAATTTTAGGAAAAATGAATATATATGATATAAATGACATAATTTTTATATCTTAAATATTAAATATTATTCACCTCCTTACCATTTCATCTATTGGAAAATTATAACGTCGCTCTCATATATATGTGGACTGTCACCTCTATGAAGCAATGTGATTCCTTTTCAATTATATCCACACATAAAATGTAATAAAAATGAATCTAATGAGTAAATATTATATTGATATCGTATTTATGATTCTAAAAAATTAAAACAATATATACATTATTTCATTTCCATCGGTGGAAAAATAAAAACATCATTTATACGAATATAAGTGATACTATTCCCATGAAATGTTGTGCTTCATTTTCATGAGAACCTTATATGGGAGGTGATAAACTTATATTTAATTTATAAAAATAATAATAACAAAATTATTAGTAAACTAGATTTTATTTAATAATGAACCATTTGACCACATCAACACATTGATTTTATTTTGAGGTCGAAAATAAAATGATCCCAAAATGACCTATACAAACATAAACATTTTAGTAACTAAATAATAATAGGTAATAAGGGAAATAATAATAATAATAATAAATATATTTTCATTTAAAATGTTGATAATTATGTTTTATACAAATAAAATTTTTTATTTAGGTTATTGAGCACATGCGAATCTAGATGAGAAATAGAGTAATGGGTTTTCCATTAAGATATTGTTTTAAAAGTTTTAAACTCATTCTCATCTATATACATGGTTTTAAAATTATTAATAGAATGATGATATTTATACATAAAATATTAATTCAATTAATTTTGATGTACTTCTTAATTTATTTTTAATGTTTAAAAATGTAATCCTTTAAATAGTTACTGTATGATTCTTTTTCATTTTTTTCAATGTTAAAAATAATGTTTTCTTAATTTAAATTCTTGACTGAATTTTCAAACAATCATATCCATTAATAATTTTCAAGATTCCTCTATATGTCAATATGTTTTATAAATTTAAATTTTATTCCCTCTCATTTAGGAAATCTTTATAGTAAATATTTTTCAAAGAAAATGTTTATTTTTATTTATGATTATGTGAAAATTGAATGTGTTTTTCTTATGGGTTCAATTGAGTTTTCAAAGGGTTTATGAAAAAAATTGGAATTATTAAAGATACACTATTTATAATGTTGTACATGAAAATATTAGATTATGATAGGTGAGTCTAATGTAGAAAATTATGATGGGTGAGATCCATATAGCTCTGCAATGCATTGGTTAATGAATAGTATTTGAAGGTGAACAATGAGGGAGATAATCATGTAGGTTATCCATATAGAATTAACTAGACCTAATTTACTTATAAATTGTGTTAATCTCAATGAACACAGGTTATTAATTCTATGTTCCATGATAGTCATTTCATTATTTGCAATGGTTTCTATGGAAATCACTTTATTTCTTGATGAATTAATAGTTTATAATGTTTTAATATTAAAGTGTGGGAATTTTTTAATATGATCTTATATAGATAATGTTTTCTTAATGATTTTTTAATATAATCTTTTTTTTATAATTATTCTTTTATAAATGGTAGATTTACTTCTATTGATATGTTATTTTTATTTGTTCAATGTAATATTATGAAAAATATAAACTTTTTTAATAGTTTAGATTAATTTCATTGTAGTAAGAAGTGTCCAATATTTTTATTTATCTTAATGGTATTTATTTCTCAAATCAAATGTTTTTAAAATATTTTAAAAGGATCTAATGATGTGTGATAATAATATAGAGGTCAAACAATCCTCTTTGGATACATTGTAAAAGAAGAAATATTTCTTTACGAAAATAATAGTATAGACATAATTTCAAGTTTTTGTGGAAAAATATATATTATGTGTCCATGTATCCATATATTTAGAATAATATTTTCTTAATTCATAAAATATATAAATATAAATCAGAATTATATTTTAATAATTTGAAACCATTGTTATGGGTTATGCAAATTTAAGTTGTTCATAATATTGTGCATTATAATCAACACTTATAAGAGGTACCTCTCAACACCCCTTAATGATCACTCCCAAATTTATATTTACACTTGAAACATTCCATTATTTACATCACTTATAATTATATTCTATTTTATTATTCTGATGGACACAATAGTGTTGTATATATCTACCACTTCCAATGAATTATCAAAGGGAAGTACAAATTTCTCAATGTGTTTACTAACCTTTCATAACATTATTTAGCATCTATATTTACCATTTAATTTTATTTTCCAATTATGTTTTTATTATATTAATATTAATTTTATATAAAATATTGTTATATAGATGGAATAGTTGTTAACCACTTCCCCATTTTCCATTAAAAAATGAAAATGTTATCCATCCATGTGTGCAGACTACAACTTCCATGAAGTCACATATCTCATTACTAATATGGTTTACTTATTAATTGTTAAAAATTATATAAAAATTATTTTCCAAAATAAAAATAAATAAATTATTTTATAATTCCTCTATAATAATGAAATTATTAGAAAATAAGCAACATTTATAACAAGACTCATCTATTAATTATAGTATGTTTATGTTTGGGTTGATCCAACCACCTTCATGAACTATGTTATAAAAGAATATCTTATATTTCAATAAGCAATTAATTATTGATAAAATAGGAAATAAATATTTGATTAATTTTTTTCTATATTGTAATTATTAATATTTAACTCATTAATTAAGAAACCAATTTCAATTTCTTGAAACTTTCTGTAATATTCCCATCAACGAATTAATTTTGAATTATTGTAAGAAAAAATATATATAATGAAATAATAAAATTATAAATTACTATAAATCAAAAACCCTAGTAAATTATAAGATCTAGTAAGGTTTACCATTTGTGGAATTATGATTAACAAAATATCTATTAAGAAACTAGTTCAAAATGGTCAAAGTTACCAATATCCAATACTAAAAATTAATTGTAACTAACTAAACTAAATGTAAAAAATAATTACATATGATGATTATAATAGGATATATATTAATAGGGTCATAAAATATTTTATTTCAATAGTAATTTTTGTTTTACAGGATATGTTTTTATGTTGGTTGAAGAAAAAAAATATATTTAAGGGTTTTTTATCAAATTTAATTTCATGGGACAAAATTATTTTTACACGTCACAATATAATTAATATTGTGTGGTTAGTACGTAATGTAATTTTTTTACCATATTCTTGTAAATTATTTTCATTTAATATCTATATCATTTTACATATTCAAATGAATTTTAATTTTAGATGAAGAAATATTGTATGTTTTATTCGTGAATATTTTCAATTCCATGAGAAATGTTCGATATTGAAAACCATAAATTTTTTCATTGGTTTATTCAAAACCTAAGCCTCAAATCAACCTCACTCTCACTTTTATTCTGAGATAAGTTCCCTTCGGTGATGATTTGGAGGGGGGAGGCATGTGCACCGCTTCTCCGGCATCGTCTTCCCCACCCCTTGTTCCTTCTATTCATTCCTCCCCTCCTTCCCCCACTTTTATTCTTCTTTATCACTCTAACCTTCTTGTTTTTTTCATTAATTTATTCTCCTACTATTAGGATATTTTTATATAGTCTTTCTTCACTGTTGAAGCCCTATCGATTCTTCCTCCACTCTTTCCTTCTAGTTACCGCATTTCTGACACCATTCTTGTATGGTGCACTAGTTTTCTAAGGGAGGTTTGGGATTTGTACGTTGAATTGTGTTAGTGTCCTAGGAGATCTATTTGAGTTCTGTATCATCTTTTGGAGGTTTACTATTTCAAGGAATTTGATTCTTCTTCAATGTGATTATGGTTCTCTTTATTCTCAGTGGTAGTTTATATATTTTATTCTGCTGTGCTACACTTTAACAAATGAGGGCATAGTTTCCCCACTATTAGTCCTTAGACCTCGCTTCTATTCAGTATCCTCTGGCGATTGGTAAAATTCTCTTGAGGTCATATGACCAACTGGGTTTGGGGTACCCATTGTGTGGATTCCAGAACTGGGACATTACAAAGTGGTATCAGAGGGTTTTATTTTCTTTGACTTACTGTTTGGATCCTATAGTCAGGGATAGGACGGAATTGCTACTTGGTAAGAATTTTTTCCTGAGAGTAGCTAACCCATGTACAGGGAAAATCCAATTTACCTCGTGTTGCAATTTTCTGGTTTTGCAATTTTACAGTTGATTTTATTTCACTGTTGGGTGATGCACTTGTGGTTTGTTGTTTATATTTTATACTTGGGTTCTATTTAGTTGAAACCCGATGAGATGAGGGTATGCCATCACATGCATCATTTAGGCACATGTTAGAATCACATGTCATGCATAGTTCCATGCAATGTAGGTTCATTAGAAATTGCATGTTGTTGTGATATATGTTGTACTGGAAAATTCTTGTTGTTGTGATGGTTTCTTGATAAAAATACTTGTTGTTTGATGGGGTATTTTTGTAATATATTTTGTGGGAATTAATTCCAAACTTTGGTTCTTGAGGTGTTATGGACCCTCATTGACTGTAATTTGGTGGATCATTTACTTTTTTACCTTGTTTATATCATGTATAAGATGCCAAGATTTGATTCTGGGTGAGTATGGGCCCTCACAGATCGTAATTTGGCACTTTGGTGATTGTTTCAATGTTTTTCTGGGCTTCGGAGTAGTTTCTGAGGCTTACTGTCCGGAAAACCCCATAATACACGCTGTTTAGTTTTGACTACACGCCATGTGTTCTTCTGTTCAAGAAGAAACTATTTTTTTTAAGTACACATCATGTACCTTATGTACACGTCGTGTAATATCTAACTGTGTCATAGGTCGTGTGTCCAGAGACACGGGATAAGGAAGATTTTGTGGGAACACACCAGGTACCTGTTGTACATGCCTTGTTGTGTTGACCCTATGTCCGCCCATGTGACTAACAACACGGATGGAGAAATCTTATCTTATACATGTTGTTTTAATTAAAACACGTCATGTAGTGTAATTTTGGGATCTGGATGTGTAGCTAACAACACGGGTCGGTGTTATCCTTCCAAGTACACATCGTATCCATCGAGAACACATCGTGTAGTATGAGCCGTGTATCTGGTCATGTCATGAACAACACAGGTTGGCGAAGCTCTTCTAGTACATGTCGTGTACCTGTGGGACATGTCGTGTAGTCTTGACCGGTGAGAGACTGTGTGGATTTGGTTGTGTGGCTAGGGAAACAAAGTGGTGTACATGCCTTGTGCGGGTGTAACACGCCGTGTATCTAGGGTTGAGACATTCCCAAGTCGGCATCAGAACACGACCATGTAAGGACTTAAGGGTACACACCGTGTGGACTTTATACATACCGTGTAGTCTCTTTTTTCCAGTTTCTGTGTTTTTCTTTCCTCTTTTTCATGGTCACACTTAACCGGACAAAAGAAACCTCGATAGTGAATTAAAATGAGTTGTGTGTTTGATTTGCAAAGTCATGCCGCAGAGACGACCATGAGTTGTTCGCCAAGAGAGTGGAGAAGATTATACTCTAGAGATGGTAGGCCATGGGTTACGATTGGATCCTCCAGCAGTTCCAGATGCGTCTCCAGCCGTTATACCAGACACAGGCACAGATGCGCAGTTCCGTGAAGGCTTCATGTGGTTCCTACAGACCTTTCAGGGAGCACCGCAGGTGGCCACATCTATGGCAGAGCTGACACATATATTCTAGCAGCAGAATCTTCCTACGTTTTCAAGGGATGGCAGACCATAGGCTGCGGAGTCATGGTTGGATTCTATGAAGAAAATATTCGAGTATCTCGAGACGCCTCCTGGTATGAGGGTCAAGCTCACTACTTACATGTTGCGTGATTCCACCAAGAGATGGTGGGATGTTACCACCCAGACTGAGTATCACCGAGACATGGTGTGGGAATATTTTCAGGCAGTCTTCTATGACGTTTTCTTTTAAGAGATATTAAGGGCAGATTGATCTAAAGAGTTCATGAATCATCAGCATGGCACCATGTCAGTGATGGACTATTCTGCTCTCTTCACCGAACTACAGTGTTTTTCACCTGTTCTGGTGGGTGATGAGACATTTAGGGATAGAAGCTTTGAGGATGGTCTTCGATATGACATATGAGCACTGGTGAATGTTTTTAGGTTTCCTACATTGAATTATATTATGAACCAGGCATTGATTAATGATCGAAACCTGCGGAAAGCAAGTGGCGTGGACCAGGGCAGTTTGGCACCGGTCTCTGGTACTATTTCTACTGGTAAGAGGAAGAGGCAGATGGATTTTTCTCACGGTGGAAGTACTAGCTAGAATAATTCTTTAGGTGGCTAGGTGATGCGCTACTAGTGTGGTAAAGAGGGGAACAAGAGACCTCAGTTTCCACGTGACCCAGTGGAGTGTCGAGCATGTGGAAATATGGGTCATCTTCAGCATTTTTGCAGGTCGTTTCCACCATTGACTAGTGAGAGGTTTTATGTGCAGACTCCACATGCAGAAGCAGGGCCAACAGTTTCTTACCAGTTAAGGAATTGGAATATGTTAGGATGTTCATGCCAAGGTGGTGGTCATGGTCGTGGTATCCAGACACCAGGATCTTAGAGACAACAGGGCGGGTCAGCTCAGGGTAGCCAAGCTATGTCGCAGGGCCGCGGCACTGGGAAAATATATGCAATGCAACAAACCCAATAGGAGTAGGATCCCAGACCTTCCACTATCAGAGGTACTATTCTAGTTGATTTTGTTTTATCTTCTGCACTTTTTGATACTAGTGCTACACATAGCTTTATATCTGTGCCCGTTGTGGAGATCCTGGTGCTCTGTGTTTATTCTTCTTCGGATATCATGATGTTAGACACTCCATTGGGAATTAGAATAGCAGCTGTGCGCCAGGGCAAGAAGTTCCCCCTAGATGTTGGTGGGTGTCACTTTCTATGGGACCTCTATGTATTACAGATGAAAACCTATGATGTCATTCTCGGGATGGAATGGTTGGTACCCTTTAGAGACTTTGCATATTTCTATCATCACAGGGTGAGTTTCACGTCACCAGATGGCAGAGATTTTCTATACAAGGAAAAATGATATGTCCAGATGAGCTGAGATGGACTCGAGCATCGTGGGTGAGGTGGAGTGACAGCCCAGATTGCGAGTTTATATCTGGATGAACGGGAAACTTGTCAGAAGTATTTCTCTCCAGTGGTTAATCATTTTAAGGATGTCTTCCAGGATGACTTTTCAAGTCTACCTCTAGAGCGAGAGGTATAATTCTCTATTGAGCTTGTTCCAGAAGTGGTACCGATGTTCATTCCCCCTTATAGGATGTCTACACAAGAATTACAGGAGATCAAGAGGCAGTTAGAGGAGTTACAAGCCAAGGGTTTCATCTGACCCATTATTTCGCCTTGGGGTTCGCCTATCCTTTTCGCTAAGAATGTAGATGGTACCCTCAGACTCTGCGTGGATTATCAAAAACTGAACCAGTTGATGGTTAAGAACCGATATCCCTTACAGAGGATTGATGGTCTTTTTGATCAACTTCGAGGATCAAGAGTGTTCTCAAAGATTGACTTGAGATCGGAATATCATTAGTTGTGAATTAGACCACCGAACATACTGTTTACAGCCTTTCGGAGCAGTTATGGTCTATACGAGTACTTGTTCATGCTGTTTGGACTCACAAACACGCTAGCAATTTTCATGAATCTGGTGAATCATGTGTTCCACCCATATCTGGATTCTTTTGTGGTAGTCTTTGTGGATGATATCTTGGTGTACTCTCACACTCGACACAACCATGTCACCCATCTTGAGCTCATGTTGAGTACACTAAGAGATCATCAGGTATATGCTAATCTCTCAAAGTGCCACTTTTAAATGGACCAGATTAACTTCCTGGGTCATATTATCTCAGAGGAAGGAGTTACGGCAGACCCAGAGAAAGTGAGAGCAGTTATTTCCTGCGAGCATCCTAAGAACATTTTTAAAATACGGAGTTTCTTGGGGTTGGATGGTTACTGCAAGCACTTTATACAGGACTTCTCCCACTTAGAAGCATCGTTGACAGGTCTGACTAATAAGGGTATGAAGTTTTGGTCAGAAGCTTATGAGATAGCCTTTCAGGAGATGAATGGAAGGTTGACATCAGCACCAATCCTAGTACTTCCCGAGCAAGGGAAGAGATATACATTTTACTATGATGCATCAGGTATTGGGCTAGGAGCAGTGTTGATGCAGGGAGATTGAGTAGTTGCGTATGGATCTTTGTAGTTAAGGCCACATGATAGGAATTACCCAATGCATGATCTTGAGTTGGATGTAGTTGTTCATGTGTTACATTGTTGGATACATTATCACTTGATAGAACACTTTATGGTGTTTACGGACCACAAAAGTCTTAAATACATATTTACCCAGCGTGACTTGAATTTGAGACAACGAAGTTGGGTTGAATACCTTCAGTCCTTCAACTTTGAGCTGGCTTATACACCTGGTAAGGGTAATGTAGTAGTTGATGCACTGAGTAGGAGGACTCAGATACAGGCAGTGCAGGAGGCAAGTAGTGAGTGGCAGCTTATGGCTTTGTTCTTTGAGATTCATTTGGAGGTGCATGATATTCAGGGGAGAAACTATCTTTCAACTTTAGCTATGACTTCTACCCTCCTAGATAGATTGAGGATGAGACAGCTATTAGATTCAGAAGGCCTAGTTCTATGGAATTCAGTGGCAAGTGGGGACCCTCCTCCTGGTTGGACGATATGCGATGACGAGGTACTGCGTATCCATGGACGAGTGTGGGTTCTAGGGGATATACACGATGAGTTGATGTGGTAATTTCATTCTTCAGCTTGTCCAGTTCATCCTGGGGTTACCAAAATGTACCGTGACCTCATATGTCAGTATTGGTGGTTGGGTAAGAAAAGGAAGGTAGTTGGTTTTGTTACGTCATGTTCCACCTATCAGTAGGTGAAGGCGGAGCATCAGAGGCTCCTTGTACTGTTACAATATTTACCCATTCTGAAGTGGAAATGGGATGATGTCACAATGGACTTCATGACCGGGTTGCCGAAGTCACCTCGAGGCAATGATGTCGTATAATTGTTGTGGAGAGACTTATGAAGGTTGCTCAATTTTTTCCGATCAAGTAGACCTTCGGTGCTGAAGAGCTCGGGAAGTTGTATATCTAAGAGGTAGTATGCATTCATAGGGTACCTCTTTATATCGTTTCAGATAGGCATGCCCATTTTATGTCTCGTTTCTGGCAGAGTTTTCAGAGGGCACTGGGTACACATGTTCTTCTGAGCAAAGCTTACCACCCTTAGACGGATGGCCAATCAGTGCGTACGATACAGGTGCTAGAGTACATGCTTCGTGCATGCGTCCTGGACTTTGGGGGCTCTTGGAAGAAGCATATACCCCCGGTCGAGTTTTCCTACAATAATAGTTTTCAGGAAACTGTTGAGATGGCACCTTAGGAGGCTTTATATGGTAGGCCATGTCGATCACCCTTTTGCTGGCTGGAAGCAGGTGAGGCAACTTTAGTGGGACCACGTCTCGTACAGGAGACTTCAGAGTAGGTCCGGTTGATTTGGAACCGAATGGATACTGTACAGTCTCATCAGAAATATTATGTTAATCTTCGTAGATGACCCTTTGAGTTTGTGGTCGGGGATCAGGTTTTCTTGCATGTTTCACTAAGGTTAGAACACAGGCAGATCAGGAGATAGGGTAAACCTTCACCGAGGTATGTGGGTTCGTTTGAGATTCTGGAGAGAGTCGGGCCAGTTTCCTATCAGTTGTAGTTACCATAGAGGTACCGAGCCATGCACGACGTCTTTCATGTATCTCAGTTGCGTCGTTATCACTCATATTCATCTCACCTTTTTCAGCCCAAGGAGGTTGAACTTCAGGTAGATTCATCCTTTGAGGATCATCTGATTCATATTGTTGATAGGAGCATCAGGGTTCTCTGAGGCTGGTCATTTCCTCTCGTACGGGTGCTATGACAGCATATTTGGGTGCAGGATGAAACTTGGGAGTGAGAGACCGACGTACATGCTCAGTGGCTAGAGTTTTTTACAGCTTTATCTTCACCACTCTTGGAAGGGAAATTTGGGGACGAATTGCTTTAAGGGGGGGAGTTTGTAAGAACCCGGTTCTTATTCTTGAGGTATGGGTTTCTTCTTTTCCTTTTTCCTTAAGTGTTTTTAAGAAAAAAAGGGAAATGTGGGAAAAATCCCAAATTTATGGGTACACACCGTGTACTTTTTGTACACATACCGTGTATTTCAGCTATGTGGGATGAGAATACAGGGCACATAGGGTTGTCGGTAAAAAAACTACACGTCGTGTACTTTCATATACACGTCGTGTACTTTAGCCATGTGGGACGAGAACACAGGGCGTGTAGACTTGTCGACAGTTTAGGATGTAATAACTTACTACATGCCATGTACTTAGTAATACATTTTGTGTAATCATTCGTCAGATGAACAGGGTGGCAGTGAAAAGTAGCTGCCAGAGGAATAGTTAAAAAAATAGTACACGTCGTGTACTTGAGAGTACACGCCGTGTAGTTATGTTTATTCATTATAAATCGGCAGTAGCCTCCTCATTCGGTAGAGGAGGCAGTGGGTTTATTTGGAGCACCGAGAGGGGAGGCCGAATCTTGGAGGAGCTCTTGATCGCATGTTGGAACTCATATTCTTCTGCCATCAATCTTGTTTGAACCACGCGTGTAAGGTCTTCCCTCTTATTGAACATTTTCTTCCAATTATTTCCCTAAGGGTAGTTATTTACATTTGAACGGATAATATTTCATCTCAAATCTACGTCATTCTTGGTTGTTTTGGGAGGCGCCTTTCGCGTATATCGATCAGAGGAGATCGATGTAGGTGGTCTTGTGTTTAATTACAACTACTGAGTTGATTTTGTGTACCATTGTGCCACACTCCCATGCTCGAGGTGTCGTGTGGTTGAGACTTTGACTGATGAGATACCTAGAATTTCATAGGTAATCTAATGAATAAGTATAAACTGCTGTTTGGGATCGTTGCTTTGATCCAGGGCCACCCCGAGGGTGTGGTTCCCTTGTTTAGCTGTTTGACCAGGATACTCGTGGGTATGTCGTGATTATAGAATGTTTGAGTTTTCTTGAGAGGAAATATATATGAATTACTTGTTTGTGAGTTGGGCTCAGCTTGGTTACTTGTTTTCCTATAAAAATTCATGGGGTCACTATTTTGTTTAGCCTGAGGGCAGTGATTTGTTTAGCCTGAGGGAAGTGTTTTGTTTTGCTTGAGGGAAATGTTTCTTATTCCTGAGGGCAGTACATTCTGTAACTGAGGGAAATATCATATATGCCTGAGGGAAATATTAGTTATGCCTGAGGGCAGTTACCTGAGGGTTTCGATTCTGCTTGACTGAGGGTAAGTATTTGCATGTTTGAGGACAACTTTTACTTTGGATATTCACTTTGGTGATTTCTAACATTGTATTTTCCAAGCTAAATCACAGGATTGGTATTGTTATTTCCTTTTTCTTATTAGACAGCTTGTTTTGGTTTCTGTTGTGGCACTAGTATATGATATTGTTGGTTGAAGTAGAGTCTCAGGAAAATTCATAATTTAATTATATTGAATTGTTAAATAATTATTAAAATGGCAATGTAATTGGTAGGAATGGTGACTTTTGACTACTTCCTAGTTTACTGCATTTGGTTATTGCACACGGTTGTTGCACATTTTCACTAACAGTTGGGCACGGGCCTTTGGGGGTTGCATACTAGGATTTATTTCTCACACCCTGTTTGGGTCATATCTTTGGCCCAAATAGATTATATTGCTACAGGTGTCGATAAGGGCAAGGGTCCCTACATAGGTACATGATTGTTGCAGAGGAGTAGGAGAGCATGGGACCGAGCTTAGGCTTATGATGCTGCTGAGTTCCTGTTGCACTATTTTGGTTTTGTTTGCTATATTTTTGTACCTTGTGTTGTATTTTATCTGATTTCAGTGTATCCTGTTTTGGCTTCTTTCTTAGAATTAGTAACATATTGCATCATTATATATATATGACTGCTGGTTATCTTTTACATCAGTTACGTCTTCCATTTCATGTCTATATTGTTTTGTGCTTCTGATTTTGTATGTTTATATATTTTATTCCGTTGCGCTACACTTTGACAAATGAGGGCATAGTTTCCCCACTATCAGTCTTTCGCTCTCACTGCTAGTCAGAAGCCTCTGGCGTTTGGGGATATGTGCTTGAGGTCATGTGACCAACCGGGTTCAGGGCAACTATTTTGTAGCTTCCGTAACTGGGACATTACAACTTTTCATTATATTTATTTCTAAAACCCCCCCTAATTTTATTCTCTATAATTTATTTTCTTTAGATTAGGTAATGTTCTTCTCTATTTAACAAATAACCCTTTGTTGACTTTGCCTTTCTTAATCATCCACTATGTATAAATATTAGTTCCATTCCAATGTCTTTCCTATATAACTAGAATATATTTTTTCCATTTATTAATAGTTGTTCACATATATTCTATACATTGGTTAATTGTGGATATCTTTTATTAAAATGAATATTCATTTCTCAGTATGGATTTATTTTTATGGATTATTATAAAATAAGTTATTTTATTTATCGATTGGGTAAATATTGAAAATTAATAACCGATATATTATAATAAATATTATTATCGATTACTAAGGAATTTTTTTATAGATTGTGTAGACTATTTCTCTGATTATAATATTAATTAATTAGAAATAAATATTTATGGGTTACACCTAAAATATTTCCTCAATGAATTATTATGAATCGAGAGATAAACTAGCTTAGAATTAAGTGTGTGGATTCCAATTTATATAGATATACTGGCTGATTTCTTGAAAACATGTAAATGTTATGGAACACTGACTTGAATGTATGTAATTTCATAGAAGAATAAATTAAAAAGTTGGAAATTATTAATTTTATCACCAGGAAATCAGTTAATGTTTTCCATGTGAACTATTTATTTCCATTATTATTTATGGATACATTATTCTATTAAATTAATTAAATTGTGTCATTAATTTTATTATTTATTTACATTTTTATTATTTATTCCTTGTTTATAATTGGATAGTGGAGTTCCAAAGGATCTAATAACAACTGACAAGGGGGTGGAATCAGTTGTTCACTTTTTATAAGTTTCAAACCATTTAGAAATTTAACCCATGTAGCCTCTTAAGATTTATTTCCTTATCAACTTTTAGTAAATACTCATGCATGAAAAAGTTGGAAATCAAGTAAGTCACACAATATTAACAAGGTTCGACCTCAATGTGAGAACTTACATCCTTGCCATAGCCACTCTTGTGGGTCTATAGAAATCAAATATTATGAAGAAGTGAAAATAAATTGTTCCAACTCCCGTTAGACACCTTCTATCTCCTGATAGGAATGATTATACTGACTCTTGTCAGTTTATAATGATTTCATTTAAAACAATCGATCCAAACAAAATAATAAATACATTGTTGAATCTCCTCTACAATTGCTCAGTTCGAATCCTCAGTCTAATTTGGATGGATCTGACTATCTCAATATGATGATGCCAGATTCTATATCTAATTTTCTTAATACAATGATGCTGGATTCTGGATATGATTCTCTCAATACAATGATACTGGATTCTGAAACTGATTTTCTAAATACGATGATTATAGATCTGATTCTCTGAATATGATAATATCGGATCTTGTTCTCTCAAAAAAATGATCATTGATCTGATTTCTTGAATACGGTAATGTTGGATCTGATTCTATGAATATGATAATGTTGGATCTGATTTTCTCAGTATGATAAACTCACTCTCAATCAGAACAACTTAAAATCTTTTAGAAGGCTCAATATAATTCTTATTCAATAAGATGGGAACTTTCACTTCGAATTATCCAGTGCTCCCCATTTTTTGTGTGTGTTAAAGTTGATAATGAATAAATTATCTGAGGAAGTATTTATAGGAGGCTCGAAAAAAATGGTGTGAAATTTTTAAACATTCTACGCTTCCACAAATCTCAAATTCTCTAAAAATATCTTACATTTAAATTTTCAACTTTGACTTCTACAAACCTCCATAGATTTATCTGAGATTTACGAAAAATTGAAATTCAAGTTTGACCACTTCAATTCATCATATATTTCTAATCTCATTACGATCTACTTTATTCTCATTTTTATTATGATCTATTTATTTATTAGATCATTGCAATCTTTTCATTTTACATCTCATTAAGATCTGTTTATTCTTCATCTCAATATGATCTATTTCTTTCTCATCTCATTGTAATCTATTTATTTCTTTGATCAGTATGATCTATTTCTTTCTTAGTATGATTTTATCAATACTAAAATCCCAGTATGAAAATCTCAGTATGAAAATCTGAGTACAAAAAACTGAGTACAAAAATCTCAGTATGATTTTCCCAGTAAAAAAATTTCAGTATGAAAATATGAGTATGAAAATCTCAGTATGATTTTCTTCTTCCTCGAGATCAACAAAATCATTTTCTTTATCATATCATTATGATGTAATTCCCATTATGATGGAAACCCTATTTTTCAAATCCAAAATTATTCAAAACAGTCTATCATTTCTTCAAAATCTTTTACCATGAATGTTTTCCTAACTTATTAGAACTTATTGATCATAAAATAATCATCTAATTTTTCTTTAGTAGGTATGAAAAAGTTCTAACTTTTGACTTCACTTTCTTATTTCAAAACTCTTCAGTATCAAAATATTATAAATCCTCTGATCAAAAAAATCATCTTCCTTACTTATTCTATGTTCGTTGTAGCTTAGTATGAAGAACATAGGTCTGGAAACTTGTGTCTGGAAAATTACCTCTTTACAATGGACTAGGTCCAATTCCTAGAAAACAAAAACATTATTAAATAAATAAGTTAGTTGTCAAAAAATAAAAAAACTTCGTTAAAAAAAATTATCACAAAGGTTCTTCAGATAGCTTCTAGTATATTATTACTTTATTGAAATATTGATCACATCATTATTATGTTTATGTTTCCCATGGTTTTTAAGGATTTCATAAAACATGATATGTCAATAATAATGTTGCATTTTTAGAGAATTTGTGGGAAATTTTAAGAATTATTATTGAATAAATAGTTCCAAATGTTGTGTAAAAAATATTTATTTGTTTATAAAGAAATAATGAATTTTACTACCTTTGAAATTCATAAATATCTAAATACAAAAACCTAAAAGGCTATTGAAATGCATGTAATAAAAAAGATTCTATCTATTATACAATGATTTATTTCTTATATGTGATGTGTCATATATATATCATATATATTTTTCAAAGAGGGAAATTTCATTTTATATCCGAAATCATCCATTAACCAAATATAGATCCAAGTATGTTGATGAACTTTATTTTGAATAAAAAATCCCCAATTTGGGTTATGATACATAATATTGATGGATTTATGCCTAAAATGGTTATGGAGAATATCAACATAGAAAAAATTAAAATTATATATGATTATTTATGATGTATTTAAAAATCGATTCATGGTCAGCCTTTGTGACATGATGTTGTATTTTAAGATGAACTCATACAAAGTTCAATGTCAATATTGAGGATCCCTTATAGAACAAAACCAATTGAAATTTAATAATTTATGAAGTAGCTATAAGAAAATATATACAATTGTTTTAAATACCCAAGTGATTAACAATGGAATGTACATGTCCACTTTTTCCTTAAAATGGATGGGTAAATGAGGATGTGTATCGATTATCAAGAACAAAACAAGATAAAATAAAAAATCAGTACCCTATATCACATATTATTGACTTTATAAATCAAATTAAGGGGGCTCAATACATCTTAATGATGTATGTTTCGTATGTATATATATAATTAATAAATGGTAAATATAGAAAATATTACCAACATATATTTCCATATAAGATATAGAAACTAAAAATTCAAATCTATTTCATTTGGACATATAAATTCAACTACTATAATAAGATATTTGATTAATATATTGTATTGAGAATAGAATTTTTTTTAATTATATACTAATGATATTCCCACAAACAACAAGATAATGGAAAAAATGAATATTCTATAGAGATCTTACTGAACACCTAATGAAATTTTAAATTGTATCACATGTTCTGAATTTATGAATTTTGGTTACAAGGAGAATCATTCAAAAGTTATATAATCAAAATGGAGGGTATATTTGTGGATCATTTAAAGATATATCCAATTTAAAAATGACCTAGACAAACATATATATTAGTTATCTTAAATTTTCATGGATTAGGTAGTTACTATAGATGATTTTTTATGTTTTCTTCATGATTTTGAAATATCTGATCCAATTTAACATGGGTGTGTGATTATTTTATAAATGGATGACTTTGAATATATCTTGATAGATATTAAGAAGTGGTTAGTCACTACACGTGTACATATTTTAAACTTTAATTGAAAATATATTGCGATATACTATTATTCTTCGAAAAAGGGATTGGGATTTGTTATTTTTGAAAATTATAAGGCAATATATGATGCCCAAAAATAATTAAAACCCCTTGAGATAAATTAGCATACTCACAATCTATTTATAATAGTGATAATTTTATGTATTTGTGACTTGGATAATCGTCTCTATTTAGAATTGTGTGTTATGCATAAAAAACACAATAGCATTTTATACATATTCACCAAGAAAGAGTTGGCCCTCCGGGCTATGTAATGGGTCTCCTTCTACCCAGAAAAAAAAAGAGGCCTTTACTTTAATAATAAAATGAGGCTTCAGCCCCAACCTTTTAAAAAAAGTTAGATGATTACCCTTTCATGAAGGATATCACATCTGTGATATTATTTTTAGGTATTTTTCCTTTTACTTTGGTCTTGATTTTTCCCCATGGGACTATTTTTGGGTTTTAGAGAAAAATGGAAATTTTTGGGTGGACAGACCCAAGTGCACAGTTGGTGCATGGTTAGCAGTAACTATGTGCCCCTGTCTACATAACCGTATGGTGGGTTTTAGTCCCATCCAGAAGCGACCTCAAGTCTTACACACAATTATTCAGACCATATGTATTCTCTATGCAGTAAGAGTCTTCCTCGGTAGAGTCGGTCACACGATCACCGCACAGTTTACCAAAATGTGCTGACTAACTGTGTGCCCTGCTAACTCATTAAAAATATAGTTTTATCTTCTATCCTCATGATTTTATCCCCAAACCCCTCAATTGCTCACCCCACTCAGGTTTCACCTCCTTAGGCATGCCTCTTAATCCATCCTTCTCCCTTGGGGCTTCGATTTTGGGCTGTATTTGGGTGTTTTTTCTTTGATTAATCAATCAAGTATCCTTCTTCCTTTGATTCTTCCCCAATTCTAGGGTTTTATTTTTCGTTTTATTGGGGATCCTCTTCTCTAGTGGCTAGGGTTCTATTTTGGAGGGTTCGATCTTAAATTTTTTGTTTCAATCTCCATGATTAGGGTTCAATATTTATTTCTTGTAGTGATGTTGAGGTGTGGTTGGAGTTTCATACCAAATTTTGGTGATTTTTACACAAAAGGTACATGATTCTATGGTTAACCATTATTTGATGAATTGATTATGTTTTCTTTAATATTTTGTGGTACTCTATTATTGTTATGTGTGGTGAGAAAGTGGTTTTTGAATGGATCTAATATGCGTCTAGTTTACAAATTGGTATTTCCATACGAAATTGGTTGTTTTCATGTGTAGATCTTTATTTTTCACCTTTTGGTTGTTTTATAAAATGTATAAATGCTTCATTAAATTATTCATGTGATGAGAATCGTGTTTGGAAAATATTTTGGTGTTAGTTTTATTTTGAAAAAGGATTTTGGTTGTGAATGGGATGGATTATGATTTCTATTGTATTGTTGGGATTATGAAATGTGAAAATGGTGTGTTACGTAAACTTGGAAATTGATTGAGCACAAAATGAATCCAAAGTGACTAGGTGGGTGGACTAGGAATAGTATTCCAGTGATTCAGAAGTGGATTCATCTCGGATTAAATCAGTGGGATTGACAATGAAAACACTAACTAAATATTTATGACACTATAACTTTGGTTGTTTCTCCTCTCTAGTGGCTCATTCATGAGAATGTGGAATTTCATGGATATTATACCACATTACACATAGATATGATGTATCTAGGACACCACTCTTATCTAGTGCATTTACGGGTTTCCCATGACTAGTTATCTTTGGTTATATCTCAGTTACCATCAGCATACGATTTATCTTATTGGCTACTCCAAAATCAAGGGTGTTTCATTTAAAGTTGTCTTCCTTAAAAATTATTTTCAATAAAATTGTTCCTAACATTCCATTTATTTATAAAACTTGAAATTTATTTATAAATTAATGTTTAGATCATTGAATCCTTTTTGGGAGAGACCCTATTGGCCTTAGGATCACACCCTACTTACACCCTTGGGTGTGAGTAGACTTGGTAATGTTTGATGAAGGTAATGGTATGGCTTTTGGAGATCATAGTTTGGGTTTCAAGTGGTTCTTTTTGGTGTGTGTTATGGAGGTGGCTTGAGGGTGATGCCCATGTTTCCATGTGGTGGTTTTCTATTTGGTTTATGGTCATCCCTTTTTTTAGTTTCCTTTTTAGTCTTTGTTTAAAACTAGTAGCTTGAAATCTGGAAATTGTTAAAGGCTTTTTTGGTTTTAATTTTCAGTTTATGTTTATTTATATTTTTGGTTATTTTATAGTTGTAAATTTGGGTAAATCGTTACCAGATGCTATTTTTGATACCCAATCACTTTTTCTATCCTTTGGAGGTTAGGAATTCCCTTTGGGTCTTTCCACAAACCGATTAGGGAAATGGTTCGGATGATGACTTGGCTTGGTTCGTGAAAAAATGGTATCATAGCAGGTAGCTCTTTTGGGTCATGTTATTTGAGATAATTCTAGAAAGACCAAAGCTAGTACTTTAGGGACTCCGAGTTCTAGTTTTGAAAATGGTTCCTAGCCAACATATCTTGTGATAGATCATAAGATGCCTTGGGATGTTGGGAGTTATTATTTGACTTCTCCTCCATGTGAGACGTATAGGATACAGACTGTGCATGGGAACTGGGTAGGGGTGAAGTGGTTTGGTCCTTACATTGTCATGATGAGTTTGATTTATTTTTATTTTTTGTATTATTAAGAATTTTTAGATTTCTTGTATTTATGGGTTTTCTTGTGACTATTACCTTTTATAGAAACATGCCTCCCTGGAGAATTCTGTTGCAACCGTGGGAAGAAGTCGGAGAGATTTATCCCTCTCTGCTTGATCATAGGTTGGTAAAAGCTATGGTTTGGGTTGTTCAGGCTCTGGGATAGGGAGTGGGTCCTGATCTTGGTCCAATCATAGAAGCCGAACCAGGTCCTGTAAAGGACAAATCTCAAAAGTTTCTCAAGAACTAGCCTCCTTCCTTATGGGGTAATGTTGAACCTCCAGAAGTTGAGGAGTTCATTGAGAATATAGAAATTATGTTTGAGTTACTAGACACTCCTTTATGTGTCATTGTGAACTATGATTTGTTCTTACTATAAGGGCCTAGTCGAAGATGGTGGGACTCAATGGTTCGGACTCGGAGGAACGAACATATGATCTGGAAATATTTCAAGATTGTTTTCAAAGATAAATATTATCCTAAGGTGTTGGCGTATTATAGATTACCTAGAGTTCATGGATCATTCCCAGGGAGACAGGTTAGTGATAGAGTATTCCAATCATTTTCTGATCTAGTATGGTATGCACTTGATATCATTTCAAATGAGAAGATGAAAGCTCAGATGTTCGAGATGGGTATGAAGACAAAGATTTATTCCCAAGACTTTCTCTTCAAGCTAAAGACCTATGCAGAAGTTTTTTATCATGCTTTCAGGGTAGATATTAATCCTAAAGGAAATTTTGGGTTCAATAGATCAATTTCAGTTATGGGTAGTGGTAGCTCATCTAATAAAAATTAGAAGAAGGATGAACTAGGGAAGAAGGGAGATGGTAGTTCAGGACATCCATCTCGGTAGTCTACAATAGTGACTTCTGATGTTGGGTTTATTATGTGCCACTAGTATGGTAAGGTAGGAAACATTTGACCTATATGTACATATCCTCCCAAATATTATCGTCGATGTGGGCTGATTGGGAACTAGCATCAATTCTGCAGATCCACACATTATTATCAGAGTGGTGCAGAATCAGTAGGTTATAGGGGGATGTCAGCCAAGTCAAAGACATAAAGAACAGTGGGGTCTCGTTTTGGAGGTTGTGGAAGAAGATTTGGATCATCTTCTTGGAATTTCTTGTTTGTGGTAGAGCCACAATCATCCATCCATTCATAGGATCAGGTTTAGGTGAAGCGTATTCATGTTGTGAATCAGGCACCAGCGGGATCGGATGTAGGGCCTTAGATAGTTCGACGAACCATCATGATTTCAACTTCTAAAGCTACTGTTTTATTTGATTCTGGGGATTCTATATCATTTATCTCTTCATGTATCATGATTTTTCTAAATTTTCTAACTTATCTCGTGTCTTTTATGATGCAATTGGTAACACCATTGGGAAAGAAGAAGGATTAGGGTCTCAGGTTACGGTCTTGTGTGCTCTCTATGCCAAGCATTAAGCTGGAATGATATTTTCTGCTCTTGGATATGGACCTCATTGATTTAATCCCTAGAATGTATTGGTTGGTTCACTTCTAAGAACACATTGATTGTGATAGGTTGTGGGTAAGTTTCTTTGCACCTGATGGAAGTACTCAAGTTTTTCTTGGATAATAGTATCCTCGGTAAAGTCATGTTGGACCACCACTATCAGAGTTGGGAGATATTGTTTTTAAGTTACCATTACTCATTTTGGAGGACAATGGAAGTGCTCTTTGTAGGTTCTGGGCGCAGCAGAAGAACGTTTGTGGGTGCACCCAACTTTAATTTTAGTGTTAACAACGATCAATATGAGATCCTTCATGATAATAAAACACCGGATCTTCGAAATAGAATGAAGAACGAAAAATGAAATAGGGGAGTCCCAGAACCATAAATAGAATCATCATATGTCGGTTATAAATAATTTAATTAATTGACAAGAATTACCTTGATGGGATTCTTTCTTCATTGATGTTTCTGGTCACGATCTGATGTGATCCATCATTGTGTCATAGAATCCAAGTGTAGAATTCCTATAGCGGTGATCCACACGAGCTCCATGTATCTCTAGATGTCACTGAATGGATCTATGGGTGCTAGTGTGGAATAACCTTCACTTGTGATGTCCACCTTTGATCACCTTGATCTGGTGGAGGTGGATCTCTCTCTCGTAGCTTGATAGCATTCTTGGTGGAAAAATAATTCTCTCTTGTCCTGAGAGCTTTTTCAAATATGTTGGGCACAACCCCCAAAAAATGACTAGGCTAATGAGAATTATATAATTGGGATTTTAATTACATAGAACGACAAAAAGAATTAATTACCTGAAATCATTTATTCATTTCATTTAATTCTTAGTAATACCCCATGTATAATAATAATAGTTGACTATTATTATTACTTAACATGAACCCAGCGAATTATACCTAATATTATTTAATTAAATAAATAATATTATTTCTCATAAATTCACAAAAAAAATACATGGCATTTATATTTAATATACACGACGTGTACTTTAATTTTTTCACTTTTCTTTATTTCCTCCGCCACATTTATTATACCTTGAATAATGGCTATTTATTTCTAAAAAAAATATCACTACATTACTCACTAATAAATATATTATTTCTCCCACAATATATTCTCTCTAATAACTAGTGTAGAAATAAATGAGATCAGTCATCCTTAAATAATTATTAAACCACAATCAGGAATAATATTTATTTAACTCTTTAAATTAATATTTAACTAAGATACTTGGACACACTTAGTGTGTGACCCTCTAGGCCTCTTTCTCAGTGGCATTAGAAGGATCCTACCAAAAGTCCAAGGTTAGCGTCTAGCAACACGCCAAGACACCCATAGATAAATAATTTAATGCCGCAATGATGTGTCACCTCCTAAGAATGCTTATTGTGTAATGTAATCCCTTTGTCACGATATCTCATATCAAGTGGGTTGCATGCTAGTGACATCAACCCATGTGCTCAATTATTCTTTCTTTAAAATTCTGGAATTGAATTTTCTCATTCCTCACCATGGACATGGATTTATTTAGGCTATATCAATTCCATCAAAGGGCATGAGATATCTACTTCCATTATTTAATAGAATGGAAAAATCCTTTCCCGCATTATCTATTAATGCAGTATCGCTTGTGACACACCCAACGTATCCTACCTCGCTGTGAACAGTGTGTTGTCACAGTTTTCATCAATACATCTAAGTTTGCGAGTTGTAATACCCATTAATAATAATATAAAATCCTAAGGACTAATACACACGTTCATAGATAGGAATATCCAATGACACTATGAAATGTGGACTTCCTACTGGCGGGTCGCATTCTCATAATATCCTCCTGGATATTACTAAGGGAACACACCATGAGAAGGTGTGTCAATGTTTTATAAGCCCTCATCCCTAATGGACTATATTATTTTTGTACTTCAAATAACATCATTCGGCCATAGAAAATATATATATTCAAGAATAGTGCTATGGAACTTTCAGGTTCTCATCATAGTAGGAATCTGTTATAACCCTTTAATGCAACAGCTATCCTTAGGACATTATCACATGCATTGTCACATGGAAGAACAATCAAGATGTGATAAGGTATTTATTTAATGAATAAAGTACAAAGTAGTTGGTTCTAGGCCACCAACTCTAACAGACTCCCACTTGGACTAGAGCCAACTGCTAACAAACTTTAACCCGCTAGCTCTCACATGATATTTACCATATCCACCGAAAGGCGGCTTGTTCATTTTACCTTGTAAACAAGCATGACATCTATCAAGTGGTTTTAGCTCAGTAGAGTCTAAAAAACCATCTTGGTAGACCTTTATCAATCACTTCTCATTTACAAGACTCAGACAATGATGCCACAACTGAGTAATGTATGAGTCATGTGATTTTGTTTTCTTATTGATTTTCAACACTTGGTTTTCATAATTTAATACATACAAACCAATATTTAAATGCGCCATACCGTAACATATGTTGTTCTTATAAAATTAGAAACCCTTATTTCCAAACATGAAAATAAATCCATCCATATCAAAACATGATACAGAAATTATGTTCTTAGTAACCCTAGAAACATAATAACAATTATGTAAAACCAAAATCAACCTGGTTGGAAATGAGAGGTGGTAATCGTCAATGGCTAACGTAGCCATCCTCGCACCATTGGCAGCTTAAAGATCCACCTATCCTCAGGAAATATGTCTAAATCTACTTGTTTCCTTCATTTGAATACATATGTGAGACCCACAAGATGTATCAAATACCCAATGTGTAGAAATGGAAAGATTACACTCGATAAGGAATGCACATTTAGCGTCCCCGCGCTTCTAGGTGAAGTTCTTCTTCCAGTGGCCTTGTTTTCCACATGAAAAACGTACTGCCTCTCGTTCCTTGCCTTGCCTCTGGATCTTCCCCTTCTTGGAGGGATGGAGCTCGAGGGCTTCAGACCGTTTATAAGTCTTTAGCCCCTTTACCTTATCCTTCCTTTTTTATTCACCACAAGGAATGCAGGTTTGTCACGCCTCATGTCCTTATCTACCTATTGAATTAAGGTAAAAAGTTCTGATAGACTCTTCTCATTTTTTCTCATGTTATAGTTGAAAATAAAGCTAGAGAAGGTCTTGGGCAGTTATTATAGGATGAGATCTGTACGCAACTCATCCGGGAACTTAATCCCTAAGATGTCCAGGCATTCAATGTAGCCAATGAGCTTGACTACATGAGGCCCAGCTGGTGTAGAATCTCCAATATTAGTAGTAAAAAAATCATTGTAGATCTCATATCTCTCCAATCTAGCCTTATCTTGATAGATATCCTTAAGGTGATACATCATGATATACGCATCCATGTTTTCATGTTGCTTCAAGAGCTCATTAGACATGGACGATAGCATGAAACATTGGACATATGTGCCATCATACATATGTTTCGTATAGATATATAGTTCCTCATCACTGTCTTCTTTCCTAGGAAAAACTGGAACAGGCTCTTCCAGCACATAAAATTTCCTTTCATGGTGAAGGATGACGCGTAAACGCCTCTTCCACTCTCTGAAATTGGTACCAGTGAGAAGGTTTTCCTTCTCAAGTATGGTTCGCAATGATATGTTTGAATTCATTTTTCTTGTCATTTCTACAAATTAAGATGAGCATAGGTTTAGTACTTTATTATGATAAAAGTAAGAGAAACAAATAAATTAATACTTATTAGTCTCCCACTATTTTATCAAAATCCAATGGCCCTCACAATTGACTTCGGAATATTCTTTTTCCTGAACATTCTAGTAGAAAGGATCCATATTTCCCTTCGTATTGCCCTAAATATGGTTGTTCAAATAACTAGAAGGGTTTTAGGAAGGCATTCCAAATGTCAACTGCATTAACCCATATCTCCTTGATCTGTTTAGTCGACTCCCCAATCCTGAAATCCTTTTATTTTGGATTTCCTCAACCTTTTGCCTCTTGGTCACACTAAGTCCTACTGTGGCAGTCAGCCCATGATTTAAACCAAGTCAAGTCAACCCAAAACCTTGAATTAGAATTCTTGGATAATTGAAAGCACCCCAACTAGGGTTGGTCAATCCCTTTGGACTATGTTTTGACTCTAAACAAGATTATGGAAGGCTATACCGACTTAATATTTCTTTGAGGGATTTTATCCTTATACGTAAATTTCCAATTTATTATCTTTTATTACAAGCTTTTTAATATTAAGTTTGATATACTTAAGTGATTAACCATGTCTAATATAATATTTACGCATAATCCGGTCTTATTTTAGTTCCATATTGCATGCTTGTTTAATTCATTAATTGTTTGATCGTGACAACACACCCATAATAAATAAACCATTCAACTGACAGAAATAAAATAAATGTTATGATCATGAGCTTGTTCTATTGGTCAGTTTATCTAGAGGTTGAAAACTAACCCAAGACCTAGGATAGAAACACAATGAACCTTTCGGTTTTGTGTTTATAGCTTTCCACCAATCCACCTTTATATCTCCTTCGATTGGTTTCACCTTGGATCCTGACTTGAGTCGCCTCCACTAGCTTGGGAGCTCCATCCATTACATATGAATTTATCTCACATATAGGTGAGGGGTAAAAGGGGGTTTTACATTAAAGAATCCTTGGGTGCGTAGGCCCTAGATATTAATGAGGAGAGGGCTCACAGGCCAACAACTTTAATTTAAATAAGTAAATTAAAAGAAACCATTCACATACAAAGGTCTTTGTATATCTCATGATCATCCATGCATGAAACGATAATTATGCATAAATAAAACTATCATTCAATTCTTTAATCATTCTTTTTTAAGATAAATCACCCTCGAATCAATTAATTATCTTTAATTAATCGATCCTTTTATCTTAAACCCTTTTCTGAATTTCCTTGAGATTCTAATCCATCATAATTTTTAAACAAATAAATTCATTTAAAAGGATATTTGTACGTAACTTGTACCTTGGATGCAACCAGGTGAATTTCCGTTCATTACTACCCAATGAGTAGAAATAAACATTATGCGGAGGTTAAATTAAACACATATATATATAAAACCTATCAAGTGTTTTTCCTCAGATTTACGTCTGCACTATGGTACACGTCTCAAGGGTTTGTATAATATAATAATAAATTTTAAAAAAAACAGCGTAATTTGGATGAGTACACGGCGTGTAGTTCCGACTACATGGCGTATACTTTTGTTCATCATCCATAAAAAGTACACACCTGGGGACATGGCATGTAGATGTAATTCCGAAATTTTCGGAGTACACGGCATGTTCAGTAGGACACACACCATGTAGTATCTGCGTTACACGATTTCCAGCCAGGAAAGCTGTGTACAGCGTACACAATCCAACCCTAACCCAAAGGGACTACACTCCATGTTCCATGGGCCACACGGCGTGTAATCCTGAAACTGTGTGCCACCTATTCCTATTCAACACACGGAGTCTTAAAGATTTAGATAAGATCCATTTACATGGCCTGATTTGGCGGACCAGTCTAATGCATTGATCCTAGACTACACAGCGTGTACTTCCAAATACACACCGTGTATTCTGGTGTTGTATGGCCAGGAACGTTTGGAACCTCTGAATGATATCCTCTATTTTATTTTAATCACAATTGAAAGAAAAATTCGTTTTGGTAAGGTGAATGAGAAACGAGAGAGGAGGAATAGATCTCGAGATTCAGATTTTAAAGAATGATTAAATCTAATTGAAACGACTAAATTATTAAATGTCGAAATCACCAACGAAAAACTAAATAATTATAATCAATGATATGACCCCTCAGATGCCACTTGTAGGTTCTAGGCATAGCGGAAGTGCATTGGTGGGTGTACACAACTTTAATTTTAGCATTAACAGTGATCAATCTGAGATCTGTCACGATAATAAAACGTTGGATATTCAGAATAGAACGACGAACGAAAAAAAAAAGAGGGGAGTCTCAGAACTATAAATAGGATCATTATATATTGGTTATAATTAATTTAATTAATTGACAAGAATTACCTTGATGATATTCCTTCTTCATTGATGTTTCTGGTCATGATCCGATTTGATCCGTCATTTTGTCGTAGAATCCAAGTGTAGGATTCCTATAGCAGTGATCCACACATGCTCCATGTATCTCTAGACATCGCCAAAGGGATCTCTAGGTGCTAGCATAGAAGAGCCTTTGCTTGCGATGTCCTCCTTTGATCACCTTGATCTGGCGAATGTGGATCTCTCTCTCATAGCTTGAGAGCGTTCTTGGTGGAAAAAGAATTCTCTCTTGGCTTAAGAGCTTTTTCAAATCCATTGTTCACAACACTCAGAAAATGGCTTGGCTAATGAGAATTATATAATTGGGATTTTAATTACATAGAATAAAAAATTAATTATTTACCTGAAATAATTTATTCATTTCATTTAATTCTTAGTAATACCCCATGTCTAATAATAACAATTGACTATTATTATTACTTGACATGCGCCTAGTGAATTATACCTAATATTATTTAACTTAATAAATAATATTATTTCTCATAAATTCCCAATAAAAAATACACATCATGTATATTTAATATACACAGTGTGTGCTTTTATTTTTCCATTTTTCTTTATTTACTCCACCACATTTATTAGACCTTGAATAATGGCTATTTATTTCTAAAATAAATATCACTGAATTATTCGCTAACAAATATATTATGTCATCCGCAATATGTTCTCTTTAATAAATAGTGTCTAAATAAATGCGATCAGGCATCCTTAAATAATTATTAAACCACAATTGGTAATAATATTTATTTAACTTGTCAAATTAATATTTAACTGAGATACTTGGACACACTTAGTGTGTGACCCTCTAGGCCTCTTTCTCAGTGGAATTAGGTGGATCCTGACTAAAGTCTAAGGTCAGCATCTAGCAACACTCCAAGGCACCCATAGAGAAAGAAGTTAATGCCGCAATGATGTTTCACCTCCTAAAAATGATTACCATATAATGTAATCCCTTTGTCATGATATCTCATATCAAGCGGGTTGCATGCTAGTTCCATCAACCCATGTGATCAATTATTCTTTCTTTGACATTACCAAATTGAAATTGACCATTCCTCACCATGTCCATGGATTTATTTAGGCTATATAAATTCCATCAAAGGGCCTGAGATATCTACTTCCGTTATGGAACAGAAGGGACAAATCATTTCTCGCATTATCTATTAATGCAGTATCACTCATGACACACCCAACGTATCCTACCTCACTACAAATAGTGTATTATCATATTTTTCATCAATACATCTAAGTGTGTGAGTTTTAATACCCATTAATAATAATCTTAAAGTCTAAGGACCAATACACACGTCCGTAGATAGGAACATCTAATGACACTATGAAAAGTGGACTTCCTACTGGCGGGTCTCGTTCTCATAATATCCTCCTGGATATTACCAAGGGCGCACACCATGAGAAGGTACCTCAATGTTTTTTGATTCCTCACCCCTAATGGTCTATATTATTAGTGTCCTTCAAATAACATCATCCGGCCATAGAACATATATATATTCAAGAGCAATGTTATGGTACTTCCGGATTCTCATCATAGTAGGGATCCGCTATGACCCTTTAAGGCAACAGCTATCCTTGGGACATTATCACATGCATTGTCACATGGAAAAATAATCAAGATGTGATAAGGTATTTATTTAATAAATAAAGTACAAAGTAGTTGGTTCTAGGCCACCAACTCCAACACTCTTAAGGTGGGATTGCCTTCTGTATTGGTTGAGTTCCCAGAGGTTTTCCCAGAGGAATTTTCAAGTATTCCTCCGGAGTGGGATGTGGAGTTCTCGATTGATTTGACATCAGTGACATAGCCTATATCTCTTCCCTCATATCATATGGACCCCACCGATTTGATGTAATTAAAGATGAAACTATATGATTTGGAATCTAAAGGGTTCATTTTCCCAAGAATCGCTCCTTGGGCCACCCCAATATTATTTGCAAAGAAGAACAAGGGGTCTCTCCAGTTATGTATCAATTACCGGAAGCTGAATAAGGTAACAAAAATGAACAAGTTTCCTTTTCCCCAAATTGATTACTTGTTCTTTTAGTTGAAAGGGTAAGAGTTTTTCTCAAGGATAGACTTTCATTCTGGTTACCACTAAGGGTTATATAGGTGAATATTCCAAAAATAAATTTCCAAAGAAGGTACGACCATTATGACTACATGGTTATTCCTTTCGTTTTAACGAATGCTCTGATAGTTTTTATGGAGATAATAAATTGGGTGTTCAATCAATATCTATAATCCTTCATTTTGGTATTCATGGATGGAATTCTGTTCTACTTAGGATCTGAGCTATAATGTGGTCATCACTTGAATATTATTCTAGGTGCCTTGCAGGATCATAATCTCTATGAAAATTTCTCAAAGTGAACTTTTTGGATTAGGGAAGTGATGTTTCTGGGCCATGTCATCTTAGATAAATGGGTTTTAGTGGACCCTGATAAGATCAGTGTAGTTATGTCATGGGATTAGCTGAAGAATGTGTTCGAGATCCAGAGAATCCTTATCCTAGAAGGTTATTATAGGAAGATTGTTCAAGATTTCTCTCAGTTGGCTTTGTCCAGTATAGCACTCACTCATAAAGGGGTGAATTTTGAGTAGATCCTAGAATTTCAGGCATCTTTTGGGGAGCTCATGTAGTGGTTGACTACTGCAGCCATGTTGATCTTGCCAAAATTTGGAACTGGGTCTCTGATTTATTACGATGCTTTAGATATGGGATTCGAGTGTGTGATTATGCATGATGACCATGTGGTGGCATATGGCTCTTACCAACTCTGACTACATGAAAATAATTACCTGAACCGCAATTTGTAATTATCAGTGGTGATGCATGCCCTAAAGATGAGGTTTGATTATCTTTTTTGGGAGAAATTTTTGTTCTATTCTAATCATAAGAGCTTAGCCTACATCTTTTCCAAAGAGGATTTGAATTTGAGGTAGTGTTGTTGGATCGAGTATCTGTAGGGGTTTGACTTTGATATATTTTATACCCTAGGTAAGGGAGATTTTTTAGCAAACATCTTGATTAGGAAAGTACCAGTACATGTATTGAGGAAGTCTAGTGATGAGTGGACCTTGATGGTGCTCTTTTCTTAGTTCACTTGGAAACCAAGGAGTATAGTGGAGGTGACTTCTTAGAAAGTGTCCAATTGACACCCTCTATTCTGGAACTGGTTCAGAAGAAACATCTTGGTGATGAATAGTGTTATTAGTCTATTTAGTTACTTCATGGTGGGAATACATCTTGTGGTTGGTAATTGTCTCTCGAGGGAGTCTTGTGTTTCAAAGGTCATTTTGTGGTTTCATTGTCTCTGAGGAATGTGATGATGTAAGATATCCACCAGTCTTAATGGTTTTTCCATCCTTATTATGCCAAAATTTATTATGATGTTCTTCAGAAGTTATAGTGGCCATATATAAGGTTGGATATATCTAATTTTGTATTTATATTCTATACATATCAGTAGGTGAAGGCAGAGAAACAAAGTCCCTTTGGTTTACTACATCCATTACCCATTCTAACCTAGAAGTGCGATGAGGTTTCCAGGGATTTCATTATTGGTTTTCCTCATGCACCTCAGGGAAGGGATACTATTTGGGTGGTAATCGATTGTTTTAAAAAATACACTAATTTCATTTTTATCAATGACTTAGTAAAACTGGATGAACTGGTCCACTTGTACATTAAACAAGTGGTAAGGCTCCATGGTGTTCCATTAGCAATCATTTCTGACAGAGACCCTAGTTTCACCTCTCAGTTCTGTGAAGGCCTTCAAAAGGCATTGGGGTAATAGATCAAAATGAGCAAGGCATACCATCCTAAAATGGATGGTCATATGGAGTGGGAAAATTATATTCTAGAATATATGCATCATGAATTTATCCTAGATTTCATAGGATATTGGGATACTCATTTGGGACTGGTCAAGTTTTCTTATAATAACAGTTACCAATCCTCTATTTGAATGGATCCTTTTGAGGCACTTTGTAGTTTTCCATGTCAGTCTCCACTTTGTTGGGTTGAGGTTATTCAGACCTAAAATTTGGGACTGAGCCTTATTCAAAAGACATATGATAAATTCAATTTGATTAGGTACTTGTTATTGATAGCTCAAAGTCATCACAAATATTAGGTCAAATAGAGGCATTTAGATCATTAGTTCTCCATGGGTGATCGGTTGTTCTTGAATGTGGCCCCTCATTTGATTCATCATCATTTGGGAAAGCAAGGAATGTTAACATCGAGGTGTGTCAGAACTTTTGAAAACACCAAGAATATTAGAAAGGGGGCATACAAGTTTTCCTTTCCTCCTCAGTTGACTTTAATTCATGATGTGTTTCATGTCTCCTAATTGAAAAATTATAATCCAGATCTATCTCATGTGCTGAATTGTGAGGAATTGGAAATAGATCCAATATTATCTATGATCGAATAACCAATGTGGATTATAGATTCTCAGGAGAGGGTGCTTTGTGGGAAGTATATTCTATTTATCTGTGTCCTTTGGTATCATGGTAGTGGTTCACATGAGACTTGGGAGAGGAAGTTGTGGTTTGAGAAATATTATCCATTTTTATTTTCTAATTGAGCTTCGAGTTAACATTATAAGGACAGAATGTTTTCATAGTGGAGATAATGGTCACATATATGATTTTCTTTTGAGGTATTTTTCCTTTTAATTTTGTATACCTTTTTCCACTTAGGTCACTTTTTTAGTTTTGTAGTATGATGGAAAATTTTGGGAGGATAGACCTTGGTGCATGGTTGGCGCATGGTTGGTGGTAACCATGCGCCCCTGCCTAGGTAATCAAGCGGTGGGTCTTGGTCTTAGCTAGAAGTGACTACACAGATTCCACACAGTTAGTCAGATTGTGTATATTACTCGTGTGGTAGGTTTCTTCCTTGGTAGAGGTGGTCGCATAGTCTCTGCATGGTTTACCAAACTGTGTAGACTAACTCTGTTCCATTCCAACTCATTAAAAGTATAGTTTTATATTCTCTATCCTCCCTATTTTAACACCACAACTCTCATTTTCTCACCCCACCTGGGATTATAATCCTTAGTTGCACCTCCCAATCTATCCTCTTCCCTTTGGGATTCAATATTGGGACACATTTGGGTGGTTTTTCTTCTATTTATCAATTAATTCTCATCCTTCCTTTGATTGTTCCACTATTCTATGGTTTTCTTTCCTTTTTCTTGGGGTTTCTCCTCTTCAGTGGCTAGAGTTTTATTTTTGAGGGTTTGATATTGAATTTTTGGGTTCAATATCTATTATTAGGGTTCAATATTTCTTGCTTGTGGTGTGGTTGTAGTTTCACACAAAATTTTGGGGATTTTTCCACCAAACGTTGGTGATTCCATACTTAACCACTATTTAATGAATTGATTATTATTTATCAAATATTCTGGGGTGCTCTATGATTGTTATGTCATCTGTGAAAGTAATTTTTGAAAGGATTTAATATTCATTTGGTTTAAAAATTGGTTTTCCATATGAAATTGGGTTTGTTCATGTGTAAATCCTTATTTTTAACCATGAGGGTGTTTTATAAAATGTGTAAATGGTTCATTAAATTATAGATGTGATGCGAATCATGTTTGGAAATTTTTTTGGTTTGTGTTTTCTTTTGAAAGAGCATTTTGTGTGTGCAAGTGATGGATTATGATGTCTATCATATTTTTGGAATTATGAAATATGAAAATGGTGTGTTATGTGAAGAAGGAACATAATTGATCACAAAGGGAATCCTAGGTGACTAGGTTGGTAGACTAGGACTACTATGTTAGTGATTCAAAAGTGGATTCATCATGGATTCACTTAGTGGGAATGAGGATAAAAGTAATAACTAAATATTTGTGATGATTGGATACCATTATAACTTTGTATGTTTCTCATCTCTAATGGATCATGCATGACAACATGGAATTTTGTGGTTATTATACCACTTTACACTGAGATACTATGTCTCTAGGGTCCCACTCTTTTCTAGTGCCTATAGGGTTTCCCATGAATTGTCCTATTTGGTTATATCACACTTATCATCGGCATATATTATGATTTTTTGGTTATTTCAAAATCAAGGGTGTTTCATTCAAAGTTGTTTTCCTTAAAAATATTTTTCTATAAAAGTGTAACTAGCATTCCTTTTATTTTAAAACTTGTACGTTATTTATCATTTAATTTTTATAGCATGGAATACTTATTTGGTGGAATCATAATGGCCTTAGTCTCACACCCTACATGCACCCTTAGGTGTACGTAGACATGGAAATGTTTGATGCAGGTAAGGGTAAAGCTTTTGGAGATGGCAGTTCGGGTTGCTAGTGGTCCTTCACGATGCGGTGTTGTGGAGTTGGCATGAGGGTGATGCCCCTCATTCCATGTTGTGGTTTTTGAGTTGGTTTATGGTACTTCCTTTTTTATATTAGACATTTTGGTCTTTTTTTAAAACTTGTAACTTGAAATTTGTGGATTGTTAAAGGCATTTTTTGTTATTATTTTCGGTTTCTATTTATTTATATTGTTGGTCATTTTATTCTTGTAAATTTGGATAAATCATTCATAGATGTTATTATTGATACTTGGAAACATGTGAAAGCTCGTGGGGATTGGGAACGCCCTTCGGTCCTTTCCATGGACCGGTTTAGGTACTGATTCGGATGACAACCCAACTTGGTTCGTGAAAAATGAGCATTCAACCTTATCCCCTATACGAATTGATGGAGATCTGATAATCATGGATTTTCATAGGATAATCCCTTGAATCATAATATTTTGGATAAAATCTTAAATTTCCATATGATTTCATAACAATAAATTAATGGGATGATTGAATAGGTTGAGAAATATTATAGAGATATATAGAATAATTTTGTCATTATTCTTGAGATAAACCCTGATAGAGGTGAATTTATAATTTTTTCAACATAGATATGTGTTCCAATAATTATAAAATTGATGCAATAGATATTGTATTTCATTCATAGATCATCATTCCATATTTACCCATCACATACAATTATTTAGGTTGATCTAATGTAACACTTTCATTGGGAAAACATGAAGTGGGATTTTATGTTGTACATGTCTTGATTCCTGAAAATCTAATTAGTAAATCTCAAAAGTCATAGATATATAGTGATGATGTATTTATTAAATATAAAAATAATTAAATTGGAGGAAATATTTATATATATATTCATTGGTCTACAAAGAACTTTGTAATGAAATAATTTTTTCTATTAGTGGTAGATCAATATATAAATTCATCTAACTCAATTATAATTCAAGAATATTTCTCAATTTGTCAATATGATAAGTCTAATATAAAGGTAGTGGAAATACATCATGTTTTAAAACTTTAAATTATTTCTAATAGATATATAATATTCAAATCAAAACTTAATAGGATATCTAAAAACACATTGGATAAAATAAGTGATTTATCAAAACATATCATTCGAAAATCGATGGTAAGAAGGAAATTATAACACTTACTCTGGATGATATAAAATGAACACTAACTATATTTTTTAAAGGATGTTGGAATAAACATATTCCTATGGTAATTTACAAATATAATAATATTTTTCACTCTATAATCCATACAGAACTACAGGAATCCCAATATGTTAATATATTCATAAGCCCAAAATATAGTGATGAAATTTAGGAGAGGAATGTATTTGGAACTGATATTGTTCATAGAAAGATATAAATAGTTCAAAACATTCAAGGATATGTAAAAACAAAGTAAATATAGAATAGTTTTACAGATAATATTCAATTATAACATGATTTTGATGTTGGGAGATAACATTCCATCAGATATCTCATTGGATGTGGGTTACATGATTCTGGAAAAAGGGAGAGTGAAATACTACATATATTTTTACTATCCTAATTTAGATCATATTGATACTATAGGATATTGATTAGAACTACCACTAAACCAATCACAATTTTATTATGTGTTCATTGAATTTATTATGACTAAGTACATACTAGATCCATCATATGTCATGAACATGGGAGAACAAAATTACAACAGTATCTATCATATAACAAACAACTGGGGGAGATTTTGGATAATATAGACAACATTATATGAAACAATATACCCTACTAGGTATAAGATTTATTGAGAAATAATATCTTGAAATAATATATGTGGGATCATCAATATGAAATAAAAATTTTACCCTCATATTTTTCATCCAATTAAAGAAATTTTAAAGTAAAATTTCATTAAAGGGGATTAAATAGCACACCAAATATATAATCATAAATCCCCATTTAAATATATGATACCTTGTTTTACAAGAAACCATGAAATGAAGATAAAGAATATCATAATTGATTAAGTTAAAATACTATAAATTGTGGAAAAAAATACATTATGATAATGCAATATTATTCATCTCTAACAAACTATAATAATAAAAAAACCATAAGTAAATAAAATTAAAATTAACATGAAATTATCCTCATAGTTTTCAATAAAGATAATGACACATATAATTATTGTGAAACCCTAAACTCGCCCATTAGTATGGGAAAATCAATGTTCCGCTGACATTAGGTGATGTCCTTTGGAAACCAAAATATGGTAATAAAAGATAAGGGATTGGGAAAACCATGTGGAATGATTACCCCTTACATAGGTATCAATATGTTATTGACTACACAACAGAATAAAATAAATATGATACATGGTATAAAGAAACACATTAATATTCCAAATATATATGAAAGTAGAATATAATAATATATTTAGTAGTAAAACAGTCAAAAAAAGTATAGATTAATGAATGAACTAATGAATCCCATAGAAAAAAATCATTGATGTTGTAACATGCCAGAATCTAATGAAATACATCTCTAAGACCTGACATCAACAAGAAAATTCTACAACATCAGAGTAATCAACTAGTAATTTATGAGACCAATCCCTTACCTTAGTAATGACAAACACATATTCATTTACATAATGATTCATAAGTTGGGGTGAGTATATCGAATTAGTAGGAAATCCTCATGAATACCCTCACAAATCACTTGGATAATAATAAGTTAGTTAAAATATAAAATAAAATATATTTTCTAAATATAAAATATATTTTCTAAATATATATATATACATAAATTTAAATAATATTATGACCAAGGAAATATCTAATAAAATGAATTCATACCAATTCATATCACTTAGTAATTGAACATCCAGTAAATAAACATTAACTATATAGTTTATACTTGTGATCATTACCCATTACATTAGACATAATCCTTTTTTAAGTGATAAATTCCCATGAATTCAAATAGTACCCTTGGCCATGTATAACAAAATAAGTCCATTTTAATTATAATCATGAACACAATAACCACTTTACATACCATTTATCACTACTAAAATAGTTTTTCAAATTAAATTTCCATTTTTTTATTTATCAAAAAAAATTTGAGATAAATAACCTAGATATTTTCCAAATACTAAATAGAGAGAATAATGAGATGTTTTTCATCATGAAATAAACATGGATTTTCTTTGAAAACCAAAAATTCTGGTTCTTGTAAATGATTAGAGGGATAGAAAACATCTTTCTCAAAAGTGATTTATTTATGGAAATATTCAATGATTAATAAATTTGGAATCCCTTAATCATTCTATCAATGAATACCAAAGTGGTTATGTCCAAATTCGATAGCATTATTGATCAATTCATGACAACGCCAATCTAGTTTTTCCCAAAAAAATAAGATTACAAAGGAGAATTAGACTATAATTCTGTATATTTATTTTCTTAATTTCTATATTTAATGATCATAAAAATTATTTGAATGTGATATGATCACAAAAATACCTAGGGAGATATGGTGGATTCATGGAGAAAGTGGGAAGAAAAATAATAATTGAAGGGTGTTGTAATAAATAAATTAGTTTTACCTAACATCATTCATAGTTTGGAATAGGTACTGAATTCATAGGATAGATGATTCCTATATATGCTGAAATTATAGTTGGAATATATTATTGACACACATAACCCATTGACACTAGGAATAGAATTCATAGAAACTACCTATAAACCATTCACCCTATGACATAATTATTCCCTCATAAACTATTAAAAGTAAAAACATTATAGATAACACTAAGATTACCCCTATCAAATCTACCCACAATAAAAAAATCAATTCAAAACATAAAATAAATAGATTAATTTGGAAATGTAAAAAAAAACATGCGGTGTTAAATTCTCCCCACATTGGGGTTTCCATCCTAGGAAGTATCTATAAGGACCCCTGGTCCCCGGGTGCCTTATGAGACATGATGTAATAAAATTTTATCACAAACATTCACAAATAATACATCATGTCCCCTTAATACAGAGGCTCATGAGGTTCAGGTTTTTGGAAACCGGCATCATCTGAAACATCTTTTAAGGCATGATCTATACCTGAAAAATTTTATTTAAAACATAGGGTGAGCAAAGTATACCCAGTAAGGGGTTTTAAAAATAATCTTGAAAATAATCTTTCTTTACTGAAAAGAAAATGGTATTCTTGTAAATAAACTTAAACCGATTTGTAAAAATACGTCATATATAACTGTTTACCCAGATAACCGAATAAGGAAATACCGTATATCTATATATATATATAAGGAATATATACTTATATATGTATATATGTTTATAAACAACCTAAAACCTCAATTTTACCCAGGCAGTGGTATCCCTTGTTTAATATGTTTTAAAACTGGTCATTATAGATTAAGGAACACATTCGCTATACGTAGGAAGGCTGTATAAAAGTTATATATACATATATACAAAAACCCACCCGAACTGGAAATGGCCAAGGCAAGACAAAGATTATCTTACCTTGTCTTGGAGAGGAGGAGAAGGAGCAGGAGATCTTGGAGGTCTTTGAAGAAGGCGCTGGAGAGAAACACGAAGGAACATCACCTTGCTTCGGTGCAACTCAAGGTTTTTAAAAAAACCAGTCTAGCGTGAAGAGGCGTCGAGGGATCCAAGGTCGGGTATTAAATGAGCGGTGCAAACTTTGTGGAAAGAGGCGGTGAAGATGGTTCCACTGTCGGCCTAGGTAAAGAAAAATAAAAAAATGGCAATATAGGTTCACTGGTGCAGATCAGGGAGAAGAAGAAGAAGAACACGGGGAAGAAAAGATTCAAAAAAGGAAAGGACGGCCAGGATTGAACCGGGGATTGATCGGGCAGTCGAAGCCGATGTGATATCTTAAATGATCTTGGAATGCTGCAATGAGGTGTGCTGGATCGGACGGCCTGTAGTGATGCAGAGCTTTTAAAAAACGTGGGCCTTGTTTTCATCATTTTTATCTTAATAATATTATCGTTATTTAATTCTTTTTTACACTTATTATAATATCGTTATTTATTATTAACATAAAATTATTATTAACCTATTATTATTATCTTAAGATAAGTCAATAGTTATAAATACACATATATGTTAAACTATTAATCCCCTATCTATATCATAAATTATATTATCATTTTCCTTTATTTATTTATATAAACCAATTATCTTAATCTATATTTACATGTAAAGATCTATATACATTAATGCTGTTTTTTAAAAAATTGATTATTCAACTCATAAGTGACATAATTCCAAAACATGAACTTTATAATTTTCATTTTTTTTAAAAAAAGTGTGCTTCTTTAATAATATTTAATGCCAAGTATTACTATAACATTATAATTTTATATGTTAATATCTAATATAAAAGTATTGATATAAGTTGTTTCTTAGAACTTAGACCACAAATTAACCAGATTCATTAAGTATTATTTAAAAGAAAAAAATCTTAATTATTATGAATGTATTTAGCAAAACCCTAAAGGCCTTCGGATTTAAATCCCAACGGTCATCTCGAAAAGACAACAATGGTAATGTTTTTCAATGGTTATGTGGAACCTTTATAAATATGTAGTATTGTTATCCCTACTTTGAAATTGGTTTGTTAGCTAAGGATGGTTTTCTACATCTCAATGGTACTCAGTACGGTCACTGTGGCATTAGCTATCCCGATGCTTATGATGGGTCCTAATTATCCACACTACGAAGTCGGGATTTTTTTCATCCTAGGCAGCCTTCTGGTGATCGTACTTGGGTTTTTATTTGGCATTTATGGTTAGTGAGCTCTCCTTTGTAAACTCAGGATGTTGTAAGACACTTCGGTGTCAAGTTCTTAAATAAAAAGTTCTATGTTTTATCTTTTACATTTTGTTTGTTTCAAAAGTAGAAAACTTTAATGGAATTAAACACACAATTTCTATTTATAAGGTTTGAAATATTCATGGTGTTACATTACCCCCCCCCCCCCCTTAAAAGAATTACGTCCTTGCAATTCTATTCATAAACTAAAAAATAAAACCCCTGACTAACATCATCACCAAAATGGGAGATCTGGTTCGTTCAATGGGATACCCAGATTGGCACTCAACTCTTCTGCTTCCCTAGCCCAGATGCACCTTGAGCAATATGTTTTGAACTCCTTCTCATGTGTTCTACACATAGGCTGCCATAGGGAGGCTCGTGCGGTAAAAAGCTCGGAAATGTCTGAGTGGAAAAATTCCCTGATGAACCGTCGGACTATATCATGCTCGAGATATTCAAGGGGGATGATGCAATTGAGTAGACTAAGATTTAAGATTTGGAACATAAAGGCTTCCCTGAGGTGGACATCTTGAGTAGCTATAAGGAAACATGCTCTGGCAGAAAAGTTTTGGCCAGAGTAAAACACTGAAAAAGGTCTTTGTAGTATCTCCCTCTTCGCCTATAGTAGGGGAGTTGGGAAGTGGAAATGAGATAGAAAACATGGTCATCCCCCTGACATGAACATAGTATTTCAAGGATATTTGACAAGTCAAGAAGGTGTTGACAAGATCCTTGCAGGTTGAGGAAATATGGATAATCCCTCGTTAATGTTCTGATCAAAATATCCTCTACTATCTCATCAGGTAGAGATGAGATGTTTGTTTGACCAGCCATCTGAAAAACATTCAATAGAATTCACTTAACAGTACAGATAAGGTAGAGACAGGAAAGGGAACAAGAAATTTTTCAATTACACGTAAGTTTACATAACAGTGCCTGAGTTTCCTTAGTGATTTACTAAAAAAACACCACATAGAGAAGAAAAACTCCCTAACTCTTCAAACCAAACACAGGCTGAGCAGACGGGGTTAAACTCATGGGAACACCTATGACGTCTTCTGAGTTTATCATGAGGGGTATGAATTTGGGAAACGTCATTATACACCTGTTGCATATAAGACAATTGGGTGGACTCATCTTCTAACATCCCAAAGTCCATCAACTAGCCCTAGAAGCTGTAGTTCAAAATCTAACAAACGTAGGCTGCTCGGAGGTCTCTGGCAGTAGCAGCCTCTTAAAAAGGGTTAAGGATCATATTGCCAAATTCTTCACCTGTCGTGAATACTCAGAAAATTCCCTCATAGTACCTTCCCCGACGTGTATATGAGGGGAATTGGGTCATCATCATAATGAGGTAATCCATCCCCAAACCCCGGTGTAGACTAAGCACTCGAGGTGAGTTCGACACGTCATACAGGTTCTTGAATGACATGCGGATATGTGCATAATTAAGGAAGTTCTCTCTGCTAGCTAGAGACACAATGGTCTCTAGGGCCTCGGTGGGATGTGACAGAAGATTGGTAGGTACATTTTCATCTTCCATCTGAAAGTTATAATATAATTACGTAGTCAATCATAGTTATATGTTTATACTACCTGGTTTTCTAGAGTTGTCTGAACCAATCCTCTGATACCAACTGTAAGGACCCTCAATCCCGGGGTGCCTTATGAGAAATGATGTACTAAAATTTCATTACAAACATTCACAAATAATACATCATGTACCCTTAATACAGAGGCTCGTGAGGTTCAGGTTCTGGGAAACCAGGAGCATCTAAAACATCTTTGAAGGCATGATCTATACCTGAAAAAGTTTATTTAAAACATAGGGGGAGCAAAGTATGCCCAGTAAGGGGTTTTAAAAAATAATCTTGAAAATAATCTTTCTTTACTGGAAAGAAAATGGTATTCTTGTAAATAAACTTTAACATTGTAAAAATTAATTATCTTGGAATAAATAAAACTAATAACATAACATCTAATCATGATCAGAGTACGCAGTTCCAAATAGGGAAGTAAAATGCTTGTATAACACATAACAATTAACCAACATGCAGGGTAAAGAATACTACTAGCAAGGCAGTTCTGAGTGCACAAGACATAATCTAAAATGCTGTAATAATGAACATAATTGGTGCACTTATCATGATGGCCATATCCATATCTTATCACATGTAATAACATAAAGCTGCTATTAAAAGGATAAAGTCCAATACTTCTAAGACATATCAAGTCATTCCATTAATTCTTCTGTACACACAAAAGGATATGAACCAGGGATAACCTACTAGTTGGGAAATCCCATGGTTGATCACTTATATTAAGACATAGTGAGGAAACTTATAACTCTGGACTCATGTATCTATGTCAAGGACTCGTTCCTTGAACTAAGGGTAAATACCCACATAAACTGTCTCATGAGATCTTTCGATGCATCAAGGAACTTACTTTTACCAGTCTCCAACCTGGAGGGCTTAATTTTACCAGTCCCTAACTTGGAGGGCTTACTTAAACCAGTCCCCAACCTGGAGGGCTTACTTTAACCAGTCCCCAACCTGGAGGGATTTCTTTTAACAGGACCCCAACCCGACAGTCCAATACGTTCCTCATATGTCCAGCTTTGGATACCAAATTTTAAAGTGATGTTATTTGGGGTGTCCCATACCAATCCAAATAACGGGTTATTAGATGCATTAATTAATATTTAGTGATCATCATTCTAGGTATAACACACAAGAAAAGATATGGAAACTACTAAGTAAATACATGCTTGATGACAAGTGGTAGATGCATAATACAATGTGTTATATATCAGTGATTCACACACACCAACTAATTCATAAGGAAAAACTTCCGAGGTTCACATTCATTATCTCCAAAATATGATGATAAAGTGCTGGTGGTTTGGCCATTATTTAAATACATGTGAAAAGGTATATATACAATGGATTCATCATATTTGGCCGTGAAATGCATAAATTAAAATGATACACTTAAAGAAAATACTTGACAATAATTATTATGATAAACATGACTTTGAAACTTGAAATTTAACCATAACTAGATTAACCACTAATAATCACAATAGAAGGATTAACATCGAATAATAAATGGTTACAACCTGATAACATAAACCCATAAATTCTTAGTTCATTACTTTAAAACATGCCGAAGCTCATTCCTTTAAAGTATAAATTAGATCGAGGGTATATGTTAGAATAACTTCGTTGATTAAGAAAGTTCACTGGTGCTACATACATATTGGCTTTTCAACCACCAAAATTATTAAAATCTTAAATGTATCATAGTATAAACTCAATCATGATAATTATTAATTGAAAAATAGGGTTTTGGAAAAAAAACCTATAAATACATATATACTTAACCATATATACACAAAATGTATACATATGGGTTTACTTAATTAAGTTCTTCTTAACAATTTCTCTTAAGAGATAAACTTTAAAACTTATTTGGAATTAGGTAAATAAAGTCCTTATAACTATATACACATAAACAAAAATACATATATATGTATAGAAAATTATATTTTGGGTTGTAAGGTTAAAACATGACTTAAAACCATCTTTAAGGGCTAAAAGTAATTAGAGGACTTGAATTCGACTGATGTCATATTGATATAGGAACTTATACCTTATGTGTGTTTATATATATGTATATATATGTGTGTGTGTGTATAAAAACTAATACATGGTATAAACCAGTAGAAGTTGGACTCCCCCTTTAAACTGATTTGTAAAAATAGGTCATATATAACTGTTTACCCAGATAAACAAATAAGTAAATACCGTATATCTTTATATATATATAAGGAATATATACTTATATATGTATATATGTTTATAAACAGCCTGAAACCTCAATTTTACCCAGGCAGTGGTCTCCTTTGTTTAATATGTTTTAAAACTGATCATCATAGATTAAGGAACACATTCACTACGGGTAGGAAGGCTGTATAAAAGTTATATATACATATATACAAAAACCCACCTGAACTAGAAGTGGAAAAGGCAAGACAAAGATTCCCTTACCTTGTCCTGGAGAGAAGGAGAAGGAGCAGGAGATCTCTGAGGTCTTTGAAGAAGGCGCTGGAGAGAAACACGAAGGAACAACCCCTTGCTTCGGTGCAACTCAAGGTTTTTAAAAAAAATCAGCCTAACGTGAAGAGGCGTCGAGGGATCCGAGGTCGGGTATTAAATGAGCGGTGCCAACTTTGTGGAAATAGGGGGTGAGGATGGGTCCACTGCCGGCCTGGGCAAAGAAAGATAAAAAAAATGGCAATATAGGTTCACTGGTGCAGAGTGGGGAGAAGAAGATGAATAACGCGGGGAAGAAGAGATTTGAAAAAGGAAAGGATGACCAGGATTGAACTAGGGATTGATCGGACGGTCGAAGCCGATGCGATATCTTAAATGATCTTGGATGTCTGCAATGAGGTGTGCTGGATCGGATGGCCCGTAGTGATGTGGTGCTTTTAAAAAATGTTGGCCTCGTTTTCATCGTTTTTATCTTAATGTTATTATCGTTATTTTATTCTTTTTTTAAAATTATTATAATATCGTTATTTATTATTAACATAAAATTATTATTAACCTATTATTATTATCTTTAGATAAGTCAACAATTATAAATACACATATATGTTAAACTATTAATACCCTATCTATATCATAAATTATATTATCATTTTCCTTTATTTATTTATATAAACCAATTATATTAATATATATTTACATGTAAATATCTATATACATTAATGGTGTTATTAAAAAAAATGATTATTCAACTCATAAGTGACATAATTCCAAAACATGAACTATATAATTTTCATTTTTTGTTAAAAAAAAGTGTGATTATTTAATAATCTTTAATGCCAAGTATTACCATAACATTATAATTTTATATCTTAATATATAATATAAAAGTATAGATATATGTTGTTTCTTAAAACTTAGACCACAAATTAACCAGATTCATTAAGTATTATTTAAAAGAAAAACGTCTTAATTATTATGAATGTATTTAGAAAAAACCCTAAAGGCCTTCGGATTTAAATCCCAATGGTTATCTCAAAAAGAAAACAACGGTAAGGTTTTTCAATGGCTATGTGGAACCTTTATAAATACGTAGTCTTGGTATCCCTACTTTGAAATCTGTCTGTCAGCTAAGGATGGTTCTCTACATCGCACTGGTACTCATCATGGCCGCTGTGACACTAGCTATCATGATGCTTATGATGGGTTCTAATGGTCCACTCTATGAATTCAGGATTCCTTTCATCTTGGGAAGCCTTCTGGTGATCGTACTAGGGTTTTTATTTTGCATTTATGGTTAGTGATCTCTCCTTTGTAAACTCGGGATGTTGTAAGACACTTCTGTGTCAAGTTCTTAAATAAAAATTTCTATGTTTTATCTTTTACATTTTGTTTGGTTCAAAAGGAGAAAAATTTAATGGCATTAAACACACAATTTCTATTTATAAGGTTTGAAATATTCTGGGTGTAACAGTATTCAGGAAATCGATGCATTGGAAAAGCTATATATATTTCTCTATCATATGATTGTTCTATTCAAAATCATCTTCCTACATTTGACCACGTTTACATTAGACCTACTCTAGTGATATTTGTATTCCATGCATAACATTCTATTTATTATATCGAATGAAAGATTTGGTGTTAACAAACATTATATATAATAGAAGATTCACAAGAACCCAACTAATATCAAGGTTAGGAATTGGTTTTTACATATTCTATTATAAGATATTAAAAACTTGTTGAAATGAATGGAATCTAGATGGTTGATCTAACCTTTAAGAAACTTCACTTATTAGTTTTTGAATTACATTATATCTCACATATCAAGGAGAAAAATTTCCTTACCAAAACTACAATCCCCCTAACATAGTGAATATTATATGAATTCACAATTATCAACCTAGAAATAAAACTTTTGGTTATGATGATACATTAAATATTTCTAATGACTCTATATTTTCAATCTATTTTTCATGATAATCTATATATTTTAGTAGTATCACTAACATAAATTTGTCAAATAATTGATTTTTCCCTAGTCTCAACACAAAAAATTACAGAATGGCATGGAAAATTATTCAGTGATTAATGAAAACCTATATATTGTAACCTAGAAAAGTTTTTTTTATGAAAACCACACTAAATGAATATGTTCCACTCATGAACCACTAATGTTCATAGCACTTTATATTTTCATATAAATGAAGGAATGAATAATATAAAGTGAGTATGTATCTATTTTTAGATGATATATTATGATCATGTCGTACTATACACTAAGGTCCTATTAAAGTAATAAAAAACAAGAGGTAAATACAGGGTATCAGTTAGAGAAAATAGAAACTAGCACACAATTAAACTTCACAACATCATAGATATATTGGTTTTCCAAATCATGTAATATTTTCATCTTTGTATTTTTATTTAAATTCAATGACTTTATTATTAGTTCCATAATCATCAAAATGGATGCTTTCTTATGAGGTGTTCGTGGAAGTATTTTGAAATATTCCATATCATTATACACTAATTTTATTATATATTTAGGAAATAAAGGAAATATATAGTTTGGACATTGATACTCATCCACCACCTGAGGAAAATTTTGACATCTTACAACATACTCATCCACATTACTTTTAATACTCAACCACTAGAAGTGTTCCGTAATTTTCCTATACAATTTCTAGTTACCTAATAATCATCAACACACTCAAGTGAATATAATACATCATATCAATGAACTACCATTGATCTATATCCTTTTTAATAACATTATTATATAAATTATAACTTAATACATCAACCACTAAATTTCTACTCAAATTTCAAGATGATGTAATTATAGGTTTTTTTTCGTGAACACATTGTACATATCCCAAAATATATAGTGTGATAGTTTTTTAGGAAATTTACCACTATAGCTAGTATGAAGCCTGGGTTTAGACAATTCTTCTCTTGTATCCTCATTTGTATTGAAACATAATATAATATACCAAAACCTTTACACATGGGTCTAGTGTTAAAAACTAAATAATTAAAAAAATCTTTGATACTAATAAATGTCACCAAATTTCAACCATCCAAAACATACAACATAAATAATAAATATTGTATTACCTACAAACCTAATGAACTTTTATGATTATAGTTATAAATAATATGGGAAAACTCTTAAAATACAATAAAGATGTACTGATGTTTGAATTTTCCAACTGTACTAAGATATTATTATTCCATGTTATTTCTTCAACATCTCCATTGAATTTATTCACATATGAATCCATTGTGAGATAAAATCATTTAACAATATTATTCATAACCTGATTAAAGGTAAATAAAGAAGGATGAGGTTAAATTCTAAGTAAATTTAAAATATTCATTAATAATTCAATGTCATTTATGTATATAATATGAAAAAAATGGTTTGATGAAACAATAAAAATGATTGAGAATAACAAAAGAGAATTTATATCCAATAATACTGTATTATTAACCTAATACATGGTAGAAATCATTTACGGAAAAAGAAGATTCATATAATTCAAAAATAATGATCCATTTGAAAAAAATCATTAATAAAAGGATCAATTTGGAGTAGATGAAAGTATAAATAAAACATATTGGTAACCTGAAACATCTTTTTAATACCACTCTTACAATAACTCTTAAAAATGGAATATCATACCAAGTAAATTACAATAATATCAAAGAATAAATATATAACTGATTATCTATAACACATTACCTAATAAAATGGAGAGATATATCAAGTAAACATATCATCATGAACTATATCTAACTAACACATCATCTAAATCAATTTACAAGAACCATATCATAATCATAACACACGAAAGCCTTAATTTTTCAACACAACAATAACCATTGTTCTTTCATAAATTTATTTGACCATTGAAAAAAATATATTCATTAAAACATATTGGAAACAATCATAATCCATCAAGAGAAATAATAATGATGGTTATATTAAAACATTTCCCTAGTGGATAAAATTTAATGTCAATGGATGATTTCATTGATAAAAAATACTATTAAAATATCATTAAAAACATTTTTGATGAAAATACACTTCCTAATTTTATAATAACTTTTAAAAACAAAAACAACTATAATATTAGTGAAAATATTTTCTTTGGAATAAACCATTGGAAACATAATGGAAGATTAAAAGCATGAAAGGTCATTATGGTTTGGAATTACATTCATTTTGTAATTTTTAACAAAAAAATGGGTCACTCCGAAGGTAAAATTTACCTTGTTTGGAAAACCAAAAGGATATTCTATTTAAAATTTATTGAAATAAAAAAATATTAAAAAAATTATTAAAATATTACCATCTAACCAAGAAAAACATTCATGAAAAAAATTTATAAAGAAATTATATAGATGAAAATTATTATTTATAGAAAGAGGAAAAAATAAGGTTAGATTTTCTTAAAAAATTTATAATCCATTTTGCATTCCAAAGGAAGAAAATGGTTCTGAAAAAATGGAATTCAAAAAATATAAATAGGGGAATAAAAATGAAATGGGTTTATCAAATAAGGATCATATAATTTCTTAAAAAAAATTAATCTCAAACAACCTTTATTAATAAGGGAATAAAACATAAACCCCTTCCAAATTTGGTAAATGTATATGACCCATGAAAGAATAACATCAAAATAAATATTATATATCATTAATAAAAAGATTTTCATTATATAACATGTTAATGGGGAATTATATAGTAATCATAAATGAAAATTGATGCATAAAAAAACTAATTACCCCTAATAAGGAAAATTGGAGGTGAAAAACCCTTTCAATGATCATATAATTGAATTGAGAGTTAATAAATAGATAATTTTTGCATGAAAAATGTAAATGCACTCTATACAAATGGAAGTAAAAAATAAATCAATAAAATCTAATTTGAAAAATAATCATTATATAATATACAAAATACCGAAGTGATATAACTCGTTATAAGTAAATTTAGTTATGAAACCCCTTACCACATTGTAATATTCAATTAAAATCCACATGGATTAAATAACATGAGTTTTTATATAAAATTAAATAATTTATGAAGGATCCATTATATAGAATGTCAAATAGGGAAACATGTACATCAAGTAAGATAAATTATATGTTTAACATTTAAACATGGCTCAATAAAGGAGGATTGAGATGAAATCCATTACAACATGGTAACATGTAAGTCAAATCCCCTTAGATGAAATAATTTATATTGTAAACTAAGTTAACATAATTCACGAATGATTAATGATAAAATATATATTTTCAAAATCATGTACACCATAAAAAATAAATTATGTAAAAATAATTAAATAGTACTTAATGAAGTGAAATGAAAACAAAATCCATTTCCTCTAGTCTAGACATTCCTTGTATAACCATTAACTCGTATGTAATAAAATTATATAAATTATTTACATGTTCAATAATATATTTCAATAACGTTAAATTATCATTAAAACAATGTTTCCTTTATTTCAATTACATTTTATATACACAATATTTTATGTCAATGTATTGTGTTTCGAGGACATTTGGTTCATAGTGGAAAAAAACATCATTATATTGACCACAGTCAATGATGTAATTATTCCATTAACAAGAGAATAATAATCATGGAATTATGATAATATTTATAAATAAATTATACTTTTAAAACATACTATGAATGATGGTTATGAAAAATGAATTATGTTATAATAATGGAGATGTTACGTCGTATGTAGAGATTAGTAAAATTTCCATTTTCAACGAATATCAAAATAAAAGTAAGTATTATTTTTTTAATTAAAATTTATTATAATATCATAAATAATATAATGAAACTATAATTACTTTATCTATATAATCTATATTATGTGGTGATAAAAAATGAAACACATTTCTTTATGGCTGTTTTTATCCATAAGTACACATGAACAACATTATCAATTTTCAATGGATGGAAAGGTAAAAAATAGATAATAGATTATCTTTATAGATTAGTAAATACATTATTACTATCATATATATATATATATATATATATTAAATACATAATTATAACCACTAGTGATATGTGGATATTGAAGAATAATTACATCAGTTCATTGAGGTGGTAGTCCGCATGTTTGGACAGAAAATGTTTTTTTGTTTCCCATATGATGGAAAAAGTTGATGAAAAGGTCTTATACCATAGTAATAATAAAATTTAAGTATATATTATAAACTGATTATTTAATATCATTGTTTTTTTACAATATTTGAAGAAGGTAAAATAAAAAATAAATTGAAATTGGTCGGGTTGGTTAACTACCTCTTATTCGATAGAACTCCTCTATATCCTTTCTTTAGGAAATGTAAAAGGGTATTTTATGAATAATAGGACATATAAATTATTTATAGTGAAGTTGAGAAGATATTTTATCATAGTTTGGTCTTGATAGATTCCTCTATGTGGTGTAAAGAAGATACAGGAGGCTTGTCCTTTTATAAGGGAGAGAAGGGGAGTTTAGGGAAATTCATTAAATAATATAATATAATATGTGTCTTACACATGTAAAATGGTTTAAAAATGAAATTAATTAAAATATAAGGAGGATATGGTCTTATAAAAAATCCAATCAAAATTTAAAATTTTTTAGATATCATTTTAAACCATATATTTTGTTTTAACCCATAGGTTAACCAATTTCGACCATAAACTTGGAAATGACTTTTTCAATAGTAATGAGGTATAATTTTAATTATGTGTTGAAAAATATCCCATTAATTGAAAATGGATGAAACGTTTTACCTTTTCTAGTCTTAAATATCTAGTTTCATGTATTTTAGGATTCTATAATAATTTAATAGAATGATAATTGACATAAAATATCATTAATGTCAGTTTTGATATTATTCATTTGGTTTTTTTAAAATTAAGTTTTTATTATTAAAAAACTTTTAAGTAGAAAGTGAGAAACCATAATTTCAACCAAAAAATTAAATAACAGAGACATTAAAATATATTTTAATCCTACTAGATTTAATCTCTCTAAATAACATCAAAGATAGATTGTTTGCATGGGTGTTTGGTTCATCCAAATGAGATCTTCAAACTGAAATGCCAGATTGTACCAAGACTGGATGTACTCCTCAATGTTTATCTTCCCACTATTGAATCCCCTAACAAGAATGATATCTTTCTTATTTATCCAATTATATTGTTCCTCGTTGAGGGTCACCCTTAAAGACCTCCGAATAATTTTGTCATCTTCTTCTTCAACAGCGGTAAGTGATAGAATATGTTCACCCACTTTTTCTTATAATCACATAAGATGTTCTAAAGGGTGATCAAACACATCAAATAGATTTTGTTATTAAAAATAATCCTTGGGGTTTTGGGTGTCGTTGTCCATATTCTTGTCATTCAAATTCTTCGCAGAACGTGTCTCCATTGGAAGTGTAAAATATGAGTAATTATTTATCTATTTTCGGATGCCTCTCCAGTTTCTACTTCTCCATATCCTTGGGTGATTACCACCCTCAACCCCATCCTCTTCTTTGTCTATAGAAAATTCATCACTTGATTCTTTCCCATGGATCTTCTTCCCTTCCATGGAGGGCCCAATCAGATCTTCCATGGACTTCTGATCATTAGAAAATCATTCAAATAGATTTCCCAGCTCAATAGATTCCTCATACATTCTAGGACATGTCCTAAAGTCTATAGAAATACCCTCTTGGGGTTATTTAGAAACATTATTCCCACTACCACCCTAGGTACCTTAAAGAAACATATGGTCCTTAAGTGCACCCCCCCCCCCCCACAACCACAATACCACCTAAAGGTCCTTGATTTGAATCCACAACAGTTCCTCTATGGTTTTCACTAACCGTCACATCAGTTCCCTGATTCAAATAGTCACAAACTATGTCATCATGGTCATTACTAGGCTGCACTGCCTAAGCTTGGGGAAATGACATGATGTTAATAGCCTCTATATAGGATCTTGGATATAGGGGATTAGAAACACCCCTCGTTGTTTAAACAGTCCCTGAAGGGGTCGATGAATTTGAGTTGGATACACCCATATCCGACCTTAGATGATTAAATATGTTAGTGATTTTCAGATTAACCACTTGGGGTCTTTCCTCTTTTTGAAACATAGCAAAGCCTATCTGAACCATCTCCAACTTGTTGGGAATTTCTGTAGAAACTGTCTTAGGGGTCTTCAAAATAGGGAATCCCTGATTGGAATCCAAGCTATGATGTCTCACTGGAGTGAGATGGCCTAAACATCTGCAGGAGAGATAGAATTCTGAATAGGATTCATAGGCAACTGTTTATTTTTTCATAAACTCCTTTACAACCAAAATCCAATCCCACTCTAACTGGGGATTGGAGACAACAACTTCAATACAAGTGTGGGGACAAATCGAATGGAAAATCGTGTTCGTTCTGCTATTGGAACATAGGTACCGACCAACTAGGTTCCCAAACAAACACATGATATATTTATTTTGAAAATTTAAAGGGATTTTCGTGAACCTTACCCAAATTTTCATTGAGGTATTATCATGTTTCATATGTAGATCATATGATCACCAAAGAAACATGCATTTTTAATCCCATACATAAACTTATTCTAAAATATTCTTTAAAGATCATTCAAATGGAATAAATTAGATAATATTACAAAAAATACTACTTATGTTCAATTGAGAACAAATTCAAGAAAAATTTTGTACTTTTATAGTAATTAATTTAATTTCATTAAATGACAGGTTTATAAAAATAAATATTTTTCAATATTCACTGAAAATAATTATTTTTAAAAAACATCACTACAAACTAATACTGATGTGATAATATAAAAAACGTATCATTTTTATCAAAAATAAATTATAAAATTTAATGAAATTAATTATAATATTCACTCATAAAAAGTAAAACAAATAGTTTTGAAGAATTTATATTTTTTAAAAATAAAATGGATTTACAAAAAAATATAGTTCTTATTTTCAATGAATTAATCACTAAACATGTGTTGATTATGACCCTTAAACATATCTTTCATAATTTAATTATTAATATTCATACCTACTAATTGAATGTATATATTTTAATTTTTATGTTTAAAATGATATTATCTTGTGGTTCATTTATTCTCCATGAAGCATGATTTATATGCTATCAAATAGAGTGTTCTATTAAAATAAATGGATATTATGTTATATGCCTCATTAATAAATGGAGTCCTCACAATTTGAACATGATCTAGGAAATCAACGTTTTAAAATTTTAAAATAAATTTGTTAAAAAATCACATCATAAAAAAATTTCATAAAACATTCTCAGGAAAATGGTAAATGGTAAATATGAAGGAATTCTCAAATAAAGCATAATTATGTTTCCAAATAGGAGAAAATTAGTGCAATGTGAAAATATGGACATGGAAAAAATATTGTAAAAAAATTATGTAAAGTGATAAAGAACACTAATAATAATAATGATGTGATTGATTATAATAAATTTAATGAAAACTAAAGCAAAAATAAATGGGCTATAAAAAAGACCATAGGTTCATTAAAAGTGAATGTTGGGGGAAAAATGTTTTTGTTTCAAGATATTCTCCATATATATGAGTAATTACTTTACCATGTATACAAGGATCATAAGGAAATATACTTACATTATTTTAATCAAATACATAAATATAAATTCATCTTTTGGTTATGTGATTCAAAAATATTCCACCAGTATCACAAACTTTTCTTCAAATGATGAATATTCAAGATGAATATTTCTATCCTAATGCACAAAAATAAACTTCTAAGGGATCATATAATGAAAATATGGATTATAATTTTTTTATCTAGTCTTTATATATCAAGAAAATTTTTAATGGTTATTAAAATGAATGATAATATAAATTATTTGTTATACTTCATCAAAATAAATAATAAATTAATCTCTAGAATTTAATAATTACTCCAAAGGTTCAACATAGATAATTATATATGTAAGAATACAATTCCCCAAATAACCTTAATAATCTCAACATTATAGAATATTTTAACATCAATGGTATCTCATAACTTTTGGTTTAAATCCCTAAAAATTTAATAGTATTCTTCTGAAAGAATATTTTATGATAAACCTAATGGTTTCTTATACATAAACTAAGAAAAAAGTTGCCCAAAATTTTTGATTCACCTCAAAATTCCAAAAAAATAAATTCTAGAATGGGTTTTCTATGACTTTTAACTTATATTAAACCTTAAACTTATTCACCCATGACGGTATTCCTTTTCTAACCTCACCTGAAAATATCTTAATCGCAAATTATATCTATACCTTTTATCTTCTACAACCTATAACATACCCTAACCCGAACTATTCGATCTAGTGATAAAAATATTATAAATAACTTTTGGAATTTGATATCAATAAATTTGATCCAATTTCTTTCATCCAAAGCGCACATCAAAATGAAATATTAGATATATTACATACCCAAGGACATTTTAGGTTTAGAGTTTTAGAGAATTAGATAAAACTCATATATAATAATACTCATGTCCTTATATGATAACTTTCTCCATTATACCTAGATTTTCATATTTCACATTAATTCATCAAAAACTTAAATAAAATTATTTACCCACATAACCTTTCTAAAAATTAATTTGACATTATTATTCACAACCTAGGGAAATATACAGATAAGAAGAGTGAGCTCATATTCTCAGTAAGTGTAAACATAAGAACTATCCATTTAAATACATTAGTGAACATAATATGAGAACAAGGGTATGATGAACTATTTAAATTTCATTAGAAAATAATAAAATAATTTATATAGATCAAAACCTAGATCATAAAATATAAGACTTGGAATAATAAATTAACATAATACAAGAGATATATATATGAACACCCTTTGATATTGTGAAATATTTTTCCAATTAAATTTAATCATTATGATATTTTTCACTTCATAAAAACAATTTTTATCTTGCATTACACACAACACTAATTTTGGATTGCATTACACACAAAACCTAGTTTGGCATGCATTACAAGAAACACCAATTTTAAACAATACATGTCATATTATTAAAATAATATTATATAATATGATAGTTATCACCTATTAGTTTGAATAGATGGTATGAACATAATTCTATAAATTTTGAAAATAATATTCTAACATGTATATAAAACTAACTCTATGGTGACCAATTAATTAGAATTGTAACTAAGAACCCTTTGAAAAGAAAAAATTGTTTTTATGAATATCTATTTTTATATATAAATTTTTTTACATCAATAAATGAACCATATAACATTTTATTAATCATTATAATGAAAAAAATTATTATATCAAATTTTTAACATCCATCTTATATGTTTTCTAGACAAGAGATATTAATAAATCAAATTTTATGCTTAAAACATTATTTTTTCTAAAACCCAATTTTATCTCCTTTGGTACACTTTTTTTAAAATAAATTATAATAACTTTAATAAAAAAAATTGTTCAAATAAAAATTATTTTATAAATAATAATGCAAAAAATATCATAGGGTAAAATTTTGAGATTTTTCTAAAAATATTAATTTCTTAGGAATAGTGAAAACTGTAGAATGTTAATTTAAAATCACCTTTTAATTTGCATAATTTATAATATTAAATTTTAATTTTAATTTAAAATTAGTTCAATTATATATAAATTAATCAAATTTAGGTCATTTAAAATAATCATATTGAATATTGATATAAAAACATTGTAAACATTTGATTATTCTCTCATTAAAAACATGTTTTCTCATCATGCGTGCTAGATTAATTTAAATTAATTTTTTCCACTTATATGAATTGAATTTGAAAAAATGGATTCTATATTTTGAATCATATAATTTAAAATAAGGTAAAAAAATTTACCAAAATGAATAGACAAAACAGTAAAAAATAATTATCATGATTAAGGTAAAAACTAACTTATATAGGGATAAACTAAGATGATAACAGTGAAAATGACCTAAAAAAATTAAAAAACAAATTTTCAAGACATATTTAGAATAATATCTTATATTTTGATGAATGAATCAATTTTAGACTTTTGGTACTATAAAAATGTTTGCATGATTTAATCTTTCCAAAAACATTACATGTTTTCCACTCACATCATTTATAAAAGGCCACCCACTTTCCTCTATTGATCACACCTTAACACCCTATTTTTTCAGAAAATACCAACCCAAGTTGGTTCTTAATTTCCATAATCTCATCATAGAAGCACTATTTTTTATATAAAGTAATCCTGTGAAGGATTTTGATGAAAACTAAGGAGGATACCGAAAGAAGAGGTTACGTTCATCAATGAGCGTTATTATTTTATTTCATCCTCTACCTCCATTAATTGTTATTATAAAATGATAATATAATAAAATAATTACTTTAAATATACTTTTACTTTTTTATGTTAACATCATTAACTTAAAAAATATCCAATTCCATCTCATGGGTATCCAAATCACTATTCATGTGTACAGAAGACTAGCGCCATGCGAACCGATGCACATCATTTTTGCATTACCATCTATCATTAATTGATATAATGATGCATATAATGTATATATTTAAAATTTATAAGATTATTATATCTATGGAGTCATTATATAATATATTTATTTTTAAATTTTTATTCTATAAGAGATATGATAACACCATTCGTGTGTACGGTGTACTACCGATTTGGAAAACGATGTGATTCATTTTCATTAACATTTTACCTAGAAGATAATTAGGATAAATATATTTGATATACATGAAATAGTTATGAAATTAAATATTTATTTATAATTATTAAAGGATTATATATCATTTTTTTCCTTACCTTTTTAGTCAATGAATGAATACAACATCATTCATGTACTTATAGACCACTTCCTTCATGAAGGGATGTGACTTGCTCTTTTCATCAGCACACCATATGGATTGTGGCATCCTGCCTTTATATAACATAAACTTTCATTACATTACACAAAACTAAGGATCTTTAAGGTTTAGTATCTTGGAAACCAGGAACATAATACATGAAAACAACATAAAACATTATTCTTAAGCACTTGAAAGGATTCTCCTTTAGTTCATCCTAGGTTCATTACTACATCTCATAACCTGGGGACATACATCAAAAGAAAGGGTGAGCAGAAGGCCCACACTACTGGAAAACGGGCCTATACCCACAGTTTTTTCAACAAACCGTGGGTATAGGGTACCCCTATACCCACGGTTCTCGAAAACTCTGGGTATAGGGATAATATGGGGACCTATACCCACGGTTTTGTCAAAACCGTGGGTATAGTTTAATTTCAAAGACCAGTACCCACAGTTTTGTCCAAACCGTGGGCATAGAGTTTTTTCAGATGACGTATACCCACAGTTGTTCAAAATCGTGGGTATAGGGGTATTTTTTTTGAAGACCTATACCCACGTTAAGTGAGATTACTAATCCATTTGGTCACATTACTAATCCTAAGCATAAAATCACTATTCATAATTTACTATTCATCAAAAATTAAGTTGATCTTATTAGAATCTAAATTTCGTACTGAACATAGTTGTAGAAGGCCATTTTTTGAAAATCATTACACATCATTAATTATTCAAGGTTTAAAAAAATATTTTAAAATATCCTTTTTTCAAAATTATTCAATAAAATACATCCTATATTTATCTGGAAACTTTGAAAATTCACAAAATTCACCATAAGAAGAAATCACAATTTTTATTTATCAAAGGATTACACAAAGCAGTTACGGTCTCCTTACATAGCCCCTTATAACCCCATCATAGGACCTAAGTGTAAGGTGTGCTAAGGTGAGAGAATCCGAGGGAGGCTCGGCCAACATCGCACGAGTAAAAATTTCTATCAGTTTGAACTTCTCACGAAGGCGATTCCGTTCTAGCTTCACACGATGAAGTTCGGCTTGGGTTTGGTCCAGAGAAAAGCCCAATGGTGCTACCTCCTTCCCAAGTTCTGTTAGATGGGATTCGATTGGCCCGAGACTACTGAATGAGGCCATCAAATATTCTTTCTATATTAATTAACCAAGATCAGTTGTATTTAGAGACAGTAATCACAACATTTAGTTTCTAAAGGTCATACTGACTAATGTTCATATAATAGTCAAAACCCAACAGTCTCATTTTCATTATACTCATTTTATTAAAAAAAATTGTTGAGTATAAAAATAAAATAACACATAAAATTAGGAAAAAGGATTTATTCAAAATTTCAGGTCGTTACACAAATGATACAAGCTATCAGGGGTAGAGACTCATAGAACTTTGAAGCACCTTCTCATGGTGTACACCCTTGGTAATGTCCAGGAGGATATTATGAGAACAAGATCCACCAGTAGGAAATCCACATTTCTATATGTCATTGGATGTTCCTATCTATGGACATGTGTATCGGTCCTTATACTTTAATATTATTGTCAATGAGTATTATGAGTCACACACTTAGATGTATTGATGAAAATCGTGATGACAGATGTTTGCGGTGAGGTAGGATATGTTGGGTGCATCGTGAGTAATATTGCATTAATGAAAAATGTGAGAAAGGATTTATCCCTTATGTTCTTTAATGGAAAATAATATCTCAGGCCTTTTGATAGAAATGATATTTCCTAAATAAATCCATGGTCATGGTGATCAATAGGCAAGTTATATTTCCATAAAGTCAAAGAAAGAGATATCGAGCATATAGGTTGATGACACTATTCGATTAGAGATATTGTGATAAAGAGATTATACTATACGGTAAGTGTTTGTATGAGGTGACATGTCTTTAAAACATTAACTTATTTCTCTATGGGTGATTTGGCATGTTCCTAGATGCTAACCTTGTACTTTTAGGCAGGTTTGTCTAATGCTATTAAGAAAGAGGCCTAGGGGGTCACACACTCTGTATATCCAAAATCCCAGTTAAATAATTTATTATTTAACAAGTTGAATAAATATTACTCCCAGTACTGGTTTAATAATTATTCATGTATTCTTGATCGAATTTATTCTGTCACTAGTTATTTGAGAGAATATATTATGGATGAGATAATTAATAAATATTTATTTTCAATTTGGTGAATACAATATTTATTTATTTATCGATGAATAATGTAGTGATATTTATTTAATAAATAAATAGTCATTATTCAAGGCATGATAAATATTGAGGAGGATTGGATGACCGAGTTTAAGGGTCTGGTGAGGAATAATAATATTGAATATTGTTTGATTAAATAATATTTAATTATAACTTGCAAGTTAAGCGCATGTCAATAAATAATAATGTTGCTGTTATTATTTGACATGAGGGTTTTGATAAGATTAATGAAATAATTAAAGTCACTTGTGCAAATAATTTTATTATTACCCTAGTGAAATAAATGCTCAGTTATATTATTCTATAATTAGCCAAGAACAAGCCGAGAAAATGGTTGTGCAGAACAAATTAGAGAAAATCTCTCAAGACTAGAGAGTTCTTTCTTCTCCAAGAATGTTCTCAAGAACGAGAGTGATCCTCCTCCACTGGATCAAGGAGAAAGATTTGGAAATGATTCTCAAGGTGATCAAAGGTGGGAGACACAAGTGCAAGGATCTTCCATGCTAGCACCCAGAGACTCCTTTAGCGATGTCCAAAGATTCGTGGAACACGTGTGGATTACCTCTAGAGGAACCCCTACACTTGGATTCTACAACGCAATGGCGGCACACTACAGATCTGTGGCTGGATGCATCAACGAAGAAATAATAAACTTGTAGGTAATTCTTATTTAATTAAATTAATTTTAAACAAAATGTGTTGATCTACTATCTCTTTGTTCCAGGTTTTTATATCCCTTTCTTGTTCTTTGATTCAATTCCGTTGGTCACGACGTTCTTTGTCGGTATAGACCTTGGATTGATTATCAATAACGGAAAAAAAACAAAGTTGGCCACTGTCCCTCCCATGCTTCCACTACACATAGAACCTACAAGTGGTATCATAGGGGTCACATCGTTGTTTATAATTATTTAGTTTCATTGATGATTTATGCACTCATAATTTAGTTTTTCAATTCGATTTTAATCGTTCTTTAAATCGGAATTATAAGATCTATTTCTTCTTCTATTATTTCTATCAAATCTAGTAGAAAAGATTAATTTTATGATTAAAATAAAATCGAGGATCTCTTCCATAGGTGTTAAGGATCATGGGTATAACACCCCGAGCTTCCACGATACGCTTCTCTTTCAATAATGCAATAGCTTGCATTGTACGCAAGTTCGAGTTCTAACACACCGCGACTAATCAAAGTAGCTGTTATGAATAGTAATACCCACTTTTTAAAATTATAGAAATTTTATATTTCAAAATGGACTTCATTTTTGTCTTTGTAATATCAAAATTATCCTAAGTTGATTTTTTTTTAATTTTCTTAGAACTTCCATTTTTTTATGAATAGTGAAAAATAATTAAAAACAACTTTTTTAATCAAAATAATTTATAGTGATAAATTATACTATTGAGTGGTTTTAAAGTATATTTAGAATATATTTTTACCATTTTATCCAATGGTGTTCATTATAATTAATTTCACTTAGAAATTAGACATAAACAATTGTCAATCTTTTGATATATATTGTTTCTTAAAAACACGCTATTTGTTGTGACAGCAGGAATTAATTATAAAATTAATTAATGAAACTTATATTTTTGGAATTTTTTAAAATAGACATCATTTTTGAATTTGGAATATCAATTATAGCTTAGGGTGAAATTTTGGCATTATTCTGAAAAACTTCAATTTTTGATGAATAGTGAAACCACTAAGTGGTAGTTAAATAACTGATTTTTTTCATTTAAATGAAATATTAACACTTATGTGATTTGATTTTAAAAAATCAACATAACTGGTTGTCATTAGGAAGTAAAATGTGGTTCAATGGAATTAAAATAATTTTTTGGTGAATAGTAACTTTTAAGTTTAATTAATCGCGATTAAAGGTAATTAGTGAAATTTAAGGTAAAAATGATATTATAAAAATATGAAATGACCTTGACACTTTTCCTAAACCTATTTGATGAGTCATGGACGACCAAGACAATCCATGGGTCAACTTGGGGACCCCATGTAGCCACTTTGGTAGGAAAATGACATAAATAACTTTTTATTTAATGTTAAAATAAAAATATCACAAACAAGAGTTGTTTTACTAAAACAATTTTTAAATGGGGTTATATAAGTCATATTTTTTACTATAAATATTCATTAGAAATATAAAAAGATTTCCTACATCATGATATTTTTTTTATAATTTTTAGACATTAAATTAATTAAATTATTTATGACACCATGATGATGCAGCGATTACCTCATTAATTAACGATTTAAATAAAATGAAAAGATATTGTAAAATATAAGACATACACTTGTCAAAAACCTATTGAATGAGTATATTTCGAACCCTTATCACCTTATCCTTGAAATATATAAGTGTGGGACCTTTATAATCCGAAAAATAATTTCATAATAATGTAACATTTCAATCTTTCCAAGAGTGCCCCTTCTCTCCTCTTATAAAAGGCCCCCACCTCTACCACATTATTCACACTTTCAAGCCATTTGTCTTGGCCAACCTCTGCCCAAATACTCTCCCAACTTCCCTACCTTACTCCTAGAAGCCTCACTTTGGGCAGAATTCTTCCCAAGTAAGCCTTTGGCTCAAATCAAAAGAGTTACCTGATTTTAAGGTAATGTCTTCGCTTATGTTATTTTGTTTTATTTTGCTTATCCAACCCCCTAAACTATTTTTATTCATTTCTTTTGTAACAAAACCAGTATCCTAAATATACTATGATGTTGTTATAAGAATTATTTGAGCTACACTTACACACACCTACATCTAATGGTTAAAGAACATATTGTTTCTGTGGATGGCGAATTTCTGCCTCACGAAACGATGATTGTTCAACACTCATATAACACCTTAAAAGGTGTCCATTAAGATGTCACTATATTTATATATGATATATAATATGTTTATGTTTTACTTAAGCTTCTGTATTTTTCATTTATGGCATACCTTTATGGTTTCCATTATGGGTAAACGTGATATTTTCATTTTAGGAAGTGCGGACTACCGCCCCCTCAAAGTGATTTGAATCGTTAATGCCATATGTGGGATGTATAAAGGATGAAGTAAATGATATTATATATGATATTATACTGTAATTATAATATACCGTTATATAATTATGATTTAATTAAATATGAAATAGAAATGAAAGTAGCGTTCATGCGTACGTACGGCTTACCGTCTCCATGAACGGTGCATTTCATTTCTTACCTCTAAACGTTATGGAATATTATAAATGTATTTATATACTGGATATATATGAGATATATGATATATATATCATGAATATAATTCTGGATATAATGGATATTTCACCACATGAACAACTTGTAATTATAAGAAGTTTATTTTTGAATCAAGTACCAAAGATCGAAAAAACGGCCATTATTAACGTAAATAATTACATAATGTTAATAACATGGTAATAAGTGATATTAAAGGAATAAGAAACTTGAAAAGGTTCTTAAGAAACTATAAATTAACTCTAGTTTATTATTCAGGACCTTAAAGAATGATCGAGTCAAGTCGGACCCGAGGTAAGGGAACTTCTTAACCCAATTTCCATTCTTTGGGTTAATCTCCTACTTTCAAATTATGTCATGATATTATTATGTCCTATATTGTATTTATACTTTCTTTATGTGTACATATAGTGAATACACATAATAGATATATTTTATTTAAAAATTATCTTTTTAAGGGATTTCGTCTCAATCTCCATTCATTGAGGCATATTTTGTTTTATACACAAATTTATTTTATACGGTGTATAAACCCCTTTGAAAATCATTACACATCATTAATTATTCAAGGTTTACAAAAATATTTTAAAATATCCTTTTTTCAAAATTCATCAATAAAATACATCCTATATTTATCTGGACACTTTGAAAAATCACAAAATTCACCATAAGAAGAAATCACAATTTTTATTTATCAAAGGATTACACAAAGCAGTTACAGTCTCCTTACATAGCCCCTTATAACCCCAGCATAGGACCTAAGTGTAAGGTGTGCTAAGGTGAGAGAATCCAAGGGAGGCTCAACCAACATCGCACGAGTAGTAATTTCTATCAGTTTGAACTTCTCGCGAAGGTGATTCCGTTCTAGCTTCACAAACATCACTAAAGGAAGAAATCTCAATTTATTCATCCCAAAGGATTACACAATAAGCTACGGTCTCGTCACATAGCCCCTTATAACACCAGCATATGAACTAAGTGTAAGGTGTGCTATGGTGAGAGAATCTGAGGGAGGCTCAGATAACATTGCCCTAGTAGTAATCTCTACTAACTTGAACTTCTCCAACAGGCATTTCCGTTCAAGCTTGACACGCTGGAGTTCGGCTTGGGCTTGGTCCAAAGCGAAGCCCAAAGATGCCACCTCCTTCCCGAGCTCTGATAAGTGGGCTTCATAAGGTTCGAGTCTACTGGATGAAGCCATCAACTCCTATTTCTGCATTAACCATTAACATCTCTATTAAATTGTTAAGAGTAAGTTAATATACTATTTAAAAAGTTTGGGCCGTTACATTCTTCACCCCTTAAGAAATTTCATCCCCGAAATTTTATACTTCAGGCCTAGTTGAAAAGGTGAGGGTACTTTTGCTTCATTGTTTCCTCAGGCTCCCAAGTTGCTTCTTCATATTTATGATTTCTCCACAACACTTTCACAAGGTGGGTAGTCTTGTTTCGTAGAACCTTGTCTCCACGGTCTAAGATCTCCACTAGCTGCTCCTCATAAGAGAGGTCATGTTCCAGTTGTACCACCTCTGGGTTTAGTACATGCGAAGGTTCAGGTATGTACTTCCTCAACAGAGATACATGGAAGACATCGTGAAATTGACCTTGGTTCGGTGGAAGTGCTAGACGATAGGCCACTGCTCCTATGTGATCAAGGATTTCATAGGGGCCAATGTACCTAGGGTTGAGCTTCCCTTTCTTCCCAAACCACATGACTCTCTTCCATGGAGATATTCGAAGGAAGACTTTGTCACCAAAACCAAACTCCAAGTCCCTTCAATGGTTGTCAGCATAGCTCTTCTGCCGACACTGAGCAGCCTTTATGTGTTGTTGGATGGCATGAACCTGTTCTGTCATCTCTTGCACAAGATCAGGCCCAAGAACCTTTCTCTCACCAGTTTCATCCCAACAAGTAGGATTTCTACATCGCTTTCCATACAGAGCTTCATAGGGTGCCATCTGAATACTCGAATGGAAGCTATTGTTATAGGAGAACTCAGCTAATGGAAGGTGTTGATCCCATCCACCTTTAAATTCCATTGAGCATAATCTCAGCATGTCTTCGAGTGTCTGAATAGTCCTTTCAGATTTTCCATCAGTTTGAGGATGATAGGCCATACAAAAATTCAATTCAGTATTCAGAGCTTGTTGAAGACTTCTCCAGAATTTTGATGTGAATCTTGGATCACGATTAGACACGATGGATAGTGGTACCCCATGCAGCCTTACCACTTCCTTTACATATATCTTGGCAAGTTTATCCAGATAGAAATCTTCCCGAATAGATATAAAATGGGCAGTCTTGGTGAGATGGTCCATAATAACCCATATCGCATTGTTTCCTTTGGATGTTTTCAGGAGACCAGTTACAAAGTCCATAGTGATATTATCCCACTTCCATACTGGTATGGGTAGCAGTTGTAATACCCCCTTAGGAAGTTGTCGTTCTGCCTTTACTTTCTAACACACCAGGCACCTTGTAGTGTAATCAGTAATATCCCTCTTCATGTTATCCCACCAAAAATGATCACGAAGGTCTCTATACATTTTAGTGCTTCCTGGATGTATAGAGAAAGTAGAGCTATGAGCTTCATCCATCAGTTATTTCTTTATCTCCAGAATAGATGGAACACATAGTCTTGTATGAAATTTCAATACACCTTCTTGATCAATATTGAAATCAGGGAACTTCCCATCCTTTACAGCCTCAAACTTCTCCTGCATCAAAGGATATTCTTTTTTAGCCTTCTTGATCTTCTTTAGTAATGAAGGTTGAGAAATCATTTGGGATAAGGTTGATGATGTCCCTTCCCTTACAATTCCCATGTCCAGTTTTACTAGATCTTTAATCAAAAGATCTCCTTGGATCCTCATTGTTTCCAGAATAATAGGATCTTTTCTGTTTAACGCATCCGCGACTTTGTTTGCTCTTCCAGGGTGATAATGAATTGAACAATCATAGTCTTTAATAAGATCCAACCATCTCATTTGTCTCATTTTCAATGCTTTCTGTGTGAAAATATACTTAAAACTTTTGTGGTCGGTGTATATATCACATTTCTCCCCATAAAGATAGTGCCTCCATATCTTTAGAGAAAAAACAACTGCCGCTAGCTCTAGATCATGCATAGGATAATTCTGCTCATGGATATTCAACTGTAGAGATGCATAAGCAATTACCTTGTCATTTTTCATGAGGACGCACCCAAGCCCTTTCAGAGATGCATCGCTAAAAATAACGAATTCTTCTCCAATAGAGGGTAGTGTTAACACAGGTGCAGTAACCAATCTCTTCTTCAGCTCTTGGAAACTTTCCTCGTATTTCTTTGTCCAGATGAACTTAACCCCCTTTCGAGTCAACTTGGTTAGCATATTAGAAAGTCGTGAAAAGTTTTTCACAAACCTCCTATAATATCCTGCTAAACCAAGGAAACTAAGAATCTCGGTTACTGTTGTGGGTTGAGGCCACTCCTCCACAACTATTGTCTTTGCAGGGTCAACCGAGATTCCTTCATTGGTTTCGATGTTCCCCAAGAAAGCCACTTGTTGTAACCAAAACTCACACTTGCTGAACTTTCCAAAGAGCCTCTCCTTCGGCAGAGTTTTCGAAATAACCCTCATATGATCTTCATGCTCCCCACGACTTTTTGAATATATCAAAATATCATCAATAAAAACTACCACAAAGTTATCAAGGTAGTCCTTAAAGATTCTATTCATCAAATCCATGAAAATAGAAGGATCATTAGTCAAGCTGAAGGGCATAACAGTAAACTCATAATGCCCATATCTTGATCGGAAGGCAGTCTTTGGAATATCTTCCTTCTTCACCCTCAGTTGATGATAACCAGATCGAAGGTCAATCTTGGAGAAGAATTGAGCCCCATGAAGTTGGTCAAATTAATCATCAATTCTTGGAAGGGGGTATCTGTTCTTCACTGTGATCCCGTTCAGTTCTCTATAATCAATGCATAGCCGCATTGATCCATCCTTCTTCTTCACAAAGAGAACTGGTGCTCCCCAAGGAGACACACTCGTTCAGATAAACCCCTTCTCCAATAAGTCTTGGAGTTGTTTCTTTAACTCTTCAAGCTCCACATTTTCCATTCTATACGGGTTCTTTGATATCGGTTGAGATCCAGGTACGAGTTCAATGGAGAACTCTACCTCTCTTTCTGGGGGAGGTCCAGGTAACTCCTCAGGAAATACATCCATGTATTCTAGAACAATCGGAACATATTCTATTTGAATAATCCCTTTTCCTTCTTCATCATCACCGATTAACTCCATAAATAAAGCTATAGGAGGTGCTTCTAGATTGGGATCAGTTCGGGATATCTCTCCTTGGAAGATAATTGTAGGCTATTCATTCAAGACTACTGAGATTTCCTTACTTCTGCATTTGATATTAGCATTATACTTTGAGAGCCAGTCCATCCCTAGTATAACGTCAAATTCCAACATGGGAATGACTACTAGATTTACGATAAGATTGTGCTCAATGAAGTAAACACTAGAGTCTCTAAACACTGTTGATGCATGGATAATCCCACTTAAAGTCTTGACTGACAATTCTACCTCAAGAAGTTCAAGGATTGATTCTATATTCTTTGCAAACTTGGAGGAAATAAAGGAATGCATAGAACCAGAATCAAACAAAGTACTTGCTATTTTTGAGAGGACAACAAGAGTACCTGCTACCACGTCGTTCGGAACTTCAACATCAGTTGTTGTGATAGAAAAAGCACGACCTTGCTCCCTTGGCCTTTGTTGAGGTTGATGGTGATTCCCCTCCACTACCCTCGGATTTGGACAGTGATTAGCAAAGTGCCCAAGCTGTCCACACTTGAAGAATTTGACTTCGGGTAGGGCCGGAACCATCTTTCCTCTATCGTTAGTGTTGGGAAGTTGAGGCTTCACCTCACTATGACAATTCCAAGCAATATGGACTTCTCTTCCACACTTGTAGCACTTTACACTTCTGATCAAGCTGTTCCTCGGATGCTTATTCCCACATTTATTGCATGTGGTAAGTTTCATTTGCTTTCCACCTCTTCCCTGATCAAAAGTCTTCCCTAGACTGGGCTCCAACGATCTCTTCTTGTCATTTGATTTATGAAACCACTATTTCTCACCAAAATCTAGCTTGACTTTCATTGCACTCTGCACGATCTCCTCATAGCTATCGTAGTCCCGGTTGGCTAGATTCTTCCGCAGATGAGGTCTCAGTCCACCGAAAAATCTGTCGACCTTCCCACTTGGATCCATGACAAAGCTAGAGGTATATCATGAAAGTCGGGTGAAGTTCGTCTCATAGATTCTGACAGATTCGTTCTCCTTCTGCTTCAGCTTGAGAAACTCTTTCTCCATTCTCGTTCTCATGGAACGAGGGAAATACTTATTAAAGAATATTCCCCGGAACCCTTCCCACTCCATAGCTTCCACCTCCCCTCGTGGCTTCGTGTTTTTTATCAGTTACCACCACTGATCAGCTTCTCCCTCTAGGCGTTAAACAGCAAGGGTGACTTTTTCTTATTTCAAACAATGAAGTACAGAAAAGATCTTTTCAATGGAGCTTATCCATTGTTCCACAACCAATGGGTCAGTAGATCCACTGAATGTTGGTGGTCGTTGATGCATGAAGGACTCAAAAGAATGTTTTTCCCTTCGTGGTGAGATCAGCCTCTCCGCTTGATTCAAGTTATTACTCATAACTTGAGTCAGTTGGCTCATCATTCGCATGAATTTTTCCATTCCGGCTTCAATCGGAGGGTCGTCAGCACATGGTGCATTGCGGTCACCATCTGCACGGTTCCTCCTATTGCCCGCCATTTTCTAAAATAATAAAACCTTAGTGAGAAACTTATTTAATTTATGAATCTTTTAACTAGGACTTCATTCTTAGAAAATTACATTTCTCTATAATTACTTCATAATGATCCATAAAAAGCTTGTTATTAACCAAACATATCCCCCGGGAGTGTCATAACCAAGAGTGCAGCAAGGCCCATTATCATGCACCAGTTCCCGTTCGAGTCTAGCTCAAAGTGGTTTTTTCGGGTTTTACCCCTATGTACATATGTGCCAGAGCCACCTCTACCTGCTCGTATCCAGATAGGGATGTATTTGTTTGATAAACCACTTACTCAATACTTACCAAAATACCAGGAAGTTTTCCTATATTTAAACTTTTCTATAGGGTTCTTCCTAAAGTTTTTATATTCTAATTTCCACAAATAACTAAACCATCCTTTGATACCAATTATGGTATCCCGCCTTTATATAACATAAACTTTCATTACATTACACAAAACTGAGGATCTTTAAGGTTTAGTGTCTTGGAAACCAGGAACATAATACATGAAAACAACATAAAACATTCTTCTTAAACACTTGAAAGGCTTCTCCTTAAGTTCATCCTAGGTTCATTACTGCATCTCATAACCTTGGGACATACATCAAAAGAAAGGGTGAGCAGAAGGCCCGGTAAGGGAAACAAGAGAAACATTTTACATGTGAACTTGATATACTTCAATAAGATCATGAAAAGAACTTTAAGGCATGAGAAAAAATCATGAGGCATATCATAAAAAAATAACATTTTTCATAACTTGAAGATGTGGATAAAACATTTTACAAAGACAATCATTTCTGTTTCACCAAGGTCCATCCCCAAGGTGTCAATAAAAATTACCAAGGTTATTCACCAAGGTATCAGTCTAAAAGGTCATCTCTAGAGATTAAGTATTTACCCAATGCATTGGAGCGCTATCAGGGCGCATCCTTAAATTTGTCTTTATCATCATGTGATCCACATATATCATCATTAATAATTTCATAAACAACCCATATAGCATAAAAGAAATGGGTTTCATTTCATAATCATAACGTTTTAAAACTGCTTTAAAGACATGATCTTTATGTCACTTTAAAACCCACAGAAAAGGAAGGTGGGTCTCATGTATGTAAATACCAGAATTTAAAATAGAAAATTTTAGTATATATGTGAATACCACCTTAGAAGAAAGAGATTTGAGTGTTCAATTAATAAAATAAAAGAACTTTAGAAAAAGAGAGAGACATTTTGAGATGGAAATTTTGCAGCATAACGACTATGTTACGAGGTTTTAGAAAACATTGAAAAGAGAGGGGACATGGGTTAAACAATCATAAATGACCCATAAAACAGTAGAGGAACATAATATAAAGTATTTAAGAATATGGTAATGAAATTTAAGGACATACCATTTGAGATGAAAAACATGGAAGGAAGACAAAAATTAGATTTCTCTTATGAAAATTCGGCAGCCTAACGGCGTCACTTAAGCTTCAACAAAAATGAATTGACGATATCAAATAGGGTCTCTAATAATATGAACAAAAAAGTTCAGTATGATAGATATAGAGATCATACCCCAACATAATAAAAATTAACTTGAAGGACATGACATGAAAGTAGAACTTTGAAAAATGAGAAGGGTGAAAGAATCCCTTAAAAATTCAGTAGCCTAATGGCGCCACTTAAACATTCTTAAAACGAATTGATGAGAGAAATAGGGGTCTCTCATAATATGAAAATGAAAAGGGAAGTAAGATGAATATAGAAGAACATCCTCCAACATAAGAACATGGATCATAAAAGAAATGACATAAAAGAGATTACTTGAAAAGAAAGAGAGAGGTCGGATCCCTTACCTTTAACGTAACTCTTAAAAGTCAAAGGTTGGGACCTTGAGAGGCTTGAGGGCACCTTGGGAGGACTCCTTGGGAGGTAAGGAGACCAGAACTTCGTTGAGGAAGGTTTTTGAGTCCAAAGGATGAGAGAATGGCTTGGTATTTATAGGGAAAGTGAGGGGACAAGGCATTAATGGCCAAGGGACACCACATTGGTGGTTTTGGCAAAACCATGGGCTTGCCCATGGTATTTTCCCATGGTATTGGCCACTTGGGACACCTCACACAATAATTTATCCCCTTTAGTCGACCATCCCTTAAAATATCTCATGACATCATTATGACATAGTTATGATGTCATTTAACATACTAAAACCCTAAAACTGCATTTTTTTACTATTCACTGAAAATTCATCTTTCTCAGAAAAATCACAAAATTTCACCTTAACCAAATATACATGCTCTGATTACAAATATAAACTCCATTTTATAAAAATGATTTTCTAAATATTTTTAATTTAATTTTTAAATAAAAACACTATTCACTGAGAATTCATTTTTTTCATAAAAAACCCCAAAAATTACCATAACATAATATCGATGCTCTTAGTTCAAAAATAAAGTCCATTTTATAAAAATAATTTTCTAATTATTTTTAATTTAATTTTTAATTAAAAACACTATTCACCCGAAAAAACTAATACTTGACTAATAATTTATGAAACCGTTATTTACCCATTTTATTGAATCACATTACTTAATCAAGGTGTCTAAATTATATTAAAACTTTTTTTAAGTGAGATTACTAATCCATTTGGTCACATTACTAATCCTAAGCGTAAAATCACTATTCATAATTTACTATTCATTAAAAATTAAGTTGATCTTATTAGACTCCAAATTCCTTACTGAACACTTTTGCAGAAGTCCATTTTTTGAAAATCATTACACATCATTAATTATTTAAGGTTTACATAAATATTTTAAAATATCCTTTTTCCAAAATTCATCAATAAAATACATCCTAAAATTATCCGGACATTTGAAATTTCACAAACATCACTAAAGGAAGAAATCTCAATTTATTCATCCCAAAGGATTACACAAGAAGCTACGGTCTCGTCACATAGCCCCTTAAAACACCAGCATATGACCTAAGTGTAAGGTGTGATATGGTGAGAGAATCTGAGGGAGGCTCAGATAACATTGCCCTAGTAGTAATCTCTACTAACTTGAACTTCTCCCGCAGGCGTTTCCGTTCAAGCTTGACACGCTGGAGTTCGGCTTGGGCTTGGTCCAAAGCAAAGCCCAAAGATGTCACCTCCTTCCCGAGCTCTGATAAGTGGGCTTCATAAGGTTCGAGTCTACTGGATGAAGCCATTGACTCCTCTTTCTGCATTAACCATTAACATCTCTATTAAATCGTTAAGAGTAAGTTAATATACTATTTAAAAAGTTTGGGTCGTTACATGGATGATATGTATCAGTATATTAAAAAAATTAATATTTTATTTATGATATTATTATAATTATATAATGATAAAATATTACTTAACTTCTTTCTAAAATGAGTGTTGAGAAATGAAAATATTACTCATCTATGTGTACTACATACCGTCTCCATGATTGTAACATACTTCATTTCTCAAAACCCTCATTCTAGATTGGTCATAAAAGTATAACTTATTTATAAATATTATGATTATTTTCATAATTATTATTCTTGATATTATTTAATCTTTATCAATGAAAAGGACCAAAAATGAAAAACAAAAATGTATATGAAAAACAAAGCAGTTATAACCTGAAATGTGATTTTAACAAGGAATTGTCAATAAAAAGGTAATAAAAGGACATCAGTAAATCTTATATGGTATGATATATATATATATTTATGGTTATTAAATATATTAATAATAAACATATAATTATTATATAGTATTTTCTAATGATTATGAAGGATTTCGAGGCTTACAGTGGGGGATTTCTAGTCCCTCTTTTATTCCTGAGAGACTTATGCCATATTCAACACTCATTTATTTTGTGTGAAGTATATACTTTCCCATTGAAATTTCATATCATTAATCTCCTTGTTATAATGATATTTATAGTTTCATTTTATTTTATTCTTTATTTGGGATTATGATTCAGAAATTTCTAAATAGGTAATTGATTTCTCATCTCTATTTTATTTCTGTGAGATATATGAAAATTCACCACTTTTTATTTTTTAAGGTGTATATACTAACCATTTGACATGTTATATCATGAATTTACTAATACTAATGATATTTTAATATTCATATAATTTTATTATTTCTTTAGGGTGTGCATAAAAGGTTCTAATGTGGTAATAGTTTTATGTTACAATCTCATCGTTTATCAGGTTTGTTTATAATTATTCTTCCAATGATGAAATACTACGATCTAACTCTCAAGAAAATCATGAATTTTCTTATACACAGGTTATTTCTTTAGAATACATTTTTTCCAACATGTTCTACAGATTATTTTCTCAACGGTTCAAAAATAACATTTTTAAGAAAAAACATCCTTTCGGTCGAAAAACCATTTTCGTTCAAATCAATTATTTATAAAAATATTTTCCAGAATTTTTTATCATTTATTTTAAATTATTTTTAAAAAAAAACTATTTATAATTTTTCAAGGTTATTTTCAAATAAAATTATTTTCCAAATATTTTAGGATTTAAATATTTTTTTTAATTTCAAAAAGATATTTTCATCGATAAATGTTTTAAATTATTTTTAAATATTACTTTATAAGTTTTTAAGTTTAATTTATTAGAAAAGGACTTCAAAAAAATATATTCAGAAAATGTTTTTTCCAAAAAAAAAATTTACTCAAAGAAATGTTCTATGTGATATTCAAAATAATATTCCTTCTAAGATAACATGTTTTGATGTTACTTATGCTTTACTAAGGTTATGATCTATGGATAACATTATTATTATTTATCAGAATGGTTTGTGTTTTTGAGGAAATGATTTTTAGGAAACCCATTAATATTCCCCAGGTTATAGTCTGATAAAATTATTATAAAAACTAATTATTTTACCATGGTTTATTCTATATTGAAATGTTCATATGAATATGAATCTTTTCCCATTTCTAAGGGTTATGAAAAGATAAAATGTTTATGAAACGCATTTCATTTCATGGGTTACGATATGATGAATATATTTTGATATTTGGTTACACATGTTTATGATTTTCATTATGTGATGAGTGGGTCCCATATATCCCTCCAATGCTTTGGGTAATGATAAAATTTATTTGAGCACAAGGGTTATAAGGATTGTTAGCCCAAAAGATTAAAATAGTGTACACAAGTGGTTGGCCTAATCTTGAAGGATAGGGTACAGTGGTGGTTAGAACAAGCCTGAAGTAGGCACATGGGTGGTTAGCCCAAGCATAACATGTTATGAATGTCTTGGTGGGTAGATTTGAAATAATATATTATATACTTTTGTGTATTCTGCAAATATTGTTTTACTCTAATGTTTTGATCTCATTTCTTATGTTATTTTATTCTATTATGATTCGTTGCTTTTGAACTACCAATCATTATTCAATGGTATAATTTTATATTCTTTGATATATAGGTTGTGGTTTTAAAATTTCATGCTCAAGTTCTCATACCCCTATTTTCATTTTATTCTTATGTATCTACCCTTTTCACCCTTTTTAATAATCTGAGCTCACCCTTTCTTATGTTTTCATTCCCCATGATATGAAGAATGGTTTAAGTAGGGTTTGTCTGTAAAGAGTACTAAAGGGAAATATATTTATGGGATCCATTTATTATCTATCATGAGTTGTTAATATTGTATACCATTTATCCAAAGGAAAAAAGAATTATTACAATCCACATGTAATTTTTTGTGTAATTTATTGAATATTATTCTAAGAAGACGCAATATTCTTATTTTGAATTCCCAGGTTTTAATAGTTGGTATCAATTTAATGGTTTAGTTAACCTATGTAATCTAGGATGATTAACCCTCTGTGAGATCTAAATGGATATTTATAAGTATATGTTTAGGTATGTCACTAAATATAATTATAATGATTAGTAAATATAAAGGAAAATGTCCTATAATGTTTTGTAATGGATAGATAAAGTGGTTTCCAAATAGGTTACATCCCTATTCTGAAACTACAAGTGGATATGGATCTGGAACCGAGGTACCTAGGGGTAATAACTCCAAAAGTGCATATTTATCTAGAGTCACTCTTCACATGGTGCATGACAATGGGCCTTTCATCACACTTGGTTCTACACTCTCGAGGGATATGATTTGGAAATTCAAAAAAAATCTCACCATAATAAAGGATTTAAATTTCTAATGACTATGAATAGACTAGGGTAAACCTAAGGTTTCATAGATTAAAAATAATGTTTCTTGATTTAATCATCCTAATTAATTTTTTATACTATGTGATTTTGTATTATGATAAGTGTTTCTCATACTATTATCTCTAGTTTAAGTAAATAGCTAGAACGATAAGTAATTGGGTTAATATTGAATGTGATATATTATTTACTAATGATATGGAAAATGGGATGATGTCTAGATTAATGGATGTTGTGATTATTCATAATTATTTTTCATGAAACATGATTAACACTATATACCTTAACAAACTCTTGAACTCTCCAAGGAAGAGAAGGAAATAGTTTTCTAAGATTTTTGGTAGTGGAGACCATGGAGGATTGGCGATTAAATTTATTTTATGTCGATAATATGGGATGAAACACCAAAGTGTATATCTTACAGGAATGTGAAGATGTTTTGACTGTGGAAAATAAGGACACAAATCATTAAAATACAAGGTAAAATTAAAAATTTTGGTTAATTTAATGAATGATAATAATGGTATACCTATGATATCATTGACTATTGAATGTTGTAAATGTTAAAAGTATGGGAATTATGAAAATTGATGTCCTAAGGGGAAATCTTGTGAATAAAATCAGAGAGGTTGTATTAATTATAGTTATATTTTTTATGATGATGAGACTACAAATTTCATATAAAAGGAAAGAGGTATTAATGAATAAGATGATGAATCCAAGTTAATGGATTGACAAGGAAGTGGTATGAATGAAGTATTTATATATTGGAATTCAAATATTATGAATGAAGTTCCCAGTCATGATCCAAGTATCACTGAGGGGGGTAGGGGTGAATGAGTGATATCTTTTCTTTTTATGTTTCCTTTATTTTTGAAACAACCTTTTCCTCCTGTTAAAGAGTTCTTTCCCTACTGAACATACACAACCATAGGAACACAAGATTTATAAGGTTCACTAATCAAAAAAAATATTTGCGTCCTTGAAATGGTATGGAAATAATCCAATACCACACAATCCACTAGAAAACAATCTGTTGATGTGGAATAAAACAAGTAGGATATTCCCTTTCACTTGTGTAGTACTTGGGAGATAATCATCAAGTATGTGTGTGCCCTCTTAGCACAAATAGGGTAAAGAAATATCTATGTGCTTCTTGAAAAACCTTTACAAATATGATTGTTGAAAACAAATATTCTCTTATCTATCCATAAGATGATATGAACTTCCCGGACTTCATAATAATACTTAGTCTTATAACCCGGTCATATCTTGATCCACTTGAAAGTACTTCTCACTTAATTTGGGTATTCAAATCTTCATCTTGCAGAGCTCCTTCACGAAGCTCCCAGCTTCGTAGACCACTCTAGTTCAAAAATATCTCGAGTTCACAAAGCTCACTAGATCACAGATATCACTATTTCCTAGAGCACATATTTCTCTTTTTGAAGTTCACTTATTTCTCAAAGCTTAATGGCTTTCCGCGAATCTCCTTTCCTTCACAAATCTCACTGCCTTAGCAGAGCTCGCTTTCTCCGCAAACCTTCTTCGTAATTCGAGAGCTCTAAAATTATCATTAAGTCTCTCTAATTTTATCGAGGGATAAAGGACTATTTATAGGCATTTCCCACCAACTCTATAACCTTCCATCCACAACATATCCATGTCAATATCAAATTACGGACCTCCGTAATTTCCACTAAAATTCACTCTATTTCACGAAGCACCATGGCTATTTTCCAAATTCGTGAATCTCATCATAATTGTGGTGCATTCCATCAAATTTTTTGCATCTCCATGATGATCCTTATTTATCTACACCGCATTTCGCACCTACAATGATCTTTGTTCCTTTGCACCTCAGAGCTCTCCACAATTCTTCTTCTCTTCACAATTCGCAGAGCTCTTTGTAATTGCGAAGAACATCGTCAATATTATTTCTGTCTTCGTGAAATATACTTCACAAATCCCATCTTCTCAAAATTCATGTATTTTACATATTTTGATGAGATCTTCAAGGAAATACACTTTTTTCAATGCTAGACCAACTCCAAATTTTGGAACACCAAAATTTGGCAAACACTCGGAAACTGCACCACCTTAGACACCTGCTTCTACAAGACCAACCATTCTAATTGTATACTTATTTTCTCCCTCTTTCCTTTATAATGCTTGAATCATAAGTTCTCCAACCAACTTATGATCTTTGTGAAAAATAGAACAGGAAAGCATCGTTAGATTTACCATGGAAAGTATTAACTTTCCTATCTTTCCTCACCCACTTATACAAAGTGAAGTGATTTCCTTTCTTCTCAAACTTCCTTGACAACAAAATATAATACTTCATGCATCCAAAAACTTCTTCAGCCAACTTGGTCCCAACAATCTCCCCCTTTGAATTTTGTTGTCAACCAAGATTCATAAATCATTTAAATTTTAAACATCAAGTAATGGGTCACATATCAACAATTATAAACCTACATGATATAACTCATTGTAGATAACAAGAATTATTGACAGCAAGACCATGATGTCCAAAATTTGTGACTATGAAACCACATAGAATCATCTTTCATCCTAAGCCTTTTTTATGTCATCAATATTCCTACAATAAAAAAAATATTTCCTACAACCAATCTATAACCATTATGCAACCATTCCAATAAACAGTTCGAATAGTTCACACACTTACATGTTGAATTCGCATCTTACCCACAACTCCCCCTATATGCATTCTTCCATAAGGATATATTTAAGAAATAATTATCCCACTTGAAAAAACTATCCAAAGGTAAGATGAGAGTGGGGATAGAAACACGTACCTCAATCTTAATTAGAAAGGTAAGATGAGAGTGGGAACAGAAACACGTACCTCAATCTTAATGAGAAGAAGTTGGACACCCATGTTCAACCTCAATTTAGCAAATGGTTCCTTTAGTAAAGGTTTTTTGAATATGTGAGCAACTCGTTCCATTATAGGAAAGTAATATAGCCTCAATTCATTCTTCTCCACCAGTTCTTTGATGAAGTGGTAATTTATGTCAATGTATTTTGAATGATAATGTTGTACCAAATTCCTTGTAAGACTGATTGCACTCTGATTATCACAACCCAAGAGAAAGGATAGCTTTACTTCAACAAGTAGATCTTCCAACTAAGTCTTCATCCACATGAGTTGGGTAGCAGCTTGAGTAGCAGCAACATACTCAGCTTTAGCTGTGATAAGAGTTACCTAATTCTATTTCATTATATGCCAACTAACACAAATTTTCCCTAGAAAGAAAACTCCACCAGATATGGATCTTCGATCATCAATGTTTCCTGCCCAATCAGCATCTGAATACCCAAATAGATCTATATTTTTTGAGCCATCATACTTGATTACAAAATTTGTTGTACCATTTATATATCTAAGAATTCTTTTTCCAACAATCAAATGTGATTTTTTATGAGCGCTCTGAAATCTTGAACATAAGGTAACAACATAAACGATGTCAGGTCTTGAGGCAGTAAAATATAACAGACTTCCAATCATCTTTTAAAACACTTTCTGATCAACTTCCTTGCCTTATACATCTTTAGACAACTTGTTTCCCACTGAAATTAGTGTGGATACTAGTTTTTAATTTTCTATTCCAAACTTCTTCAGAGGTTCCTTAGCATACTTTTCTTGAGAAATAAAAATGTCATTCCTCTTCTGTAAAATTTTCAACCCAAAAAAGTATTTCATTTCTCCCAGCATGGAAATCTCAAATGACTTCTTCATCTCCTCATCAATTTGTTCACATGATCTTTCATAATTTCCAGCAAAGATAATGTCATCGACATAAACAATTATGATGATAGAAAACTCTTGAAATTCCTTTTTGTAAAGATTACTGTCAACTCTACCTTTCTTGAAATCTATCTTCCTTAAGCAAGTATCCAATTAAGAATACCATGCCCTCAGAGCCTGTTTTAACCCACAAAAATCATTCTTCATCCTGCACACATAACTTTTTTCCTTCCCAATAACAAATCCACAAGTTTGATCAATGTAAACTTCCTCGTTAATATCACCATTAAAGAATACAGATTTTACATCAATTAGAAATATTTTGTAACATCATTGTGTAGAAATATAAAGAAAGATTATGATTGTTTATAACCTTGCCACTAGAGAAAACGTTTCATCAAAATCAATGCATTCAATTTGTGAATAACCTTTTCAAACCAGTATTTCTTTTTTTCTTATCATGTCACCTTCTTCATTCAGCTTGTTTCAGAAAACCCACTTTGTACCAATAATATTCTGGTTGTATGTCTTGGGTACAAGTTCCCAAGTATCATTCTTCTATATCTGATAAATCTCTTTATTCATATCTTGAACCCATTCTGGATGCTCGAATGCTGCATTTACATCATTCAGTTCAACTTTCGAATAGATAGAAGTGTGTGAAGTAGCATTCGTTGTTCTTCTTGTTTGAACCCTCTGATGTTGATCTCCAATAATATTTTGAGCCTCCACTTGTTTCCTCATCCTAGGATGAGCTATTCAAATTTTATCCTCATCGCTTGAGATTGTTGATTCTGATTCCTCTTCTTGGGTGGGATTAACATAGTCTGCAGCATTATAATAACTGTTAACAAAATCTTCTCTATCCTTCTCAACTTTCACATCATCATATGACTACTTTTCTTTCTCATCATTCTCAACAACTTTCACATTTGAAAAATCAATAATTATTTTTTTTCTTTGTTAAAACATCTATATCCTCTTACTTATGGATCATATCCAAGAAAAATTTTATCATCTGCTATTTTCTCAAACTTTCCAAGGTTTCTACATTTCTACTTTATAATGCATCGACTCCCAAAAACTCTTAAGTGTTTCAGACTTGGAGTTTTTCCATAGAAAATTTCATATGTATTCATATCTAAGTTTGGCCTATAGAAGCATCGGTTCTAAATATACATAGCAGTGCTCATGGCTTGCCTCCAATAATAATGAGAAAGACTATGTTCAAGTAACATAGTTCTCCCCATTTCCACCAGACTTCTATTCTTTCTTTCAGCAACCCCATTTTGTTGACGTGTGTATGGTGAACTGAACTAATGTTGAATTCCATGATTCTCAAGATAACTATAAAACTATTCATTCTTATACTCACCACCATTATCAATTCTCAACTTCTTCACTGAATACTCACATTTTTTCTTTGCTTTCCTCCTGAAACTCTTAAACATTTTCAGAGCATCTCACTTATGTCTCACGTATATAACACAAGTAATTCGAGTAAATTCATCAATGAAAGTAATGAATTACTTATCTATATTTTTAGATTGCTTGATCATTGGTCCACATATATTAGAATGTATGAGCTCCAATGGTTGTTTTGAGCGAATTTTAACTCTCTTATGCATAGAGTTTGTAATCTTCCATTTCTCACAAATAGTGCAACACCAATATTTTCTTCTTGATAAATCAGGCATATCTCGGACACTATCTCGATTTGATAACTTTCACATATTTCTCTGACACATATGTCCCATCCTTTTATGCTATAACTGGTTTTTATCCACCATACCCATGTAACAAGATTTATGTACTTCACCAACTTGGAACTAATTCCCCCATGTACGTTGGCCTCTTGTAACTACATTTCCATCATTTTCAGTTTTCACAAAAAAAAACCTATATTTTCTTAAGATAAATTTTTTTACTCATCACATAGATGTGACACACTTTATAGGTTGTTTTCAGGCCATAAAAATTTAGTTATTTCCTAGATTTCATCTTTTCTTTTCCAATGATGGTTGATCCAACACCTTTGATCCATATAGATTCATCATTTCAAAATTTCAGTGTTCCTTCTTTGAAATATTTCACATTCTTTAATAGGCTTAAGTCTTATTTCATATGTGATGAACACCCACTATCAAAAATCTAGGGTATTTCTTCTTTCATAGATTTAAAAGTAGTTTGAACAACAACAGCTTTCTATTCATCCTTTTCTACCACTTTCTATTATGCTTTCTCCAATTTCCTAGCCAAGTCAATATGTTCTGGCTAGAAAACCAAGCACTCTTTCCTTTATGACCTAGAAAATTTATCTTTCATAGCCTTTAAAATCTATGAATTATGATAATTTATAAAACACTTTTCTTATTCCAGTAACACAATCAGACAACCCTTAGCAAGATGTCTAGGTCGATCACATCTTTTGTAAATAGTTTCAAGTGGTTGGAATAAATTATCAACTTTCAAACCAACCTTCTTAGATATCTTCTGGACTTTCTTTTGAGGTTTTTTTATTTTGAAAATATTGACTTCCCCTCAGTCCTTGTCTTTCAAATCTTGTGGAATGGTAGTAATGTTTTTGGTTGAACCAACACATATTTTCCATGTGTGTGAATCCACCACAATACCAGCTGTAGCCATAGAATGAATATTTCCCTTTGAAACTTCTATACTGACCGAAGCTGTGAACATGTTTCTCAACAATATTCTTACCAGAACTATTTTGATCATTGGCCTTTATATTTTCAATTGTAACTTTCTTCTTCAGCTCATATTTCTATTCAGACTTACCAGAACCAGAAGTATTAAAAATATTTTTAGACTCAAGATTTTTAGATGTTTCTAATTTTTCAGTATTGCTCACTTTGACCACATATGTAGCCTTTCCAGCATTATTCTTATCGGAACCAGTTCCATATTTCTTCTCAAACTTTGAAGGTAAATTTTTTTATCCTTCTTAGGTTCACTATTATCAGAACATTCACCAACTTCTATAATAGAGTTTTTTAACCACATAGTCCTTTCCTCATCTTTAGAAATTTTATGTTGTACATGTTCCAACTCATCTTCTTTTTCCTTTAACTTTACTTCTAGATGATCATTATGATTCTTTTCACTCTCAAGAGAATTTTTCATATCATCAATATCCTTTTAAAATTTTCTTTATTATTAGGAAAACATTCTTGGTCATTTGATGAAGAGTTTTCATTTTTCAATTTCTTATTTTCCTTCTCAAGCCTTCTAATCTTTCTCAAACATTCCTTCAGCTCTTCTTTTAGATATTGTTAAAGTTGAGTTTCCTCTTCTTCAGTGCTACTGCTCTCATAATAATCAGTATTCACTGTTGCAAAAAAGGTACTCTCTCAAGATTTCTCAGTAAAATATTTTTCAGATTTGGTCTCACTATCAACATCTTCTTCAATTTTTGACAAAAATATTCTTATTTTTTATTTTAAGAACTTTTTATCCTTACCTCTTCCGAAATATTTATATTCTTTACCCTATTTCTTCCATGACCTTCTTGGTCTTATGTCTTCTTCATCATTGTCTTCATCTTTCCCTTTTGGGGGAAAATTAGCCGCAAAGTGGCCAACAGATCCACAATCAAAACATTTCAAAGGGAGTTTCCCTTTGTATTTATTTATGCCTCTTTTCACGTTTTTAGAAAACAAGAATAAAATTTCATCAAAATTTTGACATACCTCATTTTCAGAGTCGGATTCACCAGCTTCTTCTTTAATAAGAATTTTCTTCGAATTATCTTTCTTTGCATCCTTGAAATACATTTCTCTATCAAATTTTTCTTCTCTCGTTATAGTCTTTTCCTTTATCATTTCAAAAGTTATGATAGTGCTATGAAAATCATCCAGATATAATGTTTAATAATCTCTGTCTTCCAGTGATGAAACTTTAGCATCAAATTTTTTAGGAATAATTCTCAATATATTTTCAACAACTGTAGAATCCTCCAATTTTCACCAAGACATCTGATTGTACTGACAATTTCATTTATCCTGGTAAATAAATTCCCAACTGATTCATGCTCACCCATATTTAAGTCTTCATACTTCAGCCTCCATATTTGAAGTTTTGTCGTCTTCACTTTTGTATTTCCTTTATATATGTTTTTAAGTTTGTCCCAGATTTCTTTGGCTATAGCAATACCTTTCACTCTTAAAAAATCACTCTTATAAAGATATGAGAGTAATTCATTTTTATCTCTTGCATCATTCTCAAGATTTTCTTATCTGCAGGAGTAAGAGGAACCTTGTCATCAATATTAGGAAATTCATCTGTTGTAGTTTCAAGAACTTCATATCCAAGAGACATAAGATAAGGCATAATTATATCTTTCCTAATATGATAATTCTTCCCATCAAATATTGGAATCCACTTACTATTCACACAGTTTAGATTCTCTATCAAAACTTATCTTCAAAACTTCAACAAAGAATAAACAAAGGGAACCAGTCACTCTGATACCAATTGAAGTTCCCAGTCAGGATCCAAGTATCATTGAGAGGGGGAGGGGGTGAATTAGTGATATCTTTTATTTTTATGTTTCATTTATTTTTGAAACAACCTTCTCCTCCTATTAAATAGTTCTTTCCCTCCTGAATGCACACAACCACAGGAACACAAGATTTACAAGGTTCACTACTCAACAAGAGTAGCTGCATCCTTGGTATGGTACGGAAATAATATAATACCACAAAATCTACTAGAAAACAATTCTTTTATATGGAATAAAATGATTAGGATATTACCTTTCACACATTCAATACTTGGGAGATAATCATCAAGTATGTGTGTACCCTCTTAGTACAAATAGGGTAAATCAATATCTTTGTGCTTCTTGACAAACCATCACAAATCTGATTGTTGAAAATAACTCTTCTCTTTCCTATCCAAAAGCTTATAGGAACTACCTGGAATTCATAATAATACTTAGTTCTATACTCTATTCATATCTTGATCCACTTGAAAGTACTTATCACTTAATTTGGGTATTCAAATCTTCAGCTCGCAGTGCTCCTTCATGAAGCTCCTTCGCTAAGCTTCCAGCTTCGCAGAGCACTCTAGTTTGCAAAGATCTCTAGTTTAAAAAGCTCACTAGATCACAGAGCTCACTATTTTGTGGAGCACAGATTGGCCTTTACGAAGTTAACTTCTTTCAAAAATCTCAATGGATCACCGTGAAGTTCTTTTCCTTCGCGGAGCTCACTACCTTCACAGAGCTCGCTTTCTCTTCAAACCTTCTGCACAATTCGAGATCTCTAAAATTCTCTTTAAGTATCTATACTTTTCTTGAGGTGTAGGGGAATATTTATAGGTGTTTCCCACCGAATCTAGAACCTTCCATCCACCTTAGTTCCACGTCATCATCAAATTTCAGAGCTCTGTAATTTCCATCAAAATTCACTTTGTTTCACGAAGCACCATGGCTATTTTCCGGATTCGCGAAGCTCATCATAATCGCGGTGCATTCCTTCAAATCCTTTTCACCACCTTAATTCTCCTTATTTCTATATTCCACATTTCTCACCCTCAATACTCTTTGTTCCTTTTCATCATAGAGCTCTTCGCAATTCTTCTTCTCTTCGCAATTCACAGAGATCATTGTAATTGCGAAGAACACTGTCAATATTCTTCCTGTCTTCGCGAAATATATTTCATGAAGCCCATATTCACGAAATTCATGTATTTTCTATATTTTGATGAGATCTTAAAGGAAATAAACTTTTCTCAATGCTAACACAACTTCAAATTTTGGACCCCAAAATTTTGGCAAACACTTGGAAACTACGCCACCTTAGACACCTACTTTTAAAAGACCAACCATTCTGATTAGATGCTTATTTTCTCACCCTTTCCTTCATAATTATTGCATAATAAGTTCTCCAACCAACTTATGATTTTTTTGAAATACATACCGGAAAAGCATCATCAGATTTACCATGGAAATTATTAACTTTCCTGACTTTCCTCACCCACTTATACAAAGTGAAGTGATTTCATTTCTTCTCAAACTTCCTTGACAACAAAAGGCAATACTTAGTGCATCCAAAAACTTCTTCATCCATCTTGGTCCCAACAATGAATAATGAAACATTTAATTATGGTTTAGTATATGTATTTTGTTTAGGATTTTAAATAATATGTTGAATAACATTGAAATATTAGAAAAGTGATTTAGTGGATATGTGATATTTTTAAGATACCCATTAATGTGTTTTAGATTTTGAGATAAGGGTGTTGGGATAAATAGATGATTTATTTGGAGAAAATAAATTGGATAGTAAGGATTTCATTAAGAACAAATTAATGATTTTTCAAAAAAAATAGTTTAATTTATCATTGATTAACTTTACTTCATTTTTGGATTTAAGGAATATATCCAATAATTTGTGTTTTATGTAAGGAGTGTGGAATAATTTGTTTTTTAAAATATGGTTTTTAGGGTACTTCAGGTTATTTCCATTATTCATGATAATACATGATGAAGGTATTCAGATGTTTTGTATGTGATGATTAGGAGATACTTCATGTTTTATAGGGGAATAATGATATGTTAATTTTAGAAATTTAGTGACCTTCTATCTAATTTTATGGTTTTTAGTATTTTTGAAGGGTCATAAGGTTAACCACTTATGTAGTGGTTTAAACTGAACTTTTGATGAGGCTTTAGATATTAATTTATTAACTCACCATATGAAAATTTATCCATATTATATAATCTTTGCTAATTATTTTATGGTGATAATAACTAAAGATATATAGAATGACCTATAATTCTATTTATGGATCTTGTGATCCATTAGTGTTCTGGGGAAAATCACATTTATTTCTTAGAGTAAAAGGTGAAGTGGAAATTGATTGAGGTACAAACAATAGATGGGTCGTGCTTAAGAAATGGGGTGAAATGAGTAAATATATCTTCTCATGAAGATTATTCAAATTTAGGAAAATGATATTGTAATAAAATGTTTTCATATAATCACTGGATTTTGTGATATCAATGACCATTTTAATGCCTCTTTGGTGCATGGGATTGTGGTCTTCAACCTTATTTATATCACCCAATTCCTTTTGATCAATGTTCTATATAACTCTTCATCAGTATTTGGGTGTTATATTTCTCTTTTAAGTCCATGTTTTCACTACCCACCTATGTTCTCCTATTTAAATACCTAGTAAGTTTTATTCCTATGTATATAAAACATTCCTTTCTCTTTATCAAGTGGATATTTTACTAACTAGTTTTATAGTATGGGAATGTATGAAGGATTTTTAAAATGTTAAACCAATGATGACCAAGATTAATTTAGAGGGAGAAACTTGTTTTATATTGGATCGAATGTAACACCCGGAGATTCTATAAAATAATATTTTAATTAAATTTATTAATTCTGTTATTTTTCACTACACACAACACTGAGTTTTTCTTGTGTATCATGCAACACTGAGAATGGATTGTGATACACAAAATAATGATTTTAGAATCTATTACAGAAAACCATTCTTTTAAAAGAAACATGTCTTATTATGAAAATATTATAATTTAATATGAGATTCTATGGTATGCATTGGGAGCTTTACATACATTTATCAATTTAGGAACTCCAAATTTTATGAGACATTCATCATTGTAGGAACACATGGAAAATAGGATTTCGAGTGAGTTGCTAAAATGAAAATAAAAATATTTATTTCTATGATTTAAATGGAATGGTTCCTGATGATGAATTTAAATAGTTCAAATTATTCAAAATTTGGTTATTTAATTGGATAAAATAGAGTCTAATGGGTAATATATGATATGGAAGTGTTTTACCCAATTTTATCCATGACCCCATTGAGAGATGGTTGTGGGTATTGAAAGTGACTCAATTTTAACATTTTGGAGGTTCATGAGGGATGAATTGTTATGAATTTATGTAAATACATCCTGTTAAAATGTGTTAATTATTTTTTATGTGTCCTAAGACAGATTTTTGGAACTATAGAGATATGCATCCATGATGATGTTTGTTGATAGAATGACACAAGTACATGGATGGAAATGTTTCTTTAGTTGTGGATCTAGAGGCTTAAATTGTTCCTGGTAAAGGAGAGGGAGTCACATTTTGTGAGATTATACCTCTCTTAATGAAATATATGTAAAGAGGTGTAGGATGGGATGTGTGAATATGTCTAACCTAACAAGAGAGTTCTAATTACAGCGCCCTCCAACCATCACTAGAGAGGGAGGACTTATGGTCGCAGAGTTATGGATTGAGTCTATCCAGATGATCCTTGACCAGTTAAAGAGTCATGTAGAGATGAAAGTCAAATTAGCTTCTTATATATTTTGTGGGTCAGTGAATCTCTAGTGGGATATTCAGACTCATGATGAAAAGTTGGAGAACATGTTTTCGAATAACCTTTAGGATAATTTCAAAGAACACTCCTATCCTAAGACACTCAGGTTGGAGAGTGTGACCATTTTTATGTGGTTGACCCATGAAATCATGTTAGTGATGAACTATGTCCGTTGATTCACTGATATGGATTGGTTTATCCCAGCACCGGTAGAAGATGATGAAAATTTGGCAAGGTGATTTCAGGAACGACTTAATTGGGAGATTATTTCCCAGGTAAATATTATTATGATAAATATGTGATTGGAATTAGTAAATTAGGCTCTCATTTCTTCACGGAACCTAATGGAGGTTTTTAGTGGAATACAGGTGGTTTTAGCTGGATGACCAGATGGTATATACTTTGAGAGGACGAATTGTCTCTATGAAAAGGTCAACCAGGGAAATGTAAAATAGTGTAGCTATGGAGAAGGATATATTACTTAGATTAGTAACTAAGTATACTTCCACTAGTGTGGTAATTCGAGTGACATTCATAGTCAGTGTCCCCGAGTACTAATGGAGTGTCAAGATTGTTGCATAAGGACACTTATATAGGTATTTCAAAAACCCTCAACTAATGGGTAGTGATGTAGGAGCTAGGAAAAATCAGAGTAATGTAAGGGGGTATTCTACCCCATATCATTCAGTAAGTTGGAGCTTCTCCAACAATGGAGGTTAATGAATTGGATGTCATGCTTGATGGAAAGAGTTCCAATATTGGTATAGTAGTCTGGCACATGGGAATCAGACTATAACATAAGGAAGAGGGGTGGGACAGCTGTATGAATTCCATATTGCACTTATGGATAGATTTTTTGGTCCATTGACGTTCAAAGGTACTATTTATGCATCATATACACTTTCTAGTGCCTCATTTTATAAATTATCCTCTAATCCTTTTATATCTTCTCAAATTGTGAATGGTTTTGGTTTAAAAGTGGAGTTTTGTGTAGGGTCATGATTATTGAAACACCATTGGGACTATGGTCTAGGTACATATATTTATATAATTGATGTTATCTCAAGTTTGGGGAGTATAATTTTCATTGGGATCTTTACATACTCAATATGTTAATTTTTTACATGATTTTGGGTATAGACCAATTGGTATTGTACCAATTCCATGTAGATTGTTAGCATAAGGGAGTAAAATTTATGTATCCTAATGTTAAAAATTATACTCAATGTGGAGAGTGTGGTATCCAGGAAATCAATTTAGGGATATCTCATCATTAACTAGGTGAGATCACACCCAGTTCCCATGAATTTTTCTTGATAACAACGATGTAAAACATTGTGACATTACACCCATAGTAGACCAGTTTTAGGACATGTTTCCTAAGTAATTATCTAGTATTACACCAAAGATATATTTTGAGTTTATAATGGATCTTATGTATGTAGATGAGCGGGTTTCTATTTTAACTTATGAAACAAAACTAATAGTTCTCGAAGAAATTCAGACTCAGTTAAAAGAGTTTATGTAAAAGGTATGTATTGGTCTGAGTCCATTGTCTTGGGGTTCTACAAATTTGTTTCTTAATAAGGTTGATAGGGGATTTGTGTTTATTTTTTGATTATTGGAAGTTAAACTATATGAATATAATGAAATGGTATTCTCTTTATGTAACGATGATCTCTTTAAACTGTTTAGAGGAGGTTGTTTATTTTCCAAGATTGAATTCCCTTCAGGGTATCATCAGTTGAGAGTAATAACTTCTAATATATAATGGACTGCATTCAGAATTAGGTTTGGTATATATGAGTTTGGCATGATTCTGTTTGGGTTGATGAATGCTCAGGCTATGTTTATGGACAGGATAAACTAAATCATTCACCCATACTTGGATCAATTTGTGTTTTTTTATGACATATTAAGACTCATGATGATCATGCCCAACATCTTTACATCATCTTGTCTATACTAAGAGAGAATAAGATCTAAGATAAGCTATATAAGTGTTAATTATAGATAAATAGTGTATATTTCATGGGCCACATCATCTTAGAGTAAGGTGTTTCATTGGACCTAGAGAATTTTTAGGCATTGGTTTCTTAGGAATATCCCAAGAATATTTTTGTATATCTAAAGTTTTCTAGGGTTTGAGGGTTTTTATTGGAGGTTTATCTGGAATTTTCCCATTAGGAATAAACACTTTAAGGATTTATCGATATGGGTGTCATATTTTAATGGTATAAATCATGAGAGAATTCTTTCTTGTTGTTTGGATGATATACATTTCTTGATCTTACCCTAGCTAGTGGTGGAGTATATCTTGTTTTGTGATGCCTTCAAGATCAGACATAAAGTAGTTTTGATTATGGGGGGTAAGTTTTGTTATATTGCTCACAAAAGTTTAGGCCACATGAATGGAATTACCCTATATATAACCTTGAGTTGGTGTGGGGGTTTTATTCCTTAATGTGTTTGTGACATTACCTATTAGGCCAAAATTTCAGTATGTATACCAATCACAAGGAAATAAAGTACATCCTATCATAGTGATATTTCAACCATTGATTGCTGAGATGGGATGAATATATGAAGTAATTTGATATTAATATATAATATACCTCAGAAAACAAAAATAGTTTTAATGATGCTTTGATAATGGAGACACTATCGTGGGAAGTTCAAGAGTCCAGTTTTGAGTGGGAGATGATAACCCTTCTAGCTAAGATGCATATTGGTGTTCAAGAAGGATATAAGAAGATGAATCTAGTATCCTTATCTATTGATTACACATGTCATATTTGGATTATAGAGAGGTAGTATGAGGATCCGGAGGGTTTTTACCTAATGGAAAGCCTTTGTGGTGGGGATTCACCTTTTGATTGGAATATATACAAGGATGAGATCATCTATTTTTGTAATCATGTTTTTGTGACAATGTGAATGAATGAGGAGCTAATGTGTGAGTTTCATGCCACAATGTGGGTGTTTGTCCATGGTTTGATTAAAATGTACCACCATATTTGGAGATAGTATTTGTGGTTGGGTATGAAAATGGTGATTATAGTTTTTGTGACATGATGCTACAACTGAAAATAAGTGAAGGTTGAGCATCAGGTACTTAGGGGTTTGTTATAGAAAATTCACATTCTGAAATAGAAGTTTGATTATGTTAAAATTGAATTTTTAATGGGTCTTCCTATGATCCCTCAGAAGAATGGTGTGATTTGGGGGATTTGGACCAGTTGAGAAGGTATCTCATTTCATGCCTATCTGGAAGACCTTCACAGTAGACCAATTGGTTGAGATGTATGTTTGTGAGATAGTCCAGTTTCATGGGGTTGCATAGATAAATATATCATAACGTGACTCTCATTTCAATTCATGGTTATGGAAAGTCTTGTAGAAGGAGCTTGGTACATATGTTTTTCTGAGTATGGGTTTCTACCCATAGATAGAACAGAAATTAGATCTCACTATCTCAGTGCTAGAGGAAATGATGAATGCATGAGTCCTATATTTGTGGGTCTTGGGAGAATAAAATAGCACTAATTGAGTTAACCTGTAACAAAATTTATCAGATAACTATTAATATGTCACCATATGAGGCTCTTTATGGTAGGCCTTATATATCACATCTATATTGGATAGAGGATGGAGATTAAGAGTTTTTGAGACTATGTTTCATTTAAGAGATGTTAGAACATGTTTAATTGATTTAGAATCACATGTATATGCCTTAGAGTAGGAAGAATTCATATTATGGTTGAAATATTCAACCTCTTGAGTTTACTATGGGTGATGGTGCATTCCTTCGAGTGTCATCAAGATTGGATCACCGTAGGATTCGAAGGTAAGGCTTGTTAGTGTTTCATCCCAGGTAATTATAGAATAATATTATTTCATATTTATTAATATTTATAAATTAGATGTTAATTTTACCTTGAAGGGATACTATTTATGATAGTGTACCCAACATTCAATAATGGGTTTCTCTAAAATCATATGTTTCATGCAAGATAGAGTTATACCAAAAAATAATCATATATTGTAATATTATTATTTTAAGTGGTAGTTATTGCCTAGTAGTTGTATTAGGAGGAATGAACAGAACTAACTATATTATGTATAAACATTTTAATTAAATGTTTTTAATTTCTTCCAATAAATTTTATATGCTTAAAATAAGAATAAATCTAATTTTAGATATAAAAACTCTAATATTTTTTGAAAGTTAGTTTTACTGCTATTAATGGAAAACCCTTTTTAAATATTATTTTTGAAACTTTTATAAGTTCTATTGGACAAAATAAACTTCTTCATTAGAATTAGAGAATCAAATTTTACTTTGGTTTAATTTTTGATCTTTTTATGATAATATTCATATTTTTAATGAATAGTGAAAAATACTACATTAATCCAAAACTTCTTTTTCATCTAAATTATTTATATAGATAGATTATCCTTTTAATTTGTTTTAAAGTATAATTAAATAAAAAATTTATCATTTAACCCAATGTCATTCTTTGGAGTAATTTTTATATTGAAATTAGATATAAAAACTTATTTGAATTTTTGAACGTCTCTTTTACCAACCTTCTCACCACATCTACGGGATTAGTTTTAAACTTAATTTAACCACTTTTGTGAATTAAATTTTCAAAAATGTAAAAACATGGTTGTGATTAGTCTGAAAATTTTGATCTAATAGGATCAACATAATTTTTGTAGAATGGTAATTGTTGTATTTTATTTACCACAGTTAAATGTAAATCGGGTAATTAATGGTAAAAATAATATCATAATGTTAAAAAATTACCCTAACAATTGTACTAATTTAATTGGATGAGTGGGTTTCTACCTAAATCAACTTGAGGCCAAAATTATAACCTTTTATGCCACTTAGGTAAGAATAAGACACTTATTATATTTTATTTAAAGATAAGTTAAAAAGGTCATACTTGAATTTTTAATAAGTAAATCATTTTTAATATAGAGTAATATAGATGATAAGTATGATTATAATTTGAAATATAAAATGTTTATCTATATCATGATAATTTATTTATAATTTTTAGACATTAAATAATTAAATTTAATTATGACACAATGATGATGCAGTAATAGATATATTAAAGGAAGAATCAAATAATTAATATTAATATTATTAAAATAAATATAATTTGAAATATTTTATGTCATAAACGAATTTTATATATATATTTAACATTTTATAGATGTGTTGAAGTGTTTTTTCAAAGGAATCAATTTGTTATGATTTTTTTAAAAGTCAAGTAATGAATATCTTCAAAATAGACATAATTCATATTTTAACCCTCAAAGTGTAAATTACTTGATAAAATGGTAAGAGTTAAAAGGGGATAAAACAAAAAGATAAGGATTAAAAAATATTAAAACCTTGTCTAATTTTCATTGGATGATTATATTTTGACACATAATCATACAATATTTGAACTAAGTTAATTTGGACCCATTTTAAAGAGAAAATGAATTTATATTAATTTAATACTTTTAATAATTCCAAGAGTGCCCCTCTCCTATCCTATAAAAAGAAACCCCTTCATCTCTATTTATTATACTTCAAAAACCATTTGGTTTGGAAATTATCTACCCAAAAACCTTAGTATAATCTGTCTATTTATTCTTGAAGCCTTAGTTTGGATGGACACCCTCCTTAGATGTGTTAAGGTGTTATGCAAAGGTGATCGTCTGAAGGAAAGGTAACATTTTCATTTAAGTGTTTCTATTTTATTTATTCTTACACTTCCTTAAAATATCATCCAGCCATGATGAAATAATGAATCCAATATCAAAAATATATGGAGATGTTATTATTTTAATATCATCACCTAAATCCATCTAACTTCCATAAAATGGGAAAGGAGGTAATTGTTCATGCGTACGTGTGAACTATCACCTCCACGAATCAATATAATTCATTTTCCATAACCCTCTATCATGACTATTTATAATTATGGAATTAATGTTAATATGTTATATTCATGACATATTAATCATTATAAGATAAAAAATATTAATTATGTTCTTACCTTCCATGCACATAAAAATGATAACTTTGTTCGTGTGGTGTGAACTATCACCTCCATGAAGTGATGTCATTTGTTTTTATTCATCACATCATTTGTATTGTTTGTATAAGTATATTTAAATGATTAATATGATGTTAATAATATTATGATAATTTTTGAAATATAAAATAATAATTACCTTATTTACATAATGGTCAATGAAAAATGGAAATGTTTCTCATGCGTACGTACGGCCTACTGTCTCTATGATTATAACGTTGTTCATTTTTCATAACCATAATTAATGGTCTGATTTAAAAGTATAATTAATGTATAAAATTTATCATTATTCCATGAATATTATTCTTTATAGGATGTAATTATGGCCACATGCACTATTGACATTATACCAAGTTCATTTTCGACTTAAGTACTGAATATTGAAAAAACATCCAACATGAACTTAAATAATTATGTAATTTTTATAAAATGGAAGTAAGTAATATAAATGGAATAATAAACTTGAAAAAGTTTCTCAAGAAAGTATAAATTGACCTAATTTTATTATTTAGGAAGATAAATAACATATGATATGAGTCATACTTGAGGTAAGAGACTTCATCTCAATATCCTTTCATTGAAGTATATTTGGATAATATACACCACCTTATTTAATAAAGTGTATAATAAACCCCATTTAATTTTAATTTCATTAAAGGGTTTTCAAAAAGAATATTTTTATATGAATCATTTTAATCAAGGAAAAAAGTAATGTTTTTAACATATATGGCGACAATTCCTTTACCTCTGTCATGACTATTATTTAATATTTGGCTTCCTCTACAAGACATAATATTTTTTTTAAAGAAAAATAAATACCATAATCCCTTTTTAGGTATTTTGGTATTGAAAATGGTTTTAAGAATGGATTGATTATACCGATATTTTTAAATGATATCTTCTTAATGAAATATGGAAATTTTATTTTTCCATTATGCACGATTTATGTGTTGTGCTTATGTTTTGGATCTTGGGAATTGCTTATGTATACGGGTGGTTACATGATAAAATGGGGGAGGGTTATCCTGTGATAGCTCCCCAATGAATTAGGTAATGAAACAAAGTTAACAATTTGTGTTTATCTTAATATATTTAGGGAATAAACTAGGATGTGTATTCCAAACGTAACAATGAAGTTTACTCCCTATGTATCCGTGGAAGCTACAGTATAAGAATGATATAGATGCAATGAGTTACCTTTATGATTTTTGATTTCTATGAGTTTTATAGGAATATTATGATTTCATAAGGTAAGCTAAAGGGTTTATGTTTTATGGGTAAAAATTATGATTTTGTGAAAAAAAATAATGAGTTTAAAATATTCATGGACGAATGGTTTCATTCCTTATTTAATATCCCTTAATGAGATTTTTGCACCTATCCCAAGTTTTTGAAATTTTTTACATAAGGTATAAGTATAGTTAATATAAATTAAGAAGTCTTGATTAATGTAATGAATATTTTTATCAAGAAAAATTATTCATGTTTTATTTTAGAAAGTTTTACTTTGTGAAAAAATATATATAGTGAGTAGAAGTGTCTACTTTATAATATTTGAGGTTTTATGTAATACTTATGGCCTAATTCTCTAAAACTATAAAATTAAAAATATATTTAATGTTAAATAAATTAAATTATTGACTAAAACTTAATATTATGTAAATTTTAACACTGGGACATTATAGTTGCTGTCAAAGGTCGGTTTAGATAACTTTAGAGGTTAGGGTGTTATTTAAGAATAAGTTAAAAGTTGTATATAACCACAATGGTTAGATTGGTAGGAAGAGTTGTATATATTTTATATAAATTGAATGAGTTTGAGATGACATGAATAAGGATATATTAGTGTTTACCTTACTCCTAAAATGTTATATTTTGTTTTATTTATTTACTCACACTAACCTTTTTGGTTGTAGTAAATGGATAGATCTAGTAGGCACCAAAGTAACAATGGATGTGAAGGAAAATATAGGGTTTCATTGAATAATAAACCAAATGGAATGATAGATACAATGATAACTCTCGTGGTAATTCTAAACCAACTATCTGGAGTAATGATTAACCACTTGAACATTGGTGGTTTTTTTTGATGCATCATATATGAGAGAAATGAATCCCTGTAGAAGTTTAGATAATAATTACCATAAAGGTAAGAATATTCAATAATAAATGTGTTATGGATATGGAAATAAAAACCTAGGAAATGTTTTAAAGGGACGGGAAGATGTTATATATGTGGTAATTAATGTCATAAATAAAAAACCTACCAAGGAAAAAAGGAAGCATTCAGTTGACTTAATGAAAGTGAAAGAGGTTCTTCTCAAGTTATCAATTGAATGTTTTAAATGTGGAGAGTATGGTTATTATTCAAATAGATGTCATATGAAGAAGGTTTGGGATTAAGATTAGTAGGACTATACAAATATATGTTTAGAAAAACATAATTCCATTATAATTGAAAATGAGGAAACTAAAAATGATAGATGAAAGGTATATATTATTTATTAACTCATGTTTTGACATTATGGAATATTAGGAGATGATTCATTTTTTATCTATAGGAAAGAATTATTAAGGTATAAGAGGTAAAATCATGGTTAATGTAACATGAATAATTCTAGATTATTTAGATTTATACATTTTAGGAATTAAATAGTTATGTTAGATCTATGGATGATGAAATGTTTAAAAGTATTAATGCTCTTTTGATGATAGGATTGCTTTGGAATACTTATTTTAGTACGAGTAACCATGAAGTTTTTAATGTGGTATTTTTATTCAAGGAATAATTATCCTTTCTTGTGTGTACATAATTATAAAGGTATAAATAACCTTTAGGGTTTATATGATCCTTGATTTTGAGGAAATTATGGGATATTACATTTTGGGATGAAAAATTAAATGCATGAGATAAAACTTTAGGTTAAAATATGTTATGGTTATTTTTGAGTATTTTATCTAATTTTGGGAATTTATAATAATTTTATAGTTTTAGAACAAGGAAAAACAACAGGAACCGTGAAAAACCTGTCACGTTAGACAAGGCTGTGGGAATCAAACCCACAATCTAAGGGCGACAAGGCTTTATCGCCTACCACTAGCCTATGTGAATTCCCTAGTTAGTATAAATTTTTTATTTTTAGCCAAAGGAGTTGATGGAATATAAATATGTTGATTTTGGGAACATATATTTTATGAAATGGATGTCCTTGGTATTAGAAAATGATTTTTAGATTAAGTGATAAATTTTATTTGGAAGATGTTCACTATTTTAGTAACATTGCATGATTAAGGTAAATAGAATACTATGGGATTTTAATTGATTAGTAATGGTTTAATTATATTTTGGAAGAATCTATGATTTTATTTTTGAATTATTTAGATTTGGGTTATTTATAGAAATGATTAGCGCATATTGAATATTATTAGGCAGATTTCTTTTTAGTGTGAGAATTCAAGAGTAATTGGTTTTATTTAAATATAATTCTTAAAAGCTATCTTGAAAGACTATTTGATCAAATACATATGAATTTTGTTTCAATATTAGTTCAATTTTTTTTGAGAAATTTTAAGAATAGTAATTTGATTAATGGTCTATGTTGAACATTGGGTATTATTTTTGAATTGTGGAGATTGGTTCAGTTTTTCATATAGCCCAAAGTGAGTTTGGTTTCATTTTTTGTCAATATATAAATATGTTTTGGTTGTTAAAGTGTCTAGAGTGATTTGGTAAATTTTGTAAGAATAGAAAGTTCCTTAAGAAAGTGGTATAAGATAATTTCTTAAGAAATATATATTTTGGTACAAACTATTCAGAAAAATAAGTTGTAGGAACTTTTCTTATAAAAGAATGTAATAAATTTCCTTAATAAAATAATATGATGTTATGTTATTGTCAAATATCCTAACATCATTAATTCTATCATGATCCAAGTAGAAGGAAGAATGTGAGGTTTTTTAGACAAATATTCCATATAAAGTTTAAGTTGCTGAGTTTTTACACATATGTACAATGTGAGAAAATTACACAGGAGAAGAAGTGAAACTGACACTCCATATGAACTTCCCTATAAAAACTATCCGGATGGATTACTTTTAAGAAAATTTATTTAAGGTTTATATTTATTGAAGTTTTTACAAAGGGGAAATTAGTGAAAAATATTTTCATAAGCTGATTCATGGGTCAAATATTTTTTAGCAAGGCTGAAGAAATAGGATAAACCGTTTGAAAAAACTTTGTGTAAGAAAGTTTACACATTTCCATAAAATGTACCAAATACATAACTTTGGATGATACCTATCGGACAAACCTGATTTTTTGTAATTGTGAAAAATATGAAGTATGAAAAAAAAGTGACAAGGGGGAAGTTGTAATTTGAGTGGGGATACAAAGTGATAACTAAAAACCTAGAGGATGATCGGAAAATGAATTCTAGACAGAGGTGATCAGACAAAGAAAATCTAATAAGACCATACTAGATTCATAAAGTTGATACGTTATGAAAATCAGTGCTGAAGGAAAGTCACTGGAAAATGTCCATCACACAATCAGATCCATAGGACATACTTTTTATAAGGAAATACATTGGTCAAACTTTTCTAAATAGTATGATGCATAAAGTTTTGGTTGATACAAATTGGTTTTTCCAAGAAAAATCTCAATACATCAGATGAACTTTTCATCTAAAGTTCACTGGTCGAAGGAAGTTGAGAATTTACCATCAAACAAAGATGTATGGACAGACAAACACCAAATAGATTAATTCTAAGGATATTTTCATAAACTATGTAAATCGCTTAAATATTTTGATTTTGAAACTATTTTTTTGATGTTTGATATCTTTCTGAGGTTAAGGAAATTTTTGAAAGTTCCTTAACATCAATTTAATAGAAATTTGATAAAGATGATAGATTATAGAGTTTTATGAAGCTTTAGGAGTACTCTATAATCTGTCAAAATATTTTTAGAAGTGCTGAATGAAATTCAAATGAGTGAGAAATTAAAAATTGGATTTTCAGTGAGTGGGAAATTTAAATAGAGTTCCCACCAATTTTACTCTAAGATAACCTATATAAACAAGTGAAAGTAAATGCATACTTAACACTGTTAAAGCATATGAAAAGATGACACTCTAAAGTTTTTGTGATAGGTTGAGTTTCTAATAATCTAGTTGAAGTTGATAAGACCAAACAAAGATCCATTAGATAAAGGAACTTTGATCAAAGTTTAATTGGATGGAGTTCCATAAGATAGAGAAGTAGTAGTGAGTTGCTGATTGAGTTTTTTACTCATTTGCATTAGGAAGTGCGTCAGAAAAAACTTACTCCATCAGATGGAGATCCATTGGATGAATTCATCAGAATAATATCTATGAACATAAAATGGTGGACTGAATCACAATAAGAAGCATTTAATGGAAACCATCATACTGAGTCCATCGGACATAGGTTACTAGATGGAGTCAATCGATGAACATTTGTTGAGGGAATTTTTTAGGGAAGTTCAAAAAAACTCATATTGAACATATCCAAATCTACCAAATATCGGGAGGAAGTTTCATAAATAACAAACTCTTAATAGGTTTTTTTAAGATCTTGAAGATTATACATAGGTGAAGTTGATCCTGTTTATTTGTGGAGTAAGTGAAGAAATTTATAAAGTGGATCAAAAATAGGAAGGAAAAGAATCTTGTAGCTAGGGTTATAACTAGTTGCTAAAAAGGATTGTTGTATAGGGGTATAACCAGATGTGACTTTAGTGGATATAGTTAGGATAGTTGGGGTGTATAACCAACTATGGAATAAGAGATGATTGATAGGGGTAGAACCAGGGTTGGCTGGAGGATGAATACTGGGGGTATAACTAGTTATTGCTTGTTCCTTAATATTCCAAAAAGAATTTAGTAAAATAATCCATGTTAGTGAGGATAACCAATATGTAAATGATTAGGTTTTTTTACCGAACCATGTAAACATATTTTGTTACACTCTTTATATTTTTTTCATCCAAATGGTGAGGTTGAGATTTATATTTGATTAGATTGTAACACTAAAAAAATTTCAGATGTTAAGAAACTTTTCTTATGAAGTTAAGAAACTTTCTTATAAAATAAAAAACTCGATCATTGATTCACCTCCTCCCCCTCTCAGTGATCTCATACATTAATCCTAAGGGAACTTCAATTGGTATTATAGGGTTGGTTCCCTTTGAAAGATCCAACTTTGATAATTGAGAATTTCAATTTAGTGAATAACATGGGTGTTCCTATTTTTTATGGAATAAATTATCATAGTTTTAAGAATATTATGTTACCCTGTCTTCTATCTCTTGTCCTTGAAGTTAGAGATACTACAGCATTTGTATTTTCACTCATTAATAAAGTTTTTATAACAGCAGCTGATAATATAGATTTGGAAACAGATGGAAAATATCAAAATTAAATATTAATGGATCTCAAAGAAAATGCTTGTAGAAATATCATGGTATTTCTAATGGTTAAGAAAATGTGGGATAAATTGAGAAATAGCTATGAAGTAAATGAGAGAGTTATGGAAGCTAAGTTAAAAATATGGATAATAAAATTCTAAGATGCTAAAATGGATGATGGAGAAATTATTTATACGTACTTTGAAAGAGTTAATGAGATCATCAGCAACATCAAAGGTTTTAGTGAGAAGCTGGAAGATTCAACTATTGTGAAGAAACTAAGGAGAAATTTTCTAAATAGGTTTGATACCAAAGTATCATCTTTAGAATATCGTGAATATTTATCTTTGGATAAACTTTAGAATATTCTTATAGCATATGATATGAAAGAAATAATTACTTTAAAGAAAAATAATGAGAATTAAATAGCCTTTAAAGCTTTGTTGAAAGGGTAAAAATATAAGGAGTTTGAAGATGAATCAAATAATTCAGAGGTAGAGGAGGAAGTTGAAGATTTTAACACAATAATTTCTCTTCTTTCCAAAGTATACAACAAGGTAAATTGGAAAGGAAAAGGTAAAATTTCTCTCAGATGTTGGAATTATAATGATAAAGGCCATTTTGAAAAAAAATCCTATGAAGAAAGATGATTATTCTAAGTCAAAAGAAGAAGTTAAAAAGTCTAAAAAAAGAAGTGGAACAAAAATAAGGAAATTTTTCTTTACAACAAAAGGAAAACGCTTATTAAGTAGAAGAAAACAAGAGGATTCTTCATCCAATTATGAAATTGGTCATCATATCAACTTCTTTTCTCAATTTATAAAAGAAAATTATTCATCAAACATTGATGATTATGATGAAGAAATAATATAAAAATATATTATTCTAAAAGAAAATATGAAAGTCGCACTTGAATAAAATACTCAACTTAATAAGTAAATAAAGAAGTTGAAGAAATAAGTTAAGGAAATAAATTTTGATAATGGTGAGTGATTAAAAAAGGAGGAAATAAACCTCAATGTGATTAGATCTCATAAAATGAAATTTGGTGATATAGAAAAGAAGTTGAAAGTTTTTTAGGAAAAATAAGTTGGTTATGAGAATCTTGACATGGTAGAAATTACTCTTTTTTTAAGAAAGTAAGTAGAATAGGTTGATGATAGATGAACTTGAGAGGCTTGCAAATGTTCTCAAAGAGATCTTGGATAAAAAGAAGAAGATTTTTTAGAAACACAATTAATGTTTCTTACAACACAAATTGATTTAAGAAAGATAAGAGAGGTCTTCACCAAATCATTTTAGGTTAAAGGTGAAACTTTTAAAGATGGTGAAAATAATGTTTCACATAAGTATGTTGTTTCTATTCCCAAAAAATACCAATGTACATCAGTTTCTACTAACATTTCAGGTTTAAAAGTTAAGATTTGTGATAAATCACCTTCCACTAATAAAGAGTGTAATTCTTCAAGGAAATATCTCCCTAAACCAAGTTTTACATAGTTTGTCAAAATACAGCAAAAACAAGCTTCATCACGGTAATACATTTAGTATGAAAGATCAATATTCATAGGTTATTACTGGGGATGTGGAATTTTAGGGCATAGAGCATACTCATATCAGTTGAACATGTCCTTACCATGAAATAGGTATGGATCAATGGGGGATATGATTCTCATAGAAGAATAAATTTTCCTAAAAAAATTGTTGATCTAGAAAAAAAATTATAAGGAGAAGAATTTTAAAGCCTCAAAAAATACAAATGAAAAGGTATATAAATTTTAATACTTTAAGAAAGTTGAGCATAGTAAAAAATTTGAGAAATATTGGCATGTTATAAAAAGTTGTAGGACTATCTTACTATAATAAGAAGAAATTATGAAAAAAAATACCAACCCAAGGTAACAAAAATGTTACTAAAGCTAAAAAAGAGGTGACAGACTCATCTAAAGATTTAGTAGATGTGATAAGATATGTTATAAAATCTGATAAGGGTGACTATAAGGAAGAAAACACATCCAATAAAAAATCAAATAAGAAGTAGAATAAGTTGACACTAAGAGAATATTTTGAGTTTGAATGCTACTTATAAGGAATTACTGAGGATCCTTCTTATTCCCAATGTAATTTTTTATTTTTACAAACTTTAAAGTTATTGGAGGAGAATTCATGAAGTTGGTTGAGTGTCATAGAATTTTTTACAAAAAATATAAATTTCTATCATGGAACATTCTCAACCATGATGAAAAATGATGTGTTTCCCTTGAGGGGGAGAAAAGTTGTAGAATATGAGGTATTAGTATCACACTTTTCTTAAAAAAATGTTAATAAAGATGAGATATTTAAGAGGTGGTGTTTATACACTTGAACTATTTTGATATGTTTGTTGGTATGGGCATTGGATTTATCTTTAAAATATTTCTCATATTTCCCCAAATATAAAATTCGTTATAATCTTAAGGAAAGTATTACATAAAATAATTTTTATATACAATATTTACCACCTTTATTATTCACTCTTGTTTTCTACACTAGGTTCTCCCACATAGACTTAGATTTGTTTAGTTAAAGTCTCTTTGTAATAAATTCATGTGATAATAATTTTCTTAAAAATAAAATTTTCAAGATTCTAAAATGAAGAAATTTAATCATGAGTGTCCCCTTTGAATTTTATTATCAATAAAGGGGAGAATAAAGGAAGGGGGATAAAGAAGATACAGACATCATATGGGGAGAAATAATTTGACTATACATATTGATGATGAATATGTATTAAGTTTTGTGTGGGTATTGACAACATACAAAAATGGAAATATTGTTAGGCCCAAAGTTATTTTATTTGATTTTTTTTCAATATATCATTATGTGCTGGCTGGGAAAGTAGCTGGAGGAAGTTGGTAAAGTTTGTGAGAAATGAAATTTCTTTAAGAAAGTTGTATAGGATAATTTCTAAAGGAATATAGAATTCTAGAAAATATTTCTAAACAAAGAAGTTGTAGGAACTTTTCTTATGAATGAATGTAATAAAGTTCTTTAAGAAAATAAGACTATGTTATGTTATTATCAAATATCATATCATCATGAAATTTATCATGATCCAAACTGAAGGAATAATGTGAGGTTTTTGGACAAATATTATATATGAAGTTTATATTTCTAAGTTTTTACACTTATGTGCAATTTGAGAAAAGTACAACGAAGATTTGAAACAGACACTCCAGAAGAAATTCACTGGAAAAGATGTACAGGTAGAGTACTTGTAATAAAAGTTTTTGAAAGTGCAGATTTGTTGAATTTTTTACAAAAGGGAAAGTAGTTCGGATGTTTTTCAAAAAATGAGACATTGTTGAAACCTTTATGAACAGGTTTTAAGAAATTATACAAACACTTTGGACATTCTTTCTGTAAGAAATTTTTCACATTTCCATCAGATGTACCAAACACAGAACTTTGGATAAACCCTCTCAGATGAACCTAAGTGTGTGTAATTGTGAAATATGAGAAGTCTGTGAGAAAATTACCAAGGGGGAAAGTTATAATCTACGTAGGGATACAAGTGTTATCTAAAAACTAAAAGGTTAATTGGATAGAGAATTTCGGATAGACATGTTCAGACATAGAAAATAAAATAAGACCATGTTGGCTGCATAAAGTTGAGAAGTTATGAAAAGTAGTGTTAAAGGAAAGTTAGTGGATCAAGTCCATCAGACAAGAAGATCCATCAAACAAACTTTTCACAAGAAAATCGATCGGTCAAACTTTTATAAAGAATATGATGCACAAAGTCTATTCTAAGAAAAATTAACTGTATCAGATGAACTTTTCATATGAAGGTAACTAGTTAAAGGAATTCAAGAATGTACCATCGAACAAAATGTTCGGACAAACAAACATCAGACATAGTAATTCTAATGAGCTTTACATAAACTATGTAAAGTCCTTAAATATGTTGATGTTGAAGATGGTCGTTCAATGTTTACTCTCTTTCCGAGGTTAAGGAAATTTTTTAAAGTTACTTAACATTGAGTTTAAGGAAATTCCATTAATATGATAGATGCTAAAGTTTCATAAATCTTTAGAAGTATTCGAGAATGTTCTAGAAGTGTTTTTGAAGCATTAAAAGAAATTCCAATGATCGAGAAATTAGGAATTGTAATTTCAGTGATTAAGAAAGTGAAATCAAGTTCCCACCAATTATACTCTAAGAGAACCTATATAAAGGGGTGAAAGTACACATATACTTAACACTGTTCACGCGTGGGAAAATCTGAAACTCTAAAGTTTTTGTAACAGGCTGAGTTTACAACTAATCAAGTTGAAGTTGAGAAGATCGGACAAAGATCCGGTAGATGAAGGAACTTCAATCATATTTCCATCAGATGAAGTTCCATCGAACAAAGAATAAGTTGTGAGTTGTCGATTGAGTTTCTACTCAATCAAAGCAAGAATTGCATCGAACATAACTTGTTTCATTGGATGGAGATACATCAGTTGAATTCATCTTATAAAGATCTCTGAACATATCAAGGTGGGCTAGATCACAATAAGAAGCATTGGATGGAAACCATCGAATGGAGGCCATCTAAAAGAGGATATCAGATGAATTCAATAGACAAACTTTTTTATGGTGTTTTTCAGTGAAGTTTGGGAAAAAAACTCACATTCAGTATATCTAGATCTACCAAAGATCATGATGAAGTTTCAAAACAAAAAAACTCTTAAAAGGGTTGTTGAATATCTTAAAGATTATACATAGGTGAATTTGATCTGGCTTACTTGTGGAGAAAATGAAGAACCCTTTGAAGTGGATCAGAAAAGAAGATAGAAAAGAAGCTTATAGTTAGGGGTATAATCAGTTGTTTAAAAGTCTTGTTGGATAGGTGGTATAACCAGTTATGACTTTAATGGATACATTTGGGATAGTTGGGGGTATAACCAACTGTGATATAAGAACTTATTAATGGGTGTAGAACCAGGGTTTTCTAGAGGAAGAATACTAGGGTTAAACTAATTGCTTCTTGTACCTTTGTATTATGAAAAAAAAAGTTAGTAAAATAATCCATTTTGGTGGGGATAATCAACATGGAAAGGAGTGGGTATTTTTACTAAACCTTGTAAATATCCTATGTTTCTCTCTCTTTATATTTGGTGCATACAAAAGGTGAGGTTGAGATTTATATTTTAGTGTATCGTAACTCTAATAAGCATTCATAGAATAAGAAAGTTTCCTTAAGAAATTAGGGAAGTTTCTTATAAAAAAAAGGTGATCATTGATTCATCCCTACCCCTCTCAATGTTCTTATACATTGATCATATGGGAAATTCAACCTACATGTGCACCACAATCTCTGAATGTCTTTGTTGAATCATTGTGTGCTAGCACGATTGATTCATATTGCTTGTATTTCTTGTGGTTGCCCATAGAAAAAAATCCCTTTGAGAATTCTTGGGGTTCTCTCGATAGCTTGATAGAACTTTCTCTAAGTCTTTAGAGAGTTTCTCTCTATCTGTTGTACACAACAAGAATGTTTATGGAAAGTAATATAATTATATATTTATTATGATAGGTTTAGGGTCGATAACTTTCCACAAGCCCCTTTCTAATTACTTAATTATTATTGAACCACATGTCTTAATAATAATTTAATTATTATTCATTTGACATGTGTATCACCAAATAATAAATAAATACAATTTATTTTATTTCAAACCAAACCATTAAACTCAGTCCTCTTTTCCTCCTTGGCATTCACTAAATCTTGAATAAGGACTATTTATTTAAAAAATAAATATCATTGTGCCTCAGAGATCATATGGATCATATGGGTTAGAAGAAACAATTTTGTGTTCAACTAGATGATCAAACCTTGCACCTCATGGATTGATCTCACCGCTCATTGGTCGACTAGTTGGAACCACTCTAATATCCAGCCTTGCGACTCATCTGAGAAGGACCCCCTATATGGAACCCTCCCCACTCCGGAATCTTAAAGATCAATGTTGATGCTTATACCTGAGATAATGATATCACTAGATTTGGGGTGGTGGTTCGTGACTCATCTAGTGCTCTTGTTGTCGCATCACAAAATTCTTGGGGAGACTCCTTCTCTCCCCTCATTATGGGAGCTCAAGTAATTGTTTTTGGGCTAGAGTTCACTATCGAATGAGGATATAATACTATTATCCTGGAGTCATACTGCCTCACTATCATTCATTTTATTTGTGATTTGGAGATAGGCCTCCAGCCTTTTGGTCCTTTGGTCTCAAGAATTCATTCGATGGGGAAATGTTTCTCTTCATGTCTTTTATCTTTTACCAAAAGAGTGGATAATAGGGTTGTTCACTATTTAGCTGAAGGGTCTGGATGCAGCAGAAGCATAGTGGTTGGGAGGGCCCAACTTTGCCTTTGCCATAATCGATGACCAATCTGGGATCAATACAAAGATAAATGCCAGTATCCATGGATTAAGATCAAAGATCTAGACAAAATAATAAAAGGGCGACGGATCCTAGAGAGGGGATCTTTTTCATCATGTTTATAATTAATTTAAATAATCTCTATAAAAATTAAATACCTGGATCTTCAGTACTTTCTTCATTGATAATATTGATCATTCGAAATGAGCCTTTCAAATTATCTTATTGCACTTGTGAGGATCCAAACCATAATCCCTCTAGCAGTGATCCACACGTGCTCCAATGACCTCCGATTGCACTACCCATTCTCTGGGTGCTAGCATGGAAAATAAAGTGTCTTGCGTCGGTCATTCTTGATCACCTATTCTTAGGTCTTTAAGAACGTCTCTTATAATTGATAGGGTAGATGAGAGGATTCGAGAGAGAAATTGTTTTCGCTCAATAATTCTCTCACCACCGGCAATTCGATTCACCAGGCATAATGGCATAATAGAGGTACCTATCTATTTAACGACATGGGGCTTTGGTTACAATATTTAATTGTGTAACAGCAATTAAATATATTCATAACCTTAGAGAAAACTCATGCTACATACTATCAATAACAGCACCATTATTCATGGTGCGCCAACTTGCACAAAACGGAATCATAAATGAAATCTCATGTCATATAATGATAACAACATTATTATTATTTTGTCTTATTCCAACTAGTTAAATAATTATTTTTAGTCATGTAAATAATTATTTTACTACCAGATCGGCCTTGGTCTGCTCGAACTCCACTTCCATTTATTGAACACCTGAATAAATAAATAATTTATTCTCTTAAATAAATATTTTATTTACAAACTAGTAAATAAATATTTATTAAATGTTGGATAAAATAAATATATTTTATTTAATTTATGAGATCATTTTAACTTGAATAAAATTATTCCACAGTCTTGAGAATAATATTCATTAGATTAATTAAATTCAAATAGAATTTAATCAAGACCACAACAGACACTTAGTATGTGACCCTCTAGGATTCTTTCTCATTGGCATTAGGTGGGCTTGCCTAAAGTCCAAGAGTACTATCTAGCAATGGGACAAGGAACTTAAGATAAAGTACTTAAAGTCACAATGATGACATCCACATACGAATGCTCATCATGTAATATAATCTCTTTTTCACAATATCTCATCAAGAAGGTTTCATAATAGTATCATCAACTTATATGCTTGATATGTCATTCTTTGACTACCTAAAATAAACTCGTCGTTACACCATGGACATGGAATTTAGGGCGATGGCTCTATTTCAATCTAAGGGTCGATATATCAACTTCCATAAATGGAAGGGATAAATCCTTCCTCGACTTATCCATTAATGACATGTCATTCGTGACGCACCCAATATACCCTATTTCCCACCAACATGTGGCATGAAGGTTTTCTTTAGAAAATATAAGTGTGAAAGTCATGACATGTATTTATGATAATATTAAAGTCTAAGGACCATTACACATGCTCGTAGATAGTAATATCTGATGACACCAAAACATACATAATTCCTACTAGCGGGTATGTTCTCATAATCTCCTGTCTTGGAGATTACCAAGTGTGAACTTCATGAGAAGAAGTCGCATCTTCTTATGAGTGCTCGCACCTAATGGTCTGTATACTATGTGTCCCATTATAGTATGTTATCCAACCACAGAACTATATTTAAGAATATTGTCATAGCACTTCAAGGTTCTCATCATAGAGGGGAACTACTATAACCATATTAATACAAAAAATACTATAAGACATTATTACATTATAGTCATGTAGAACAATGAAAAATATATGATAAGATGTTTAATATTTAAATACATTAAATATTCATGTAATCAGTGTACAAATAGTTGGTTCTAGGACACCAACTCCAACAAAATCCCACTTGTACTAGAGACAATTGCCAACGACTTTCAGTCTGCTAGACCTCATATGGTGGTCATGTTTCTACTAAGTCAAGGCCTTAGTCAAGGGGTCTGCCATATTTTCTTCTATGAAAATAATTCTCACTGTAACTTTATCTCTCTGTAAAGACCCGTAAAATTTAAGGAAAAATTTTTCTTAATTTTCTTTGGGATTTTATAAGAACGCAGTTTCTGACGGAACTTGATTCAGAGGCCCGGTGTGCCCATAATTTCTATCCGAAGTTTAGCTTGGGTACGTTCAGTGAACGAACGAGCAGTAATTTCTAACTTTTGAACCATGGCTCGGAATCGAATTCCGAGGGCACCGATGGAACCGTAGCACCAGTAATTGCTTAGGAATGCCATTTCCGTAGTTTCATTTACACGAGAGAAGTTGTTAATTTATGTGGAAGGAAAAATAAAAATTATGCAACAATTTTTATTTTTACTTTAAGTGGATTAAGCTTTGGGTGGAAGTTGGGAAAAACCACCCAACTTCCATTTGTAGGTTATGAAGGTGGTGGGGCCCACACGAACCCTACCCCTTCACCTTCCCTAACCTTCCATAACCCTTCATAAATTATGACAACTTGTGTAATTTAATTTTATGGTTTAATTAAAACTTTTGAATTTCAAACCTTGTTGTGTTAATAAAATAAGTAAGTGTCTTATTTTATTTTTTGTTGGAGTCTTGTTTCCTTGAGAGATTTGGGAGAAAAAGCTAAGGGAGTCTGGAGTTCTTCATCCTCTTCGTCGAAGAACACGAAGAACGCGAAGAACGCGAAGAACGTCGGATTCCTCGGAGGTCGATGTCTCCTTCCGCGACGTCTCCTTCCGTGACGCCTCTTCCTGCGATGGATATTCCGCGACGAATCCTCGTTCGACGAACCTCCGTTCAAGCTACGTCCAAGGTAGGGGTTTATTTATTTATTTTGTTCGTGATTACTACTTTGACGTTCTTCGTGGAATATGACCAATTGATATCGATTAACGAGAGGGGGTCGGACCGCACAAACACGGCCGACCATCCTCCATTATCCATGTTGGTTTCTAATGTGGATTGGAACGGAATGGCGTGGTGTCGTCGCACCGCGCGGAATCGTACGGCAAGGAATGCGTGGCGCCATCACGCCGCGCCGTGAAATCGAACAAGGACACGACGTCGTCGCGCCGCGTCAGAGAAACTAGAAGACACCGCGGCAGGAGCGGGGCAGCGGCGGAAGGGCGCGGCGCCGTCGCGCCGCGCCGGACGAACCAAGGCCACGGCCGGTTCCGGGCTGCGGCAGAGCAGGGTGACCGGCGGCCGGTTCCGGGCCGCCGGTGTCGAAGCAGGGGGGGACCGGCCGTCACCGGTCCCGTGGCGGCAGAAACCGGCTGGGGTGGGCCGGCCGGACAAGAGAAAGTTGGGGGTTCAAACCCCTAGTCCGCCAGCACAACGGCCCCCCTTAACGGGGGTCGCAGTTACAAAAACCAGGGGGCAGGCACCCCCCCCCCCCCCATCAACGGCTCGGCCATTTGGCCGAGCGCCTGGCCAGCGCGCCGCGCCCAGGCCGGGCCGGGCCGCACCCAGGCCAGGCTGGGCCACACTCAGGCTGGGTTGGGCCACGCCCAAGCGGGCCGGACCCGGACCCGGTTCGGGTCGACCCTAGGGGTATCGGGCCGGGCCCAAACCCCTTAATACTGAATCTTTTCCAGTCGGATGCCCATAACTTGTGATTCGGGCCTACGATCGATGCACCATCAGTTGCGATGCAATCCTTGGATTGAGACGGTCGTTTCGGTATATCGCACTCAAGGTTTTGGAATACTTTGGGTTCGGCCGAGTTGGTTCGTACACGAAACCAACCGGACCCTCAGAGCGGAAACACTCATATCTTGAGCTCCGAACGTCCGATTGACGTGCCGTCAACTTTGTTGGATTCCTCTAAGTGAGACTGATCTTTTGGCTTACTCCGCCCGAGGTTTGGACGCGGGTGGATTACGGTCGGGTTGGTTTTTCCTCAAAAACCAACTGGGCCCCTGGAACAAAAAAGCCAATAACTCTCAGACCGGGCGTCCGATTGACGCGTCGTCTGCGACGTTGAGTTCCTGTTGACGATACGGAACTTTTGGATACATAAACTCTGGACTATGTGTCAGTTGATGTATCAGCCTCTCGGCTCGTGGAGCGGACCCTCCCGAATGAGCTTGTTGTGTGCGGGAACCCTAGTGTTGGTTGCGACTGTGACGACGACGACTGTACAGAGATCCTCAGTGATTTCGACGGCGACGACTTCAGCACTCAGTGATCCTCCGTGGATCAGTGCTATAGATCCTATGTGGGTCTGATCCTGTGTGGGTCAACGCTCAGCGGTTCTGTCTGAGCCAGCGCCTACAGATCCTGTGTAGGTCTGATCCTGTGTGGGTCTTTGCGGGGGTTAGTTACCTATCGATCCTTTGTGGGTCAGATCCTTTGTGGGTCATTGCGGGGGTTAGTTACCTATCGATCCTTTGTGTGTCGGATCCTTTGTGGGTCATTGTGGAGGTTAGTACCTATCAATCCTTTATGGGTCCGACGGCTTAGATGAATCAGTGGCAATATCTGATCATCTCTATCGTCATATGAGAAGTATACCTGTGTGAGCTGAATCCTGTTTTGATTTCCTTTGTGATTGTGTTGTGCTATCCTATGTGGATTTACGTTTTGCTTTCCTGTGTGGACTGGGTTGTACTGGGGCTCGGATGTTGGATCCGAACGTGAATTGATGACTTAGGTATATGTATGGGCATATACCTAAGCAGTGTCGGATGTTACTTCCTGATTGTATCTTTCCTTTGTGGATTATCCTTTGTGGATTCTGGGATACCTTCGGGGGTCTCGGGGTCCCTACTGAGTATCTTATACTCACCCCTGCATGGGTTATGCCCGCACTACGTTGTGTTGGTTGCAGACGACGGACAGCGTTGATCGTGGTTGAGACTTGCGGAGTAGGACGTTACCTGGAGGTGGACCACTGGGCGGGACGTACTCGGAGCATTCGGCTGGACCCGAGGAGCAGAGGAGGCTATCTGTACCCACCCTTCAGGTGGGATTTCTAGTGGACAGCTCGACGTTGCGGCTTTACTTTCAGTTGTTATTTTCCCTTTCCAGTTGTACTTTACTTTCAATTTGGGTTTGTATACTGGCCCACTTACTTTTCCGCACTTACTGTTGTACTCAGTTTTTACTTAGTGTTTACTTCTACTGTTGCTTGCTCTGTGGTGTTTGTTTACTTTACAAAGGCAATGCCTTCCCTTTTTACCAGTATTTACGCCTTGGTGCTAGTCGCCAGCCCCTGGCCTATGGAAGGCGGGCTTGGGGTAGTCACGGCACGGGCCCCGAGGACGGTTCATGACAAATTGGTATCAGAGGGAGGTCGGTTCTACCGCAGAACTCGAAACTCTGATCTTTTTCTATGTGAAGAAATAGTGTTAAGAGTATTGGGTGTGGTTATCAGTCCAGGGAGTCCAGTGTTGGTGCGGTGGCCGACGTATCCGTACACCAGGACCCTAACTTCTGATTTCTGACTTAATGCATGAAAACATTGATTGCATGTGTGTTTCAAGTTTTCTTTGTGATTACTTTGTGTCAGCTCACCAGGTATACTGTTCTGACCGTGGCGCACCTGTTTCCTTTTCTGGATGGACCCATGATGGTAGCCAGCTAGGGTTCCGAGAGTTGAGCGTGATGACAGCCCACCGAGTGACGAGGCCTCGGTGCAGGTCCCTTTGACAGCGGAGGCACCGGCGGTACCTCTACCCGCCGAGCCACCAATGCTTCCAGCCCCAGCCACTGACGATGCACGTCGCCTTAGTGCACTGTATGAGTTCCAGCACCAGCGACCGCCCAGGTTCCGCGGGGAGACGGACCCCCAGGCAGCTGAGGACTGGCTGGAGGTAGTGGTGAGAGTTTTCAGATTAGTGAGGACACCAGTAGACCTCATGGTGATCCTCGTAGCGGGCCTACTACATGTGGCAGCAGGCAGATGGTGGAGCTTGATGCTCCAGGTGCACGATGAGACATCTCTTCTCTGGACGGACTTTGAGAGTCTCTTCCGCTCAAAGTTCATCCCAGCCACCCTCCGTGCAGTGTGCATCCAGGAGCTTCTTCAGTTGCGGCAGGGCAACTTGACAGTCGGCCAGTACTCGGCGAGATTTACCGATCTCTCGCGCTACTCGACCGACATGGTACGGGACCCATTCTTTCGGGCCCGGACCTTTGAGAATGGATTGACGCACGAGATCAGGGCATCACTGATCTCCCTCAGCATTCCGAATCAGGCAGGAGTACTGGAGCGAGCCCTTTTGATCGAGAGCTTTCTTGCTGAGCCTTCTTCAGCAGCGAGACCTACCGCGGGGCGGCACGTAGCAGAGTCTTATGTAGCAGGCAGTCGATGGATGACTCATGGGTCCAGGCAGACCAGACCCTCAGGCAGACGACCTCAGGACACTGGCTCAGCAGTGTGGGGCACACAGCGCGGAGCTGGTCTTTCGAGAGACAGGCAGTGCTACACATGCGGCGGGCAGGGCCACATGGCTCATGACTGCTCGACCCGCCGTGCCGAGGAGCAGTAGACGGTTGAGGGGCCACCCAGGCAGAGGCAGAGGGTTGACTATGGCAGTCTGCAGGGAGCAGGTAGACGAGGTAGAGGAGCTCACCGAGCAGCAGGTGGTGGGCGACGCTTTGAGGCTCTACCACTACCACCACCAGGAGGTCCACCCCGACCACAGGGATCTGGCGGGCAGAGACAGGCACATCTCCAGGAAGCGGAGGCCTACGACCATGGAGTGCCCGAGTTGATTCTAGGTACTATCTGTGTCTATTCCACCCTTGCTGCAGTTCTTATAGACACAGGAGTGAGTCACTCTTTAATAGCCGAGGCCCTTGTTCAGAGCTCGGAGATTCCGACAGATCCGTTGGCTCGATCCTTACGGCTAGAGAATCCTACGGAAGCAGACTCGACGATTACGCACTGGTGTCGGCAGTGTGAGCTTACTCTAGGAGGTGAGAGCTTCTGCTGGGATCTTCTTGTAGCGGCGTCGATTCCTTACGACGTCATCTTGGGCATGGATTGGTTATCTACATTCCATGCACAGATTGACTGTATTAGGCGCAAGGTGCAATGTGTACGCACCGAAGGGAGAAGGTTCACCTTCACCGGCGAGAAGGGAGCCTTTGCAGCACAGGATGGACTCTCACAGAGGAGAGGACAGCCCATCACTCATCAGTTGGCTAGCCTCATCCTATTAAAAGTTGATGTGCGGAGTCCTAGTTTTCCTACAGTGGTGGATCAGTATGCGGACGTCTTTCCTGATGACGTTCCAGGGATACCTCCTCGCGGAGAGGTAGACTTTTATATTGACCTGTACCCCTGGACAGCCCGATATCGACTCCAGCATATCAGATGGCCCCCGCTGAGCTTCGAGAGCTACGGGTACAGTTGGAGGACTTGCAAGGCAAGGGTTTTATCCGACCCAGTGTTTCACCCTGGGATTCCCCGATTTTGTTCGCCAAGAAGGCGGACGGGAGATTGCGACTTTGTGTCGACTATCGTCGCCTGAACTAGGTGATAGTGAGGAACAAGTATCTACTAGCGAGGATTGATGACCTCTTCGATCAGCTCAAGGGAGCATGGTGGTTCTCAAAGATAGACCTCAGGTCAGGCTATCATCAGCTCAGAGTTCGGGACGAGGACGTGCAGAAGACGGCCTTCAGGTGTCGGTATGGCCACTATGAGTTTTTGGTTATGCCATTCGGCATAACCAATGCTCTAGCAGTGTTCATGGCCCTCATGAACAGGATATTTCAGCCATACCTCGATCGATTTGTCGTGGTCTTCATCGACGACATTTTGATTTACTCGACCACTGAGGAGGAGCACACCTACCACTTGCGGGTTGTGCTAGACACACTCTGAGAGCACTAGATTTATGGTAAGCTCTCGAAGTGCCAGTTATGGATACGTGAGGTCCACTTCTTGGGACACGTCATCTCTGAGGCGGGAGTTGTAGTGGATCCTGCAAAGATCGAGGCAGTGCTAGCTTGGGAGCCACCCAGGAGCGTGACGGAGGTGTGGAGTTTCTTGGGACTAGTTGGATACTACCGGAGATTTGTGCTAGACTTCTCCAGAGTTTCGGCACCACTCTCAGCTTTTACGAAGAAGGGGAAACCCTTTGTGTGGTCAGACAGATGTAAGCAGAGCTTCCAGGACCTGAGACAGAGATTGACCAGCGCACCTATCTTGAGGTTGCCTGAGGAGGGAGTAGGGTACGTAGTCTACTGCGATGGATCAGAGACCGGACTCGGATGTGTCCTGATGCAGGAGCGGGCAGTGATCGCCTATGGATCACGTCAGTTGAGGTCGCATGAGTAGAACTACGCTACCCATGACCTGGAGTTAGCAGCAGTGGTCTTTGCTCTGAAGACATGGCGACACTACCTGATGGGCGAGCGCTTTACAGTCTTTTCTGACCATCAGAGTCTCAGATACATCTTCTCTCAGAAGGACCTGAATCTGAGACAGCAGTGATGGCTCGAATTCCTCCATGACTATGACTTTGAGATAGTCTATACTCCTGGGAAGGGGAACGTGGTAGCTGATGCTCTCAGCAGGAAGACGGGCATTCAGCTACTTGAGGAGGCGACAGAGCAGCTAGCCTCTTTGCAGATATCCTTCGTGGATAGAGATGGAGCAGCCTTCCTTCAGTCTCTCACAGTCACCCCTCCACTACTGCAGCGGGTCAGAGAGGCAGAGCGTGGGGACGCTGACTGTGAGACACGGCGTGCGCAGATATCCTTTGGACAGGCACCTGATGGTTTCTCCTTTGGAGCAGAGCACGGCGTCCTTTTTAGAGGACGTACCTTGGTACCAGTTGCTTTACGGGAGGAGGTGCTGAGAGACTTTCACACTTCTCCTTTGGCGGTACATCCTGGAGTGGCGAAGATGTACCAGGATCTCAGAAGACAGCACTGGTGGTCGGGCATGAAGAAGGCTGTGGCAGAGTTCGTTTCTCGATGCCTCACCTGCCAGCAGGTGAAGGCAGATCACCAGGTACCAGCAGGCTTGGTACAGCCTTTGGAGGTCCCGGAGTGGAAGTGGGACGGGATATCTATGGACTTCATGAATGGACTTCCACGCACTTCCAGAGGTCACGACTCCATTTGGGTGATTGTCGACCGACTCACCAAATCGGCACACTTCTTACCCATCAGAGAGCAGGGCTCAGTGGAGAGCTTGGGGCGTCTCTACGTTCAGGAGATTGTACGGCTTCACGGTGTGTCATCATCTATAGTCTCCGATCGAGATGCTCTCTTTACTTCCCGGCTTTGGAAGGGGTTGCAGGAGGCGTTCGGGACGCAGCTACGTCTGAGCACTGCCTTTCACCCTCAGACGAATGGTCAGACGAAGAGGACCATTCAGACTCTTGAAGACATGCTCCGCGCATGTGTCCTCGACTTTGGTCGTAGCTGGGAGGACCACCTACCCTTGGTGGATTTCGCGTACAACAACAGATACCACTCCACCATCGTGATGGCACCATACGAGGCGTTGTACGGCTGACCTTGCAGATCTCCTTTGTGCTGGACAGACCATGGGGAGTCAGCACTTGTGGGACTGGAGATGGTCCAGGCCACGACAGAGAAGGTCCAGGTCATCCAGGAGCGGATAAGGACAGCTCACAGCCGGCAGAAGTCTTATGCTGACAGGAGGCGGAGGCCACTAGAGTTTGAGGATGGAGACCACGTCTTCTTGCATGTCTCACCTCAACGTGGATTACGGAGATTTGGCCAAGGCGGCAAGTTATCTCCACGCTTCATCGGACCATTCCAGGTCCTCAGCGGGATTGGCGAGGTGGCTTATCGCCTGGCTCTACCACCTCAGTTGCACCGGGTGCACGACGTCTTCCACGTATCTCAGCTGAGGAGATACGTGCACGACCCGATGCATATCATTGACCATGGGGAGATAGACGTTGATGATGGGGAGAATTTTACGGAGGTCCCAGTGGAGATCGAGGATCGACAGGAGCGGGTCCTACGTGGACGGTCGATTCCTCTAGTGCGCATCAGATGGCAGCACGGGAATCTCCAGGAGAGCACACTACGGGAAAAATGGGTATTTGCGACGGGATAGCTTTCCCCGTCGCAAAAGGACTGGCGCGCTTTGTGCGCCAAATCGCTTGAAAGTTATTTGCGACGGGCGGTAACCGCCCGTCACAAATAACCGGCGGCGGTAAAATATATTTGCGATGGGAATATACCCCTCGTCGCAAATAGTATGTCGGTAGGTTGTTATTTGCGACGGGTCCCGTCGCAAATGACTATTTACCTGTTGACCGTAATAAATGCGGGCTAAGGTATTTGCTACGGGTACCGTCGCAAATACTACTATTTGCGACGGGTATCCCGTCACAAATACACCCGTCGCAAATAATCTAACCTATAAATACCCCCTCATCCGTTTTTTTTTATTCATTCTCAAACTCCATCTTTTAGTTCTCTCAAAACTCTATTTTTAGAGTTCAGCGTTTCTTAAGTTTCATTTTTTTTTCCGGAGTTGATATTGAAGTTTTCAACAACGATCAGAGATCAACCTCAGATCCATTTTAAAGGTATTTATGTTCATTTTAATTTAATATTTATTTTAAATTTTTTATTAGTTTCAATTATTCTTAATTAGTTTTAATTTAATTATGTTTAGATTGTTTTGTTACTTAATAAATTTAAATTATTAGTATTCATTGTTCATAGTTAATGGTAATTAGGAATAATTAGTAATAATTACCAATAATTAGTAATAATTAGTAATAATTACTAATAATTAGTAATAATTACCAATAATTACCAATAATTAGTAATGATTTCCAATAATTACCAATAATTAGTAATAATTAGTAATAATTACTAATAATTAGCAATAATTCGTAATAATTAGTAATAATTACCAATATTTAGTACTAAATAGTAATAATGAGTAATAATTACCAATAATTAGTAATAATAACAAATAATTACCAATAATTAGTAATAATTACCAATAATTAGCAATAATTACCAATAATTACCAATAATTAGCAATAATTATTAATAATTACCAATAATTAGTAATAATTAAAAATAATTACCAATAATTAGTAATAATTACCAATAATTATCCATAATTAGTAATAATTACCAATAATTATCCATAATTAGTAATAATTACCAATAATTATCCATAATTAGTAATAATTACCAATAATTACCAATAATTAGTAATAATGAGTAATAATTAACAATAATTACCAATAATTACCAATAATTAGCAATAATTACAAATAATTACCAATAATTAGTAATAATTACAAATAATTACCAATAATTAGAAATAATTACCAATAATTACCAATAATTAGTAATAATAACCAATAATTACCAATAATTGGTAATAATTGGTAATAATTTGAAATAATTACCAATAATTACCACTAATTACCAATAATTAATAATAATTACCAATAATTAGAAATAATTAAAAATAATTACCAATAATTAGTAATAATTACCAATAATTAGTAATAATTACCAATAATTAGTAATAATTAGTAATAATTACCGATAATTAGAAATAATTACCAATAATTAGTGATAATTACCAACAATTAGTAATAATTACCAATAATTAGTAATAATTAGCAATAATTAGTAGTAATTACCAATAATTAGTAATAATTACTAATAATTAGTAATAATTAGTAATAATTAGTAATAATTTGTAATAATTAGTAATAATTAGTAATAATTAGTAATAATTAGTAATAATTAGTAATAATTAGGAATAATTAGTAATAATTAGGAATAATTAGGAATAATTAGTAATAATTAGGAATAATTAGTAATAATTAGTAATAATTAGTAATAATTAGGAATAATTACTAATAATTAGGAATAATTAGTAATAATTAGTAATAATTAGTAATAATTAAGAATAATTAAGAATAATTAGTAATAATTAATAATAATTAGTAATAATTACCAATAATTAGTAATAATTACCAATAATTAGAAATAGTTACCAATAATTAGAAATAATTACCAATAATTAGTTATAATTACCAATAATTAGAAATAATTACCAATAATTAGTTATAATTACCAATAATTAGTTATAATTACCAATAATTACCAATAATTACTAATAATTACCGATAATTACAAATAATTACCAATAATTAGGAATATTTACCAATAATTACCAATAATTACAAATAATTACCAATATTTACCAATATTTACCAATAATTACCAATAATTAGGAATAATTAGCAATAATTACCAATAATTACCAATAATTAGGAATAATTACCAATAATTACCAATAATTATCAATAATTACCAATAATTACCAATAATTACCAATAATTACCAATAATTAGCAATAATTACCAATAATTAGCAATAATTACCAATAATTAGCAATAATTACCAATAATTACCAATAATTACCAATAATTACCAATAATTACCAATAATTACCAATAATTAGTAATAATTACCAATAATTAGTAATAATTACCAATAATTACCAATAATTAGTTATAATTACCAATAATTAGTTATAATTACCAATAATTAGTTATAATTACCAATAATTAGTTATAATTACCAATAATTACCAATAATTACCAATAATTACCAATAATTACCAATAATTAGGAATATTTACCAATAATTACCAATAATTACCACTAATTACCAATATTTACCAATATTTACCAATAATTACCTATAATTAGGAATAATTAGCAATAATAACCAATAATTACCAATAATTAGGAATAATTACCAATAATTACCAATAATTACCAATAATTGCCAATAATTACCAATAATTACCAATAATTACCAATAATTAGCAATAATTACCAATAATTAGCAATAATTACCAATAATTACCAATAATTACCAATAATTACCAATAATTACCAATAATTACCAATAATTACCAATAATTGCCAATAATTATCAATAATTACCAACAATTAGTAATAATTACCAATAATTACCAATAATTACCAATAATTACCAATAATTAGTAATAATTACCAATAATTACAAATAATTACCAATAATTACTAATAATTAGTAATAATTACCAATAATTAGTAATAATTACCAATAATTAGTAATAATTACCAATATAATTTTTTTCATAAATATTAATTATATAATAATAACATTATTACATTATTAGTATATTTTATTATTAATATTAAAATAATATAATTTTCTATATTATATACAATTCTCTTTTCATCTGTGTGTTTTCTGTCTCCACGTGTAATATTTGCATTCTTTTTCAAAATTATCAACCTACTCGCCAATAGAGAGGTGAAAGTGAATGCAAATATTACATGTAGAGACAGAATGTTAAACACACAGATGAAAGGAGAATTGTATATAATATAGAAAATTATATTATTTTAATATTAATAATAAAATATACTAATAATGTAATAATGTTATTATTAAATAATTAATATTTATAAAAAAAATTATATTAGTATTATTAAAATAATAAAAAATCAATATAATATTAAAATTATCAATATTTGTAACATGTTTTGCTTTATTCTCAACATATTCAATCTTTGTTTGAGTGTTTTTTCTAACAAATTATTCAAAACCAGTAATGCTTTTATATTTTATAGAAAAATATGGAACAACGAGGTCGTCAGTAGTCATTATTAGATGACCGCATATGGATAAATCAACATAGAAATCCAAATGGTTCTGGTTTAAATCCAGTATATATAGAGGGTGTGGAGACTTTTTTATCATTTGCGACATCAAATCCAGAATTTGTTTCAGAAGGCAAAATAAAATGCCCTTGTAGAAAATGTGCATTGAGAACGTTTGACACGTTTGACAAAGTGGGGGGACATCTCTTGCGTTTTGGTTTTCAACCAGATTATGTTTTTTGGTATCAACACGGTGAATGCAGTTCCAGAGTAGGTGATACCAACTTGATTCCGGATCCATCCCAGTTTCAAGATTTAGTACATGATGTTGCAGGTTCATCTGTTCAACATACAGAAACTCCGGCTGATATCGATTCAAATCCTGAGTTGGCATCGTCTGAATTTTATGAGTTGTTGAGGTCTACTGAGGATGCATTATATCCTGGCTGCAAGATGAGCAAATTAGAAGCAGTTGGAAAATTTATGGCTATCAAATCAGATAACGGAATGTCAAACACCTATTTTGACCAGATATTTTCTTTGCTTAAAACACTGTTACCCGAAGGAAATTTTTTTCCTGCAAATTACTATGAGAGTAAGAGGCTGGTTCAAAATTTGGGACTTACTTGTCAGAAGATTCATGCATGTTCAAATGACTGCATTTTATATTCTGGGGAAAATGATTCGTTGGATAGTTGCCCCATATGTGGGCAACTGAGATATAAAGAAGGGCAACATGGGAAGTCTGGTTTGATTCCTGTAAAATAGTTGAGATATTTTCCGCTTACATCCAGACTTCAGCGTTTACTCATGTCTAAGAATACAGCGACAATGATGTCATGGCATAAAGCGAATATTTCAACCGATAAAAGTTTGAATCATCCAGCTGATTGTGATTCATGGAAACATTTTGATAGAGTGCATCCATCCTTTGCTTTAGAAGCTAGAAATGTTCGACTGGGCCTTTCCACTGATGGTTTCTGTCCGTTCGGATCTTATGGTAGTCAATATTCATGTTGGCCTATTTTTTTAACTCCGTACAATTTACCTCCATGGATGTTGATGAAGGAGCCATATATCTTTTTGACTTTACTAATTCCAGGACATTCGAAGAAAAATATTGATGTTTATTTGAAACCATTGATTGATAATTAAGTTTATTGTGGAGTACTGGTGTCAGTACATATGATGTTGCTACGAAACAAAATTTCATACTGAGAGCAGTATTGATGTGGACAATTAGTGACTTCCCGGCTTATGGGATGTTATCTGGCTGGAGTACACATGGTCAGAAATCATGTCCTTACTGTATGGGAGAGAACAAAGCATTTATGATCATTCATGGAAAGAAACCTTGTTATTTTGACTGTCATCGCAGATTTCTACCAGCTGATCATCCTTTTCGCAGAAACAGATCTCATTTCAGAAAAGGAACAATTGAAAGAGATGGACCTCAAAAATGCTATCAGGTTCGGAGTTAAAATCAGTTGTATTTTCATTACTTCCCATCACTTTTGGTCCCACAATAAACCAAAAGAAAATTTTTGGTTTTGGGAAAGAACACAATTGGATTAAACGTAGCATATTTTGGGATTTTCCATATTGGTCTGATTTGTTGGTCCGCCACATGTTGGATGTCATGCATATTGAGAAGAACTGTTTTGATAATTTGTTTCATACAGTTTTGGATACGCCAGGAAAGAGCAAAGACAATGTAAATGCACGTTTAGATCTTGCCCAAATTTTCAGGCGTCCAGAACTGGAACTGTTTGAGAATGTCAGAACAGAAAGGTTACTGAAACCAAAAGCAGCTTATAAACTGTCTAAAGAAAACCGTTTATTATTTTGTCAGTGGATTGCAGATTTGAGACTTCCAGATGGTTGTGCTTCCAATTTGGGTAGATGTGTAAAGAATGGTCATATTACTAGATTAAAAAGTCATGACTGTCATGTTATAGTGGAAAGACTTCTACCCATTGTATTAAGAGGTCTGTTGAATTCTGTGATTTGGGATTCCATAACAGACATGTCTCATTTTTTTTGGGAAATTTGTGCGGCTACAGCAGATTATGATGCTCTATGAAAACTTGAAGATGTTGTTGTAATTATATGTAAACTGGAAAAAATATTTCTGCCGTCTTTCTTCGACTCAATGGAACATTTGATATTACATTTTCCATATGAAGCAAAATGTGGAGGTCCAGTACAGTTTCGATGGATGTACCCATTTGAAAGATGCATGCAAAAATTGAAAAGAAAAGTATGTAACAAAGCATCTGTTGAAGGATCTATTGCAGAAGCTTATTTGCAAGAGGAAATATCTTTTTTCTGCTACCATTATTTTGAATCTGAGTATCCTTCAAAACACAACTGAATGGGACGGAATGAGAGAAATATTGATGAAATCGACAATCAATTATCTGTTTTCAACCAGCCAGAGCTTGGTTTTGGTGGAGTTTATGAACGCTGGCTTTCGGATGATGAACATCACAGAGCTCATACGTATGTTCTTCTCAACTGTGAAGAGATGACATCAATTGTACTGTAAGTGTTTATATCACTTATTCTATAATTTATGTTACAGTAAATAACTTTGTTTTTTATAGGTTGTATGATAATCATATCAAGAAACAAATTCCACAAATTACAGCAGCTGCTCTCGAAGAACGCCGACAGAAAAATTTCCCTCAGTGGTTTCAAAAACTTGTAACATAATTTCTTTATCTTTTAGCAACTCATTCAACGTACAGTTTACTATATTGATAATTA